>CM077153.1:214850106-215450106 GCA_039583875.1 Platanthera guangdongensis
TTCTGTTCTACGATGAAGTACTTCATGAGGGCTACTCTGAGCCTTTTTCTTCTTCTTGACCAGATCACCATCGTGTCTGTGAGCTTCTCTAGGAGGCATCCTCTGCACTTTCCATTGCATTTTTTCTTGTTCAAGAATTTCTTGAACTGATTCGTGAGAGGTAGGGAGAACTCTCCTTCTGATAGCTCAGAGCCTAGTACTACTAGTCTCAGAAGTTTCTTCTTCTTCACTAATCTCTGGAGCTGGAGCAGGGAGGCACTTTTGTCTTTCTGGAGGTGTCTGCTTTTAGAGCAACAGACTTTTCTTTGAGAGCAGACCTGCTCTTCTCTTCTTCAGCTTTCCTGGTGTTGAGTTGAAGCTCATATGACATAAGCTTTCCGAAGAGATTTTGTGGATCGTCTCAGCTAGCTTCCCAAACTCCCTGATGGCACAGACCTTATTGTCTCATTCTTTGGTCAGGGATCTCAGGAATTTGTCATTCAGTTCTCCATTAGTGAATACTCTGCCATAGACCCTTAGGCCATTCACTATCTTGAAAAAGTTCTCAAATGTATCAGCAATGGTCTCTTTGCTTCCATGTCGGAAGGCTTCATACTTCTGATTGAGGAGGGATCTCCGACCATCCCTCACTTCTTTTGTTCCCTCCATTAAGGTAACCAAGGACTGTCACATCTCCTTTGTAGATTGGTAGTGGATTAAGTTTTGCAGCATTGAGTCATCAACTGCACTTGCTATAATTTTTTTAGCTTTCTTGTCCAGTGAGACAAGTGCAATCTTGTCTTTGTCCAAATCCATCGGCTTCTTTGGAACCTTCTTGGTAGGATCTATAGTGGAGACAGTCATAGGGACATAAGGGCATTCTTCAACTATCATGAAGATCCTTGGATCCACAGCTTCCATAAAAATTTTGATCCTTTCTTTCCACATGGGAAAGTTGTTCTTGTTGCACAGAGGAAGCTTGGCGAAATCCTTTGCCTTGTCCATGATAGATAGATCTCAATTAACAACTATATGCAGGAACTGATCAACGTGTTAACCTTTTAACGATCAACCTCCCTCTGAAACCAATTGAAAGATAATATTTGTTAACCTAAATCACCTAGAGGGGGTGAATAGGTGAGTTGTGCCTCTTTTGCGGATAAAAAATCTTAGACAACAGCACAGATCTACTACTCAAATATCACACACGAGACAAGATTTATAGTGGTTCCCCGATCTTGGTACATCCACTTTCCCTCACTGATCTAGCAATAAACTGACTCGGTAATCCACTATCTCGGAATGAAAATCATCCTACCACTCGAACAAAGTTCGAACAATCTCAATCCAATTTCCAACTGGATCTACAACTCGGAAGAAACACCTTCCTACAAACTCGGAGTGAAAACTCCTACACTAGGAGAAAATTTCTCCTACAGAAATAAGATACAAGTATTGAACAATACAAACAGTGAAGTTCTCTGGTTCAGATTGAAAAATAACACAGAAACTGAATCTTCTTCTTGGCGTTCGCTTTGTCAGAAAAGTTGAAGAATGATTCTCGCAATCAGTAGATCTGAACTTCTTGCTTTCACGATCGGACAAAAGATGAGTATATGAAAGTCGATCTCGATCTGGAAAGCTTTTTCTGTCTATTTCCTCTGAAGATCGACACCCTTGCCAGAGAAGAACTGCGACGGCGGCTTTCATTCCGTGAAGAGAGAGAGAGAGAGGAAATAGCGATTATTTTTGGAATGCGATGGCTGCAAAACTCAGAGGAATTTTTTTTTCTTCTTGAAAGATCTGTTTTTCTGATTAGGGTTTGTCGATTAGACAAGACCTTTTATAGGAGTACTAATAACGGTCATAATCGGTTTTAACGACGTACACGTGGACCAATCATGTCACGGTATTTGAAATTCTGTCAAATCTGGACTTAGAAGAAATTTCAGGGAAAATGAAGTCATATACACGAGTATGTATAAAACTACTCGAGTTGGTCAAGGACTACTCGAGTAAGCAGAGAGAAATTACTCGGTATATAAATCAAGACTACTCGAGTATGTATAGTCAACTACTCGAGTACTTTAGAAAGTCTACTCGAGTATAAGAAAAATTCTCACGGGAAGTAGTTGAGCTACTCGAGTACAAATATACTACTCGAGTAGGCAGAGTTGAACTACTCGAGTGATTAGAGGAACTACTCGAGATAAATACTTAGAAAAATTCTGCACACTCGAAAAAACAGCTACTCGAGTAGTTTGGTTTAACTACTCGAGACAAAAGAAATCTACTCGAGTATATGAAAGACTTACTCGAGTATATCTTAACTACTCGACACAGTGAAGATTGTTACTCGACACAGTGTCGAGACTTACTCGAGTATGTAGAGTACCTACTCGAGTAAATGACTTAGAAAAACATTTGGAACCTGAATTCTGGGCAACTCGAGTAGGAAGAGTGATCTACTCGAGTAGTTAAGTAAGCTACTCGAGTATGTCAATGAACTACTCGAGTGTTTTACTTAATTTCACGAGAGGAAAAATTTTCTTACTCGAGTATGTAGAACTTTTTACTCGAGTATTTCTTAAGCAATCTACTCGAGTAGTTAAGGACCTACTCGAGAGAAATACTTAGAGAAATTTTCTGTCAGCAATTTTTCTTCTACTAGAGGGGAAACAACACCAAGTCTTTACACAGTCCTATAGCATGAATATGAAGTGTATCCCAATAGAGAGACTACACATGAGTCAACACTTTGGAACACACAATGAGGGATTACACTGTGAGGCCCTGTGTTTGGTGACCCATTGTAGACTGACATTGGTCTACACTTACCATTGAAATCCTGCAAGCACATAACTCAAGCAAAGCATCAAATACAACCTAATTCATCTTAGTTCCAGGGTGACTTCATCAAATCTGGGTTAATATGGACATAGTTCCCAACAGTAAACTTTATTATTCCAAAAAGGTATCTATTACAAAGGTATGACCTCCCTTATATAGAATGGAGGAGAGAAGAGAGAATACAAATAAGAGATGTGAGACTAAAAATTTACAGGACACAAGCGGACTATACAGACACACACCGCACAAGCCGCGCGGTTAGACAGAAGGGCTAACCGCTCGGCTACTACTAAAGAGAGAGATCGCCATGGGAGATCGCTAGACCGCCCGGTCTCCAAGTCGCCAGAGACAAACCGCTAGACCACTTGGACCTCAGACAGCAACACACAGCAACCAAACCGCTGAAGGGTAACTGTAAAACTGCGTGGTCATCAACCCGCCAAGCCAGACCGCCAGACCGCCCGGTCACTAACTTCAGCACTTCCCCTCAAGCTGGAGCATATATATCGATCATGCCCAGCTTGTCACAAATATGAAGAAACAAGGCGGATACTGGCTTGGTGAAGATGTCAGCCAACTTTTTATCAGAAGTGACGAAGGGAGTGCAAATTTGTTCCTTCAAAATCTCTTCACGAATGAAATGACAGTCGACCTCAATGTGCTTGGTTCTTTCATGGAAGACCGGATTTTTGGAGATGTATATGGCATCCTTGTTGTCACAGAACATAGATAGAGGATGGTTGTAGACCTCTCCTAAATCCAGCATGAGAGCCCGTAGCCATTTTAACTCACAAGTGGTCGATGCCATACTCTGATACTCTGCTTCAGCACAGGACCTGGAAATAACAGACTGCTTCTTGCTCTTCCAGCTTACCAGATTTCCCCCAACAAAGGTGCAGAAACCAGAGGTATACTTGCGATCCCCTTTGTCATCAGCGTAACTCGCATCTGAGTAGGCTTCAACTCTCAGATGTCCATTCTTCTGAAAGAGTAATCCTTTCCCAAGCGCTGCTTTGACATACTCCAAGATCCGCAAGGCGGACTGTAGATGGCACTCTCTAGGTGCTTGCATGAATCGACTCACCTTGCCACAACATAGGAAATGTCGGGCCTGGTCACTGTGAGATATATGAGCTTACCAACTAGACGCCTGTACCGCGTAGTATCTGAAAGAAGAGGCGAATCATCTGTCCATGTTTTGTCTTCTCCAATTACCATAGGGCATCGGGCAGGTTTGGCTCCAGTCAATCCTGCTTCTTTTAATAGATCAAGGGCATATTTACGCTGGGAGAGGACTAAGGAGTTGGGCTTCCGATAGATTTCGATCCCCAAAAGGTACTTCAGAGAGCCCATATCTTTCGTGAGCAGATGTTGACAAAGATGTCGCTTTGTCAAGGCTACCCCTTCCAGATCATCGCCAGTGAGAAGAATGTCATCGACGTACACAGCAAGAACCACCAGTCCTGAGGAGGTTTTGCGAATAAATAGCGACTGATCGGCAGAGCTGCGCGCAAAACCAACGGCCGCCACGATGCCGCTAAACTTGTCAAACCAAGCTCGAGGGCTCTGCTTGAGGCCATAGATTGCCTTCTTCAGCTGTCATACTCGTGTCTCCCCCTGAGCAACATACTCAGGAGGTTGCTCCATGTAGACTGCCTCCTGAAGATCACCATAAAGGAAGGCATTCTTTACATCCAGCTGGGAAATCGGCCAGTCCCGGTTGACAGCCACAGAGAGAAGGACCCGGATGGTGCTGAGACGAGCAACGGGAGAGAATGTATCGAAATAATCAACACCATAGGTCTGAGTGAATCCTTTAGCCACCAGGCGGGCTTTGTAGCGATCCACACGGCCATCAGGGAGGAATTTCACCACAAAAACCCAGCGACATCCCACAACATCTGTGCCAACAGGAGGAGGAACAAGAGTCCAGGTACCCCGTTCAGTGAGAGTAGCGATCTCTTCATCCATGGCAGCCTTCCAAAGCGGAAGGGCAAGAGCTTCCTGATAGGAATGGGGGGTGGAAGTAGAAGAGATAACCAGAGTAATGTCCCTGCGAGCAGGCGTCATACGATCATAGGAAACAACATCAGCAAGAGGATGCTGGGTACAAGCTCGAACCCCTTTGCGAAGGGCAATGGGAAGGTCCAGGTCAACAGGTACCCCAGTATCTGGAGCATCCGTGGTGGAGAAAGCTGGCCCGAGAGAAGAGTGCGACGACATCGAAGAGGAGGAAGGTGGAGGAGAAGGAGTGGGGTAAGGTGGTGGAGATAGTGGAGATGGTGGAGATTGTAGAGGTGGCAGAACAGTAGCAGGAGTGGAGGGAATAGTGGGGTTGGTGAGAGAAGGAGGATTAGCAGGAGTAGAGGAAGAAGCGGAAGAGAAGTAAGATGCATTTTCAAAGAAGGTAACATCCGCAGAGACAAATTGTTTGCGGGTGACGGGGTCAAAGCAACAATAACCTTTCTGAGTGGGAGAGTACCCCAGAAATATACATTTGGTGGACCGATGAGAGAGTTTGTCGCGGGTGGTAGAGGGAGCATGCACAAAGGTTGTGCAACCAAAGATACGTAGAGGAAGAGGAAAGGGTTCTTTGCCCGGATAGAGAATGGAGAAAGGAGTTTGACCATGAAGAACGGTGGAGGGAATGCGATTGATGAGATAGCAAGAGATGAGAACAGCATAGCCCCTGTAGGAGCGAGGGACATGCATTTGCGTAAGCAGAGTGCGAGCAATATCAAGGAGGTGACAGTTTTTGCGTTCCGCCACGCCATTTTGTTGTGAAGAGTAAACGCAACTGGTTTGATGAATAATCCAATGTTGCGTACAGAAAGAGGAAAAGACTTGACTAAGATATTCTTTTGCGTTATCCAAGCGTAAGCTTTTAATGGAAGCTTCAAACTGAGTTTGAATGGAATGATAAAAGGATGTCCAGACATCAAAAAGTTCATAACGGTCTCGTAAGAGATAGACCCAAGTACAGCGAGAAAAGTCATCAATGAATATAACAAAGTAAGAACTACCCCGCCCAACGGTAAGGGTAGGAGCAGGACCCCAGATGTCAGAGTGAACAAGATCAAACGGAGGGGTAGATCCACGATCTTGCTTTGGAGGAAAGGAAGAGCGGTGATGCTTGACAAGTTGACATGCGTCACAATTAAGAAGAGGATGTTGGGAAGGGAGGTGGGGGAGAAGTTGGCGAAGCGGGCGAGGGGGCATGACCAAGGCGAAGATGCCATTGGAGAAGATCTGTAGAGGAGGAGGAGAAGGCAGATAGAGCAGAGACGTTGTCGAGGAAGTAGAGGCCGTCGATCTCAGTCCCAGTAGCAATCGTAAGTTGGGAGGCCGAATACTGAAAAGAACAAGATGTAGGATTGAATGTGACGTAGCACTGTAGTTGCTTGCATAAAAAGGTAACCGATAATAAATTGCAAGGAAACAGGGGCACATAGAGGGTATCAGCAAGGCAGAGAGACGGAGTGACTTGAATCATGCCCGTCCCATTAACCGGGGAGGAAGAACCATCCGCAACTATGACAGGGGGCAACCGATCATGTGTGTCTAGATGAGAGAAACATTGAGGATTGCCTGTCATATGATTGGTAGCACCAGAATTGATAAACCATCTTCCGCGAGTAACAGTGTGGGCACTACCAGAAGAGAGGACCGCCGAGGCGGACGGCTCGGAGGAAGTGGAATCCATTGAAGAGAGACGGCGAGAGAACAGCAAGCCGCGACGGCTAACACAAGTCACAAGCCGGGCGGACAGAAGCAGGTCGTGCAGCGAGGAAGGCCGCATCGGTCAGAGAACAGATCTGCAACGGTCACGGTCAAGAAGCAGAGCAAAGCAGGGAAGGAAGTCGAGCGGCAAAAGAGTAGGTCGTGGCGACTAGCAAGCAGGAGCGGCAAGAAGGAAATAGGTCTCAACGCCGAAGGAGGCGAGGAAACAAGGTAGCGGCGACTAGACACAGGTCGCAGCGACTAAGAAGATGAGCGGCTAGGGAAGGAGAGCAACAAGCCGCGCGAACAGGGCAACGGTTAGTAGAGGATACAAACCACGTAAATACGTAGCGGAAAGCAGAACGAAGCCGTGAGAACAGGGCACGAAAAGGGACAAGCCGCGCGAGCAAAGAGCGGACTGAAGAAACAAGCCGCGAGAGCAAAGAGCGCGCACACAATCAGGAAGAAACCTGGCTCTGATACCATGTGCGAAAAAATATAAACTGGAAAGTGGAGTAATGTAAACTTTATTATTCCAAAAAGGTATCTATTACAAAGGTATGACCTCCCTTATATAGAATGGAGGAGAGAAGAGAGAATACAAAAAAGAGATGTGAGACTAAAAATTTACAGGACACAAGCGGACTATACTGACACAAACCGCACAAGCCGCGCGGTTAGACAGAAGGGCTAACCGCTCGGCTACTACCAGAGAGAGAGATCGCCATGGGAGACCGCTAGACCGCCCGGTCTCCAAGTCGCCAGAGACAAAGCGCTAGACCGCTTGGACCTCAGACAGCAACACACAGCAACCAAATCGCTGAAGGGTAACTGCAAAACCGCGCGGTCATCAACCCGCCAAGCCAGACCGCCAGACCGCCCGATCACTAACTTCAACAGTAGTACAAGATAGTATAGAAGTTATGAAACCATATGTTGAAAAAATCAGACTATGCTTAGATTTATTTATTGTAACAAACAACGAAGTCAAGATTTTCGAAAAAATTTTATCGCAGAAGGTCAAAAATATTTGAAACCTCAATTTGATATGCATGTAAGATGGAACTCAACATATAAAATGTTAAAAAGAGCGTTTCAATAAAAAGCACTTCTTATAGAATATTACACTGTGACAAATAATCATGATTTAACTGATAACGATTGGAACATACTATTACATTATATGGATTTATTAAAATATTTTTATAGGACGACTTTTTTTTATCTGATGTGTATTATCCAACTAACTCATTAGTAGTTGAAAATTTTGTAAATATCGCACAAAAACTTAACTATTTTAAGCAACACTCCGGATGACTTCATTTAATTGAAGTAATAGAAGAAAAAAATTAAAATATTATTGAGAAATGCTTTCTGCATTTTCATACGCCGTCGCTTTAAACCTGTTATTCGCTGTATACAGCGTAGAAAATTTGATAGATGAAATTAACGTTAACTTAGACATAAATATAAGTTTTGCTGACGTTGACGACGTTAGTACTAATAAATTTAGTTCTAATTTTACCGAATGTTTTAATTATTACGACAACTTATATGACTCACGACCCCGAGAAAAAATAACGCAACCTCGGATAAAAGATTATTTTACAAATAAAATTTTAGAATTAGCTTGCAGGAAAAAAAAAACGCACATCGAGTAGTTTAAACGAATTAGGACTATATACGAAAAAACAATTTCGTGATTTTATGACTACGGAAGAGATCAAAAACTTCGATATCTTAAAGTGGTGGAAAGGTAAAGCTAATATCTATCATATTTTGGCCTGTATGGCCCGTGATTTACTAACAATTCAAGCTAGTACAGTAGCTTCAGAGTCCGTTTTTTCTCTTAGTGGCAGGATTTTGAACAAGCGGAGGAGCCGACTAAATGAATAATCACTGGAACTATGTATCTGCTATAATGATTATTTGGATGATACGAAAAGGAAACAACACATTTCAGCGTTGAAGGAGAGCTCCGAGGAAATTAAAGAGCAGATTGACAACCTGAATTTGTAAAAGTGCAATTTTTTTATTATTATCATTAAAAATAATAAATTTCATTTTTTTTCCTAATTTTTTTTTGTAAAAGTGTAATTTTGATTTTTTTTAATTTCAATATTAATAAAAATTTTTATTTGATTTTTTATTTCAAGTTTTATTTTTTAAATAAAATGGTTTTTTAAAAAAATAAGGGCCCGGCCCGGGGGGCCGGCTCGGGCCACTTCCCGGGGTCAAAGCCCGAGCCCGGCCCGAGCCCGATAAAGGAAGGGCCCGGGCTCGGCCCGGTTTGCAAAAGCCTTGGCCCGATCAAGCCCGGTCTGGGTCAGCCCGATCGGGCCTTTTGGACAGACCTAATATGCAGTAATATTATTCAAATTAGAGGTGGGTCATGCAATATTAAAAAGGGAAGGTGGTGGTTTTGATTTGGAAGAGGAAGGGATACGGTTCTGCTATAACATTGAAATAACGAGGGTATTGTGGCGTCATAATGCAAGGGTTGGTCATGCAATGGAAGGTGACGTGACCGAATAGGAAATAAAGAGCATGAATATTAATTGGAAGAGTTTAGTGCATGCGAATTAATGTAGTGAGCCCAACTATATGAAGGGTTGGCTGGAATGACGAGGCGGTTATTAAATGGGATTTACATGAATGAGTTTCATATGGTTTACGTGAGCAGCATTATACAGATATTTGTATGAAATTGTCGGTGGTAATATGAAGTGTGGATGTAATTGATGAAGCATAATTTAGCTTAGTTTATTCGGGCAAAAATATTTATATTCTCGTTTAAATCTTTTGTCTTTTGTATTTGTAGATTCTTTTTAGTTTTTTTTCTCAATTATTGCTCTAACTTAGTTCATTTTATGTTTTTTTTCAGGTTTTTGTGTTTTCTCCTCTGACACGCCCCAAGGTCACGCCTACCAGGGCGTGTACTTAGGGTGTGTAACCCAGATGAAATGAAGCTATCGGTACGAAGTCAGGTTACTGGAAAATTCAGCTTACGCGCCCTCGGTCACGCCCGTGTACCACCACCACGGGCGTGTCTCCAAGGCTTGTCCCGCCAAGTCCCGAAAAATCACTACAACTCGACTTTTCCACGCTTCACCGTCACGCCGAATCTGAGACGCCCCTCGAACACGGGCGTGTCATTTGGGCGTGTAACCCAACCGCTGCGCTAGTCACTTCCAGACTTAAATTTCAGCCAGAAAAGTCACGCCGGATCTGACACGCCCCAGGTACACGCCTGACCCGGGCATGTAAGGGGGCGTGTACTTTCCGAAAAATTTCTATAAATAGCCCTAAGCTCCAAGTGTTCAGGGCAGATTGGAAGCCTGGTAGAGAGCTGTGAGAGTTTATCTTAGCTTAATGTTTTCATTTATTAGCATTCTTGTAATCTTGTTTAGCATAATTTTAGTCTTTTTAGAAACTCTTTTTGTAATATCCTTATGTCCTCTTTGTGACTGTTGTGCAATAAGAAATAAAATAGTTCGTTATTCCCCTTTTCTCTCTCTCTTTCTTATTATGCAAATTCTTAACATATTTTTCATTCACTACTTCCTCATGAGTAACTAAATCCTCATTAGTACTCGATCGCGATAATCTGAGAATGAGTTGATCAAATATGATGTTTTAGCTTCTTTCTCATTTTTACGGTATAGGATTTAGATTTACTCTTGGTTTATAATTAGTGAGGCTAAATTATCGATATATAATCTCCACTTAGGTTTTCATTCTTAGTTAGTCGAGAGGCTCGTAGATTGAATCGATCACCCAAGTGTAAAGAGAGTGGCACACATATCTCGAGAGAGAATGACGTAACTCTCCCGGATTGGAGTCAAATCCAATAGCGGGGTTCACCACTTAAAGCGAACTTTAGGCATTCGAATACGGGATAAGAGTTCGTTCGGATCTTCCTAAACTCAGTTGGGCACTTCTCCGAAAGGAGCGTCTTCAGGAACCCACACGGTCAAGGATCTCTTACTTTATTAAGATCAAGGTTATTTCATTTTGATTTTCTTATTTCAAAGTGATTCAAAATCGAGTACTAATTTCTTTATCATTAGTTGTACCCTTTATTTGGTCGTAAATTAGTGCTCTGTTTAGCTAAGTAAAACAAGCCCCATAAAAATTGTTGATAAAATAATAGTAACCTCCTCGATGTAGAAGTATTCAAATAGCCCTGAGAAATACGACCTTGATATGAAACCCTTAATATCATATACTATAAACGATAAGGTACATTTGCCTTTATCAGAAATAGAATTGCAGAATATTATTAACCTCACTTCCACACATTATCTTCACTTTCACCCCCCTTTCTCTATCTATCAAATTTTTATATCAAGTTTTTGACGTCGTTGCCGGGGACCTTAGTTTTGATATTTTGAAAAGAGGATAGCTATTAATTTATCGTTTCTTTTTTCGCTAATATTTAGAAACCCATCATCATCTTTTTCTACACCACTTAATTCTCTCAAAAAGGGCAAGGTGGCTTAAATACCACTATTTTATCTAGTATCATGTGAACCCTTTATTGGGTAGTCCTCGGGAAGTTCGGAAATTAAACTGTTAAGAAAATATTATTTTCAAAAAAGTAACTCTCTCTCTCTTTCTATCTTGTTTTTTTCTCTTTCTTTCCCTCCCACTTCTCTTTCTTTTTAGTGTATGACCCGAGCAAGCTCTTCGAATATTCCTTTTGATCCTGAGATAGAGCGCACCGCTTTGCGTCGCCTCCGTTCTCGTGATCAGGAATCACATTTAGGCATCGAAGAGTCGATCAGGGACACTGCCACAAAAACTATGGATCTTAATCCGCCCAACCCAAATGAGGCCTAGCAAAGGACCATGTCCTATTATGCGCGACCAAATCTGGAGGGTACACTATCAAGTATTGTCCGCATTATACAAATGGTGCAGCAGTCAGTAACCTTCGATGGTCTCCCAGACGAGGATCCAAATTGCCACATTTCAAATTTTCTCGAGATTTGCGAGACTTTCAAAATCAATGGAGTCATGGATGACGCCATTAGATTACATCTTTTTCCATTTTCTTTGCGGTCAAAGGCCAAGCAGTGGCTGGGCTCTCTCCCTAGAGGGTCCATAACTACATGGGCCGAGATGACGGGAAACTTTCTTTCAAAGTACTTCCCTCCTGCAAAAATTACAAAACTACACACTGATATCGCATCATATATGCAAATAGACTCGAAGACTCTCTACGACATGTGAGAGCACTTCAAGGAACTATTGTATAGATGCCCACACCATGCACTTCCCACTTGGCAACAAGTGCAAATGTTCTATAATGGCTTGAATTTCCAAATAAGACAAATGATCCACGCAGCAGCTACGGGGACATTGAATAACAAAACCCCGGAGGCCGCACAAGAGCTTGTTAAATAAATGGCCATGAATGCATACCAATGGAATGCACCCCGAGCACGACCGGATAAGCCAGCGAGAGTTTTTGAAATTGATGGAGCTACGAATGTAGCCCTCCAAGTTGAGCGCCTAACTAAGCAAGCGACGGAGATGACTGCTTCCTCCGCCACTCCTCCTTGGGCTAATAATAATAATGTTATTTTAGAAGAACAAGTTGACTTTATGGGAAACGCACCTCAGCCTTCCTATAACCCGAATAATGCACCGTACAACAACACCTATAATGCGGGTTATAGGAACCATCCAAACTTCTCATGGAGCAACCAAGGGAATGCTCAGCGCCCTCTAAATCTAAATCATGCTTATAATCTAGCTCCCCCCTTAATTTAAATCCACCCGGTTTTCTACCGCAACTGTCGAAGCCCTCTTCGCTTGAAGAGGTCTTCGCCAAGTACGTTGCCTCAAATGAATCTAATCTCAGGAACATTACTGGGTCAATTAAAAGCTTGGAAAATCAGGTGGGCCAGCTAACGAAGATGTTCTCCGATCGACAACAAGAAACTCTGCCAGGAAACACCGAGCAAAACCCAAGGGAAAGCGCGAATGCAATCACTCTCCGCAGCGGAAAGGAGGTAGCTTTAAAAATGACGAACCTACGGTACCTTCTTCTCCTCCTCCTCCTCCTATTTTAGCTTTAAATTTACCTGCTACGTTTACGCCGCATGCCTCTAGTTCGAATATTCCTGATCCTACTAAGTTAAAAAAATGAGCGCGGCGAGGAGAGTTATAAAATTTTTTTAGAAATTTTAAAACAAATTCATATTAATGTTCCTTTCTAAGAGGCTATCTCTCAAATGCCGAAATATGCAAAATATCTTAAGGAGCTGCTCTCTAATGAGAAAAAGTTTGAGGATATTTTGCATATTTCCCTTAACACAGAATGATCTGCGGTTGCACTTAACAAATTACTGCAGAAAGTAAATGACCCGGGAAGGTTTTCTATCACGTGCCTTTTCGGTAATTCGTTAGTAAAACACGCCCTAACTGATCTAGGAGCAAGCATAAACCTCATGTCGTTTTCTCTATTTAAAAAACTAGGTCTATGACGTCCGAACCCCACCAAAATGATTATCCAGTTAGCTGATCGATCTGTTAAGTATCTGGTAGGGATAATAGAGGATGTGCTCGTTAAAGTAGACAAATTCATCTTTCCGATGGATTTTGTTATCCTAAACATCGAAGAGGATGTCGAAGTACCCCTTATACTCAGCCGCTCCTTCCTTGCCACCTCCTGCGCTATTATCAACGTTAGTGATGGAAAGCTCCTCCTTCGAGTTGGAGATGATGAAATCACTTTTAATATAAATCCCTCGATGCGTAATACCTTAGCTAATGATGATTCATGGTTCTACCTAGAGGAATGCCTCGAAAATGAATCTTCTGCACTACCCGAGTCAATATCTTGATTGTATAATGAACCCATTAGCGCCGAGCTCTTCTGCTTAGAAGAAGTCTCTCGCCCCACACCACCTGAACCACTACACATCGAAACCCTAAAAAATCAAAACTTCCTATGAGGAACCACCCACCTTAGAGTTGAGGAAACTCCACCTCATCTCAAATATTGCTTCTTAGAAAGCAACTCTAAGCTTCTCGTTATCATCTCTTCCGATTTGAGCGACTCATAAATTTCTGATTTGGCTCTAGTTTTAACAAATCATCGCCACACAATTGTGTGGCAGTTATCTAATATAAAGGGGATTAACCCCTCCTTCTGTACCCATAAGATCTTCTTGGAAGATAATTCCCGCAATATTTTCTGAAAGATATGGTACCTAAACACCTAGAGGGGGGGGTGAATAGGTGACCTAATCCTTTTCTAACTTTGTTGGCAGCCAAACAGTTATATCACAGATTTCTAACTAGTTTATTACAGCAATCAGCAATAATCAAACAAACACAGATCATCTACAGCACAAACACAGCACAGCACACAGTGTTTTATAGTGGTTCCCCAAGATATGGGTACATCCACTTTCCCCTTCGCCTATCTAGCAGTGTACTAGATTCGGCCTAACTTCTCCACTGTCTCAGAACCCAAATTGGTTCCTACCTCAGGCCCAAAGCCTTACACTCAGCTTTATCCCAAAGCCTACACTCAGCCAATCAAGGCCTACACTCAGCCAATCAAGGCCTACACTCAGCCAATCCAAGGCCTACACTCAGAGATCTATATCTCCTACACTCAGGCTAACAAGCCCTACCCTCAGCCTTTATAAATATAGGCTTACAATCACTCAGATCCAATGGATCCTACAAGTTACAAATGTAATACAGATAATGACTCTACAACTCAGAATTACAGGAGGGGAGTTGAGAGATTCTTGATGAGTTCTTGGAAGAACTCAGCTGAATTCACCCTGACTTAGCTTTCTTCAAAGCTTCTTGAGTAGAACTGAATAAGGCTAAATCCTCTGCAGTTGTTCCTTGACCTCTGCCACTTAAGACCCAGAACTGAATCTGAATCCTTCTTCTCAGCCTAGTTCCTAAGGCTGATTTCTTGGAAGGAGCCCTCTCTCTCCAACTTCTTAGATCTGCAGATGGAATGCAAGATCTTCTTGTGTTTATTACTCTGTGTATCACTTTTCAGATTACTTGAATAATCTGATCAATTACTTTAATTATTCTCACCACTGTTTCTGTAAACTGTGGGTGCCTATTTATAGGCTTTCTTCATGGTAACCGGCTGGTCCGGTTCATAACTGACTTCTGACATCTTTGACAGTTGCTGTAGACCGGCTGGATCGGCAGCTGTCATGTCAACCAGTCACTTCTTGAAAATCTCTAACTGTTTATAAGTGTCGAGACTTTCTGTCTTTAAGTGTTGACACTTATAGTCCAAGTGTCGACACATGTTGTATAAGTGTCGACACAAGTCTACAAGGTGTCGACACAATTCCTTGTATGTCTCGACACAGATTCTTCTGCATGTGTCGACACTAAAATTGAGTGTCGACACAAATACTTGTTCTTTTAGCTTTTGCTGAATTCTTCTATGTGTCGACACATCTCCTTTGTGTCGACACAACTTCTTGTGTTCAATCTGTCAAGTGTCGACACTGCTTCTTGGTGTCGATACATAGTCTTCTATCTTGAATCTTGCTGAGTGTCGACACAACTCCTTGTGTCGACACACCTTCTTGTTGTTGAGACTTCAGCTGAGTGTCGACACATTCCTTTAGTGTCGACACTTGTACTTAGAATAATTTGCTGCTCTTTCTGTTCTTTGCTAAGTGTCGACACAGCTCCTTGTGTCGACACTTTCTTCAAGTGTTGAGTCTTTAGCTAAGTGTCGACACATTGTGTTGGGTGTCGACACTTACTTCAAGTGTTGACTCTTCTGATAGTGTGTCAACACATTGTGCTGAGTGTCGACACATTCTTCAAATGCTGACTCTTCAGCATAGTGTCGACACATTGTGTTGAGTGTCGACACATGTACTTAGACTCTGCAGACTTTTGCTGAGTGTCGACACAGCTCCAAGTGTCGACACTTTCAGGTGTAGACACTGCTTCACTGGGTGTCGACACAGCTCCTTGTGTCGACACTTTCTGTCTGCATTTTTCTTCACTGAGTGTCGACACAGCTCCAAGTGTCGACACTTTCTGTCTGGTGTCGACTCTGCATCCCAGGTGTCGACACAATGACTCCAAGTGTTGACACTGCTTGTCTAGGTGTCGACACAGGCTTTCTTAAGTGTCGACACTTTCCCTCTGGGTGTCGACACATGTACTTAGAAACTTTTTGCTTTAGTCCATTACTTTCTTAACCTACACAAGTAACTCAAACATACATCAAATACATTATGATGTATATCATTGAGATGGGTGAGGCTTCTTCAAATCTGGTACATTTGACCAATGTACCCAACAATCTCCCCCTATTTGGAGAAGTCATAACCCTTAGTCAATGATATACACCATTCATAATTAAAAATTACAAAATGATGTAAAGCAGATTATAATCAGCAGGGTTAACATGAACATGTAAAACGTCACACATATACACATTCAATATTGCAGAATGAACAAGAAATAGACACATACTCAGAACAATCATGAAAATATATTTATTATAAATTGTTCTAATATTTTTCTAATACATCTTTAATGATTTACAAAAATGTTTCTCATACAAAAGATTACAACAATCTTCAAATTAATTCCTAATCTATTTCTGATCAGGTTCTTTGATAACAATTCCTTTGTCAGATTTGACTTTAGCCTTGACAGCAGCAGCAGCAGTAGGCTCAGCATCAGCAGGCTTCTTGCCTTTTGAGTCCTTCTTCTTTTGTTCTTCAGCCTTGATTTTCTGTCTCTCAAAATAGTGGTATGGCTTGGGGAAGTACTTGCTAGGCTCCACAGCTGTAGGAGGTAGCTTTCCCATCTTAGCCTTCCTTCTGTGCTGAACAATGGCTTCTTGCCTGATCTCATGCTTCCTCCATTCTGCTTCAGAGAACCACTTGTTTCTATCAGTAGTGTTGTCTTTAGCAGCTTTCTAGGCAGTTAGAATTATGTTTCTAGAGGTAGGGCTCCATTGTTCAAAGTCTAGCTTTAGTTCAGCTTGTTCCCTAAACCTCTTCTTTGACAACCTTGCCTCTTCTTCTTTGTCTAAGGCCTCTTGCATAGCTGCTGTTATAGGTTGAACAACCTTTTCTAAATGGACATTGTCCTTGCCCTCAGATGGGCTATACATTGTGCTTACCTCTGCTTGAATCATTTCAAAATTTGGAGGTGGATAAATGACTTGAGCTACTTCTTGTGGCTCACCTCCAAAATATGCAGGGTTCAGTCCAGATTCAGCAACTTCATTGTCATCACACAGGGGAGGATATCCAAGTGTAGCCCTAATGGAATTGGATATCCACTTAGCATGTTCATAACTGGCCTTGACTAACACTCTCTCCCCCTTTATGACTTCTTGAGCAACATGATCTCTTACATCATCCTTCTGGAATCGGATTTGACCATCCAAGTACCTGATTCCATCTTTAAAGTAAGGTCTAAGCTTTGTAAGTTGTTCAGAGATTGCTTTCTGGGAATCTTGTATGGCAGTCTTGACAGCAGTAATCTCAGCTTGAAAGATTTTATCAAAATCAGCCTTAACTACAGCAGCAGATGTAGAAGGTTCAGCAGTCTTATTCTTTAATTCAGTGACTATAGCATTGTGGGAGGCAGTCAAATTATCATTCATTCTTAACTGATTCTCCAGCACATATCCTTGTTTTAATGCTATATCATCGACCTGAGCCTTGATCTTCTCCTGGTGAGTTGCCAAATAGACTACTGCATTCCCACCCTTGTGGAAGCAGTCAGTCATCTCCTTTTTATTAAGGTTCATCTCAAACCTTATAGACTTTATGTCCTGTGCAAGATTAAACTGTAGGGACTTGTGCCCTTCATCCACATAAGCCTCTATTGCCTTCCTTTGCTCATCCAACTTGATCTGCATGGCAATCATCAAAGCATTATAATCAATTGTTGGAGCTTGTTGAACTATAGGCTGTGGGGCAATGGATTGCAAAGCTTTCTTATAACTCTTGCTTCTCCTCTTGAAGACAAAGAGTTTCTTCTTCTTGGCCCTTACACTCTCCTCATCCTCAGAGGCAGAAGTGCTGGCAATATCAACCCTGTCCTTAGAGCTTTGAGGTTTGTCAGCTGGCACAGCAGTTGCTTTCTCAGTTTCCAGCCTAATAGGCTCTTCCAGAACTTCCATGTGCTCCCCCTCAGCAGCAGCACTCTTATCTTCAGCAGCAGCAGCCTTGTCCATATCAAAATCCTCTTGATCTAGATTTAAGAATAAATCCTCCATTGTATATTCAGGTGGAGATGGAGCTGGAGATAGTCTTTGCTCTTCAACCACTGATTCAGGTACCACTTCTTGTTCAACAGATTTGGCTTCTAAAACAACATCTGGTACTTGACTGTCTAGCTGAGTTTGCTGATGGACATCAGACAAATTAGCATCTTCTATAATATAGTATAAAGTTTTTAAGTCAGTGAGTACCTCTTGGATAATGATGGTGGCTTGCTCACTGTCCAGAGTAGATGGTTCTTCTATTACTGGAAGCTCCCCCTGGCTGTGATCCCTATGGATGGGGCTAGCTTGAGGCAGCTCCCCCTGGATCCCAGCTACATCTTGAGGAGCAGGAGTCTTTACCACTGTCTCTTCCTCCTGATCATCAGGTGTGAACACCACCTGTTCTTCACTTTCAGAACTGCTGGAGGACTCTTGTGCCACAGCAGCAGTTTTTCTCTTCTTCCTGGGAGGAGTGATTTTCTCAGTAACTTGCTTCTCAGGGGTAGGCATATCCTTTGACAGCACCCTTTCCCACCTAGACAAGATCCTCATATCCATCTTTCTCATATGATTGATCTTGCTTCCAGCAGCTGTGCTCATTACCTCTGGTATTGTACCAGCCAGGTAGAGACTTATAATTCTACCCAGATTGGGCTTCTTCAGACTTTCCTTGATCTTCTCATAGATTACCATTGACCAATCTGTTCTTAGGGTGAAGATAATTCTTGTCATGACATTGAACATTGAGGCTGACACCCTGTCATGCCCTCCAGGCTTACTGAGAATGACCTTTCCCACAATTTCAGACAGAAATTTTCCTTGACTGTTCATGCCTTTCCTGTTAAAGACAGAACCTATATTCAGCTTTGGATCAAGTCCACACCAGGTAAGAGCTTCCCTGGTCTTGGATGTTGAAACTTCTTCTTCATCTTGAGTCTTAGGTAGCTGGAGTACCTTCCTCAGACTTTTTGGTGAGACCTTGACTTTGGATCCATGTACTCTGGATTTGATTCTATATCCAGAGTCATCAACTGCAGCTCCAGTAAGGAATTCAAGAACTTCCTTCTTCCAAATCTTGGTTGGTTCTGAAACCAAATATTCTAGTCCAGAATCGCTGACTAGGGTTACCACCGATTGAATTTCTTGATCTCCATCATCGAATGCGCCGCGCACAAGTTCATAGCCTTCGTTAACGTTCTCCTCGAACTTGGGAGCCATTAGGGTTTGGAGAATTAGTCTTGAGAAAAGAGAAATGTCGACACAGGAGTTTTGGTCTCGAAACTTTGAAAGTGTGTCGACAAACACAGACAGAACCCTATTTATACCTGTCTAATTTTGAAGATGAACAGGCGGGATATCAAGCTTAACATGTGTCGACACTGGCAATAAGTGTCGACACTGACTTATAATGTCTCGACACATATGTGTCGACACAAGTTTAGTCAACAGATTTTATGTGTCGACACATGGTTATGTGTTGACACAACATAACTCGACACATTGTCGAGACTTTACTTAGAAAAATTCTGAGTAAAACATAAGTGTCGACACCATATTGGATGTGTCGACACCTACTTGTCATGTGTCGACACTAACATTCTGAAGTGTCGACACCAACATCCTAGATGTGTCGACACCTTTTTCCTAAAGTGTCGACACTACTATTCTGTGTCGACATAGACTTGTCTATGTGTCGACACCTTTTTACTTAGTCAATTTTCTAGTTCTGTAAACTTAGTCTAAGTTGATCATTCCTAGTTCAATTTTGAATCTATTGAACTTAGCTTCTTCAAGTGGCTTAGTAAACATATCAGCTATTTGTTCATCTGTTTTAACATATTCAAGTACAATATCATTTCTTTCTACATGTTCCCTAAGAAAGTGATATTTAATTTCAATATGTTTTGTCCTACTATGAGATACAGGGTTATTAGCTATTGAAATAGCACTAGTAGAATCACAGAAAAGTGGAGTTCTACTTACCTGAAATCCATAGTCCTCTAGCTGATGTTTAATCCATAGAAGTTGAGCACAGCAACTTCCTGCAGCTACATATTCTGACTCAGCTGTGGAGATAGCCACACTGGTTTGCTTCTTGCTGCTCCATGAAATTAGTCTCCCACCTAGGAATTGACAGGTTCCAGTAGCACTCTTTCTATCCTCTTTGCATCCTGCAAAGTCTGCATTTGAATAACCTGTTAGATCAAAATCTCCATTCCTAGGGTACCAGAGGCCTAGATAGGGAGTGCCCTTTAGATATCTCAAAATTCTCTTGACTGCAGTCAAGTGAGACTCTTTAGGGCAGGCTTGAAACCTGGCACAAACACATGTAGCATACATAATGTCAGGCCTACTTGCAGTCAAGTATAGTAGGGAGCCAACTATCCCTCTATACAAGGTTTCATCTACAGGTTTCCCTGCATCATCCTTGCTAAGAGACATACTTGACCCCATTGGAGTCTTCATGGTACTGGAAGAATCCATACCATATTTCCTTATGAGTTCTAGGGTGAACTTGGACTGACATATGGATAAACCATTTTCAGTCTGTTTAACTTGGAGACCCAAGAAAAACTTCAGCTCTCCCATACTACTCATCTCAAACTGACTTTGCATAATCTTTGCAAACTTTCTGTAATGGCTACTTTCAGTAGACCCAAATATAATGTCATATACATATATTTGGACAAGTATGACTTTGCCTCTAGATTCCCTAAGGAATAGAGTCTTATCTATTTTCCCCCTTGAGAACTTGTTCTCAATGAGGAAACTAGATAGGGTTTCATACCAAGCTCTAGGGGCTTGCTTTAACCCATATAATGCTTTCCTAAGTCTATAGACATAATGAGGTTGAGTTGGATCAACAAAACCTGAAGGCTGCTCCACATAGACTTCTTCTTTAAGATTACCATTTAAGAATGCTGACTTGACATCCATCTGGTAAACCTTGAATCCTTGATAGGTTGCATAGGCCAAGAACATCCTTATGGCCTCCAGTCTGGCTACTGGGGCAAAGGTTTGATCAAAATCAATACCTTCTTCTTGCCTATATCCTTTTGCAACCAGTCTTGCTTTATTCTTTATGATGACCCCTTGTTCATCCATCTTATTTCTGTAGATCCACTTAGTTCCTATTACATTGTGGTCTTTAGGCTTTGGAACCAGCTCCCAAACCTTGCACCTTTTGAACTGATTAAGCTCTTCTTGCATAGCTTCAGTCCATTGTGGATCTTGTATAGCTTCTTCAAATTTCTTAGGTTCAACTTGAGACAAAAAGTTGGAGTAGATTGCTGCATTCATGTATCTGCTCCTGGTTTGAACTCCTTGTCTTGGATCTCCAATAATCAGCTCTACTGGATGATCTCTAAGATGCCTGTGGGCTGGAGGCATCCTAGCTTCAGGTTGAACCTCTCCAGCATCTGCATCATGCTGTATACCTTGGATTTCTTCAGCTATTGGCACATGTAGTTCTCCCCCTGGACAACAGCTACTCTCCTCAACTTACTGTCTTGCAGCTGGTACTTCTTCTATAGTAAGCTTGTCCAATTTCTTTGTCAAACCTGTGGGGCTGCATACATTGCTAGACAACTCATTGTTAATTAGTTTTGTCTCATCAAAAACTACATGCACTGATTCTTCTACAACTTGTGTAGTCAAGTTGTAGACTCTATAAGCCTTACTATTATTGCTGTACCCAACAAATATTCCCTCTTGGGACTTGGCAGCAAACTTTGTTAAGTAAGACTTCCCATTGTTAAGTATGAAGCATTTACAACCAAAGATTCTAAAATAGGATAGATTTGGTTTCCTGCCTTTCACTACTTCATAGGGGGTCTTGTTTAGCCTTTTAGTGATGGTAGCCCTATTTATCACATGGCATGCAGTGTTAACTGCTTCAGCCTAGAAATACTCTGGCAGTGATGTATCACTAAGTAGGGTTCTACCAGCCTCTATCAAGGTCCTATTCTTCCTTTCAGCAATGTCATTTTGCTGAGGTGTTCTAGGTGAAGAGAATTCTTGAAATATCCCAAAGTCTTCACATAGTTTTGTCATGCTTTCAGACTGAAACTCAGTACCATGGTCACTTCTAATTTTGACCACAGTACTATTTAGTTCATTCTGAATTTGCTTGACAAAGCTGTAGAAGACACTAGGTGTTTCAGATTTCTGCCTTAAGAAGAACACCCAGGAAAACCTTGAGTAGTCATCAACAACTACAAAGGTATAGACCTTCCTACCTAAGCTGTGAACTGGCATTGGACCAAAGAGATCCATATGCAAGAGGTATAAACACCTCACAGCATCTTTGTTATCTATGCTCCTAAAAGTGGATTTAGTCTGCTTGCTCTTTTGACAAGCTGAGCAAATGCCATCTTTAACGCACTTAACTTGAGGACCATTCCTCACTAACTCTTTGCTAAAGAGTTTGCTAATAGTCTTGTAGTTAAGATGAGCTAGCCTCTTGTGCCACTTGACACAATGAGAGACTGTCTCATCATCTACAAGACAAACAGGAGAACCATTGTTCTCAATCATAATGTCTAGACAGTAGACATTCCTCTTTCTATATCCTGTCAAAATGATCTCTTGATCACTTGACCTCTTGATATGACAACCATTTTTAACAAATGAGATGTCATACCCTACATCACTTAACTGACTTATACTTATAAGGTTGTGTTTCAACCTTTTAACATAAGCCACTTGAGTAATGGTAACAAGGTTTGAAGAAATGTTACCAAACCCTTTGATGATTCCTTTTTCAGAACCACCAAAGGTCACTTTAGGACCATTTTTGATTGGAATATAGTCCTTCAGTAGTCCCCTTGTTCCAGTCATATGTCCGGAACATCCACTATCCAAGTACCATGTTGGGGTATGGCCACTTGGATTCACCTGAAAAACAAATTAATGAACCTTAGAACCCAAAGTAATCTTGGGTCCTTGGTGATTGTTAGTTTGCAACTTGACAAAGCTACCTACTGGCTTTCCACCAGGTAACTTGCTACTCACCTTGGCACTGGCATTGTGCCAACAGTCCATTACAAAATGGCCAATCTTGCCACAGCACCAGCATTCAAACTTGTTGTACCTTTGCTTAGGTACAACCTTTGCTGTCTTGACTACAGCAGGCTTGTTGAATGTTGGGGCTTTGCCCTTGGACTTAAGCTTGGTCTGCTCAGTCCCTGCAGGTCTAACAAAACCCAGTCCAGCCTTGCCTTTATGATGAACAAATTCATCAATTAAAGGCAGCACTGATTTAGGTTTTGAAAACCTTGCAATAAGCTCTCTCTCTTTCTGAAGATTGATCTCCAGTCTCTTAATTTGATCATTCTTATAAGTGATAGTTCCCATCTGAATCACAGTAATGTGTTTCAGCCTGACTACCTCATTCAGTTTTTGATCAAATTCCTTCTCAAAGTCTGTTGCAACAGCCTTGAGATCAGCAATCTCCTTTGCCTGACTTTTAGCTAGGGTCTTGCTTTTCTTATAGGCTTGCAACAGTACCTTATATTCATCTATAAGCTGATGAATATCTTCCTCAGACTCAGATATATTCTCATCACTTGATGAAGAAGAATCTGATTCTGAACTAGAACAAGAAACTGAATTTAAACTTGAACTTTGTACCTGACTGGGTCCTGGCTGCTCCAGGATTTTGGTACTCTCAGTCAATGCCATCAGTCCTTGGCACTGGCAGTCTTCTTGTTCATAAATTGACTCCAAGATCTGCATAAATTCTTCTTCTTCTTCTTCTTCAGCAAATAGCCCTATGTAGGCTTCAACATCAGTATCAGTGTCTGAAGAAGAAATATCTGAAAGAGTCTTCTCATTCTTGGCCACAAAAGACTTCTCTTTCTTCCCTTTGAAGTGAGTCTTTTTCCTGTCACTGGATTCTTTTCTTTTCTCAGGACAATCTGCAATAACATGACCCTGTCTATTGCAGCAGTAGCACACAATCTTTGATCCAGTTGCCTTGCTTGTCTTTGACTTTTTCCTGTCCTTCTTTGAAGGCTTTTTCTCCTGATACAAGACTTCTTTTCCCTTGTAAGTAGAGGGTCTGGACCTCCACTGTTTCTTCTTCAGGAATTTCTGAAAGTGTCTAGTGAAGGCAGCAAAGTCTTCATCACTTTCACTGCTTGTAGACTTTGTACTGACAGACTCTTCTGACTCAGATTCAACTACCTCTGGAGGTGGAGTTGATGACTTAGTCCTGTATTTTCTGGGAACTTCTGTCTTGAAAGCAACAGTCCTTTCCTTGTGCTCAGTCCTAGTAGATTTCTCCTCCTCTTTCCTCACTGTCAGCTGCATCTCATATGACAATAACTTGCCAAACAGTGTAGGAGGAGGAATTTCTCCCAACTTTGCCATTTCTCTTATGGCACAGATCTTGGTGTCCCAATCTTTGGTTAGGGACCTTAGGAATTTGTCATTCAGTTCATAGTTGCTGAACTCTCTTCCATAAGACATGAGTTCATTAACTATTCTATAGAACTTCTTGTAGCATTCAGTGATGCTATCTCCCTTTCCTTGCCTAAAGCTCTCATACTCTTGATTAAGCAAGGACTTCCTATCTTGCCTAACTTCTTCAGATCCTTCCATATACACTATAAGAGTGTCCCACATCTCTTTTGCTGTCTTACAGTGAATTAAGTTCTGAAAAGTGGCATCATCAATGGCACTTACTATTATGTTCTGTGCCCTCTTGTCCATGGTAGCTAGGACAATTTCATCTTTAGTCATCTCAGAGAAATCCTTTGGAGTCCTCTGATTTGCATCCAATACTGAAATCTTCATTGGCACATAAGGCCCTTCCTTTACTGTGATGTATATTCTAGGGTCAGAGGCTTCCATAAATAGCCTTACCCTCTCCTTCCAGATCCCAAAAATTTCCTTTCTGCAAATAGGTAATTTCATGGAACTCAATTCTTTATGATTTTCAAAGGAACCCATGGTTCTTGATTTTCTTGAAGCTGTTTTCTGACTTAGACTGTTTCTGCCAAACATGATCTCCTTAGACTGTTAGTCCTTGTTTTGAGGAACCTCCCTCTGATACCACTTGAAAGATATGGTACCTAAACACCTAGAGGGGGGGGGGGTGAATAGGTGACCTAATCCTTTTCTAACTTTGTTGGCAGCCAAACAGTTATATCACAGATTTCTAACTAGTTTATTACAGCAATCAGCAATAATCAAACAAACACAGATCATCCACAGCACAAACACAGCACAGCACACAGTGTTTTATAGTAGTTCCCCAAGATATGTGTACATCCACTTTCCCCCTTCGCCTATCTAGCAGTGTACTAGATTCGGCCTAACTTCTCCACTGTCTCAGAACCCAAATTGGTTCCTACCTCAGGCCCAAAGCCTTACACTCAGCTTTATCCCAAAGCCTACACTCAGCCAATCAAGGCCTAGACTCAGCCAATCAAGGCCTACACTCAGCCAATCAAAGGCCTACACTCAGAGATCTATATCTCCTACACTCAGGCTAACAAGCCCTACCCACAGCCTTTATAAATATAGGCTTACAATCACTCAGATCCAATGGATCCTACAAGTTACAAATGTAATACAGATAATGACTCTACAACTCAGAATTACAGGAGGGGAGTTGAGAGATTCTTGATGAGTTCTTGGAAGAACTCAGCTGAATTCACCCTGACTTAGCTTTCTTCAAAGCTTCTTGAGTAGAACTGAATAAGGCTGAATCCTCTGCTGTTGTTCCTTGACCTCTGCCACTTAAGACCCAGAACTGAATCTGAATCCTTCTTCTCAGCCTAGTTCCTAAGGCTGATTTCTTGGAAGGAGCCCTCTCTCTCCAACTTCTTAGATCTGCAGATGGAATGCAAGATCTTCTTGTGTTTATTACTCTGTGTATCACTTTTCAGATTACTTGAATAATCTGATCAATTACTTTAATTATTCTCACCACTGTTTCTGTAAACTGTGGGTGCCTATTTATATGCTTTCTTCATGGTAACCGGCTGGTCCGGTTCATAACTGACTTCTGACATCTCTGACAGTTGCTGTAGACCGGCTGGATCGGCAGCTGTCATGTCAACCAGTCACTTCTTGAAAATCTCTAACTGTTTATAAGTGTCGAGACTTTCTGTCTTTAAGTGTTGACACTTATAGTCCAAGTGTCGACACATGTTGTATAAGTGTCGACACAAGTCTACGAGGTGTCGACACAATTCCTTGTATGTCTCGACACAGATTCTTCTGCATGTGTCGACACTAAAATTGAGTGTCGACACAAATACTTGTTCTTTTAGCTTTTGCTGAATTCTTCTATGTGTCGACACATCTCCTTTGTGTCGACACAACTTCTTGTGTTCAATCTGTCAAGTGTCGACACTGCTTCTTGGTGTCGACACATAGTCTTCTATCTTGAATCTTGCTGAGTGTCGACACAGCTCCTTGTGTCGACACACCTTCTTGTTGTTGAGACTTCAGCTGAGTGTCGACACATTCCTTTAGTGTCGACACTTGTACTTAGAATAATTTGCTGCTCTTTCTGTTCTTTGCTAAGTGTCGACACAGCTCGTTGTGTCGACACTTTCTTCAAGTGTTGAGTCTTTAGCTAAGTGTCGACACATTGTGCTGGGTGTCGACACTTACTTCAAGTGTTGACTCTTCTGATAGTGTGTCGACACATTATGCTGAGTGTCGACACATTCTTCAAATGCTGACTCTTCAGCATAGTGTCGACACATTGTGTTGAGTGTCGACACATGTACTTAGACTCTGCAGACTTTTGCTGAGTGTCGACACAGCTCCAAGTGTCGACACTTTCAGGTGTAGACACTACTTCACTGGGTGTCGACACAGCTCCTTGTGTCGACACTTTCTGTCTGCACTTTTCTTCACTGATTGTCGATACAGCTCCAAGTGTCGACACTTTCTGTCTGGTGTCGACTCTGCATCCCAGGTGTCGACACAATGACTCCAAGTGTCGACACTGCTTGTCTGGGTGTCGACACAGGCTTTCTTAAGTGTCGACACTTTCCCTCTGGGTGTCGACACATGGACTTAGAAACTTTTTGCTTTAGTCCATTACTTTCTTAACCTGCACAAGTAACTCAAACATACATCAAATACATTATGATGTATATCATTGAGATGGGTGAGGCTTCTTCAAATCAGGTACATTTGACCAATGTACCCAACATTGTCCAGTCCCAACGATGACTAAATCCTAATATGAAGGAAGTCGTGAAGGCTGAGGTGATCAAACTCCTAGATGCGGGAATCGTCTATCCCATCTCCGACACTACTTGGGTTAGCCCAGTACAAGTTGTGCCGAAGAAAGGCGGCGTAATAGTGGTCGCGAATGGAAACAACGAATTGATTCCAACCCGTACTATTACAGGTTGGAGGATGTGCATCGACTATCAAAAGCTTAATGATGCCACCCGAAAAGACCATTTTTTGTTACCTTTTATCGACTAAATCTTAGAACGTCTGTCCGGCCACTCTTTCTACTGTCTTCTCGATGGTCTCTCAGTATACTTCTAAATCCCAATTCACCTGAGGACCAAGAGAAGACCACCTTCACTTGTCCTTTTGGCACCTTCACGTATAGAAGGATGTCATTTGGGTTATGCAATGCACCGACTACATTTCAAAGATGTATGCTAGCAATTTTTGACGAGTTAGTAGAAAAGGTGATGGAAGTCTTCATGGATGACTTCTCGGTCTTCGGTAGTTCGTTTAAGGATTGTTTAAAAAATCTTGAGTGTGTGCTTGTCCGTTGTGTGGAAACTAATCTAGCCCTCAATTGGGAGAAATGTCACTTTATGGTCCAAGAGGGATTGGTCCTCGTCCATAAGATTTCGGGAAAATGGATCGAGGTCGTCAGGGCTAAGATCGAGGTTATCGAAAAACTTCCGCCTCCAACTAACATTAAAGCGATTAGTAGTTTTTTAGGCCACGCAGGGTTTTATCGGCGCTTCATTGAAAGATTTTCCAAAATCACCAAGCCGTTAACCCATCTTCTTGAAAAAGAATCTTCTTTCCTCTTTGATGACGAATGTCTCGTAGCATTTAATTTAATTAAAGAAAAATTAGTAAAATCTCTGATCCTAGTCGCGCCTGATTGGTCGCTTCCATTTGAGATCATGTGTGACACAAGTGATATTGCCGTCGGCGCTTTTTTAGGCCAACGGGTGAATAAGTTCTTTCACCTGATTTATTATGCAAGCAAGACACTCACGTCCGCACAAGCCCACTACACCTCCACCGAGAAGGAGCTTCTAGCGATTTTTTTTTGCTTTTGATAAGTTTAGGTCTTACATCACTCTCATAAAAGTTGCAGTCTTCACAGATCACTCCGCACTTAGGTATTTATTAAGCAAAACGGACGCCAAGCCCCGCCTTTTGCGATGGATCATCCTCTCGCAGGAGTTTGACTTAGAAATCCGGGACAAGAGGGGTGTCAAAAATTTGGCAGCCGATCATTTATTGCATTTAGAGAATCCTGCTAGTGAAGCGTTAGTGGAGTCTGATATTAATGATAAATTCCCTGAAGAGCACCTCCTCGCTCTAGAAAATCTAAAGAATTGTTTTGCACCCTGGTTCGCCGATCTGGCTAACTATTTAGTAGCCCGGGTCTTGCCAAAAGAATTCTCGAGTCAGCAAAAGAAGAAATTCTTTTCTGATCTGAAGAACTATTTTTGGGAGGACCCGCATCTTTTCTGAGTTTATGCAGACCAGGTGGTAAGGAGATGTGTCTCATTTGAAAAAGGACAGGATACTTTAAAACACCTACATAAAGGACCGACTGGCGGCCACTATCAAGCCAATCGCACCGCTCACAAAGTGCTTAGTACAGGCTTTTATTGGCCTTGCCTTTTTAAGGATGCACAATTCTTTGTAAGTAGGTGTGATAGCTGCCAACGATCGGACAATATTTCTAATAAAAATGGAATGCCGCAAAATTATTTCCTTGAGTGCAAAGTTTTCGACCTTTGGGGAATCGATTTTGTTGGTTCTCTTCCTTCTAGCTTTGGGAATAAGTATATTCTAGTTGTCGTGGATTACGTGTCACGATAGGCAGTGGCCCAAGCTCTTCCTACTAATGACTCCCGAGTTGTTATTTTATTCTTAAAAAAACTATTTCCTCGATTCGGTACTCCAAGAGCCATTGTTAGTGATAGGGGTTTGCATTTCTATAATGCGCAGTTCTCTAAAACTCTTATAAAATGCGACGTTACGCATAAAATTTCAACCGCCTACCACCCCCATACTAACGGTCAAGTCGAAATAGTATATAGAGAAATAAAACGTATTTTAGAAAAGATAGTTTCTTCTTCACGTAAAGAGTGGTCAGTGAAATTAGACGACGCTCTATGGGCCTACCGAACAACGTACAAAACTGCAATCAGTTGTACGTCGTATTGGTTAGTTTATGGAAAGTCATGTCACTTACCCGTAGAACTTGAACATCGTGATTTTTGGGCCTTAAAATTTTTAAATTTCGATCCCCACTCCGTCGCTGATCTTCGAAAATTTCAACTTAATGAACTTGATGAGTGACGCTCTTATGCTTACGAAAATAATAAATTATATAAAGAGCGGACGAAACGTTTTCAAGATAAAAATTTAAGGCACCCAAAAACCTTCAAGCAGGGTGACCAAGTTTTGTTTTATAATTCTCGATTGTGTTTGTACAACCCCGTATCCGGCCGAGTGGGATCCTCCCTTGGTAGCGGGCTCAGGGCGTGCTATGAGCGGCGATTTGGTGCAGTCACAGTCGATGGATGCTTTTTATATATTTAAACATAAATATATAAAGTTTTATATATAAATATTGGATATAATTAAGGAGGAAGAAAAACCTAATAGAGGCTCCCCTCCCCCCCCCTGATTTTTCTTCTCTTATTGACTGGGCGAAAGCAGAAGGTGAAGCGAAACCCAATATAGATCCCACTCTCCCGATCTCTCTCTCTCTCTCTCCCTCTCTCTCTCTCTCTCTCTCTCTCTCTCTCTCTCTCTCTCTCTCTCTCTGCGTCGCAGCAAGGAGAGGCCCTCCCGCTCTTTTCCTCTCCCGTCGTCGGCCAGTAGAGGCAGCCCGAACCCCCCTCTCCCCAGCTCTCTTCCTCTCCCGCCGCCTGGAGCGAGGTCGGCCGGGAGCTCCTCTCCCGGCACCGGCTAGAGCAAGATCGGCCATCGGCGTCGCCTAGAGCAAGATCCGCCTGGAGCAAGGATGGCTGAGCCCTAGCTCTCCTTCACCGCCGCAGCCGCCTGGAGCAAGGCTGGTCGAGCCCTAGCTCTCCTTCACCGCCACAGTCGCCTAGAGCAAGGTCGGCTAGGAGCTCCTCTCCCGGCACCGCCTTAAGCAAGAATAGCCAGGAGCTCCTCTCCCGACATCGCCGTCAAAACACGCGTCAAGGGTAACAAAGTTCCTTCTTGGGCAGGTGAAGCCCTCAATTAACATATTTGCATGGAAGCCCCTCTCCACTAACGGATGGGGGGAGGGTGCTCTCCGACGGGTCGATGTGTACATCTCCGCAATTACTTGTATTTAGTATCCGGAAGCGTGAGTACAGATTTAGGCATGCTGTGTGAAGCTCATCCCGACGTGTGAGCCGGATTGGTGATGTTCTGGGGTTCCCTAAGAAGACTCCGAGGAAGTTATATATTATCTATTTGTAGGGAATACACGCCATAGCCCTGAAAAGGGGTGGGTGCAATATTATTGAGTCGCTTTTAGTCGATTGATGTTTAGCTTGTCGCCGCTTGTCGAGACGTCAGCGTTCAGGTGTTACAGTATCAAGCGGGAAGTGGTGGGCTTAAGCCCAAGTTTGTGCCGGCCCTAGAAGGCCCAATTTGCTTATGTTGTCGGCCTGCGTCCCGAAGTATGGAATTTATATTCCTGTAAATTAAAATGCACGTGCTGCCGTATTTATGTTATTTAACTTTTTTTGTCTTAGGCGAGCGGTATTCTCATGGACCGCTCGCCCCGTGGGGACCTTAAGATAAAGTTACTAGGAAGCCCTCGAGGGTTTGATAGTCTTTCAGAACAACGAAGTTATGTTGTTGGCGGCCCAATTGGGGCTGCGTAAGGTAGAGCTGTTCGGCGAGGTTACGCCATCGGTACGGCGGGTGAGTAGCATTGTGCATAGACCCAAGGAGACACATCTGGATAGGAGAGAGTTGGTCTTCAGATCCTCCTTAGATGTTCCGGTCGGCCAAGAGTGCCCTCTGAAGGTGTGTTAGCTCAGTCTTTGGCTTGGGAGGGGAAGAGTTTGTTAGTCTTTCGGGTTTGCGGTGGTACCTCCACGCTGAGACCTTGGGTCTATCCATTGTGTTCCTAGTCTTGTTCCTAGATCATTCTCTTAAGGGTAGTAGGTGCGCGGTCACCCCTCTTTTGGGATCCCGTGTAGTACCCCCCCCCCCCCAACCTTTGCCCGGGTCGGGCTGGAGGGGTACTACTGGCCCAAGACGCCCACCCAGTGCTCCTTAGGGGAAACGATCCACCCTATCTAAGCACTAGATGGCCGCCTTGCTTGACTCGAATCACAACATTCACAACCCATCAAAGCATAGCGGAAGCATTAACAGGAAACCACTGCAGATATATATAACACATCAAAATAATATAAAGGTTCTAGGGCCAAAGCCTAAGCGTCTATATAAGCCCGTAGGATATACATGTACTACATATAACCCTCATACTCCCTCTCTCTATGCTGCTCGGCGGTAATCACGTCTCTAAACTCTGGGGACGGCGGGGGTGCATGTGCTCGAGTAGTCCTAGCTACTGGCGTAATCTTCTGCGGCGGCGGGTCACTACGGTGCTCCATTTTCTGTGAATGGTTAATTAGATAACCGTTAGTCACAGAAGTAAGTGGAAACAAATTTCCTTCCCTGATCCATATCCTGGGAACGAGCACACACCCACCCAACAAATGTAAATAGCCAAAGCAAGAGAGAGTTAGCACAACATTTTATATATATATATATATATAGCTAGGAGCAACTATAAAAGAGTGTGTGATAGTATAACTGGAAAAAGCAGCAGGAATATAAATCAGTTAAAACAAGTATCCACTAGCTCATCAGCACGTCAAGTTTTCATATCCTGATTTCTATCGCAGGCCGCCGCCGGAAACGCCGATCCCAAGAGCTCGGGGTGGCGGAGCTCTGCTTCCAGCACCACCACGTCACCCCGTCTCTCGGGTGGCTGGGCACTCACCGCTCCACCCTCGGCCGATGCGCTGGGGGTCGGGCTTCTCACCGGCGGTGGCCCGGTAGCCATGCGCCGCCGACCGCCGTCGCCAGCTCTAAACTGAGTGTGGCTCTATTTTGCGGGTGTCGCCAGAGCTGCGTTTTCATGCGGTACCGTCACTCTCCGCCGCTGGGGGCCGCCACCCCCAGTAGTATAGTACTCCCCCAGTACCACCATCGGTACTGGGGGAGGAGCCTTCCTACCTGGGTACCACCCGGCCTAGAACATAGCTCGGGTGGCACCAGCGGCGCTCCGGCCGCCGGGAGCGCCATGCAACACGTCCAGATTGGGGAAGGGGGAGGGAGAGGGGTTCCACCTGGGTCTGGTGGGCTCAGGAGGGGCTTGACTGGTCGGCCATGCCAAGGTGGCAATGGTGGAGGGGGAGGGAGGCCTCGGCTTGCCTTTTCCGACCACCTGGGCTCCGACAAGGGTCGGGCAGGGGGGAAGAGCTGCTCTGAGAGTTTTAGGGGGAGAAGAGGGGGAGGAGGCCTTTTATAGATTAGAGGGGAGGGGGTCTCCCCTTCTCTACTTGGTGTGGGACTAATCCCTCCTTAGGGAGGGATTAATCCCACCCTCCAGCTGTCCAAGGACAGCTGGAGTTCAAGGGAGTTTCCCCCACATGGGGAAAACGATTAAGCCCCCTTTGGGCTTGGGCTTTTTTAATAAGAGAGGGATAAAGAGAGGAGAGGAGTGGTGGGGTGGGCCTCCACTTATCCTAAGGTGTGGTTTGCTAGTTGGGGGCCCAAAGAAGAGTGAGGGGGGACAAGGGCTATCCTCTCTTGGAGAGGAGGTGGGCCCCTACTTGGAGAAAAATACAAAAATGGGTTTTTCGGGGGGGGGGGGGGGGGGTTGACCAAGTCAACCCTAGGGTGGGTCCCCCTTGCTGCTCAAAGTCAAAGTGGGTCCAAGTCATCGGGGTCGGGTCAAAGTTTGGGTGTTGTGTCATAATTGGTATGCGCACGCTTTTCGGTGCACGACTATGCTTGATTTGACCACGAGTTGACCAATTATCGTCGAAATTGAATGGGATGACTTTCGTTGACTTCGAATTGACCACACGAGTCCAACGCCACTGAATGGGGTTGAATCGGAGTTCGTTTGGTGAAAGTCCAAAATTTGTGCGTCGCAGCGCGCTAAATCGGTCGAAGTGTCTAAATCTGTCGTTAGCTCTCGGACTGTAACGCAACGGGTCCCGATGCAACCGTCTAGGTTATACAAGGTCATGGGAATCGACAGATCCCAATCCGGAGTTCTCTTACTTGATATCAATAATCTCGCTCTCGTTGCATTTTATGAGGAATGGTCACATCCACTATATGACCTTGGGGTCCAACTGAACGAGTTCTGATGCACTCGTATCGACTATATGAGGTCACATGAACTGACAGAACTCAATTCAGAGTTCTCTAGCTCTATTTCCTGCCTAAGGATTTCTCCCACCGGGTCATGGGTAGGGTTCAGGCCACTTTTATTGGGCCCACTAGGGCTCTGGTGGCCCAATAAAAGTCGGGATATTACAATCCAATAAAAATAAAAGAATTTTCATCCCCAAAAATTTGCTTGAAGTAGGGGGGAAAAAGTGACATACCTGGGGAAAGAACTTTGGGTGCTTCTCTTGGAGGAGTGCTTCAGGTTCCCATGTGAAGTCCTCTCGTCTGCAGTTTGACCATAGTACCTTAACCATCGGAATGGTTTTGTTACATAGTGTCTTCACCTTATAATCTACTACTCTGACGGGTTCGAGCTGGATAGATCTATCAGACCGTTGTTGCATCGGTGGGGTAGGAAGGTGCTACTCTGGTTGTTGGAGGACTCGTCTCAAGGAAGAGACATGAAACACATCGTGAAGATTCCCCAATTCTGGGGGCAAGGCTAAATGATAGGCGACGGGGCCAACACGCTCTATCACCGGATAGGGGCCCAAGTAGTGGCAATCTAACTTTTTCTGCTTTCTCAACCGGGAGACACCATGCATGGGCTTTATTTTTAAAAACACCATTCCCCCACGCTGAACTCCACCGGTCGGTGTCGCGTATCATAGTACTTGGCATGTCGGCTCTGCGCTTCCCGCATTCGCTCCTGGATCAGCCGTATCGTTGTCGTAGTGTCATCAATGTAAGCCACTCCAAGGCTTCTGGGTCTTCTTCCTGAGCCCAATTCAACGAGGTTCGGCAATATCTTCCATACAATGCCTCATAGCGATTTTAATGCTAGTCTGGTAGCTGTTATTGTAGGAAAATTTGACTAACGACAATATCTGCTCCCATGTCTTTCTTGGTGAGGGAAGTTAGTGGTAGGGCAATCTTGGAAAAACCTTCGACGGACTTTTTGTAGTATTCGGCAAGATCGAGAAAACTCCGGATGTTCGCAGCCATCCTAAGTGGCGGCCAATTTTGTACTGCCTGGATCTTGGCTTGGTCTACCGCCACTCCTTCCTTGTTTATCGTGTGGCCCAAGAATGCAACTTCTTCTTGCCAAAACTCCCACTTACTGAATTTAGCGAAGAGAGAGTGCTCCCGGAGTTTTAATAACACCATATGTAGGTGCCAAGTATGGTCTGTCTTGGTCTTTGAGTAGATTAAGATGTCATTTATGAAGACGATGACAAAGTGATCCAAGAAGGGTTCGAAGACTTTATTCATCAGGTCCATGAAGGCGGAGGGCGCGTTGGTGAGCCCGAAGGGCATCACTAGGAACTCACATAGACTGTATCGGGAGCTGAAGGCAGTTTTGGGAATATCCTCCTCTCGGGTTCGAAGTTGATAATAGCCGAATCTCAGGTCCATCTTGGAGAACACAGATGCACCTTGCAACTGATTGAATAGTTCTTCGATCCTAGGGAGGGGGTATGGGTTGCGTATAGTAAGCTTATTTAGTTCCCTGTAGTCGATGCACAGTCGCAGTGTTCCATCTTTCTTCTTGACGAAAAGCACAGGGCCTCCCCAGGGAGAGGAAGTAGGACGGACGAATCCAGCATCTATTAGTTCCTGTAGTTGGATTTTCAGTTCAGTCAGCTCTCTTAGGGCCATCCAATAGGGGGCTCATGATATTGTTCGTGCTCCGAACACGGGCTCAATCTAAAGTTGATCTCTCACTGGGGTGGCAATCCCGGGAGGGACTCGGGGAAGATATCTGGAAAATCGCGGACTACTAGAACTTTACGAGTACCTGGGTTTTGTCTTCCATCTCGAAATAGATAAGGTATACTTCGTCCTACTGCCGAACTGATTTCACATTCTGCGTAGAAGTCAGAATAATGCGCGAGACAGAGGGCACACCTGTCAACGTGACGATCTGACCATTTGGGTTTTGTAGCCGGACTTCTCGCGTGGAACAGTTTATTTGTGTTTGGTGCTCAGCCAGCCAGTCCATTCCTAGAATTATGTCAAATCTGGTTATTGCTAGGATGGTTGCGTAGATCTCAAATTCTACTTCTCCCAGCACAGCCTGGAATGAGAACTTTTCCATAGATGTCATATCCAACCCGTCTAGTAAACGGATTCATATAGACAGTCTGATTGAACGAATAATGTTTCCTTTTGTTGCAATGAATTCATGGGAGACGAAAGAATGTGTCGCTCCTGTGTCGAAAAGGGTTTTGGAAGGGTGTCTTTCTACCAACAAGATTCCTGACGACATGAGAAATATATACATATATATCATCTAACTAATACAGTAGATTTAAGCACATAAGTAATATACAACATCAGCAGTAAGATCTGGTATCTCCCTATAGTCTAAAGTATATACCTATAACTATGTCAGGGGCCGGTCCGTGCCGCAAGTCCAGTGCGTAGGCCTCCGGGGGCACTACTCGGCCCTATTGGCCTCTCCTGCCAGCTCTGCCTCTGCGGCCTCTATGACCTTGTACCCGTGTCGGTTGTCCACCCTGAACGACTCCTAATCTCGGTCTCCCTGTCGCCTGTGGGCTAAAAGCTCTCATATGTCTCGCCTGCTGACATAAGAAGCAGTTCCCCGTGAAGGGAACATCTCGTCGGGCCACTGGTGCGGGTTGTGGTGCTGGAGCTGGTCTGATGTCTGGCTGCACAGCTGGGGGTGCTGGGGGTACTGGTGGGCGCCTATAGGGCTTCCTGCGGCATCGCTGCCTGCGCTCTCTATCCTGTCTGTAGGTACCGACTCCTCCATCTCGCCTCTGGTCTCGAGGAATCTCTACCTGGCCTCTACGTTGCTGAGCCACTGTCCGCTGGTCTAACTCTAATGCTGCTGCATGGGTGGCTATGGTGTGAAAGGTGGCCTAAAAGAGCATGATCAAGGCCTGCCTCAGGTCGTCTCTGTTGGAACATGGTTTCACACTCCTTAGGTTTGAGAATATCAACTCCCTGCTTGTATTTGATGAGATTGGTTGTGTGATAGAGTGTGCAGGCTGATAGGTGAAAGGAAAGGAGAAGAGCTTCAAAAGGTTACTACCACCCGGCGACAACCTTATCGCAGCGCGGTAACCATCTCGATCGACGGTTCGATGGTCGACAGCCCATTTATCAGCTAAGGAAGGATCGTCGACAATCAAAAGCTACCGCCCGGCGACAGGACGCTACCGCCGGCGGTATCCGGTCGACGTGCATCGAGGGGACGATCGTCGACGATGGTACCTACCGCTCAGGCGATAGTCTTATCGCAGGCGGTAGAATTATTTGGCGAAATGGCGCTATCGCTCTGACTGGGCGCGGTAACCTTTACCGCCCGGCGATAGCTCTCTTGAAACGGCAGTTTCCTTAATGAGCAGCTATAGTTGCCGTTTCGGGAGACGTGTGGAGACAGCTGGCAGGCGTTACGCGGTAACCATTACCGCCCGACGATAGCTCTCTTGAAACGGCAGTTTCCTTAATGAGCAGTTATAGTTGCCGTTTCGGGAGACGTGTGGAGACAGCTGGCAGGCGTTACGCGCGAACCTACCGCCCGGCGATAGAGTTATCGCAGGCGGTAGTCTATTTTCTCCAATACGTATAAAAAGCAGCGCCGTTTCCTCAAGACCTAAGCCTCCAGAGATTATTGACGAAGTGCTCCAGGAATACTAAGTTCGGCCGTCTTCCTACGTCTGTTCTACTCGTCTTCGTCAAAGAAAAAGCAAGGCTTCTTCCTCCCGTTCGAGATCGAAGAACTCCGGCGATCAAGGCTTCGCATCGTCTACGTCTAGCGACCGGGTGCTTTCCATCGAAGATCACAAGCACCGGCCGTAGATCTATCCGGAGAACTTCTCAAGAGGGAGAACCTAAACTTTAACGAATATATTTTGTAATCTCTTTTTGTATCTTTTTCTTCTTCTATTGTTGTAAGTGGTAAGGGAAATCGACCGGGGAAGGTCGTCGGGATCCGGGTTGGATTCCGTGGAAAATCGTCCCGGGATTTGGGGCGTCTAGATCGGGGATCTAGCGGTGCTCTAAGACCCTTCCGGGTGTGGAGGTGAAGAGCGGCTCTAAGACCTTTCGGGGAGAAAGTGAGAGAGCCAACCGGTCCGGGTTTTGGGTCGGTATAGAAAACCCAAAGTTTTCTTCTCTTCGTCTTTGATCTTCGACGTCATGAAGATCGTACTGTAAAACATTCATCTTGTACTTGTATGAAATTGATTGTTATTGAATTTAATACTTGTGTTTAAAATCTTCACTTGTGGTGTGGTTTACGTTAAGATTCCGTTTATTCAAGCGAAATTTATAAAACCTTATTCACCCCCCCCCCTCTAAGGTTGGCCTCCGGATCCAACAAGTGGTATCAAAGCGAGGTTACTTCGAATAGGCTTAACCACCTGAAGTAAGATGGCCAACCCAGTGCATGCTTTCACTGAGGGACAAGGTGTGAGTCGTCCTCCACTCTTTATGGGTAGTGACTATAGTCACTGGAGGACAAGGATGAAAATCTTTCTGATGACGCAAAGCATGGACGTATGGGCCATGATAGAGACTAAGTACACCACACCCACTACCACGGTTGGAGAAGTCATTTTTGAAAAACCGCGCGATAAGTGGGACGATGCGGACAAGCTTAGGTGTACTAATAACGCCAAGGCTATGAACTCTCTATTCTGTGCGTTAGATAAGACGGAATTTAATAGAATATGTAACTGCGAAACTGCCTTTGATATTTGGCGACTTCTTGAACTTACTCATGAGGGTACCTCGCAGGTGAAAGAATCAAAGCTATTTCGGCTTGAATCCGAGTATGAACAGTTCCGGATGGAGATCGATGAAGATGTTGACAGCATGTACACAAGGTTCACCAAGATCGTCAACGCATCAAGATCTCTTGGAAAGAACTTTCCAAATGGTGATCTAGTGAGGAAGATACTGCGATCTCTACCTCCCCGCTTTAACCCCAAGGTGACTGCTATCGCTGAATCTCATGAAATCAGCGCCTTGGAGATTGAGAGTCTTATCGGAAACTTGAAGACTCATGAAGTGGAACTGAAGATACAAGCCGAGGAATATCCCAAGGAAATGAAGAAAAAGGGATTGGCTTTGAAGGCTTCAAAAGCTGGGAAAACATCTGATTTCTCTGAAGAAGATGAAGAGGAAAGTCTCTATGTAAGGGAATTCAAAAAATTCATGAAGAACCCCAGAAAACAAGGGAAGTTCAAATGGTTTCTGAAGAAGGGAGTTGAAGAGGGTAGGAAGTGGAACAAGTCGGTAAAGGAGACCGATAGCGATGATGAAAAGTATCAGCCTGAATGCTTTCATTGTCACAAGCTGGGACATCTAAAAAGAGACTGTCCAAGACTCCAGAAGGAAGAGAAAGGAAAGGACAACAAGTATAAAGGGAAGAAGAAAGTACTGAAGGCTCTGACCTGGGATGAGGATGGATCGGAAGATTCGAGTAGCACCGACTCGGGAAGTGACAACGAAGCAAATCTGTGCCTCATGGGAAAAAGTCGAGGAATCTGAATCTGATGCTGAGTCCAGTGTCCAAAGCGACACTGAGGTAACTCCTCCTACTTACTCTGAATTACTTGAGATTTATGATCGTGTAGTTGGTAGGTTAGAAGAAGTAACATCTAAGAAAAATTCCTTAAGAGCTGAAAATAAACGTCTAAACAAGAGTTTAGAAAAGCTGAAGAAAGAAGTAATTAAAATTGGGAAAGAGAAGGTGGAATGCCTTGAATGTCCTCACTTGGTAGCATCCATCGAGGAGGGTAAAGCAAGTCTCTCCAAGACATCCTTGAGACTAGTATCTCTCAAAAATGAGAAGAATGTCTTGGAGAAGAAGCTTCATATCTCCCTTGCTAAAGTTGAGGAAGGAAAGAAACAGTTTGCTAATCGATGTGGGATGTTAGTAACTGAGAACACCGCTCTAAAAGCGAGGATCCATGATCTCAACTGTGCGGTTCAAAAATTTGGTGTTGGCCAAAAATCTCTAAACATGCTATTGGGCGCACAGTGTCATGGGTCAGGAAAGTTTGGCATCGGCTATGTAAGTCCATCATCACCATTGGAGGACTATAGCACTCTGTCCACGCCTAAGTCAACAAATAAGATCAAAAATCTGAATACATTATCTCCTTCCTCTAGCAAGAGATCGAGTGAGGTGGTGAAAGTCATTTCCTCAGCTTATGCTCTATGTGCCAACTATAATAAGTTCGGACATGCTTCAAGCTCTTGCGGGAGGAAAGGTGCTAAACAAAACGCGCAAGTCTGGCTACCAAAGTCTACTACCTATAAAATAGGTGGAACAACTTGGGTAACCAGATCTTTACTCTCATCTCCTTTTTAGGTATGTTGGCAGGCAAGGGACACAAAGAATGTGTGGTACTTGGACTCTGGTTGCTCCAAGCACATGACGGGTGATAAAGATAAGTTCCTTAGCCTGGAAAAGAAGAGAGGTGGAGTGGTCACGTTTGGAGATAATGGTAAAGGAAGAATTCTGGGAATCGGCACAATAGGTAACAAGTTTTTCTCTATTCCAAATGTGCTGTTTGTTGATGGTTTAAAACATAACCTTATTTCTGTAAGTCAACTAGGAGATAAAGGTATAGATGTTATTTTTGAATCATCATCGAACACGTGCAAACTCATTGATGCTAAAACCTCTAATGTATTGCTTGTAGCCCATAGAAATCGCAATGTGTACACAGTTAATTTTGATGATTTCTCTTCGTCCAATCTAAAATGCCTAGTAACTAAGAATGAAGAACTAGACCTTTGGCATAGGAGATTAGGACACTCGGGTAGCAAGCTAATTATTAAGTTATCTAGAAAGAAACTTGTTAGAGGAATTCCGTCTCTAAGCGGTAGTTTTAACGTTATGTGTGGGCCTTGTCAAAAGGGAAAATTTGTCAAAAACTCGTTTAAAAGTAAAACAGAGATTTCCACCTCTAGACCGTTAGAACTCTTGCACATGGATTTGTTTGGACCGCTTTCCACATGTAGCCTAGGAGGAAAGCGATATACATTCGTCATCATAGACGACTTTTCTCGTTATTGTTGGACAATATTTCTTGCCAACAAATCTGACACGTTTAGGGAATTCTCTACTTTATGCACGCGTATTCAAAATGAGAAAGAACTAAACATTAAGTGTATCAGATCAGATCACGGTGGAGAGTTTGAAAATGAGGATTTTTCGAAGTTGTGTGAGACTTTAGGGATTAAGCACGAATTCTCCGCTCCTCGCACGCCTCAACAGAATGGAGTGGTAGAAAGAAAGAATCGCACACTTCAAGAGCTAGCACGTACGATGCTCGCGGAGTTCAGCTTACCTCGATCGTTTTGGGCCGAAGCGGTCAACACGGCAAGCTACGTGATGAACCGTGTCATGCTTCGCCCACTTCTTAAGCGAACCCCTTACGAGCTCTACTTTGATAGAAAACCCTCCGTCTCGTACTTTAGAGTTTTTGGGTGCCCATGCTATATTCTGAACACTAAGGATCTCTTAGGAAAATTCGACGAAAAATCTGATCTAGGCATATTCTTAGGATATTCTAGCAAAAGTCGAGCCTATAGGATTTATAATAAGAGAACCTTAGTGGTTGAAGAATCGGCTCATGTGCATTTTGATGAGAGTCCACCATCTAGTGAGCCTAGGTTGTCCGAAGAAGAGGTTGAGGAGAGTGTTCCGGTTGAGAGTAACGAGGAGAGTGAGTCGCACGCATATGTGCCTCCTAAGGATCTAACGTTTACGAAACAACATCCTCGTGATCTAGTTATTGGAGAACCATCCCATGGAGTTAGAACTCGATCTGCTTTTCATGAGGCGTTCTCCAACTTATGCTTTCTATCGGATATTGAGCCCAAAAACGTGTCCGAGGCTCTTCAAGATGAATCATGGTTCCTTGCCATGAATGAGGAATTGAGCCAATTCGAGCATAGCAAAGTTTGGATTCTAGTTGATCGTCCGGACAACCATCCCGTGATTGGTTTAAAGTGGGTGTTCAAGAATAAACTTGATGGTGAGTCTAGGATCACGAGGAATAAAGCTCTGTTGGTAGCACAAGGATATTCACAAATTGAGGGTGTGGATTTTGAGGAGTCTTTTGCACCGGTTGCTCGTCTTGAGTCCATTCGAATGTTTTTGGCATTCGCAAGCCATAAGAAAATAAAGTTGTTTCAAATGGACGTTAAGAGCGCATTTTTAAATGGTTATATAAAAGAAGAAGTGTATGTCGAGCAACCACCCGGTTTCCTAAATGCCGCCCACCCTCATCATGTGTACAGATTAGTAAAGGCCTTGTATGGATTGAAACAAGCACCCCGTGCTTGGTATGATAGGCTAACTACGTTCCTCTTAGATCATGGGTTCAAGATGGGTAGTGCGGACACAACTCTCTTTGTTCAAGCCAAAAATTCGGATCTCGTTATCCTCCAAATTTACGTTGACGATATTATTTTTGGAGCGACTAATGAGAGGTTGGTTGAAGAGATTGTGAGTTTAATGAAATCTGAATTTGAAATGAGCCTTGTGGGAGAACTCAATTATTTTTTAGGATTTCAAATTTCTCAACGACCAGACGGAATTTTCATAAATCAATCCAAATATATAAAAGATATGCTTGTACGTTTTGGTTTTGAGTCTTTAAAACAAGTCAAAACTCCGATGAGTGCGTCCCTTAAATTAGGAAAAGACGAGAGTGGAATCTCTGTGGATCAAACAATGTTTCGGGGCATGATTGGATCTCTGTTATACTTGAGTGCGTCACGGCCCGATATCACGTTTGCGGTAGGTATGTGTGCCCGTTTTCAAGCTAACCCTAGGGAGTCTCACTTTAAAGCGATAAAACATATTTTTCGCTATCTCCGTGGCACGCAACACCTCGGGTTGTGGTACCCTCACTCGGATGATTTTACCCTTCATGGATATTCTGACTCCGATTATGCCGGTTGCTCTCTTGACCGCAAGAGCACTAGCGGTACTTGTCATTTTTTAGGCCCGGCACTTGTCTCGTGGTCGAGTCGTAAGCAAAACTCGGTGGCTCTTTCGACCGCCGAAGCCGAGTATATCGCCTTAGGAAGTTGCTGTGCACAGGCACTTTGGATGTCGCAAACTTTAGAAGACTTTGGTCTTTCTTTTCGCAACATTACACTTAGGTGCGACAACAAGAGTGCGATAGACTTAACGTATAATCCGGTGCATCACTCTCGGTCCAAACACATAGACGTTCGACATCACTTTATTCGCGACCACATTAAGAAAGAGAATGTGAGTGTCGTCTTTATTGGGACCGATGATCAACTCGCGGACATTCTTACTAAACCGCTTCCGGATGCTCGTTTTTCGCTTCTACGACTCGAACTTGGGATTCTTGATTTATCGTCCTAATTTTTGTTATATTTTTTTCTTGTGTTTGTAGCTTTATTTTTTTTTTGGTTTCATGTTTGTTCTGTTCAAAGTTGTAACACCAAAAACAAAAAGAAAAACAAAAAAAAAACATATGTACTGTTCGTTTTTTTTCCCTGCTCGTGTTGTTTTTGGTTGTTCCCTGGTTGTGGCTAAAATTGTTTTCAAAAATTCAAAAAAAAACTGACTAGTTGGTTTGGGGCTCATATGACCGAGTCGTGGTATATTTTCAAGTATATACAATGTTTGCTAATCTTTTTGTCAATTTGTACGGCACATTGGTATCCTGTCATGATGAGCGAAGTTAAATTTTTGTCTAGCTATTGAGTGCGAAAATTAATGTGGGTGTACGTTGTCTATGCCTCTAAGTATGTGTGAGGATTTATTTACGATAATGATTACACCTCTCACACACCACTTGATCATGCACTCAACCTGAGATAATAAGCTGACATGCTATAAATCGTGACACTAACTTTAACATATCTGATATATCTTGAACAATCAATGTCATGAAATCAAATTGCGCGTGTCTATGCTAATTAAATTTTTGGGCCAAAACTAGAAAGGCATATGTCCAATGTAAACAAGTTAAAGTGGATCTACCTATGTGGGTAGATTTCGATTGACTTGGGGTCTTGTTCTGCTTTGATTATGTATAAAGTTGATGGCCTAACTCCAAAATAAAATGATGGCCATCAAATCCCGCTTACAAACCCCCCAAGCACTACTCATCCCTCCTGATAAGTCTTCATAAGCGTTGTGAGGGTGAGCACCTTGGATTACAAAGTCGTTTCGATCTTGTGCATGGACTACACTTTATGATTTGTGCCCTTGATTTAATTTCTTTATGCCGCACTATGTCATGTGACGTGATTTTTCACTATATCTCTTTGGTGTTAGCATCGTTAGTTTGCTTGATATAAAACATGTCTGCCTGATATCTCTATTGAATGTTTTGTCTCTTGGTGCTACACGTGCACATGTCATTATCTTATTTAAATCTTCCGCGCATAAGAATTGGACCTCAACTACATTCGATGCTTTTCGCACAATACGTACTGGCATATTTTTTTTCTCTCATGACGATATTTGTGTTTGCCTATTTTTCTCTCTATTTATCTAAACCCTGCAAACATTCATGTCATACTTGATGTGTGCTATGTCTCGTGCATATAGTCCATTTTCTTCACTCTGATTAGCGTTTGCTCCTGATTTTGACCCTGTTCTACAATTCTCTGATTTCAAGTGCTTTGTAGGTCTATATTACATTATCTCTCGCCTACAATTTTCATCCTCCTTGGTCGGTTGGCCTCGCCCATTCTTTTGATATTATCAAAGGGGGAGAAGGTATTGGAGGTAGTGTTCATGATAGGGGGAGCGTATTGAGGTGTGTGTGTGCTCATAGATAGGGGGAGCGTCCCACCGATAGGGGGAGTATGTAGTAGGATAGAACAGGATTGAACGGGATCGATATAGGTGTGTATTGCTTTTTTGTTCAATATCATTTTACTCTGATACTCTACTTTATACTGTTCTACGTTCATTTTACTCTGATACTCTACTTTATACTATTCTACGTTGCTACATACATCTATTCCGGCACTCTATCTACTTGATTTTGGTTTATCATGAACGGGATTGATATTATCAAAAGGGGGAGTTTGTTGGAACATGGTTTCACACTCCTTAGGTTTGAGAATATCAACTCCCTGCTTGTATTTGATGAGATTGGTTGTGTGATAGAGTGTGCAGGCTGATAGGTGAAAGGAAAGGAGAAGAGCTTCAAAAGGTTACTACCGCCCGGCGACAACCTTATCGTAGCGCGGTAACCATCTCGATCGACGCATATCGGTTCGATGGTCGACAGCCCATTTATCAGCTAAGGAAGGATCGTCGACAATCAAAAGCTACCGCCCGGCGACAGGACGCTACCGCCGGCGGTATCCGGTCGACGTGCATCGAGGGGACGATCGTCGACGATGGTACCTACCGCTCAGGCGATAGTCTTATCGCAGGCGGTAGAATTATTTGGCGAAATGGCGCTATCGCTCTGACTGGGCGCGGTAACCTTTACCGCCCGGCGATAGCTCTCTTGAAACGGCAGTTTCCTTAATGAGCAGCTATAGTTGCCGTTTCGGGAGACGTGTGGAGACAGCTGGCAGGCGTTACGCGGTAACCATTACCGCCCGACGATAGCTCTCTTGAAACGGCAGTTTCCTTAATGAGCAGTTATAGTTGCTGTTTCGGGAGACGTGTGGAGACAGCTGGCAGGCGTTACGCGCGAACCTACCGCCCGGCGATAGAGTTATCGCAGGCGGTAGTCTATTTTCTCCAAGACGTATAAAAAGCAGCGCCGTTTCCTCAAGACCTAAGCCTCCAGAGATTATTGACGAAGTGCTCCAGGAATACTAAGTTCGGCCGTCTTCCTACGTCTGTTCTACTCGTCTTCGTCAAAGAAAAAGCAAGGCTTCTTCCTCCCGTTCGAGATCGAAGAACTCCGGCGATCAAGGCTTCGCATCGTCTACGTCTAGCGACCGGGTGCTTTCCATCGAAGATCACAAGCACCGGCCGTAGATCTATCCGGAGAACTTCTCAAGAGGGAGAACCTAAACTTTAACGAATATATTTTGTAATCTCTTTTTGTATCTTTTTCTTCTTCTATTGTTGTAAGTGGTAAGGGAAATCGACCGGGGAAGGTCGTCGGGATCCGGGTTGGATTCCGTGGAAAATCGTCCCGGGATTTGGGGCGTCTAGATCGGGGATCTAGCGGTGCTCTAAGACCCTTCCGGGTGTGGAGGTGAAGAGCGGCTCTAAGACCTTTCGGGGAGAAAGTGAGAGAGCCAACCGGTCCGGGTTTTGGGTCGGTATAGAAAACCCAAAGTTTTCTTCTCTTCGTCTTTGATCTTCGACGTCATGAAGATCGTACTGTAAAACATTCATCTTGTACTTGTATGAAATTGATTGTTATTGAATTTAATACTTGTGTTTAAAATCTTCACTTGTGGTGTGGTTTACGTTAAGATTCCGTTTATTCAAGCGAAATTTATAAAACCTTATTCACCCCCCCCCCCCCTCTAAGGTTGGCCTCCGGATCCAACAGTCTCGTAGTCCGCGGTAGAACCGAGAAGCTCTATCCCTATCGGAGGCAACCGGGTTCCCGGCGAAGCGTGCCAGGTGTATAAACTCTCTCGTACTCTGCCACTGTGCGGTTGCCCTGTCGAATGAGCAAGAACCACTCCTGCAGTGCGGCTCGGTCTACATCCATGATGAGGAACTCTAGTAGAGCCTCGGAGAACTCTCCCTAAAGAATCGCACTCAACGGCCGACCTCGAAAAGTAGAGCGACTAGCCACTCTCCACCAATCCCTCGCGTATCCTTCCAAAAGGGTCACCACTAAAGAGACTGCAGCTATAGCTGGGCACATCATTCCCACTAATAGCTCCTCCACCCGCTCCACCCACTCCTCTATCTGGATGGTTGTCTCTGTACCTCTAAAAGGGAAAGGCCTCAGTCCTCGAAAAGTCGATAGCAGATCGGTGGGTGTTGTCATCTCTCACGGTGGCTGTGTCAGGGCATCCTGGAAAGTCGCTAGAATAGTCGTCAGTGTCTGCCCCATATCTGTCTCGGCAAATGGTACAGCCGCGGGAGCGACCGGGTCTGGAGGTGGGGTAGCTGGAACATATCCTCTGGACGAGGATCCCCCGTTACTGTACTCCAGTATCTGGAGAAGTAACAGGAAAGAGTGTCAATATTTTGCAAAAGTAGGGCAATTTGCAAAAGCGACAAACAAAGCGAAAATAAAGGTGTATGGGCATACTACCGTACAGTCTATAATCCCTGAGCCTCTACACTAGGGTCCACCAGGCTTCGGCTGCAAGGTTCGTCCTGAACCGTGAACGAAGCGAGGGATGGAGGTATCCCGAGACTGCTCCAAAATGACGAATCGTGATCGCTCTGATCCATTTATAGTACCCCCCAAGCTTTGCCCGGGTCGGCCCGGAGGGGTACTACTGGCCCAAGACGCCAACCCAGTGCTCCTTAGGGTAAACGATCCACCCTGTCTAAGCACTAGATGGTTGCCTTGCTCGGCTCGAATCACAATATTCACAACCCATCAAAGTATAGCGGAAGCATTAACAGGAAACCACTGCAGATATATATAACACATCAAAATAATACAGAGGTTCTAGGACCGAAGCGTAAGCGTTTATATAAGCCCGTGGGCTATACATGTAATACATATAACCCTCATACTCCCTCTCTCTATGCTGCTCGGCGGTACTCACGTCTCTAAACTCTAGGGACGGCGGGGGTGCATCTCCTCGAGTAGTCCTAGCCGCGGGCGTAATCTCCTGTGGCAGCGGGTCACTACGCTGCTCCATTTCCTGCGAATGGTTATTTAGATAACCGTTAGTCACAGAGCTAAGTGGAAACAAATCTCCTCCCCGAATTCATATCCTGGGGACGAGCACACACCCACCCAACAAATGTAAATAGTCGAAGCAAGAGAGAGTTAGCACAACATTTCATATATATATAGCTAGGAGCAACTATAAAAGAGTGCAGGATATTATAACTAAAAAGAGCAGCAGCAATATAAATCAGTTAAAACAAGGCTCCACTAGCTCATCAGCACGTCAGGTTTTCATATCCTGAATTCTATCACAGGAATTCACAGCCGCGCACACACTGCAGACATTCATAACCACGCACACACCGCAGGCATTCATAACCGCGCACACACCGCAGGCATTCATAGTCGCGCGCACACCGCAGGCATTCATAGCAGCGCACACAAAACCTATGTCGATATAGTTTGGACCTCTTCTGTTCCAGCAGGATAGCGAGCCCAGCGGGTCTCACTGATGTGGTCGTCGGTGACAGTGGCCAGTCCTGCCACTTCAGGGGGTGGTCGTACCGCATAACCCCAGGCCCTAACGTACAACCTTGTGTACTCTTGGATGTGAGTGACATCCGACGAAACATTTTGGCCGACCAGCGGAGCAAAACCCGATGGGGAATAATATAACGGCCAGTCACCCGTGGTACTCATCTCCCTGTCGCCTTGAGTCATCGACCTTCCCGCACCGGTACGAATAGTCTGCGAGAGGGACTGACCCGCCACTATTTCACCGTAATCAATTTACAAACAATCAAACAAAAGGCAAACATAATATACATCGGGTCTACGTTAGTCTGCCCTTTTAGGCTTTAGACTTCGGGTGTCGGCACTCAACTCTACTTTCGACAAGGAGCGTGGGAGCGCATTATTTGGGGCTAGACCTGGAGGACTACTTCAACTTCGGTTATCCCCAACTAAGGCTCAACTTTTACGACGACTGCTCGTCAGAGCGGGACCCGAGATTATAATAGTAAATTATAATGAGGACAAGTGCGGTGATTAAGCTGCTTATTTAAAGTGTTGGAAAGAAAGGTGACCAGTACGAGACTGGAGCGGTACTGAAATGAAAGTACTCAACTAAGCTCACTCAACATTTTTGGTCTTTAACAAAATTTGAAAATTGTTGTCTAAAACCGCAAAGCGTTGCCAAAACATTGAAAACTGTTGTCATAGGGGTGTATGTCTATGCCCGTGTTACCAGAGACCTAAAACAATAGTTTTCACATGTTTAGGAAACATTACTTGAAACTGTTGCCTATATCCCTAGTAAAGGCAGCAATTTTTACATGAACATATTGCAACATTTTCAAAATGTTTAGAGTTACATTTAATAAATGTTGCCAAAACTATTTAATTAATAAAAAAAAATAAAAATTTTAAAAAACATGAAAATAAATTAAAACTTCAAAAACAAACAGGTTATATTATGAGATATTTTTTATAATGCATAAATATATAACAATTTAACAAGATAAATATTTTCATATAGAATATTAATGTTGCACATGTTTTATCATTAAATTAACAAGCCATCAGTAGCATCACAATTTACCAAAATACATCAAATTAATTAAATATTACAGTACACAAATAAAATTATCTAAATCAACTTAAACATCAAATGATCTTCATGAAATGGGGTCATCGATCATATTGCAACTCCTCATTTGTCTTCCAGGACATCATCAAGAACTTTCTGCACAAAGTAAAATAATATATATATATATATATATATAATGACACCAAGATCAATAAATAATTAAAAAATTGTAAACATATTAAAGTATTTTAATATATTGTATGAAAAACTACAACATTATACCTCTCCATAGTTTGGAACGTGTGTTGATGTAGAAAAATGTGCATGCTGTAGCCCGTCTCTCTTTTGTCCACTATTTGCATCCCCTGGAGATGAACCTAATAGATTCTCCAATGATTCTACATCAATTCCAATGGGTTTGCTTTGTTGCAGCATAATCTTAAGTGCACTTTTTAGAGTATTAAGTGTATCTTGGAGCTCGAAGCAAGGAAATTAGACACAGAGAAAGTGAGGAACAATACCTCAATATCTGCTGATTTCTGCAACTGGACAAAAATCGGAGAATGGCCAAAAATCAGAGAAAGGTGCTCAGGGCTCACTGCTCTGCTCTATGTTTCTGCAACTAGCCGGAAATCAGCGAACTGCTCACTGTCACTGTTCAGTCTTAAGGATGGGCTGCTGCTAGAGGGAAACACCTTTAACAGATTTCCTTGCATCATTTAGTGCACTAAGCCCAATCTTAAGCCTTGTTATTTCCTCTGCAATCTCTTCTTTCTCATGGAGTTCTAGAGAAACTCTATAGAAGGCCTCTGAATAGAACTGTGCTGCTTTCAATTGAACATCAGAGATCCATGCTCTGTCAAAATGTTGGTTTAGTGGAACATCATTCAGAGCTGCATAAGCTTCCTCATAGAATAAGCCAACCTGCAATTACAAAATAAACTCCAGTCTGAACATAAACGTCTCATTCTGAATTTTCACATCACGGTTTTCTAGTTTCTGAGTACATAAATAAACTTAGGCACGCAAAAAATGCATCCAAACATGGATTCTTGTGAACAAGTGAAAATATTTCAGATGTTTTTATTCGTTCCTTAAAGATTCATGACTCTGGCAAGTCCCAATTCTTCTAAGGTAAGTTTTCTCTCATCAATTCAAGCAAAAATATATTCAGAGACTATCTGCAAAATAATGATTTCTACTATCCTAAGAAAATTTAAGAAATGAAATCGCTAAAACAGTGAGATTGACGAAATGCAAGCTCAAAAATCTAAGGGAAGATCAAACTAGTGAAAAGGGTCAAACCTGCCGGGTGACCTTGGAGCAGATGCCTGGGGGCTTGGCATCTCCAATAACCTTTTCAAAAAAGCACTCCTGGGCCTGGGCAAGCATGAGCCACTCAAGTATTCCAGCGCACTCAATCGATAGATCAACAGTACCTCCTCCAAGTGCGGCAAGCTTGGGAGCAACAGTCTCACCAAGCATGGCAAACGCCCCCGCTGCGCTCTTGAAGGCATTGCACGCCTACATCATGTAAGACCCCCCCCCCCCCTTTTTTTTCCTTTTTGGACACCGGGGTCTTAGGCCCAGAACCGCCGTTTTGCGGTGACTCCTTCACGCCCTGAAGAGTCATCACCACAAAGCGCCGATTCTGCCGGCCATTTCGATCACAGAAAAGTAGCACAAGAAGTAAATGTAAACTATCAGTCCACAGAGAATCACATGTCATAATAAATATAACTCCACGAAGGGAGTGTCCACAAAAATAAAACATCAAAGTAGCAAAGACGGGCTTATGCCCGGTACATCAAATCCTCACTACAAAAGATCACTCATGCGGAAGCAGAAAGACTACTCAAGGTCGAGACTCACGGTCCCGGCTGTGTGAACTCCGGAGCTAGACTGCCCCACCTCCAAGCGCACTGGTCTCTGGGGCTGCTCCTCCATGTTGGTCTCCACGATCCCCTAAATGATGCGGTTCGAAAACCGTTAGTCTAAAAGACTAAGTCCTATCATCCCCCGCCCCTTCCCCCACGGCTCCTAGGCACCGAGCGGAGAGGAAGAAAGGGGAGGACTTAAAGGTGGAGAATATCAAAAACAGATGGCAGCGGTCCTATTCTAGCAAGTTCTATAGCATATAAAGACAATAAGCAGAAATATGAAATGTAACCTTTACTTATGTGAAAACACATAAGCCAAGGGGTCTTCTGCAAGGCTCCCATCGTATAAAAAGTCCGATACCGATTTATACATTGGGGTGTCGGTGATCAAACAGCAGTAACTATATATATCAAAATTAACCTTAATTTATAAACTTGCCCACACAAGCTTATAGACCAAGGGGTCGTGTAGCAGGTCCTAAAGTATAAGCGTCCCATTCCACTTATACTTTAGGTGTCAAGGTTAAAGGTAACGAATATGCTATGATATGCAAGTGGGTATGATGGACATGCAAGTGCAACACACACACCCGACTCTGTGCACACAGACCTTTAGTTCCCCCTTTTTGGAGCCGTAACCTCCCAGGATACCTCCGTAGTGGCAGACGGAAGCGGTGGGTAGGGCCTCGCCCACCTCTAAACCAGTAAAGCACTACCGGTCAGACCTATCGTACGCCTCAACGCTTGGTGCACGAAGAGGACTCCTGTGTACTCTTGCCGGCTGGCGCACCGGACTTCTGTTGGCGAAGTGTTAACCACACTTGCCGAGTCAACGTATTGGCATCGGTGCATCAACCCTCCAATACCGAAGACCCACCACCTTAATTTCCTTTCCTGTTATGCACATGCAAATTAGCGTAATCAAGAACCGAGCCGAAGCTCCCCGGACCAACACGTCTGTCTCAAACAATCGAGCCGAAGCTCCCCGGACCCAAAGTCCGCCTTTTAACCATCCGAGCCGAAGCTCCTAGCTAACATCCGGTTCCATCAGTATTGTGGAATGTGCAACCCTAATTACTAACTTACTCTTTTCAGCTTGTTAAAACAGTTTACGTTAACCCAGGACTGCCCCCGGTATTCCATGTGAAGGGCTCTCAAGGGGCACTAGGAACTGTGTTGGGATTACGCCCAGCATTCCCTTTCGCAAGGTACTTATTTTATTATTGGTTGATTCCCTTACCCATTATTTTCTCATAGTTCGATATGCTAATCCTAGGGTAATTTGACTCCAACTCTCCTTGGGTAGGACGATCTTTCGTCGGACCCGAACGCCTATAAACCCTAGACAAAACCACACCCTACTCACTCATCTTCCATAGATGCAGCCCCTTCCACTTGTCCTTACAGCAAACCATCAAGATCCATCATACGTGCCCTAATTCACATCCAAATGAAATCCTGCAGTTTTGCTATATGCAGACCACTTAAGCTACATGACCCGTAAAAAGGAAAGTACATGAAATACTCATCCAGTACCCTTATGATAATTATTAGAGGGCTAAAAAGAAATTTGAAGCATAAATCCAGAAATCCATAATTTTCCTAATTGTCTGATAATTAATTTATTTATTCTAGTGTCCCAAAAGGCCCAGGTTTGAACATGAAGTACCATTTTTAGACAAGATAATAATCCACTAAATTTATGATAATTACAAAATGCCTAATCAACTCCAAATCCTAAGTCTTACAATTTTTCAGCAAGGTTTAGGCCTTTAAATTTAATTTCAAAGATGCCTCATAAAAAGTCATTTTAAAAGATTCTATAGTAATAACACCTCCAAAAATTCAGCGAAAATTCAGGGATGATTACGATGGCGTACAAGTACCCTAGAAAAAGTTTCATAATTTATCATTTGGAAATAAGACTATATTTGATTTTCTTATGAACTTTCTAATTTAAGGGTTAATGAACAAAGTATGCTAATCAGTCATCAAAGATTTCCACAAAAATTCCCACATGATAACATTGAGCTAAAAACACTATGCATCAAGTTTCATGATTTTTCAGTAAGTAATGGGCTCTGGCAAGAATTATTTAATATGTAATCAAAATAAAGCACTTGTGAAGTAGATGCCCTAAATAGATATCCAAAAATTCTAACAAAATTCATACAAGATTATTATAGCCTAAAACTAACTCTGCCCATATTTCATACCCTCTCTATGGGCAGTGAGACCACAATAGCCAAATTATTATTTAGGGCAATACTATTGATTACAAATGAAGTGCTACAAATATTGATCAAAATTCCTCAAGTAAATTATCAGGGGCTCAAAATACCCTAATCCCCTCACTACCCAAATTTAGTTAAGTTTCAAGGTGTTTAGCTAACCTAAACCTACACTACAAGTTTTATGTCCTAAGCTAGGGTTAGGGTTTTGGGGACCCTAACATTTTCACAATTTGCTAATATTTTTAACAGAGGGTTTTATATATCCTAGGAACCACCTTGCAAAATTTGGAGTTCATCCAAGGTGTTTAGGACTCATACCCTTCACAAGGCCAAAAGGTCCCTCCTTAGGGTTTGACCTAGGAACTTAGGGCAAATCTATTCCTCTCTATCCCATATTCCATGGGGAGGTGAAAAGTGCTATAACAAGTCAGTGGCCCAAATTTCAGCCTTTGTTGAGGTGATTTGGTCACTCAAAATCAAAAGTGCACCTTTTGACCAAAATGCCCTTATTAAGGTATAGTTAGGGTTGGGTCAAAACCTATTCAAAACACATCCAAATTAAATGAAATTTTATACAAATACCTAAATTGAACCCAGGGACCACTCACCAAAATTTGGGAGGGTTTGGAGTTGTTTAGGGCAACTATTTAATTTATTTAATAATTATTAAATGTTTATAAAAACTATAGAAATATTTTCTCCAAAAATTCCCATTTTTGGGCAAGCCTTAGGTATAGCTAGGATAGACTCCCCATCAAAATGTCAACTGATTTGGGCTAGGGATGAAGTGTGGGCACTCAGTTTAATGACTGCCTAGCCCTAAGGGTATATCCCACCAAAATGGGTGCCCTGATCAAACCAGGAGCATAAATTGGTTCAAACCAATTTTAAAATAAAGTAGACAGAAAGGGCTACAAATCATGTGTTGATCATTTCCTCATACAGAGCCTCTAACTATTTTTAAATATTTAAAACATTAAATGACAAAAGTGTGACAGAATGAAATAAATAGAATTAATTTCCTATAGTTTAATCCTGATGCAGCACGAATCTTGGCGCAGGGATCAACGGCATCTGGTCATCGTCTTCGCTGAGCCGACGGCTGCGATTCATCCCGCCTGGAGCGATTTCCAAGCCTTGCCGCCGGCGATCCAGCCCCTTCCCCGGCCGGCCACCGCCACCAACACCTCCGTTGAGGTGGTGGCTATCGCCAGGCGGCGGCTCTACCGCCGGAGAGGCGTTTTCCGGCGGTTATAGCAAGAGGATTTCTTGCCGAAACCATGAGGAATCCTGGATTTGATCGGGCTCAATTGAGCCCGAAACTTAAACCTTAAGAGTCTTAAGATCTACCCGCGAGTTAAGGAGAGGAGGAGGACCTTCCTGGCGGCCTGGATGCGAGAGGAGCGGCGGGATGCCATTGACGACGGCGGCGGCGCTCGGCTTCTGCAACAGCACAGTGGAATGGCTCGTCTCCTCCAGGTAAACGCTCTAAAGTGATCCCCTTGGCCCCCTGAAGGTGTTTAAATGGCAAATTGAGGAGAAGGGAGGCTGGTTCTTCAATGGCCATTAACACCATTAAAGGTGTGGCTCGGGTAGAGTGGAGGGGGGCTGAACCCATCCCTTCGTGGCCGGGAAACGGCTGGAATCAACTCCTCTCCCCTAGAGGAGTTGATTGCAGCCATAAATGGTGGCTGTTAGCCTCCCTTGGCCGGCCTCTCACTTCCCCCTTCCTCTTCCTCATTTTCTCTCTCCTCCATTATCATGGAGGGGAGCTCCTTTCTCTCGCCTGGTCACCTCTAGTTGACTAGTCAACCTCACAAGCTAAATGCAGCCCACTTGATTATGATGGTCATGTGAATGGGTTTAGCCTAAGGGAGAAGTGGCTTGGGCTTGGGTTAGCCCTTTTGGGCTAAGTTTGACTTGACCTAAATGAGGGTTGACCTGGTCAATTTGACCATCTGGGTTGACCCCATTGGGTTTTTAGTGGCCCATTGGACTCCCTTAAGGTCTAGGGTTACTTGAGTAGGGTTGGTTGGGCCTCTTGGTGGTCTCCTGTCCCTTGGCAAGGGCACTTTGACCATCTAGGGCTAGAGTTGACTTGGGTCAACATGACCCATTGGGTTGACCCCTATGGGTCCTGGGTGACCCATTGGCTTCCCTTAGGGTCTAGGTAGGGTTATGTAGGGTTACCCTGCACTTTGGAGGTCACATACCCTTAGTAAGGGTACTTTGACCAGATTAGGGGCTTGAGTTGACTTGGGTCAACCTGGCCTCTAGGGCTGACCCCAATGTGTCCTTAGTGACCCATTGACCTCACTTTAGGGTTAGGAGGGCATAGGTGGGGTCCTCTAGGCTAGGAGTAGGTCAGTTGACCCTAAGTAGGCTAGTTTGACCCAATTAGGGCTAGGGATGACCTTGGTCAACTGGGCCTCTTGGGTTGACCCTAATTGGTCCTTTTGGCTCTAATGGGACTCCAAGGTATTAGGGGTGTTGTGGTAGGGTCTTGGGGTTAAGGTGTAGCCCATGGTCATCCTAAACCATTGTTCAGAGTTCTACTATTTGCAGACCATGATGATTTTCCACATTTTGTCCCCTATCTCTTGGCCCATTTCTGGCTTCCTAGGGTTTGTCATGACCTAGTCATGGATAAAACCACTCCTAGGGGTCTAGTTGGAAATGGGATGTTACAAATCCCAATAAACAAAACAAAGATTTCGTCCCCGAAATCAAGGTTGGGCCTACGGGACTTACTTCCGAAGGAAAGAGCCTTGTAACATCCCATCATGACGCCTTGTTTGTTAAATTAGGTTTTACGGGAAAACTTAGATCTAAGACCATTTCGCCCAATCGGCAAACCAAGATCCCAATAAACAAGGATAAGCCCCCAATAAACAAAAGATAAGCCTCTATCTGCCTAGAGCAGCCCTTAGTATATTTAAAGCAGGAAAAATAATTTAACATCTTGAGGGGTCTGAGAGGTATACCTGACTGAATAGCTCGGGGTATCTTTGTCGCATCAGGTCTTGCGGCTCTCAGGTATGCTCCTCCTGGCCGTGGTTCCTCCACAGGACCTTGACTAGTGGGACCTTCTTACGTCGCAAGACCCGTACTCCTCGGTCGTCGATCCTCACTGGCTCCAAACGAACCGACCGGTCTGAAGCTACCGGCCCTTCGGTGGTCAAAATCTGCTGCTCCGGGCATAGCAGAGCCCTCCTCAACGAATAAATATGGAAGACGTCGTGCAGCGCTTACAGCTCTGGTGGTAACTCCAGCCGGTAGGCTAGGGATCCGATCCGCTCTAGGATCCTATAAGGCCCCATGTACCTAGGGCTGAGCTTCTTCCTCCGACCACACACCCGCGAGACTCCGTGCATGGGCCGAATCTTCAGAAACACCCGGTCCCCCACCTGGAACTCCACCTGTCGATGCCGGGCGTCATAGTACTTAGCCTGTCTGCTCTGCGCCTCTAGTATCCTGTCTCTGATCAGCCTCACCTGTGCCTCGGTGTCTTCAACAAACTCTGATCCCAACACCTTCGGATCTTCGTTCTGAACCCAAGAAAGCGGGGTCCGGCATCTCCTCCCGTACAAGGCTTCGTAAGGCGCCATCCTGATGCTAGACTGGTGGCTGTTTTTATAGGAGAACTCGACCATGGGTAAGAGTTTCTCCCACGGTTCCCCGCGGTCCAAGATGCATAGCCTCAAAAGGTCCTCCAGCGTCCGGTTGGTGCGTTCTGTCTGCCTGTCTGTCTGGGGATGAAATGCAGTGCTGAAGGTCAATCGCGTGCCTAAGTAAGCTTGCACGGACCTCCACTCCCTGGAGGTGAACCGGCCATCCCGATCCGACACTATCGTCCTGGGCACGCCATGATAACGAATGAACTGCTCCACAAAATTCCGCACCAGTACACCCACTGAATCGTCCTTCCTGATCGGTATAAATCGAGCCACCTTGGTCAACCGATCAACGATTACCCAGATCGAGTCGTTCCCTGTCCGAGACCGGGGAAGCCCATGTATGAAGTCCATGGCTATGTCATCAAACTTCCACTCCGGCACCGGGAGTGGCTGCAATAATCCTGCGGGGTTCCTGCACTCCGCCTTCACCAGCTGACATGCCTTACAATGGGTCACGAAGTAAGAGACATCCTTCTTCATGCCCGGCCAGAACATCGTCTTCTTCAAATCAGCCGTCATCTTTGTGATCCCCGGGTGTATAGAATACCGGCAGCAGTGCGCCTCCGTCATAATATCCTCCCGGATCTGGCCTCCCTCCGGTATATACACCCGTCCTCTGAAGCACACCAGGTCGTCCCTCAGTGTGTAATCTCCTGCAGTGCCTGCCTCCAGAGCTTGGAAGATGGGCTCTAACTTGGCATCCTGCCTCTGCCCTTCTCTGACTCGGTCTCTGATGTCATCGGTAACGCCCATCGCGGCCAAGTACTCCTCATAGATCTCAGGATCATCAGACGACACCAGAGTAATGTGCATGTCCTCTAGCCTCTGCAGCAGCTCCATAGACATCAACTGATGCTCTGCTCCTGCTGTGGTAGCTCTCCTACTCAGTGCATCTGCTACCACGTTCGCCTTCCCCGGGTGATAGTGCATCTCATACTGATAGTCAGATAGAAACTCCACCCACCGCCTCTGCCTGATGTTTAGTTCCTTCTGCGTGTCCACGTACTTAAGGTTCTTATGATCGGAGTATATGTCACAGTAGACTCCATAAAGGTAGTGCCGCCATATCTTCAGTGCGAATACAACTGCTCCCATCTCCAGGTCATGCACTGGATAGTTCTTCTCATGGGTCTTCAGCTGGCGGGAGGCATAAGCTATGACGTGTCCGTTCTGCATCAGTACTGCTCCCATCCCCTGATATGATGCGTCGGTGTAGACCTGGAATCCCTCCCTCCCCGAGGGGAGAGTAAGAATGGGAGCCGAGGTCAGCCGATCCTTCAGCTCCTGGAAAGCTGTCTGGCACTGCGGGGTCCACACGAACGGTACCTCCTTCTTCGTCAAGGATGTGTGCGGGAGGGCGATTCGAGAGAATCCCTCCACGAACTTCCGGTAGTAACCGGCAAGTCCTAGAAAACTCTGTACGTCGGTGGCTGTTTTCAGCTGCGGCCAATCCAAAATAGCCTGAATCTTTGCCGGGTCCACTGCCATCCCGGCTCCGCTGATAATGTGGCCTAAGAAAGCCACCTCCTTCAACCAGAACTGACACTTGCTGAACTTCGCATAAAGGCGATGCTCCCGCAGTCTTTCCAAGGTCAATGCCAGATGTCGTGTGTGCTCCTCCTCCGTCTTAGAATAGATAAGGATGTCGTCTATGAATATTATGACGAACACATCCAAATAAGCCTCGAAGACCCGGTTCATGAGGCTCATAAACGCCGACGGAGCATTCGTGAGCCCGAAGGGCATCACGATGAACTCATACAGTCCGTATCTGCTACTAAAGGCCGTCTTCGGAATATCCTCCTCCTGGTTCCGCATCTGGTAGTAGCCTGACCTCAAGTCCAGCTTCGAGAAATAATGGGCTCCCTCCAGCTGATCGAACAACTCGTCTATCCTGGGGAGCGGATAGGTGTTTCGGACGGTCAGCCTGTTTAGTGCTCGATAGTCGATGCACAGGCGAAGAGATCCATCCTTCTTCTTCACGAATAGGACCGGAGCTCCCCATGATGAGGAGCTCGGCCTGACAAATCCTGCTTCCACCAGCTCCTGCAACTGTGTCCGAAACTCCGCCAACTCCTTCGGGGCCATCCGATAAGGGGCCTTGGATACCGGCTTAGCTCTTGGTACCAACTGAATATGAAAGTCCTTCTCCCTATGCGGAGGCAGTCCTGGCAGCTTATCCGGGAAAATATCGGCGTAGTCACGAACCACCGGAATGCTAGCAATCAGGTCCTTCTCCTCAGTCATCTCGAATAATACCTGGTATACCTCGTCTCCTTGCATGTGAGCCTTAACGGCCTGAATAGATGAAAGCAGGCGGCGGGAAACCGGAGTAGTACCTTCGAATGTCGCATAAGTATCGCTGTGGCGCAGCATGACCCTCCTCGCCGGGCAGTCAATCTGGGCATGGTTCCAGACAAGCCATGTCATACCCAAGACAAGGTCGAAGTCCGGCATTCTCAGGATCGTCGCCGGGGCCTCGAGTGTCAAGCCGTCTATGGTAACCTCCAGGAGGCACTTCTCTGTGGACTGGATCTCCATCCCAATGGGGAGACACACCCTCCTGGATAATCCCGTATAATATCGAATCTGGTCCAGATCCTTGACGAAATCCTCCGACACAAAGTTGTGTGATGCTCCCGTGTCGAACAGGGTATGGGCAGGCTTGCCGCACACCATCACCATTCCTAAATCAGTTTTAAGAAAGAACTTTGGTGTAAGGTTTTCTAACCTAGGTTGGGTAGTAGTTCTATCAATACTTAATATGAGCAGGGAATAGATTCAAAACTAAAATTACTCTCATACCTGCAATAACCCTGTCCGGGTTCCGAGGTTGTGCTAGGTCCAAAGCGTAAATTTGCTCCCCATTCTGTCTTCGGTCTCCTCCCTGATTACCACGTCCTCGGCCGCGTCCTCGGCCTCCGAATTGCTGGGCAGGTGGGCCACCCTGTAGTGCTGGAGGTGGTGCCCCCCTCATAGGGCAGTTTCTCCGGAGATGTCCCACCTGGTGACAATGGAAACACTCCGGCGGGGGATACGCCATACCCCCGGGTCTCGGCATCTCCTGAATCCGGAGAGGTTGAGGGGCCAAAACCACCTGCTCTCTCGGCTCCTGCCTCACCTCCTAACGAGGCCGCTCCTCTGTCCTCCTCCCATCTGGTATGGTGCCTCGCCGCTGATCATTTCGAGCCCTCCGGCCCTGATCCTCCGCTTGCCGCTTCCGGCCCCGAGTGGCGTGCCAATCGGCCTCAATCCTCTTCGCCATCTCCAAAATCCGGGAGATAGGCCCGTCAGAGACAAACAGCAAGGCCTCCCTCAACTCTTCTTTTAGGCCCTTATAAAACCTCTTGACATAACCTGCTTCGTCCAGCTGGTAAGAGCCCGCATATCGGGCCAAATGATCGAACTCTCGGTGGTACTCTACCACCGTCCTGGTGCCCTGCCTCAACTGCAAGAACCGCTCCTCCAACTCGTCCTTGGCCGACTGCGGAACAAAGTGCTCCAGCAGCGTGGCCCTGAATTCCTCCCAAGTGATTTCTGCAATCTCCCTATCAGCATATGTCATGTCCAACAGCGTCTTCCACCACCTCTTAGCATGGGACTCCAAGCAAGATACCACCAAGGCCACCCTCTCCTCCCAAGGGCATCATATCCCAGTCAACATCTCGTACATAACATCCAGCCACTCCTCTGTCCGCACTGCCGACTCTGTCCCCAAATATTATGGGGGAGAGAGTCCTCGGAAGGTGCTCATCCAGTTGGCCCCTGGGTTTGGCTGCTGGGCTGGAGCCTGCTGAGCCCGGAAGGCCTCAAGGATAGCTGTAAGGGTCTGCCCCATCTCTGACTGGAGGAAAGGTGTGGGGACTATGGGAGGTGGTGCAATATCTGGGGTCTGCTGAGCTCCACCTTGTGGGGTGGGCTAAGCTGGGGGCTGCAAAACGAACTACATTAGTAGGTAATCGACTCAATGCCTAAAGAAAGTGGATAATTACATGTGATCCCCCATATGGGCACACCACTGCTTCTGCTGCTTAGTTTGTCCCCAAACTAAGCCCGCGCGGGGTTGACCCAGGGTTGTGGCCTACTACTTTTCGATCGAGGTCTGCTCTGATACCACTTGTAAGACCCCCTTTTTTTTCCTTTTTGGACAACGGGGTCTTAGGCCCAGAACCGCCGTTTTGCGGTGACTCCTTCACGCCCTGAAGAGTCATCACCACAAAGCGCCGATTCTGCCGGCCATTTCGATCATAGAAAAGTAGCACAAGAAGTAAATGTAAACTATCAGTCCACAGAGAATCACATGTCATAATAAATATAACTCCATGAAGGGAGTGTCCACAAAAATAAAACATCAAAGTAGCAAAGACGGGCTTATGCCCGGTACATCAAATCCTCACTACAAAAGATCACTCATGCGGAAGCAGAAAGACTACTCAAGGTCGAGACTCAAGGTCCCGGCTGTGTGAACTCCGGAGCTAGACTGCCCCACCTCCAAGCGCACCGGTCTCTGGGGCTGCTCCTCCATGCTGGTCTCCACGATCCCCTAAATGATGCGTTTCGAAAATCGTTAGTCTAAAAGACTAAGTCCTATCATCCCCCGCCCCTTCCCCCACGGCTCCTAGGCACCGAGCGGAGAGGAAGAAAGGGGAGGACTTGAAGGTGGAGAATATCAAAAGCAGATGGCAGCGGTCCTATTCTAGCAAGTTCTATAGCATATAAAGACAATAAGCAGAAATATGAAATGTAACCTTTACTTATGTGAAAACACATAAGCCAAGGGGTCTTCTGCAAGGCTCCCATCGTATAAAAAGTCCCATACCGATTTATACGTTGGGGTGTCGGTGATCAAACAGCAGTAACTATATATATCAAAATTAACCTTAATTTATAAACTTGCCCACACAAGCTTATAGACCAAGGGGTCGTGTAGCAGGTCCTAAAGTATAAGCGTCCCATTCCACTTATACTTTAGGTGTCAAGGTTAAAGGTAACGAATATGCTATGACATGCAAGTGGGTATGATGGACATGCAAGTGCAACACACACACCCGACTCTGTGCACACAGACCTTTAGTTCCCCCTTTTTGGAGCCGTAACCTCCCAGGATACCTCCGTAGTGGCAGACAGAAGCGGTGGGTTGGGCCTCGCCCACCTCTAAACCAGTAAAGCACTACCGGTCAGACCTATCGTACGCCTCAACGCTTGGTGCACGAAGCGGACTCCTGCGTACTCTTGCCGGCTGGCGCACCGGACTTCTGTTGGCGAAGTGCTAACCACACTTGCCGAGTCAACGTATTGGCGTCGGTGCATCGACCCTCCAATACCGAAGACCCACCACCTTAATTTCCTTTCCTGTTATGCACATGCAAATTAGCGTAATCAAGAACCGAGCCGAAGCTCCCCGGACCAACACGTCCGTCTCAAACAATCGAGTCGAAGCTCCCCGGACCCAAAGTCCGCCTTTTAACCATCCGAGCCGAAGCTCCTAGCTAACATCCGGTGCCATCAGTGTTGTGGAATGTGCAACCCTAATTACTAAGTTACTCTTTTCAGCTTGTTAAAACAGTTTACGTTAACCCAGGACTGCCCCCGGTATTCCCTATGAAGGGCTCTCAAGGGGCACTAGGAACTGTGTTGGTATTACGCCCAGCGTTCCCTTTCGCAAGGTACTTATTTTATTATTGGTTGATTCCCTTACCCATTATTTTCTCATATTTCGATATGCTAATCCTAGGGTAATTTGACTCCAACTCTCCTTGGGTAGGACGATCTTTCGTCGGACCCGAACGCCTATAAACCCTAGACAAAACCACACCCTACTCACTCATCTTCCATAGATGCAGCCCCTTCCACTTGTCCTTACAGCAAACCATCAAGATCCATCATACGTGCCCTAATTCACATCCAAATGAAATCCTGCAGTTTTGTTATATGTAGATCACTTAAGCTACATGACCCGTAAAAAGGAAAGTACATGAAATACTCATCCAGTACCCTTATGATAATTATTAGAGGGCTAAAAAGACATTTGAAGCATAAATCCAGAAATCCATAATTTTCCTAATTGTCTGATAATTAATTTATTTATTCTAGTGTCCCAAAAGGCCCAGGTTTGAACATGAAGTACCATTTTCAGACAAGATAATAATCCACTAAATTTATGATAATTACAAAATGCCTAATCAACTCCAAATCCTAAGTATTCCAATTTTTCAGCAAGGTTTAGGCCTTTAAATTTAATTTCAAAGATGCCCCATAAAAAGTCATTTTAAAAGATTCTATAGTAATAACACCTCCAAATATTCAGAGAAAATTCAGGGATGATTGTGATGGCCTACCAGTACCCTAGAAAAAGTTTCATAATTTATCATTTGAAAATAAGGCTATATTTTATTTTCTTATGAACTTTCTAATTTAAGGGTTAATGAACAAAGTATGCTAATCAGTCATCAAATATTTCCACAAATATTCCCACATGATAAAATTGAGCTAAAAACACTATGCAGCAAGTTTCATGATTTTTCAGTAAGTAATGGGCTCTGGCAAGAATTATTTAATATGTAATCAAAATAAAGCACTTGTGAAGTAGATGCCCTAAATAGATATCCAAAAATTCTAACAAAATTCATACAAGATTATTATAGCCTAAAACTAACTCTGCCCATGTTTCATACCCTCTCTATGGGCAGTGAGACCACAATAGTCAAATTATTAATTAGGAAAATACTATTGATTACAAATGAAGTGCTACAAATATTGATCAAAATTCCTCAAGTAAATTATCAGGGGCTCAAAATACCCTAATCCCCTCACTACCCAAATTTAGTTAAGTTTCAAGGTGTTTAGCTAACCTAAACCTACACTACAAGTTTTAGGTCCTAAGCTAGGGTTAGGGTTTTGGGGACCCTAACATTTTCACAATTTGCTAATATTTTTAACAGAGGGTTTTATATATCCTAGGAACCTCCTTGAAAAATTTGGAGTTCATCCAAGGTGTTTAGGACTCATACCCTTCACAAGGTCAAAATGTCCCTCCTTAGGGTTTGACCTAGGAACTTAGGGCAAATCTATTCCTCTCTATCCCATATTCCATGGGGAGGTGATAAGTGCTATAAAAGGTCAGTGGCCCAAATTTCAGCCTCTATTGAGGTGATTTGGTCACTCAAAATCAAAAGTGCACCTTTTGACCAAAATGCCCTTATTAAGGTATAGTTAGGGTTGTGTCAAAACCTATTCAAAACACATCCAAATTAAATGAAATTTTGTACAGATACCTAAATTGAACCCAGGGACCACGCACCAAAATTTGGGAGGGTTTGGAGGTGTTTAGGGCACCTATTTAATTTATTTAATAATTATTAAATGTTTATAAAAACTATAGAAATATTTTCTCCAAAAATTCCCATTTTTGGGCAGGCCCTAGGTATAGCTATGATAGACTCCCCATCAAAATTTCAACTGATTTGGGCTAGGGATGAAGTGTGGGCACTCAGTTTAATGACTGCCTAGGCCTAAGGGTATGTCCCACCAAAATGGGTGCCCTGATCAAACCAGGAGCCTAAATTGGTTCAAACCAATTTTAAAATAATGTAGATAGAAAGGGTACAAATCATGTGTTGATCATTTCCTCATACAGAGCATCTAACTATTTTTAAATATTTAAAACATTAAATGACAAAAGTGTGATAGAATGAAATAAATAGAATTAATTTCCTATAGTTTAATCCTGATGCAGCACGAATCTTGGCGCAGGGATCAACGGCATCTGGTCATCGTCTTCGCTGAGCCGACGGCTGCGATTCGTCCCGCCTGGAGCGATTTCCAAGCCTTGCCGCCGGCGATCCAGCCCCTTCCCCGGCCGGCCACCGCCACCAACACCTCCGTTGAGGTGGTGGCTATCGCCAGGCGGCGGCTCTGCCGCCGGAGAGGCGTTTTCCGGCGGTTATAGCAAGAGGATTTCTTGCCAAAACCATGAGGAATCCTGGATTTGATCGGGCTCAATTGAGCCCGAAACTTAAACCTTAAGAGTCCTAAGATCTACCCGCGAGTTAAGGAGACGAGGAGGACCTTCCTGGCGGCCTGGATGTGAGAGGAGCGGAGGGATGCCATTGACGACGGCGGCGGCCCTCGGCTTCTGCAACAGCACAGTGGAATGGCTCGTCTCCTCCAGGTAAACGCTCTAAAGTGATCCCATTGGCCCCCTGAAGGTGTTTAAATGGCAAATTGGGGAGAAGGGAGGCTGGTTCTTCAATGGCCATTAACACCATTAAAGGTGTGGCTCGGGTAGAGTGGAGGGGGGCTGAACCCATCCCTTGGTGGCCGGGAAACGGCTAGAATCAACTCCTCTCCCCTAGAGGAGTTGATTGCAGCCATAAATGGTGGCTGTTAGCCTCCCTTGGCCGGCCTCTCACTTCCCCTTTCCTCTTCCTCATTTTCTCTCTCCTCCATTATCATGGAGGGGAGCTCCTTTCTCTCTCCTGGTCACCTCTGGTTGACTAGTCAACCTCACAAGCTAAATGCAGCCCACTTGATTATGATGGTCATGGGAATGGGTTTAGCCTAAGGGAGAAGTGGCTTGGGCTTGGGTTAGCCCTTTTGGGCTAAGTTTGACTTGACCTAAATGAGGGTTGACCTGGTCAATTTGACAATCTGGGTTGACCCCATTGGGTTTTTAGTGGCCCATTGGACTCCCTTAAGGTCTAGGGTTACTTGAGTAGGGTTGGTTGGGCCTCTTGGTGGTCTCCTGTCCCTTGGCAAGGGCACTTTGACCATCTAGGGCTAGAGTTGACTTGGGTCAACATGACCCATTGGGTTGACCCCTATGGGTCCTGGGTGACCCATTGGCTTCCCTTAGGGTCTAGGTAGGGTTATGTAGGGTTACCCTGCACTTTGGAGGTCACATACCCTTAGTAAGGGTACTTTGACCAGATTAGGGGCTTGAGTTGACTTGGGTCAACCTGGCCTCTAGGGCTGACCCCAATGTGTCCTTAGTGACCCATTGACCTCACTTTAGGGTTTGGATGGCATAGGTGGGGTCCTCTAGGCTAAGAGTAGGTCAGTTGACCCTAAGTAGGCTAGTTTGACCCATTTAGGGCTAGGGATGACCTTGGTCAACTGGGCCTCTTGGGTTGACCCTAATGGGTCCTTTTGGCTCTAATGGGCCTCCAAGGTATTAGGGGTGTTGTGGTAGGGTCTTGGGGTTAAGGTGTAGCCCATGGTCATCCTAAACCATTGTTCAGAGTTCTACTATTTGCAGACCATGATGATTTTCCACATTTTGTCCCCTATCTCTTGGCCCATTTCTGGCTTCCTAGGGGTCTAGTTGGAAATGAGATGTTACACTTCAGCCCTGCTGGCGAGGTTCGATTTGATGATAGGGCGATCTGGCTATAGACTGTGCCAATGTTAAATAAGATGGCGGATTTCAAGCAAGAAAAACGGCGAACAAAATTTTCCACGGGCTCGCGCAAAGGGGGAAATGAGATGCCCGTGCAATTGGGGGAAGATCGACCTGAATCTTGCCCTCCTTGATGTCTGTTGGTGGTGGGAGTTTGATGGCAAGGAAGCACGCGCGAAGGAAGAGGTTTGACGGTCAGGAGAACTGCAGCGCTTGCGAGAGGAAGCGGGAGCGGCGGAAAACCTAGAAATACTAGCCCCATGGTGTTTCGCGCTTGAAATGAGAATCGGAAATGAAAATGCCGCCCGCCGAAAATGGCGTTTTATTTAAAAATGCCTCTAATATAATTATTGAGTAATGACCATGTTCTTTAACAACAAATGTCGCAAAATGCAAAAACCAACCGTCGTGGCGTTTTAAAAAGCGCCGTAGGAAAAACGCCACTATAGGCCAACTTTGTTGTAGTGACGGGGTCGTTCGGCGGAAGAGGAAGAGATAAAGAATCGGGTGTGCGGTTAATTAATGAAGGTGTTTTAGGTTTTTTTTTAGTTTTTTAAATTTAGAATTTGTGTGTTAATAGTGATTGATGGTGTGCTTATAACATTGCTCGTTTTGTTTCGTGGAATTAAGGTAATTAAATATCGATTCGTACGGAAAACGAGCAGATATCCGCACATCCGGGCTCTGGATATGTCGGAGGGTTTCACACTTCGATTCCTCTAAGCTCACGTGGGCAAACCCGGTGTGAGAAACAAGAGGACCGTAAGTGTTCCACAACTCCAACAAATTAAAATTCTGATATAAGTTAATTAAAATCTCGGGTAGGTATATAGAAAACTAACAACGACCCTTTTAAAAGCATCTTAATAAATGTGGAGTCACAATTGAAAAAGCGTCGCCAAAATATGTAGCTATTAAATAAAAATTTTATAGTGTGGAGCCGGGAAAAGATTATCGAGGTTTGTGTTTGTGTTAGAAATATTGTTTTTATAAAAATAATTTTTAAAGTAATAATTTGGCGTGAGAGAATAATAATTTTCTTTATTCTTAATGTAATCTTTAGGCAACACTTTTAAAATATTGCAAATTAATTTTTAAGAAGACAACATATCATAATTATTGCCTAAAGTGAATCCTCAATGACAACATTTCAAAAATGTTCCATATAAGGGATTAGAGAACAATTTTTGAATGTTGCACATAAATTGTTGCCTAAATATGTAAACATATTACAACACTTACAAAAGTTCTCTAACAAAGTTTAGGCAACATTTTTATAACTGTTGTCAAGTCAAGTATTGCTAAAATCCAAAAATATTGTAGTGGCTTGACCAGCATGAGACTGAAGATGTACAGAATTGAAAGCACTAAATTAATCTTGACCAGTACGAGACTGGAGTAGTACTGAAATACTAAAAATAAGCTCGACTAGTACGAGACTGGAGAGGTACTGAAATAATAAGTTCACCAGTACGAGACTGGAGATGTACTGAATTGAAAGCACTAAAGTAAGCTTGTCCAGTATGAGACAGGAGTAGTACTGAAATAATAAAATAAGCTCGACCAGTACGAGACTAGAGAGGTACTGAATTGAAAGTACTAAAATAAGCTCGACCAGTATGAGACTGAAGCGGCACTGAAATGAAAGTACTCAACTAAGCGTGACCAGTACGAGACTGGACATGTACTGAATTGAAATCACTAAAGTGAGCTTGACCAGTACGAGCCTAGAGTAGTACTAAAATACTAAAATAAGCTCGACCACTACGAGACTGGAGAGCTACTGAATTGAAAGTACTAAAATAAGCTCGACCATTACGAGACTGGAGATGTACTGAAAAACTTAATTTATTATAAAGGGGTTGTCGCACGCTCCAATTTCCACCTTCGAGGGAAAATATGCAGAAAAATGATCTGTGCGCGACCCTAGGCTTCCAATATTATAGGAAAAAATATCGAATTTTGATACAACCCTTAGGCGGGCCTAAAATGAGCCTAGTAATTTTTTTATAATTTTTCAAGGTATTTTGGGCTTTTAATTTAGTCAAACATATTTTATTTTGGCTTTTCAAAATACTAAATCAACTCCACAAATTATCAAAATTTTTGTGTAGGTAGTCCTCATCATGGGGAACATTTTTCATGTTGCTCACTTTTCTCCTAGAAGCCTAGATTTGGCCCAAAATAATTCCAAAGTCTCTACCCCTGGATTTTGGTCTGCCTATAGCAGATCAGCACGATCCCGCGGCTGAGATTGAGCCGCAGTACATGCTCTGTCCCTCTGTACCCACAGCGGATCGGTTGAGGATTCATTGTGGGGGGCACTGATGTTGAGGCAGAGGCGGGGATTAAGAAGATCCCAGCTGTCATCTCTTTTTATGAGATGAACGGTGGTGATTCCTCCCCGCCAGAGAAGGAGGCGGTGGCTCACTGCCACCGCCGGCCGGCCACTGTCGGACACCGCCGCCACCCCCGATCGACTCGTCGGGGGCTGGCGAGTAACTGGGCGGTGGTCCGGCGGCCTTCCGCCGCCGGCCGCCGCCGGAAACGCCAATCCCGAGAGCTCGGGGTGGCGAAGCTCTGCTTCCAGCACCACCGCGTCACCCTACCTCTCGAGTGGCTAGGCACTCACCGCTCCACCCCCGGCCGATGTGTCGGAGGTCGGGCTTCTCGCCGGCGGTGGCCCGACAGCCATGCGCCGCCGGCCGCCAGCTCTAAATAGAGAGTGGCTCTATTTTGCGGGAGCCGCAGGAGTCGCATTTTCCAGCGGCACTGCCGCTCTCTGCCACCCGCCCCCAGTAGTGTAACACTCCCCCAGTGCCACCACCGGTGCTGGGGGAGGAGCCTTCCTCCCTGAGCACCACCCGGCCTGGAACATGGCTCGGGTGGCGTCGGCGGTGCTCCGGCCGCCGGGAGCGCCAAGCAATACGTCTATATTGGGGAAGGGGTAGGGAGAGGGGTTCCACCAGGGTCTGGTGGGCTCGGGAGGGGCCGGCCTTATTGGCCATGCCAAGGTGGCAGTGGTGGAGGGGGAGGGAGGCCTCGGCTTGCCTTTTCCGGCAACTTGGGCTCCGGCAAGGGTCAGGTAGGGGGGAAGAGCTGCTCTGAGAGTTTTAGGGGGAGAAGAGGGGGAGGGGGCCTTTTATAGATTAGAGGGGAGGGGGTCTCCCCTTCTCTACTTGGTGTGGGACTAATCCATCCTTAGGGAGGGATTAATCCTACCCTCTAGCTGTCCAAGGACAGCTGGAGTTCAGGGGAGTTTCCCCCACATGGGGAAAACGAATAAGCCACATTTGGGCTTGGGCTTTTTTATTCAGAGAGGGAGGAAGAGAGGAGAGGAGTGGTGGGGTGGGCCTCCACTTATCCTAAGGTGTGGTTTGCTAGTTGGGGGACCAAAGAAGAGTGAGGGGGGCAACGACTACCCTCCTTTGGAGAGGAGGTGGGCCCCCACTTGGAGAAAAATCCAAAAATGGGTTTTTAGGGGGGTTTGACCAAGTCAACCCTACGGTGGGTCCCTCGTGCTGGTCAAAGTCAAAGTGGGTCCAAGTCATCGGGGTCGGGTTAACGTTCGGGTGTCGTGTCATAATTGGTGTGCGCACGCTTTTCGTTGCACGATTGTGCTTGATATGACCACGAGTTGACCAATTTTTGTTGAAATTGACTGGGACAACTTCTGTTGACTTCATATTGACCACACGAGTCCAACCCCACTGACTGGGGTTGAATCGGAGTTCGTTTGGCGAAAGTCCAAAAATTGTGCGGTGCAGCGCGCTAAATCAGTCGAAGTGTCTAAATCTGTCGTTAGATCTCAGACTATAATGTGACAGGTCCCGATGCACCCGTCTAGGTTATATAAGGTCACCGGAATCGACAAATCCCAATTCAGAGTTCTCTAGCTCGATATCCAAAATCTCGCTCTCGTTGCGTTTTACGAGGATTGGTCACATCCACTATATGACCTCGGTGTCCAACTGAACGAGTTCTGATGCACTCGTATTGACTATATGAGGTCATAGGAACTGACAGAACTCAATTCGGAGTTCTCTAGCTCTATTTCCTGCCTAGGGTTTTCTCCCACTAGGTCATGGGTAGGGTTCAGGTCACTTTTATTGGGCCCACTTGGGCTCTGGTGGCCCAATAAAAGTCGGGATGTTACACCCCGAACTCCACATAGGTCAATTTTTGGCTTCAATACTTTTGGTGCGGCGAGCGTGGAGAGTGACCAGCACATAAGAACTCAGACGAACGTCATGGCTATAGAAGAGGAACCAAGTGAAGACCAGGGTCATGCGCTAACATTTTGTATGTAAGGTCCTCATACTTGAAGTCGTCCCATCCTATAGTTGTTGTTGGAATCCTATAGTTGTTCTCACCAATCCATTGCAGATAGAGCGAGGATCATAGGACAGTGTGTGCTTTGTTTTTGCTTGTTGTGTAAATTTCTTTAATTTTCCTTCGTGAAGGACCTAAAGGCATCTTATGATCTGAAATTGAATTTGTTTTATAAAATTTATATAAATCTAGTTGGCAAAGATACGTTTTTTAATTGTAAGTTACATTTTTTACCCCAACCTATAACTACCAATTTCTCTATGGAATATAAATAAATAAATGTTGAATTGTTTTAGGAATTTAGCTTTTCTTCCCCTCTAAAATCCAATAAACTATCAACTTAGAGAAGCTGAGGTATGTTGCAAGTTAGAAAATCTAGCAACTTAATTCATTTTATCTGCCATTAATTTAGTATCTGAAGAAAAGTAATTCATTGTTTTGACAAGCCAGTTTTGGTTGTAGTTGATGCATAAATCTCGAGTGCTGTTTTGTTGACTATCGGTTGTGCTTCTCTACTATCGTTTGGATGTGTGCATCAAGTGAATGCAATTTATTTATAACTTCTATAGTTTTATTTCGTTGAACAGATTTTATTAGCTACATGGTACTCCTTTGATTTCTTGTTCTTAGGGAATCCACAAATTTTTTGTACGCAAAATATTTTATTGAGGTTTGTTTTTTTAGAGATTAGTGCAGGTGTTGTGAGAATTTTTGTGGGGTGGCAGGTATCATGGAATCCCTACTCTTTCTATGGGTTGTGATTCTACAGGGTCCTTATTGTTCTTGCTAATGATCTATGACGTATTTCAATATCAGGGAGATATGTGGATTGCCCTATTAATGTCATGTTTTGTTACTCTTTTGCGATTTATTTCATAACGTTATTACTTGGTCAGTGGGTTGTAGACAGATTTTGGCTCATTTATTCAGTAGTCATCCTAATATCTTGTTAATCCCGAAATCGGCGATCCTTCCCAAGGGAGCCAGCTCGCTCATCTCGACCTGCCCCGGGTTCCTCCTGAAGGTCGTGATGCCCTAGGTTGGGCGGACAGAATTCTCTGTCCGCTCAGGCCGCGCGGACTGCGCGGTCTCAGCGGTCTGACCCCCAGGCCGCGCGCCTTTCCTTGGTCGGCAGGGTCCGCGTACTGCTTCAGCAGTCCGCCTCTGCAGGCCGCCCCCTTTTCATCTTAACCGCGAGGTTGTATCCGCAGGTCTGTCTCTGCCGGACTCAACCGCCTGTCCGCTCAGGCCGACAGTAGGTCGCTCAGTCCTTGACATTAGCAACACGGGCAGCCGACTCCTCCAGTCCGCCTGCAAGGCGCGGACTCCAATTCCGATTACCCGACAAGACCAGCAGCAACCTCCAAGTCCCTCGCGAGCTGGGCGGACTCGAAGTGAAATCAAGACTTCCAGTCCGCCTTCATTGGTGAACCCCAACAGCCTCAACAGCCTGGCTCTCCATCTTCAACATAAGCGGACTCAGCCTAGCAGCAACCACGAGCTCGGCGGACTCCGCGGGCTCGCAATGCAGTCCGCCTCTCCGCCAGCACCATCCCTTCTCCAGTGGTAGGGTCAACTCCTCCTCAGTCTGCGGCCTTGGCGCGGACTCAACCAGTAGTTGCGGACTCCTTCCAGTCCGCCACTCAGCAAATCCTCCAGAAGGCAGTCCCAGTCCGCATAACCTTATGCGGACTCGCCGGACTCCGCGGGCACTCTCCAGCTCGCATGCCTTCGCAGCTCGATCAGTTCAGCAGTGGCGAACTCCGCGAATTCCCCTCGTAGTCCGCCACATATCCTCCAGCGTCCGCCACCCCAGCAGCAGGCGGACAGTCCCAGCTCAGTAGTGACGGACTCCGCAAATCCGTATCGCAGTCCGCTACTTAGTCTCCCAGCTCACCATCAGCAGCTCCAGTTCCAGAAGCAAGCCCCAGTCCTCCCGGTCTGTTGCGGACTCAGCGGACTCCGTCTCCTTCTCGCTCCAGTCACCGTCTCACCGGGGGTAACGTCACCGCAAGCCGTTACCTCCTCGGGCCTATAAATAGCCCCACATGCCTCGCATGTGGGGGGCATCGCAGCATCAAGGATCGCCGCCAGAGGATCGCCAAAGTGCTCACGCTCAGTCAGCTAGTCAGCCCTCCAGCAGACTCTGATTCTCAGACCGCACCGTCTATGCGGCTTTAGTCGCGCGGCCTGCCGACCTGGATCCCCAGTCCGCGCGGTCTGCTTCCTTTGCTTAACCGCGCGGCCTGCCAGCTTAGCTCTTCAGTCCATGCGGCCTCCTCTGGCATTCTCCTTCCTTAACCGCCAGCTTCCCTTTGTACCCCTTTATTGCTTTCTTGAAAAGGTGTACAACCGAGTTGTAACTCTCGCCATTAATAAAAGGAAAGCCCGTCGCAAGAGTGGCATTCAAGCCACGGCGGGTGAAGTTTGCTGTTGCCGCTGCTAGCGGCCCCCTTCTCTCTCTCCCTTCTTCCTAGCTCAGCTCAGCTCTCTCGACAACCAACCTGCAAGCATGACCGTCATATTAACTGTCTGCTCGACAGCTCCTGATCAACCTCCTCCTCTCTTGATCAACCTTCTTTGTTGATCAAGCTTCTCCTCTGCTCTCAGCACCATCTCCTCTATCCTCGCAACCTCCTTGACAAGCTGTTTGCTCCACTCTCGAGCACTCAGAAGCTTCCTTCATCCCTCTTCCTCTCCTAGCCTGTGAGATCGAACACTCCCCCCGTGTTAGCTGCCTCGGTGCCGTTTTCGCGCATCAACAGTTAACACGCGGCCTTCAGATCCGGTCAGACGGTGAACAGCGATAGTTAACCATGTCAGATCACCAATCAGCCGAGAACTTTGCTCCAAGTCCTAGAGATGATCCTCTCTGGGAGACCTTTGAGCAATCACGTCGTGAGAATGCTCAACAATTCCAAGCAATCAACAAAATTCTTGCTGCAATTATGCAGTGATTAGACTCTCAACCAACAACAGCTCCAGTTGCTTCCGCTACTCCAATCAATCCGGCACCAACTTTGGGTCATCAGCAAGCTTATCCTCCAGCTTGCCCGCCAGTCTATCCTCCTTATACAGCAACCTTCCCGCAAGGTCCTATAGCTCCTCTGCGACCTCAAGATGAAGAATTTGCTGCTCGCCAATACTTCTTTCGGGAAGCAGCCCGGGGAAGTCCTGCTAGATTTCTCAACTTTCAGGGAAGTCATCCGTATCCTGCAGCTCCTGCCTTTGCTCCTCCTGCAGCAGCTTTTCCTTTTTATCCTCCTGCTTCTTTTGCAGCTGCAGCTTACGCTCCTTTCTTTCCTTATGTTGTAGGAGAACAGGAAGAACCTTCACCATTTATAGAGAATGTTCGCCATGAGCCTACTCCAGCAAACTTCAGAGAGCCCCGGTTACCAATCTACACCGGAGAGACTGATCCAGTAAAGCACCTTCAAGCTTTTGAATCGGCTGTTGCTCTTAAGACTCTGTCAGATGCAACTAAGTGCAAACTCCTTGTCACCACCTTTGATGGGCAAGTGAGGGACTGGTTCTATGGCATCCGTCCTCACTCCATCACTTCCTTTGCTGATCTGCGAAGGGAGTTCTTGCTCAGGTTCTCTACCTCAACCAAGAGAAAGGGTGGTCCTGAAGCCCTCTTTGAGATCAAGCGGCGTGGAAATGAAACTTGGTCTCAATTCATTGATCGATTCCAAAGAGAAATCTTAGACATCGAGATTGTCGATCAAGAAATGTACAGAGTGACTCTTATCCATAGTCTTCGTGAAGGGCCTCTCAAATTTGAAGCCAATGTTCGTGCTCCAAGGACGTACCAGGAGTTGATTGCTCTAGCCAACTCATACATTCGTGGAGAAAAAAGCAATCCAGGCTTCGTCTCCAAGCTCTTATCCTCCAGCTTGCCCGCCGGTCTATCCTCCTTCTCACAAGCATCCTACAAGGTCTCCTCACAATCATTTCCCATCTCACTCAAGAAAGGAGAGAAGGTTTCAATGCCTTCGATACTCCCTCCCGAGCCGTGAACGTGCTCAAGGTTCATTGCTGCCACTAGCTCCTTCTTCTCAAACAGCAGCAGTTCAGCAGCAAGACAGTGACTTGCATGAGTCTGATCTCGACGAGGCCATGCAATAAGTGAGCCAAATTATGAAAGATAGGGCAAACTACAAGAAGCCCTATCGGCCAGCCGATCAAAGATCTAGAGACTCAGAACCATACTGTGAATTTCACAAAGAGTCAGGTCACCTAACAGAAGACTGTCGAGCACTCCGCCAGCTTGTGCAAATCATGCTCCGGCAGGGTAAGATGCACGACCTGCTTCTTGAAGAAGATCGCCCTGGTCTAGCAACCTCAAAGGGCAAAGAAGTGGTAGATGTTCCTTGCTCCTCCAAAGGAGTGAATCTAGTCGAAGAGCCTCCTCTCCTCGTTGTTAACCAAGCTGTTGAATACTTTGATGCCGACGACGAGGGTGTGCTTCGAAGTCTATTCTAAGCAAGCAATGGACTTCACAGTCCTCCAAAGCTCCTCACAACTCTGATGGGTTATCTCAACTCTTACCCTTACTTTCTCATCAAACATTTTCCTTTTACCAAACACTTCTCATTGTTCATTACTTGCTTTTCAACAAAGCTTTTTATCTGGGATCTTATACTAACACAGTTCCCTTCTTGTGATGCTTCCTTCTTTATCTTCTCTCCTTGCCTAAGAGGTCACTACACCAATGAGATATCGCCAAGTCTGGAATGCTCCATCCGTAGTTTGTCCTCTGGCACAGCCGCTTCGATCACATATGGCGGGAGTATACCCATATGTGTAGCGGGAGCCGTTCAATCTACGATGTTGGGCTTCATACTTAGGATCCTAGCCGGTATCTGACACAGAGTGTGTGCTAGGGGAGCCCCATGTGTTAGCTCTGCTATGCTTCGCAAAGGATATATCACAGTTATGATGATCTTTGCTTGACAAGCAATGGCGATCAAGCGTAGCCTTGTCTCTTCGATCATCACCCAACTGTGATGGCCGAACACTCTCTGGTACTCTCGATCCGTACCTTCTCGGGTTCCCACAACTCCACTGATCAATCCACAGACAAGCTATAGGCATCTTGGCGCAATTAGTCTCATTGATCAGTGATGCTTGTGCCCAAGGCAAGAGAGCAGTGCTTCTAGCGATCCTTCTCAGGATTTTTCTTCTTGCTTTTCTCTTTTGTGCCCTCCTAGAGGATGCGTGGCCAGTCCGCTTTGAGTAGGACTTGCTCGGGATGATTTTCTCAGGCAAAGCGATGCATAAGGCCCACGGGGAACACCTGTGGCGGCATCCAGCCTTCTTTAGTCCTTCCGAGTATAGACCTCTTTTCTGTCAATTGCCTTCTTTCACAGGTGAACAGGTTAATCCGACCTACCAAAAGGATTTCCAGCATTCACTTCGGTTATGCTCATTTCATATATATATTGCTTGCTCAAGCTCTATCAGATGATGGCTTGCATGCTCCCTACTTGTACAAGCTCTATTACTCTCATCTTTTATCACTACCCGCTTAAGCGCTATCAGATGAAGATTCATAGAGCTATTCATTACTCTTACCAAAATCTAATGGTATCAAACAATGATCAAAGAATCTTACTCTCCTTGATCATCAAGCCATGCTATTACCATCTAGTTAAGATTGGCAGAATTCGTCAAGTTCCTTCTCTGTTAATCTGATCATGTCTATCCAGCCATATCAACAGTTAACACTTGCAAGCCTTCTCTTAGGTACTTGCAAGCTTCTTTCATATATATGTATGCTTTTAACTCTTTTCTTGCAGATACTAGCAGACACTTGCAAGCCTTCTCCATAGATACTTGCAAGCTTTTTTCATGTCTTGTTTGCTTCTAACTTTTCTCCTTGTAGAGATTAGCAAACCCTTGCAAGCCTTCTCCACAGGTACTTGCAAGCTCCTTTCATATATATTGTCTGCTTCTAACTCTTCTCTTTGTAGAGATCAACAGACACCTGCAAGTCATATCCAGGTACTTGTAGTTTAATTCATTATTCTATGTCTGCTGGTCACTCTTCTCTTTGCAGTGGTTAGCAGACACCTGCAAGTCATATCCAGGTACTTGCAGCTTATCTTTGTATACAATACCTGCTCCTAACTCTCTTCTTGCAGAGATCAGCAGACCCTTGCAAGCTTCTTCACAGGTACTTGCAAATTACACACATATATCATGTTTGTTCCTAACTCTCATTTTGTAGAGATCATCCGATACTTGTAAGTCTCTTCACAGGTACTTGCAAGTTACTTTCATATACTGTGCATACTTTTAACTCTTCTTCTACAGAAACCAGCAAAGATTTGCAAGTTCCTTCCAGGTACTTGCAACTCATTTTTTCTTTCTTGTATATTCTTCATCCTTCCTTTTTTGTAGAGGATAACAGGTGCTTGCAAGCCTCCATCAGGTACTTGCAAGTTATTATGCCTTTTTGTTTTCCTCTCGCATTCATTTTGCAGAACTCAGTGGAAGACACATCTTCTTCATTTTGCAAAAGCAAACTCAGGTACACACTCATTGTACCACCCATACATGTCTACCCTAACTTTCCTCTTGCAGGAAAAACAGGCTGGCGACTCCAACCTTCTAAGGAGAGGCTTCAGGTTCTGTCTCTCCTTGCCCCCCTTCTCTTTCTGTTGGGGTGGATCACGATTTTTGCGGGTCTCCAACTTTTTCGAAGTTCTTTTCGGAACTTAAAAAAGTGCGGGGATTATGTTAACCCCGAAATCGGCGATCCTTCCCAAGGGAGCCAGCTCGCTCATCGCGGCATGCCCCGGGTTCCTCCTGAAGGTCGTGATGCCCTAGGTTGGGTGGACAGAATTCTCTGTCCGCTCAGGCTGCGCTGCCTGCGCGGTCTCAGCGGTCTGACCCCTAGGCCGCGTGCCTTTCCTTGGTCGGCAGGGTCCGCGGACTGCTTCCGTAGTCCGCCTCTGCAGGCCGCCCCCTTTTCAGCTTAACCGCGAGGTTATATCCGCAGGTCTCTCTCTGCCGTACTCAACCGCCTGTCCGCTCAGGCCGGCAGGAGGTCGCTCAGTCCTTGACATTAGCAACACGGGCAGCCGACTCCTCCAGTCTGCCTGTAAGGAGAGGACTCTAATTCTGGCTACCCGACAAGACCAGCTGCAACCTCCAAGTCCCTCGCGAGCTGGGCGGACTTGAAGTGTAATCAAGACTTCCAGTCCGCCTTCATTGGTGAACCCCAACAGCCTCAACAACCAGTCTCTTTATCTCCAACATAAGCAGACTCAGCCTAGCAGCAGGCATGAGCTCGGCGGACTCCGCGGGCTCGCAATGCAGTCCGCCTCTCCGCCAGCACCAGCCCTTCTCCAGTGGTAGGGTCAACTCCTCCTCAGTCCGCGGCCTTGGTGCGGACTCAGCCAGTAGTTGCGGACTCCTTCCAGTCCGCCACACAGCAAATCCTCCAGAAGGCAGTCCCAGTCTACATAACCTTATGCGGACTCGCCGGACTCCGCGGGCACTCTCCAGCTCGCATTCCTTCACAGCTCGATCAGTTCAGCAGTGGCGGACTCCGCGGATTCTCCTTGCAGTCTGTTGGATCCCTAGTTAATTTGGGCTAGGTTCACTGACTTAGGATGTGACCCATCATGTATATCCAGGGTCAAGTTTGTGTCCTAGAGTCTAGGCCAAGTCCTTAGATTCAACATCAGATGAACCAGCTATCAACAAGACCATCAGAGACTCCAGATTTAGAGGATTTCAAGACTAAGTTAAGTGAGTTCGACGTTCGTCGAACTCAGCTCGACAAAAGGTGTTCTACGCTCGACGATCGTGAGACATTTCTTGGTCCTGAGCTCGACGATCTGTGTTCTCTGTTCGACGAATGTTGAGGTTCTTCTTCAAGCCAAATTAAGGACAACTGCAGAATTTTTCTAAGTCCAGCTTCAAACTTTGGTCGACGAATTAGATTCTGAGCTCAACGAACTTGGACCTCAAGTTCTCAACTTCTCAGGTCGACGAAGTCAGCTTCTTAGGTCGACGAATGCAGTACTCTACTCGATGAATTCTGAACTCAGAGTATTTGTGTCGACACTTAGGGCATGTGTCGACACCAGACAATTTATGTCGACACCAGAAGATTTGTGTCGACACCATGATTTCAGTCAACACCAATTTATGTCGACACCAGAAGATTTGAGTCGACACCAAGATCAATCAGTCGACACCAGCTTATGTCGACACTGAATATCAGCAGATGCAGAATATTTGGCTAAGTCCACAATCTATCTCAGCTCGACGAATGAAGATTGTCTGTTCGACTAATGAAGATTGTCTGGTCGGCAAACTCTCTCCAGCTCAGCTCGACGAACTCAAGCTCAGCTCGACGAACTCAAGCTCAGCTCGACGAACTCAAGCTCAGCTCGACGAACTCAAGCTCAGCTCGACAATCTCAAGCTCAGCTCGACGAACTCAAACTCAGCTCGACGAATTGCGTTCTTCGTTCGACGAATCCAGACTAGGTCATCTTCAGGTTTCCCGTCCCATTTCTTGGCGATGATTCGGAGTTATTAATGCCAGATCTTCTCGGAATGTTATCGTTAGAACGCGCATTGACTATGGATGATTACATGCCGTTTTTCCATGGGACAGTTGGGGAAATTTTTGATTGTAGCTTCCTTCCAAGGCCGACTGTAATTACTGCTCAACATTCGAATTTCGAATGTTCTCAGTCAGTCAAAAAGGATATAGAAAAGAAAAGAAAGGATCAAGTACTACTACAGATATACAGACAGACATACAGTCACACACTATAAGCAATACAGACAATCAGATTGACACACTCAGATTGCACAGAAGAACAACCTCTTAGAAATCAAAAGTTCTACTGCAATCAGCCTGACTAGAGAACATATTCATCAAGAAGAAGAAGAACAACCAATCACTATCAAGAGTCTTCTTCTTCCAATTCACAGGATAACTTCAAAGGACAACAATTATCCAATCTGTCAAAGGAGTTCCTGAAACAATTTCTGGTCCAGGCATTCTAGGTCTTTGAAGACCTATCACCCTGAAGCAGTGCTCCATCTTTCCTGATACACTCAAGATCTCAGGGGGAGCAAAATCTGCTACAATCAATCCACAGTCTTCTCAGTTGCTTTGAGAAAGAGAAGACACCATCACCTTATTTCCAATTCCTGTACAGGGTTTTAATTCCCTTCAAAATTATTCTGGTTGCAAGTCTCCTTCCAAAAGACTTGAGGTTTTGGTTTTTGAGCACCTGAACAAAAGCTCATTGGTGTCAGGCACCTGATCAAAAACCTGAGTGGATTCCTACCAGGGTGGTAGAAGAGTGGATGTACCTAGGTTGGGGAACCACTATAAAATTTCTTGTGTCCTCCGGTTGCCCTTTTCTTTGTGTTTTGGCTATGCTCTGTGATTGCTTAGTTTGTTGTGCTTAGTTTTATTTACTTACTAACTTGTTCACTTAGGAATACAACAAAAGTTGTAAAACATTTTTAGTGAGCACTATACTCTATTCACCCCCCCCCCCCCCCCTCTAGAGTATTTCAGATCTAACCTGCACTTTCAATTGGTATCAAAGCGAGGTTGGTTAAAATACCACACCTTATTAGTTGTACAGGCTAACACCTGAACCACAAAGATCCCTCTAATTAGATCTGCTTGTTTTAAGTTTGTTATTAGATTTATTTCTTCACAGAAATGGCCCAAAACAAAGATTATGCAAGCATTAGACCTCCAGTGTGCAATCTCAACAAGTTTGCCATTTGGAAGGCAAGAATCAGATTATACATGAATTCTATTGATGAGGATATTTTTTCTGTTATCTTGACAGGTGTACCTCCAGCACCTGTAGCTTCTACCAGCACTTCAACCAATATGATTGCAGTGCCCCCTCCAGAAAATAACGATGCCTACAAAAAAGTCAAGATGGCAGATGCTAAGGCAATGAATATCCTAACTCAGACTATGTCGGATGACATATTCCAGAAGGTGGCTGAGTCCACCTCAGCCAAGGCCATTTGGGACTCCCTCAACCAAATGGTAGCTAGCTCTGCAGATGAAAGAAAGGACAGAAGATCGAGTCTCATTTCCCTGTATGAAAACTTCAAAAAGGATGAGACAGAATCAGTGGCTGATATGTATAATAGGTTGAGTTCAATCATCAATGAGCTCAAAACCCTGGATAAAGACATCACCTTGATATAGGTGAATGATAAAATATTGATGTGCTTCCCCAGATCTTGGGACTCCAGAATCTGGCCAATCAAAGAAGCCAGAAGCCTCAATGAGATATCAACTGAGTCTCTTCTAGGAAAATTAAAATCCTATGAGCAGCTGATAAAATCAAGAGAAGTAGTAGAATAGAAGGCAACAACTCCAGTTAGAAAGGAGCACAGCATAGCCTTCAAAGCATCTGAAGAAAGTGAGACATCAACTTCAAATGAAGAACTCATGAGCCTCTTTGCCAAAAGGTTCTACAAGATGGCAAGGAAGGATTTCAGAAGGAAATCATCCAGACAGGATGATAAGCCCAAGTATGACAAGACACCAACCAAGGAGGTTATGTGCTTGGGGTGCAGAAAGCCTAGACATTACATCTCAGAATGTCCAGAAAACCAGAAGAAGGACAAGAGCAGAGAAAAGGACTCCAGGATAAAGCACAGCAGCAGACCCTCCTCCAGCAAATATAAAAAGAAAGACAAGGGATTTGTTGCTGAGACTTGGAGTGACACTGAAGAAGAAACATCTTACTCCAGTTCAATTGAAGAAGAGGAAGAAGCAAGATCCAAGGAGGTTTGCCTAATGGCAATTGATGCCTCCAGGAGCTATTTTGGATCAGAAGAAGAATCAGAAGAAGAAGCAGCCTCAGACTCAGAGGCAGATCAGGTTCTCTCTAATTTTGATTTTAATTCTGATTCATTCAAAATTGATTTCAAAGCCATGTGTTTAGATTTAATTAGCTCAGAAAAGGAAATAAAAACTCTTAGAGAAAGATTAGGAAATCTTGAATCAGTTAACTCAGAAAACATAAAACTACAAGATCAACTAACCTTAGCTAATGAACAAATAATTAAATTAAAATCTGAATTATGTGAGGCCAAACAACTTGAGCAATCTCTCAATGGGAGAAGTCTCAAGCTGATGGACATTACAAGCACAGTGAATGCCAAATTAAATGGCAAGCTGGGCTTGAGTGCTTCATCAAGTTTACTCCCCATAATTAAGAAAAATATTCTTTCAACCCCCATCAAGTTTATTTCTACAAAGGGAAAAGAAAAGTTAATAGACAAACCAATGTCAGAAAGCAATACAAGACCCATAAATAAGAGAAACAAAAATCTGAAAATAGTAAATAAAAACAAAGTTCAGCAGTATTCGTCGAAATCAGATCAACGAAATGTGGCCAGTTTGTCGAACCCAGATCGACGAATGCTGAACGCAAACTTCAGTAATAACAATTCGTCTAACTGCGATCGACGAACTGTGTATGGTTCGTCGAGCAGAGGTCGACGAACTTGGGGCATAGAAAATGACTAATGTCATTCTCTGAGCAGAGATCGACGATCTCATCCCTATTCATCGAACTCTGGTCGGCGAACTTACAACAATTTGTCGAACCCAGAAAGACCAAACCTAAATCATTTCTCTTACAGAAATTTTAAACCTATTAATAAGACATTTAATCTAGTAGCTGATTGGGTAATTCCACCTAGGAGATATCACCCCTTAGGTTATAAATCCCAACCTGCATTATCAGTTATTTCCTGCTTTTCATTTCAACCAAATAAAGGACCCAAGGTAACCTGGGTCAAGAACAATTGAATTTTGTTTTTCTTTACAGGTACAGGTGAAGAGCTGTCCAAGGGTAAGTTAGACCTGGTACTTGGACAGTGGTTGCTCCAAACACATGACAGGCAGCAAGAAAAATTTATCCAATTACAAGTCCAAGCTAGGACCAAAGGTGATTTTTGGAGACTCAAACAGTGGCCAGTCAGAAGGATATAGAGCAGTCAAAATTGGGACAGTTACCTTCAAAAGAGTAACATATGTAAGAGGACTTAAACATAACCTTATATCCATAAGTCAATTATGTGATGAAGGTTATCAGGTACATTTCAACTCTACCTCTTGCTCTATTATTAATAATGATAACCAAACTGTTTTAATTGGACTTAGACAAGGCAACATATATCTAGTAGATTTTATTTCTGTCAAAACTGATGTTTGTTTACTTAATATCACTAGTAACCAAAATGAGTTATGGCATAAAATATTAGGCCATGTAAACCTTAAGAATATATCTAGGTTATCTAAAGACAACCTTGTTAGAGGTTTACCTTCTGGCCCCTACAAGGAGGAAAGCCTATGCAGAGCTTGTCAATTAGGCAAGCAAACCAAAACTAGCTTTAAATCCCTTAATAAAAGTGATTCACCTAGGATATTGTATTTGCTCCATGTGAATCTATTTGGACCCATTGCAGTACAAAGCCTAGGAGGGAAGTCTTATACTTTAGTGATTGTTGATGACTTCTCTAGATTCAGTTGGGTAGCCTTTCTGAGAGCTAAATCAGATACATTCAAGGTTCTTACAGATTTTCTCAGGACCATACAGATTGAGTTCTCTACTCATATTGCATTGATCAAAAGTGATCATGACAAAGAGTTTGAGTCTCTTCTTATGCATGAGTTCTGTGAGAAGGAAGGTATCAGGCAGTGCTTCTCAGCTCCTAAAACTCCCCAACAAAATGGGGTTGCTAAAAGGAAAAATAGGACACTCATTGAATCTGCAGGTACATTATTAGCAGATGCTTACATGTCTCTATCCTTTTGGGCAGAAGCTGTAAATACTGCTAATTATGTCCTAAATAGAAGTCTTATACATAAACTGAAAAATAAGACCCCCTATGAATTACTTAAAGGGAAGAAACCTAAAATCACATACTTTAAAGTTTTTGGGTACATTTGTTACATTCACACAAATAACAAGAGATACATTATAAAGTTTGAGGCTAAGGCTGAAGAAGGGATTTTTCTAGGATATTCCCAAGTAAGCAAGGCCTATAGGATTTTTTAATAAATCCACCCTTAAAATTGAAGAATCTGTTCATATATCTTTTGATGAAGCTAACATGTCTTATAAGGAGAAAGAGATTTCTACCAATAACATTTTGCAGGTTCCACAACTGTGTGAGTCTATGGACGGACTAAATCTTACCCAAGAGGTATCAACCCATCCTACTCCACAGGTTGCTGAAGATAGTGAAGAAGAAATTCAAGAGGAAGTGGCTGAGCTTCCCTCAACAACTAGTACCATTCCTCAAGAGGAATTAATTACAGAAGCTGTTGCTCAACCAACTCCACCAACTGATCTTGTCACACTTAGAGATCACCCCAGATCTCAAGTGATTGAAGACATTTCAGCGAGTGTACAGACAAGGCATCAACTCAATCAAGACTTGATGCATGCCTGTTATCTCTCTCAAATTGAACCTCTCACCATCCATGAAGCAGAGCAAGATCCCCATTGTATCATTGCAATGCAAGAGGAACTAAATCAGTTTGAGAGATGCAGAGTTTGGGATTTGGTTCCAAGACCCCATAACTACCCAGTTATTGGAACCAAATGGGTCTATAGGAACAAGTTGGATGCTCAAGGCAACATAGTGAGGAACAAGGCTAGGCTTGTTGCTCAAGGCTACAGGCAAGAGGAAGGAATTTATTATGACCAAACCTTTGCCCCTGTTGCAAGGTTAGAGGCCATAAGAATCTTCCTTGCCTATGCAGCTCACAAGAAATTTAAAGTCTTCCAAATGGATGTCAAGAGTGCATTCTTGAATGGAGTACTTCAAGAAGAGGTTTATGTAGAATAACCTCCAGGTTTTATCTCTCCAACTCAACCCTCTTTTGTATTTAAATTTCATAAAGCTCTCTATGGTTTAAAGCAAGCTCCAAGAGCTTGGTATGAGACCTTAGCAAGCTTTCTTTTAGAGCATAAATTTACAAGAGGAATCATAGATAAAACTCTTTTCACTAGACATCATAAGGACCAAATATTGTTAGTACAAATATATGTGGATGACATTATTTTTGGGTCTACTGATCCCAAATTGTGCAAGAGGTTTGCTGACCTTATTCATTCTAAATTTGAGATGAGTAGCATGGGTGAGCTTTCCTACTTCCTTGGTCTCCAAGTGAAGCAGCTCCCTGATGGTATCTTCCTCTCTCAAGCTAAGTATGCTAAAGAGCTTATTAAGAAGTTTGGGATGGGTGATGCTTCAGGAATGAAAACCCCTATGGCTACAAATGCTGTTGTGGATTCTGATGTAGCATGGAAACCTATAGATCAGAAGCATTATAGGGCAATTGTTGGATCCCTATTATACCTAACAGCTAGCAGACCTGATATAATATTTGCCACATGCCTTTGTGCTAGGTTCCAAGTGAACCCTAAAGAATCTCACCTTATTTTCCTAAAATGGATTTTGAGATATATAAAGAGTTGTCCTAATCTAGGACTCTGGTATCCTGCAGAGTCAGAGTTTGAGTTAACTGGATACTCAGATGCTGACTATGCTGGATGTAGAGTGGACATGAAGAGTACCTCTGGAACTTACCAGTTCTTGGGTATGAGACTTGTCTCCTGGTTTTATAAAAAGCAGACATCTATGTCTACATCAACTGCAGAAGCAGAATACATGGCTGCTGGCAGCTGCTGTTCACAAATGCTATGGATACAAAATCAACTCCTAGACTATGGTGTCAACTTAAAAAATTCAACATTATTTTGTGATAATACTAGTGCTATTGCTATAGCACAGAATCCAGTTCATCATTCTAGGACTAAACATATTGAAATAAGACATCATTTCATTAGAGATAATGTAGACAAAAAGAAAATTAACTTGATCCATATTCCTACTGATTTACAGAGAGCAGACATTTTCATCAAGCCCATGGATGAGAAAACTCATCTGTTCTTTATAAATCAACTGGGAATGATTAATGGAGAAGAGTTAAATTAGTTTTTGTCTGCATTCGACGAATTTTCTAGAGTTCGTCAAACGGAGTTCGACGAATTAGGGAAAGTTTGAGAGATTCTCGTCGAACGGAGATCGATGAATTCTCTATGTTGAAATAATTTTCGTCGACCGGAGATCGACGAACTTTGCTTCAGAAGACGTTTCATCAAACGGAGTTCGACGAACTGTTTTTGATTCTTCTGGATGAGATCGACGAATTATTTGTCTATAATTTATTTCGTCGAACTCAGTTCGAAGAATTGCTTCTTTTTCGTGGAACGAAGTTTGTCGATTCATATTTTGAAAATCTTATATCTAGGTTTTCTTCGACCTCCATCCCGTGCTTTCAGTTCTCTTGATCTTGATCGCCGTTTTCTCTATGTATTTCTTGCAGGTCATCAATGGCGATTCCCGCAGGAGCTTTGGCGGCAATGAAATTTGATACTGGTTTTAATATGGACTTCGATTCTTTCCAACATTCTGACCCCATCTTTCTCTATATCCTGGAAATGCTAGAAGAACTTCATCTCAAGGATTTCATGACCAGACGGATTAAACTCCATGGAACGTAAATCAGAGAATGGGTATATACATCATCTGTTACTGAAGAAGATGTGCTGACAGGCAATATCGGGAGTACTGCTGTTTCGTTATCTCCCGCAATTCTTTCTGAAATATTTGGACTAGTAAATGGAGAAGATAACATGGAAATGGATTCTGAAGAGTTTGGTGACATGCTGAAGTTAATGGGGTTTACAGGAAGCAACCCTAACAAGCTGTTGAAGAAGCAATTGTCCGCCACCTACCAGTTTCTGGCGGACATCGTGGGAAAGATTCTGATGGGCAAGCACTCAGCGCATGACTACATCACTCGTCACCAATTCCTGGTTATGTGCGCCGTGTTGAAAAAGAGACATGTCAACTGGGGCACAATATTCTTTGAGTTAATCAAGAAAAAGAATATTAAGAAGGAAGTCTGCTTCGGCAGAATTTTGGGAATTTTTCTTCAAGAGAAGGCTGCTGAATGTATGGTCTCCCCGACCATCTTCATAAATGTCAGCAAGCGCCTCACATGCGCTCTGTTTGACAGGTGGGAGAGGACTATCTCCAAGCCCTCAAAGGCTTCCTCCTCTTCCATCCAAACTTCTGAGAGCACCAGGGCTGTAAAGGCCACTCCCCTCCCTGCTGAAGAGGTCATTCCATCTCCTCAACCCCCTCCAGCAACTCATCTTCCATCATCAACCTCTCTTCAAATTCCTCCAACTTCCCCCACTCATGTTTCTTCATCACCACAACATACCTCTATACCTACTCCATCTCCATCTCCACCTCTGGACATCACCAATATTCCAACACCTCCTCCTTGCCCTCATGAGACACATATCCCTACACCTCCTCAGTCTCCACTTCCCCCTCATATGTCCTCCATTCCATCTTACAGTATACCCACAGACTCCATCATGCCAGATACCCCCATTCCATCTATTATTCCTCATTCCATTCCATCCTCTTCCCCTTCCCCATTTGATCCATCTACCATCATATCCTTGCTCACTCCCCTCATCAAATCTCTCATCCAAGAGGCCATTACACCTCTTGTGACCTCCATCAATTCTTTATTTGCCCAGATTTCTACCCTCTCTGCTGCCCTCTCTTCATTCAGGGGCCTGGCTCTAGGTCTTCCTAAACCCAGACAGGGGGAGATGCTCTATGAAGAAGCAGTAGCAGATGCAGCAGCAACAGCAGATACAGTAGCAGCCCCCTCTACAGCAGAAGTTTCAGATACATATAGTTTGCCAGATTTTGATTCTGAGATGATTGAATTAATTCATTTTATGGATACTGATCTTGATCTAGATGAGTCAGTTGAGCAAATAAAACCTGTTGGTGATTTTCATTTAAATCCCACAGTTAATTTGTCTATTTTGTTGAGTAGTTTTGATACAGCTTTTATGCAGTTTCTTCCAACTGATTTTACTAAGCCAAGTTTGGATATTGTACCCTATACCTCCCCAATAAGTCCAACAGTTGCTAAGCAACTCTGTGACAGTTTTGCTCCTCCAGTTGTTGCTCCATCATCTTCAGTCATTCCAGAAGTTATTTCAGTACCAGTTTTTGTTATGGATGACTCTCCTTTGCCTGACTTGGATGAGCTTATCCAGGCTGATATAGAAGAGGAGAATAAGGCAGCAGCTGAAAGCTCTGTCCCCTCTGTTTCTGATTCCTTTACAGTCTCCTCCTCTTCTATTACTGATTTTCCAGTTCCTGAACCTTCTGCCCCTCCTCCAGAAAAAGCTATTATTTCTGATAAAGCTCTAAAAGCTTTGGATGCTCTTTATGACATCTATCAAGGTTCTGATTCTGAAGAAGAAGATGATGATGATGACTCAGATGAAGATGCTGCCAGTAAGAAAAAGAAGATGCCGACAAAGAAAAGAAAGGCTCCTCCTCCTCCAGCTCCCAAGCCAAATCCCACTGCAGACACCCCTTATTATATTTTGCACAATGTTGCTCCATACAAGGGAATGCCTGCATGGATGTGGCTATCCAAGAACCAACAGAAAGAAAGAAAGAGAAGTAGGAGATATTCCCCTCCTCCAGTGCACAGATTCAGGAAGGATCCTCCTCCTCCTCCTCCAGCAGCTGGTGCCTCTGGCTCCTCTAGCTCTCAGAGATCTGCCCCCATGCAAACATATCAGAGATAATAAGGGAGATCTTCTAGAAGCAGCCAGTAGAGGCAGCCATCCTCTTCAGGACATCAACATTAACAGCATTAGCAGCAGTAACAACAAATTTCTGATGTATAGAAAGCTGAAAGTCCAAAGAGACCTCTCTCTCCTCCAATTCCTTTTGAAGATCCTAAAACTGCAAATACTGCAAAAATCCCCAGATTCCAGGAGTTAATTGGATTATCCTTGATTAATAAAGCAAAGGCTGAAGGCAAAGATACATCAGGACTTACAACAATGTCAAAGTATAGAAAAGAAGAGCTAAAAAGATTTGATAAAGGAAACAAGCTATTTAATGTTGATGACTATATGAAACTTCATCCAGAAGCAGTTGTCCCCAGAGCAACATCATTGAACATTATAGGGGCAGTTGATATGACTATGATAAAGGCTTAGGTTTCAGATCCAAAGAGAGAAATCATTTTCAAAAAGCCAGGAGAGCAGACAAATGAAGACAGGTCCAAGCAGAAGAAGCCAAAGAAGTAATTTTCTTGTTGTTTCAATTTCTGTCTGTTTTGTTTTTCAAACTATGCTATCTGTTTAAACAAAGATGTGTATATATATATCTACTGCATGTGTTGGTAATTCTCTGCTAGATATATCTCTTTTCTTGCTTTGTTTTTCTTTTTGTTTCTATTTCGAGTCTCTGTTAGTAACCTCACCCAAATAGGGTGAGATTGTTGGATCCCTAGTTGATTTGGGCTAGGTTCACTGACTTAGGATGTGACCCATCATGTATAGCCAGGGTCAAGTTTGTGTCCTAGAGTCTAGGCCAAGTACTTAGGTTCAACATCAGATGGACCAGCTATCAACAAGACCATCAGAGACTCCAGACTTAGAGGATTTCAAGACTAAGTTAAGTGAGTTCGACGTTCGTCGAACTCAGCTTGACGAAAGGTGTTTTGCGCTTGACGATCGTGAGACATTTCTTAGTGCTGAGCACGATGATCTTTGTTCTCTGTTCGATGAATGTTGAGGTTCTTCTTCAAGCTAAATTCAGGACAACTTTAGAATTTTTCTAAGTCCAGCTTCAAACTTTGGTCGACTAATTAGATTCTGAGCTCGACGAACTTGGACCTCAAGTTCTCAACTTCTCAGGTCGACGAAGTCAGCTTCTCTGGTCGATGAATGCAGTACTCTACTCGACGAATTCTGAACTCAGAGTATTTGTGTCGACACTTGGGCATGTGTCGACACCAGACAATTTATGTCGACACCAGAAGATTTGTGTCGACACCAAGATTTCAATCAACACCAATTTATGTCGACACCAGAAGATTTGAGTCGACACTAAGATCAATCAGTCGACACCAGCTTATGTCGACACTGAATATCAGCAGATGCAGAATATTCGGCTAAGTCCACAATCTATCTCAGCTCGACGAATGAAGATTGTCTGTTCGACTAATGAAGATTGTCTGGTCGACGAACTCTCTCCAGCTCAGCTCGACGAACTCAAGCTCAGCTCGATGAACTCAAGCTCAGCTCGATGAACTCAAGCTCAGCTCGACGAACTCAAGCTCAGCTCGACGAACTCAAACTCAGCTCGACGAATTGCGTTCTTCATTCGACGAATTCAGAGTAGGTCATCTTCAGGTTTCCCGTCCCATTTCTTGGCGATGATTCCGGAGTTATTAATGTCAGATCTTCTCGGAATGTTACCGTTAGAACGCGCATTGACTATGGACGATTGCATGCCGTTTTTCCATGGGACAGTTGGGGAAATTATTGATTGTCGCTTCCTTCCAAGGCCGACTGCAATTACTGCTCAACCTTCAAATTTCGAATGTTCTCAGTCAGTCAAAAAGGATATAGAAAAGAAAATAAAGGATCAAGTACTACTACAGATATACAGACAGACATACAGTCACACACTGTAAAAAATATAGACAATCAGATTGACACACTCAAATTGCACAAAAGAACAACCTCTCAGAAATCAAAAGTTCTACTGCAATCAGCCTAACCATAGAACATCTTCATCAAGAAGAAGAAGAATAACCAATCACTATCAAGAGTCTTCTTCTTCCAATTCACAGGACAACTTCAAAGGACAACAATTATCCAATCTTTCAAAGGAGTTCCTGAAACAATTTCTGGTCCGGGCATTCTAGGTATTTGAAGACCAATCACCCTGAAGCAGTGCTCTAGCTTTTATGATACATTCAATATCTCAGGGGGAGCAAAATCTGCTACAATCAATCCACAGTCTTCTTAGTTGCTTTGAGAAAGAGAAGACACCATCACCTTATTTCCAATTCATGTACAGGGTTTTAATTCCCTTCAAAATTATTCTGGTTGCAAGTCTCCTTCCAAAAGACTTGAGGTTTTGGTTTTTGAGCACCTGAACAAAAGCACATTAGTGTCAGGCACCTGATCAAAAACGTGAGTGGATTCCTACCAGGGTGGTAGAAGAGTGGATGTACCCAGGATGGGGAACCACTATAAAATTTCTTGTGTCGTCGGGTTGCCCTTTTCTTTGTGTTTTGGCTGTGCTTTGTGATTGCTTAGTTTGCTGTGCTTAGTTTTATTTACTTACTGACTTGTTCACTTAGGAATACAACAAAAGTTGTAAAAAGTTTTTAGTGAGCATTATACTATATTCACCCCCTCCCCTCTAGAGTATTTCAGATCTAACCTGTACTTTCACAGTCCGCCACATAGCCTCCAGCGTCCGCCAACCCAGCAGTAGGCGGACAGTCCCAGCTCAGCAGTGACGGACTCCGCAAACCCGTATCGCAGTCCTCCACTTAGTCTCCCAGCTCGCCATCAGCAGCTCCAGTTCCAGAAGAAAGCCCCAGTTCGCCCGGTCTATTGCGGACTCAGCGGACTCCGTCTCCTTCTCACTCCAGTCACCGTCTCACCGGGGGTAACGTCACTGCAAGACGTTACCTCCTCGGGCCTATAAATAGCCCCCCTGCCTCGCATGTGGGGGGCATCGCAGCATCAAGGATCGCCGCCAGAGGATCGCCAAAGTGCTCACGCTCAGTCAGCCAGTCAGCCATCTTGCGGACTCCGATTCTCAGACCGCACCGTCTCTGCGGCCTTAGTCGTGCGGCCTGCCGACCTGGGTCCCCAGTCTGCGCGGTCTGATTCCTTTGCTTAACCGCGCGGCCTGCCAGCTTAGCTCTTCAGTCCGCGCGGCCTCCTCTGGCATTCTCCTTCCTTAGCCGCCAGCTTCCCTTTGTACCCCTTTATTGCTTTCTTGAAAAGGTGTACAACCGAGTTGTAACTCTAGACATTAATAAAAGGAAAGCCCGTCGCAAGAGTGGCATTCAAGCCGCGGCGGGCAAAGTCTGCTGTTGTCGCTGCTAGCGGCCCCCTTCTCTCTCTCCCTTCTTCCTAGCTCAGCTCAGCTCTCTCGGCAACCAACCTGCAAGCACGACCGTCATATTAACCGTCTGCTCGACAGCTCTTGATCAACCTCCTCCTCTCTTGATCAACCTTCTCTATTGATCAAGCTTCTCCTCTGCTCTCAGCACCCTCTCCTCTATCCCCGCAACCTCCTTGACAAGCTGTTTGCTCCACTCTCGAGCACTCAGAAGCTTCCTTCATCCCTCTTCCTCTCCTAGCCTGTGAGATCAAACACTCCCCCCGTGTTAGCTGCCCCCGTGCCGTTTTCGCGCATCAACATATCTTATGTTGGGTACTGATACTTGATTAGACCTTGATCTAATGGATCAAATTTATCTTCATAGTGAATTCTTTCTTAGCCAATAAGAATGTTAAAAACAATGAGTGTTTTTACGTTATTTTAAAATTTGATGTTCGTACTATTTTATTCTTTGTGAGATCTAGATGCTTGCATTTTCATCCATTATTCATCTGCATGTGTTGAGTTTCTGTCGCCGCACTCAAAATTAATATCAATTGCATGGTTCTTGGTTAGTTTCTTTGTGGAAGAAGAGTTTTGAAGGGGAATAATAGCTATTCATATGATTCAGCTGGATTCCCAGCCTGGCTAGTCTATTCCTAATCAAAGATCTAGACGTATACTTATTCTTTTGTATAAGAATGGATGTTACTTGTTCTGGAGATTTAAAGTTGTGGCAGCTTCTTCTAAGATGACATTGAAGATGGTTTTCTTTTCAATTATTTTTGTTCTTTCTGTGACCGAGTCATCAGGTTTCTCAAGGAAAATGTTATATCACAACTTGGATGGGAAATCAAAGATACTGTTAAGCTGGCCGAACTTAGGTGCTGGCATATTTGTGCTAGTTTCAGTGGTATTATCTTTGTTCCTTATCTTTGAGCATCTTCTTGTTTATTATCTGCCCGAGGAGCAAAAATTCTTGATCGGCATTATTTTTATGGTTTCTGTTTATGTCGTTGAATCGGTAATTATTTTTGTATCCCCATGTTAAGGTCCCCGTAGCTAAATATGTTGGTGCTTCTATTTTTAAATCATGCATTAAAGATGATCAGAGATTTTGAGGCTATTCCGCACTGCATTATATGCAATCGATGGCAGAATAGATGGCAAGACCCCGAGCAGACCCGCTGACCAGGCTCTCAACAAGCTGGCAGGGCTGTAGGATCACTCGGTAGTTGGAGGTTGTTTGGAGAGGAGACCCCGAGCAGACCCGCTGACCAGGATCTCATCAAGCTGGCAGGGCTGTAGTCTCACTCGGTGGTTGGAGGTTGTTTGGAGAGGAGACCCCGAGCAGACCCGCTGGCCAGGCTCTCATCAAGCTAGCAGGGTTGTAGGCTCACTCGGTGGTCAGAGGTTTTTTGAAGTGGAGACCCCGAGCAAACCCGCTGACCAGGCTCTCATCAAGCTGGTAGGGCTGTAGGCTCACTCGGTGGTTGGAGGTTGTTTGGAGAGGATACCACAAGCAGACCCGCTGACCAGGCTCTCATCAAGCTGGCAGGGCTATAGGCTCACTCGGTGGTTGGAGGTTATTTGGAGAGGAGACCCCGAGCAGACCCGCTGACCAGGCTCTCATCAAGCTGGCAGGGTTGTAGGCTCACTCGGTGGTTGGAGGTTATTTGGAGAGGAGACCCCGAACAAACCCGCTGACCAGGCTCTCATCAAGCTAGCAGGGTTGTAGGCTCACTCGGTGGTTGGAGGTTGTTTGAAGAGGAGACCCTGAGTAAACCTGTTGAACAGGCTTTCATCAAGCTGACAGGGTTGTACGCTCACTCGGTGGTTGGTGGTTATTTGGAGAGGAGACCCCGAGCAAACTCGCTGACCAGGCTCTCATCAAGCTGTCAGGGTTGTAGGCTCACTCGGTGGTTGGATGTTGTTTGGAGAGGAGACCCCGAGAAGACCCGCTGACCATGCTCTCATCAAGCTGGCAGGGTTGTAGGCTCACTTGGTGGTTAGAGGTTGTTTGGAGAGGAGACCCCGAGCAGACCCGCTGACTAGGCTCTCATCAAGCTGGCAGGGTTATAGGCTCATTCAGTGGTTGGAGGTTGTTTGGAGAGGAGACCCCGAGCAAACCCGCTGACTAGGCTCTCATCAAGATGGCAGGGTTGTAGGCTCGCTCAGTGGTTGGAGGTTGTTTGTAGAGGAGACCCCAAGCAAACCCATTGACCAGGCTCTCATCAAGCTGGCAGGGATGTGAGCTCACTCGGTGGTTGGAGGTTGTTTGAAGAGGAGACCCCGAGCAGACCCACTGACCAGGCTCTCATCAAGTTGGTAGGGCTGTAGGCTCACTCTGTGGTTGGAGGTTGTTTGGAGAGGAGACCCCGTGCAGACCAGCTGACCAGGCTCTCATAAAGCTGGCAGGGCTGTAGGCTCACTCGGTGGTTGGAGGTTGTTTGGAGAGGAGACCCCAAGCAGACCTGCTGACCAAGCTCTCATCAAGCTGGCAGGGTTGTAGGCTCACTCGGTGGTTGGAGGTTGTTTGGAGAGGAGACCCCAAGCAGACCCGCTGACCAGGCTCTCATCAAGCTGGCAGGGTTGTAGGCTCACTCGGTGTTTGGAGGTTGTTTAGAGAGGAGACCCCGAGCAGACCCGCTGACCAGGCTCTCATCAAGCTGGCAGGGCTATAGGCTCACTTGGTGGTTGGAGGTTGTTTGGAGAGGAGACCCCTTGCAGACCCGCTATCCATGCTCTCACTAGTTGGGCAGGGTAGTAGGCACACCCGGGGGGAAAGGATTGGTTCTTGGAGACTCTTACACTACCCCGAGCCTGGCTCGGCCCCCGGTAGACCCGATACACAGGCTATCACTAGCTGGAAGGTCCGCAGGCTCGCTTGTGGGGCTAAGGGACCCCAAGTGCTGCTCGGCCTCGGGTAGACTCGCTGCTTAGGCTCGCATTAGTTGGGCAGGGCGGTAGGCACACCTGGGGGGAAGGATTAGCTCCGCGTGTACAAGAGAATATAAAAGGTATAGCTTTGATGTTTCACAATGTCATAAGGAATTATATGCTGATTATAAAGAATATCATCGAACCTTTATCACTCATAATAATGATCACATCAATAATCCTATGTTGGGTAAAATTTCTGATATGAGTAAACATCATTTACGTAATCATGATGATGTTACTGGTACTGCTTCTTCTATGCTTCATCACAGCGTTATGCGTCTCAATCAAACAATAGTTGGTGCTATGATAAATCATCAATATGAAATTACTAAAATATTTGCAGCATCATCAAAAGTTTTTGCAAGGAAAAACTTATATTATATTAGAGTTAATGGGTCTTTTGCTAGCATATCAATAATAAGAATGTCATCTACTCTTGATTCATTTACAACTTCATCATTCATAACGATATACCAATGTGATTTTATGGGGTCACTCAAATGTGCACGATCAACACATTCGAATATTGATACTGTTACTCAATCAAAAGCACGTACTTTAAATAGAAATAGTGTAACACATTATTTACGATGGTCTTACAATATACTTAGCATAATCACTTGGGAAATGGAACATGCTCAAGATCAAGCTGTGCTTTTTTCTCGATGGGAGACGGTTAAATCAAATCATAGTCAATTCATGTTTGCATCTTGCTGTTAATAGTGATCAATTGGCGCAAGCCGCAAAACAAATACGATTTTTTATTTACATCTAGTATGGGATTAGGAGCAAGTCTCTTGGCAATTTGTGCAAAAATAGATTTTTTTCTGTCCTGCTACAATATGAGAATTGTTATACATGGTCAGAATGCTAAAGCTAGATTTCTCAAACTTTTTTTTGAGGTCGGCCCCCACTCGCCGGATACTCGGGGTTGGACATTTCTTTTGAAACGAGGAACTCGCTCGAAAAGAGCGGGGATTGTGTATAACCACGTATCCGGCCGAGTGGGATCCTCCCCATGTAGCGGGCTCGGGGCGTGCTATGAGCAGTGATTTGGTGCAGTCACGGTCAATGGATGCTTTTTTATATATTTAAACATAAATATATAAAGTTTTATATATAAATATTGGATATAATTAAGGAGGACGAAAAACCTAACAGAGGCTCCCCTCCCCCCCCCCCCCCCCCCGATTTTTCTTCTCTTTCTGACTGGGCAAAAGCAGAAGGCGAAGGGAAATCAGATCCAGATCCCACTCTCTCGATCTCTCTCTCTCTCGGTGCCGTAGTAAGGAGAGGCCCTCCCGCTCTTTTCCTCTCTCATCACCGGCCAGTAGAGGCAGCCCGAACCCCCCCCCCCCCCCCCACCCCCACCCCCCCCCCACCACCCCCCCCCCCCACCCCCCCCCCCCCCCCCCCCCCCCCCCCCCCCCCCACCCCCCCACCCCCCCACCCCCCCACCCCCCCCGCTCCCTAGCTCTCTTCCTCTCCCGCTGCCTGGAGCGAGGTCAGCCGGGAGCTCCTCTCCAGGCACCGGTTAGAGCAATATCAGCCACCGGCACCGCCTAAAGCAAGATCCGCCTGGAGCAAGGCTGGCCGAGCCCTAGCTCTCCTTCATCGCAGCAGCCGTTTGGAGCAAGGCTGGCCGAGCCCTAGCTCTCGTTCACTTCCGCAATCGTCTAGAGCAAGGTCGGCCCAGAGCTCCTCTCCCGGCAACGCCTTCAGCAAGAATATCCAGGAGCTCCCCTCCCGACACGGCCATCAAAACACGCGTCAAGGATAACGAAGTTCCTTCTGGGGCAGGTCAAGCCTTCAATTAACATATTTGCATGGAAGCCCCTCTCTACTAATGGGTGGGGGGAGGGTGCTCTCCGACGGGTCGAAGTGTACATCCTCGCAATTAATTGCATTTAGTATCCGGAAGCGTGAGTACGGATTTAGGCATGCTGTGTGAAGCTCATCCTGACGTGTGAGCTGGATTAGTGATGTTCTGGGATTCCCAGAGAAGACTCTGAGGAAGTTGTATATTATCTATTTGCAGGGAATACGCACCATAGCTCCGAAAAAGGGGTGGGTGCAATATTATTGGGTCGCTTTTAGTCGACTGATGTTTAGCTTGTCGCCGCTTGTCGAGACGTCGGCGTTCAGGTGTTGCAGTATCAAGCAGTAAGTGGGGGGCTTAAGCCCAAGTTTGTGTCGGCCCTAGAAGGCCTAATTTACTTATGTTGCCAGCCTGCATGCCGAAGTATGGAATTTATATTCCTGTAAATTAAAATGCATGTGCTGCCGTATTTATGTTATTTATCTTTTTAGCTTAGGCGAGCGGTATTCTCATGGACTGCTCTCCCCGTGGGGACCTTGAGATAAAGTTACCGGGAAGCCCTCGAGGGTTTGATAGTCTTTCAGAACAACAAAGTTACGTTCTTGGCGGCCCAATTGGGGCCGCGTAAGGTAGAGCTGTTCGGCGAGGTTATGCCATCGATACGGTGGGTGAGTAGCATTTTGCATAGACCCAAGGAGACACATCTCGATAGGAGAGAGTTGGTCTTGAGATCCTCCTTAGATGTTCCGGTCGGCCAAGAGTACCCTCCGAAGGTGTCTTAGCTCAGTCTTTGGCTCGGGAGGGGAAGAGTTTTTTGTCTTCTGAGTATATGGTGGGACCTCCACGCTGTGACCTTGGGTCTGTCCCTTGTGTTCGTAGTCTTATGCCTAGATCATTCGCTTGAGGGTAGTAGGTGCGCGGTCACCCGTCTTTTGGGACCTCAAACTCCATAGAGGTCAATTTTTGGCTTCAACAGCGTTTATTTCCAGGAAAGCTCAAATCTCGATGGTCTGGTCCTTTTTTGTTAAAAAACGTTTTCTCTTATGACACTGTTTTAATTTCACACCCGGATAAGGGTGATTTCAAAGTTTATGGACAGTGTTTGAAACTCTATTTTTTGGTGATGATATTAATGTGGACAATGTTAATTTTATTTTGCATGGACTGTAATAATAGTTTATGACTTCTTATTGTTGGACAATATTCTTTTGGGTCGAGCTCAAACGACCTTTAAACAAAGGGCGCTCTTAGGAGGCAACCCAAGATTTTTTTTTGTTTTCTTTATTTTTCACTTTTTGCCCAGGCGGCTCCGACATACTGAGGTTCTGCGATCGCCGGCTAAAACGTTGCTGATTCCACCAGAAGTTCAGGATGATATCTCAAGAAGTTGCAAAGCATAAGCATGGGGGAGCTGCATCACCCAGCCATTAGCAACTCGCAAATCTGAGGAAGTGGCTGTTTTAATTCAGTTTTCTTTATTATCTTCTCTCTCTCCTACCCCTCCTTTCTCCATTGAGGACAATGTTTAACTTTAAGTATGAGGGAGTGTGTTTATAATATGTTGAAAAAAATCCCAAATTAAATTAAGTTAATTTTTGCCGAATTAATTAGTACCCCGGCACTTTGCATTTTATTGTTTTTTAAGCTCATGTCTACATGCTTAGTTAGAATAAATTGGATTTATTTTCTGCTTAAATATGTTTAGCGAGTAATATGGTGACTCATGCAGTGTTCTAATTTAGGGTAGTATGCTGTTTTTGAAATATTTCTTGAATCGTTTTCACTTTTCCCTAGCCTTTTTTTATTTCTTTTACTTTTATAAAACCAATCATCCTGTATTTTTTCTTATTAAAATCTTTTAAAACGTTAATTAATATTAAATGTAGTAGACAAAAACCGGTCTAGACGGTTATTATCATTGTTTTCATGAAAGCAAATTCTCTATTTTCTATTTTTGTGCTTATCTTTTTTTGAAATTTCAAAGCTTTACATTGAGTAGATTTTGGAAGCATGAACATGAACTATGCATTTCTTTTGGAAAGGTTTGAACTTTTGCACCCCGCCTAACAATAATCGTTGCTAGCCATTTTGTGTATTTTCCTTTCCTTTTTGTAGCCCCACTTTTTATTTCATCACGGCCAAATAGATTACTTATATGCACGCTTTAAATTTGTTTTTGAGCTTTAATTGCTAATGTGCATCTTTTTGAGAAATTTGTGGAAAATCCTTATGTTATCTTTTGCTACAAAGTGGAAATATTTATGTATAAAAAATGAAAAAATGAAAAATGAAGAAAAAAATATATTTGATGAAAAAAGTAAAAGAAAAGAGAAAAAAAGTGAAAAGTATTAATTTTGGCTCGCATTATTTTGGCAAAGCTCACTTCTTTTTGTTTTAAGTGTGCAAATACCCCTCGTGTTTATCTTTTGAATATCGCACCCTTAAAAACCTAAGCCTAACTGTATGCCTAATTAAATCCATAGTGATTCATTCTTCCTACGTTTACTTTTTAGTATAGTAGCGAGAAACAAGATTGAGTAAGTGTTTTTTGATAGAAATATTGATCCTTGTCTTGATTGACTTTGGTTTTAATTTGTCTGTTAGACTTTAGTAGTGACTCAATGCACTTTTTACTCGTTACTTTAATAAGTTTTTAATTCTGTAAAAATTTGGGATGATTTGTTTTTATATTTAGTGAAATTTATAAATTTTTGTGCTAAGTTAAAGTAGGAATTTTCAGTTCTTTTCCAAAAATTTTCTACCTCTAAATTCTCGTCTTACTCGCTTATAGCATTTTCAAACTTTTAAATTAATCCTCTTTATTTTCGCTAACTCGTAGTCTTTGCTTGAGGACAAGCAAGATAATAAGTATGAGGGAATTTTATGAAACATAATTTAGCTTAGTTTATTAGGGCAAAAATATTTATATTCTCGTTTAAATTGTTTGCCTTTTGTTTTTTTATGTTCTTTTTAGTTTCTTTTCTCAATTATTGTTCTAACTTATTTCATTTTATGATTTTTTCAGGTTTTGGGTTTTCTCCTCTGACATGCCCCTAGGTCACACCCTACCAGGGTTTATACTTAGGGCATGTAACCCAGATGGAATGAAGCTATCGGTCAGAAGTCAGGATCCAGGAAAATTTAGCTTACACCTAAGTCACGCCCGTGTACCACCACCACGGGCGTATCTCCAAGGCGTGTCCGGCCAAGTCCCGAAAAATTACTATAGCACGACTTTTCCACGCTCCACCGTCACATCAAATCTGACACGCCCCTACACGGGTGTGTCATCAGGGCGTGTAACCCAACCGCCTCGTCAGTCACTTCCCGACTTAAATTTCAGCCAGAAAAGTCACGTCGGATCTGACACGCCCCAGGTACACGCCTGACCCGGGCATGTAAAGGGGGTGTGTACTTCCTGAAAAATGTCTATAAATAGCCCTAAGATCCAAGTGTTCAGGGTAGATTGGAAGCCTGGTAGAGAGCTGTGAGTGTTTATTTTAGCTTAATGTTTTCATTTATTAGCATTCTTGTAATCTTATTTAGCATAATTTTAGTCTTTTTAGAAACCCTTTTTGTACTATCCCTATGTCCTCTTTGTGACTGTTGTGCAATAAGAAATAAAATAGTTCGTTATTCCCCTTCTCTCCCTTTCTTTCTTATTATGCATATTCTTAACATGCTTTTCATTCACTACTTCCTCATGAGTAACTAAATCCTCATTAGTACTCGACCGCGATGATATGATAATGAGTTGATCAGTTATGATGTTTTAGCTTTCTTTCTCTTTTTAAAAGTATAGGCTTTAGATTTACTCTTGGTTTATAATCAGTGGGGCTATATTATCGATATATAGTCTCCACTTAGGTTTTCATTCTTAGTTAGCCGAGAGGCTCGTAGATTGAATAGATCACCCAAGTGTATAGAGAGTGGCATGCACATCTCGAGAGAGAATGACGTAAATCTCCCGGAGTGGAGTCAAATCCAATAGCGGGGTTCACCACTTAAAGCGAGCTTTAAGCATTCGAATACGGGACGAGAGTTCGTTCGGATCTTCCTAAACTCAGTTGGGCACTTCTCCGAGAGGAGCGTGTTCAAACTTCGGGAACCCCCACAATCAAGGACCACTTACTTTATTAAGATCAAGGTTGTTATTTCATTTTGATTTTCTTATTTCAAAGTGATTCAAAATTGAGTACTAATCTCTTTATCATTAGTTGCTACCCTTTATTTGGTCGTAAATTAGTGCTCTGTTTAGCTAAGTAAAACAAACCCCATAAAAATTGTTGATAAAATAATAGTAACCTCCTCGAAGTAGAAGTATTCAAATAGCCCTGGGAAATACGACCTTGATATTAAACCTTTAATATCGTATACTATAAACGATAAGTTACACTTGCCTTTATCGGAAATAGAATTGGAGAATATTATTAACCTCACTTCCACACATTATCTTCTCTTTCACCCCATTTCTCCGCCTATCAAATTTTTATACCAGTATTGATATTAAAATCCATGCAAGGTGGCGAGTAACAGCTTAGACGGTAGTGGCGGGTAGCAACTCAACAGCGAGGAGGCGACTTGGAATTCTGCGGCATGAGCTCGCGGAGTTGGTGAAGATGGCGGGCAACATCTAAGAGGTGCGACGGTGACAACATGAAATTATTTTATTCCCAAACGCCGGTAGCACGACCACAAAAATAATCCTACAAAAATAAATAAAACTTAGGTTAGTGAGATAAAATTAAAATATACGATTTATTAACTAAAATGAAGATAAAATTTACAAATTTATATTAATATTATACTAAATATTGTACTTAAAATACGTATAAATTATACTCATTAAAGACCTCCACACTTGAGTTTTTGCTATTGCAGAGGAAAAAAATGAGAAATATTTATAGAATATAAATAAAATTTTCAATTAAACTAAAAACTTTTTAAATCAAAAGAAGGTTGAAAATAAAATTTAGGGAAATAAAAGATAAGTCCTAAATATGAAATTAAAATGAAAAGAGAGAAATATTTAGCAAAAAATTCTCAAATAAATTAACTAGAATTTTAAAATTGAGTAATTAGCAAACAAAATTAGATTAAAATTATAAAAAAACCTAATTTTAGAAGCTTAAAAGAAAGACGCAACCTACTTCTTATGCTCTCCCAATATTTTAATTTGAATCTAAGACAATTATATTGGTTAAATGGTTATTTTTGGAAACAACGCATATGAATAGATTTTTGATAGGAGGTGATGAATTTTATCCTCTCACCTCACTTATTTTTTTTTATTTTAAATGGGTTGCATATGTTTATCTGGGAAAAATGAATTTTATCCTCTTATTTTCATGATATGATCTAACAATAAAAAGAAAAAATCAACGAATAAGGAAACGATAAAGGGTTAAACAAAATTTTCAAACTAAAATAAAATACTAGAGAGCAACTACTAGTAGATTAAACTTTCCTAAGAATCTAAAAATATGAAATATAAATAATTAAAATCTAGAGATGTTAAGCAAAACTAGTACAAAATTGAAACTAATTAAAATATAAGAGGAAATGTGCTAAATAAATTTCTCTAAATAAATTAAAAGCATAAGATATTTCTTAAAATTAAATCACCTAAAAATTAAATCTAACAACTATGATGAAATAAAAGATTAGGAAACAAAAAATAATGAAAATGCTTATAAATAAACTAAAATTAAAATTTTGAAAATGACAAAAAGCTAAGCAAGAGTTTATTAAATATTTTGGATTTTTCTAAGATTTTTCATATTTTTGGATTTTTGAATATGATCTTTTTTTGGTATTTTTTTATAAGATATAAAAAATAGAAAATAAAAATAGCATAAAAAGGTGTGTTACAAATATATATATATATATATATATATATATATATATATATATATATATATATATATATATATATATATTGTAATTTTTTGGGAGTTTTTACTTTTCATGCTTAGGAGACGGAGGGATCACCACGAACACCTGCAACAATACGTTAGAATAAAAACAAACAAAATAAAACACAAAATAAAGACAAAAAAACACAAGAAAATATTTTTGTAATTTTTTTTTAAGTTTTATAATTTTGGGGGGATTTTGAAGTTTTTTAAAAAAATGTGGGTTTTGTTTTAAAGTTCCTTAAAAAACAAAAAAAATGATATTTTTATCGCTTAAATTTGTCTTGGACTTCCCAAGGGCTACCCGGTGAAGGGTTCGCAAGCTACTAGGAGATGCGAAGAGATGATACCCCAAATCAACATTTCCAAGAATTTAGCTACAAGTTTAGATTTTTTTTCTAGAGGGGGAGAAAAGAAAATAAAAAGATAAAATTAATTGCGTCGTCTCTTTTTAAAATATCGATAAAATAATCCCCGACAACGGCGTCAAAAACTTAGTAAAGTAAAATCGTGTTCGTCTATCTATACTTGATTAAGGCAAGCATACCTATCAAAATACAACATATGATGTAAAAATATCACGGTCGTATTAAAACTCGGGTCTGTCGAGTACTGATATTTTGAGAAAACAACTATTATTTTTTCAGAAGGAAAAAATTTAAGATAAATTTTTAATTAAAACAAAATGCGAAATATGAAATATAAACTTGAACAAAATGCACTTTGAATGAAATATAAAAAATATTTGTAAATGTCTGATCTGATCCTTGACCATGAAGATTCTCGAAATATGAACACGCCTCTTTTGAGGACTGCGCCCAACTGAGATTAGGAATATTGACCGAAATCTTGTTCTAATTGATAACCTAATACTCGCCTTACGGAAGCGAATCCCGTTATAGGATTTAACTCCTATCCAAAAGATTTTTTGTCATCCTCTCTCGAGGGTTGCGATCAACTCATTTTATTCTTGAGCGATCAATTCGTTCGTACGATCCATTCGGCTACTAGAGTACGAAAACATAAATCGAAATCAGTATCAACATATGAACTCAACATAAGATAAATCAGAAATAAATCGAATGTGGAAAAGAATGATTATAAAGAGAACAAAAATTTCATTTCAAAACTTGTAACAAACAAAAATTAAATTACCATCTACTAAATAGAAAGGGCATAAAAGAAGACATGAACACTGCTTGAAAATAAAAACTAAGAACTATTGCATTTCATAAAAAGAAAGAGGTACAAAAAAACTACATTGCATAAAAAAGAACAAAATAAAACTCAAGAATAGTAATTTTGCGGCCTGACTCGACGTCCCGGTCGGATCGGAATAATCTGGACCGCCATAGTTCTCCGAATGGTCGAGCGCCCACACAGTCAATGAGATGAGTCAATCATACACACGAAGTTTTAACGTGGAAAAACCCCTCATCCGGGTAAAAGACCACGTGACCGGATCTGTACCGGTCAAAGTCCACTGTTCCCGTGTTGTTATAGCTTGTCTGTTGAATCGAGGGCGACTGACCGCTACTCTTTATAATTTGGAGATGAGAGAACACTTAGCACTCGTTGGATGACATGTCGTCTCGCCCGACATTTTTTAAAAATTGCGCTTTACAGCGATAGGCTTTCCTGAGCGTCACACTAGCACTGAATGCTGGAGAGGGGCACTTAAGTTTGCGGTCGCGGAGGCCTCCCAGAAGCGGAGAAATTGGGCTTTGTCAGGTGGCATGAAAGTGGCTCGAACGCGGCTTGGAGATGGCCTGAAAGCAGCTCGAGAGTGGCTTGAGTGTGGATTGTAGGAGAAATCTGGCAGAGCTTTGGCATGAGGAAGAAGAAAGCTCAGAGGAAAAAAGTCATAAATTAGGAGGCCTGGAGCTTCTTTTATAGTTTTCAGGAGGCAGTTATGGTGGTTACGCGGCTATCCGCAAACCAAACCACCATTATAAATATTTTTGCTATAGTTTAGGGGTGCATGCCAGGAAAATTAATTTCACTATTTGTACATCAATTATATTAATAATAAATGATCGGACGTCTAGGACGGGCTGCAATGGGCGACCAGCATACTCGTCGCAAAACTCGTCTGCAATGAGGGAGACCGCCGCCAACGGCCGAGAGAGCGTGTGGCGACCAAGCCGGCGATGAAGAGGGGACAGTCGGGCACTACCTCGGTCACACGGCGACGACTGAGGAGGGGGCGACCGGCCCGACCTTTCGTTCGCGGCCCGGTGGTCAAGGAAGGGATTCCACCCCGGCCGCCCATTCGTCAGCGGGTCGATGGCCGAGGAGGGGTGGCCGGCTCGTCCGCCTTCTCGGCCGCAAGGCGGCAGATGAGGAGGGGCGGCCGGCACGGCCACTTCCTCGGCAGCACGCCAGCGGCCGAGGAGGGTCAGCCTACTCAACCGCCCTTTTGGCCAGGCGTCGGCGGCCGAGGAAGGGCGGCCCACCAGGCCGCCCCTTCGGTCGCACGCTGGCGGCTAAGGAGGGGCGACCGGCTCGGCCATCTTCTCGGCTGCTCGCTAGCGGTCGAGGAAGGGAGGCCGGCCTGACCGCCTCTTCGATCGCGCGCCGGCGGCCGGTTAGGCCACCACCTTCGGCGTGCGCGGGTGGTTTTGACATCATGGGTGATGAGATCGACGTGCGGGGGGATCGGGCGCGGTGATCGCGCACGCTGTCAAACACATTATCCCACTAATTTTGGTGGAGATCATGGGGGGTGTGGTTATATGCACACCCATTCTTTTTAAGAGGGATCTCATCTCCATCATTTGCCCCTCGAGATTCTGTGTTGTTGGAGATCGGTATGAGAGAAAGAACAAGGATCTCTCTCTTCTTCATAGTGGTGACGATGACGAACGGTGACAGGACGGAGATAGTGGATGACAGCTGTACTACCCCATATCCGGCCGAGCGGGACCCTCCCCGAGTGGCGGACTTGGGGCGCGCTATGTGCGACGTTTTGGTATAGCCCCGTTTGAGGATGTGCGGGTGTTCGTGCGTGCGTGCGAAACTTTATGCTTCATATATAGCATATATATATGTATATATATATATACACAGATGAGATAAGGGGAGAAGGGGGGACAACAAATGTACAGAGAGAAAAACGAAAAAGAATTAAAAAGGGGATCGGGATTTAAAAAGGGCCCCGGGCTAGGGTTCGGCGATGGAGGGGAAGGAGACAGCCGCGCCCCTCCTCTTCTCCTCTCCCGTCGACCAACAGCAGCCCAACCCCGGCCGCCTTCCTCTCTTTCGGCTTTGAAGAATAGCAGCAACACCCCCCCCCCCTCTCTCTCTTTCGGCTTTGAAGAACAGCAGCAACACCCCCCCCCCCTCTCTCTTTCGGCTTTGAAGAACAGCAGCAACACCCGCCCCCTCTCTCTCTCTTCATTGCCACCGCCTAGGGCAAAACAAGGCCGGCCGGGAGCTCCTCTCCCGGCGGCGCATACAGTAAGGCCGGCCGGGAGCTCCTCTTCCGGCGCCGCCTACAGCAAGGCCGGCCGGGAGCTCCTCTCCCGGCGATGCCTACAGCTAGGTCGCCCGGGAGCTCCTCTCCAGGCGCCGTTTGGAGCTAGGCCAGTTGGGATTAGCTTCCCCGACGCCGCCTGAAGACGTGGAGGTCGGGATCGACTTCCTCGGTGTTACTTGGAGTACGATCGGCCATGGAGAGGCTCGGCCATGGAGGGAAAAAATCATTCGGAGCTTTTAACTCTCCCATGGTGGTCGGATCCGAGCATGAACAACCACTACAGATGCTAGACGTGGAGCCTCGGGCAATGAGCGCGGTTGCGGCCCCGCCAAACACGCGTCAAGGGTAACAAAATTTCTGCTTGGGCAGGTGAAGCCCTCAGTTTCCATATTTGCATGGAAGCCCCTCTCCACCAACGGGTGGAGGAAGGGAGCTCTCCGACGGGTTGACGTGTACGTCCCCACAATTAACTGTGTTAGCACCCGTAAGCGTGAGTATGGGTTTAGGCATGTTGTGTGAAGCCCATCCGGACGTGTGAGCCGGATTGGTGATGTTCTAGGATTCCCGGAGAATACTCTGAGGAAGTTGTATATTTTCCATTTGCAGGGAATGCGCACCATAGCCCCGAAAAAGGGGTATGTGCAATATGTTCGGCCAGCTTATGTTAACCAACTGGCGTTTATCTGACCGCCGCTTGTCGAGACGTTGGCGTACAGGTGTTGCAGTACCAGACGGGGAGTATCGGGCTTAAGCCCAAGCTTGTGCCGGCCCTCGAAGGCCTTTTTTGTTTATATTGTCGGCCTGCGTGCTGAAGTATGGAATTCATATTCCTGTAATATTCTTTTAATATCTGTGATGCTCTGAGGATGTGTAGCTTTCTTCCTCGTTTTAGGCGGGCGGTGTTCTCGTGAACCACTCGCCCCGTAGGGGCCCCGAGGTATAGTTGCCGGGAAGCCCCTCATGGCCTGTTGACAGCCAGTCAGAATAGCGGAATTACGCTGTTAGTGGCCCAGTTTGGGCAGCGTGTCGTGGCATTGCTCGGCAAGTTTGCGCCATTAGTAGAGCGAGTGAGGAGCATTTCGTGTGGGCCCAAGGAGACATATCTGGATAGGAGAGAGTTGGTCTTGAGATCCTCCTTAGATGTTCCGGTCGGCCAAGAGCGCCATCCGAAGGTATCTTAGCTCAGCCTTTGGCTTGGGAGGGGAAGAGTTCGTTAGTCTTCCGGGTATGCGGTGGGTCCTCCACGCTGAGACCTTGGGTCTGTCCTTTGTGTTCCTAATCTTGTGCCTAGATTGTTCGCTTGAGGGTAGTAGGTGCGCGGTCACCCCTCTTTTGGGACCCCGAACTCCAGAGAGGTCATTTTTGGCTTCAACAGTTATGGTGCGCTGAGCGTGGAGAGTGACCAGTACAGAAAAACTTAGTCGAACGTCATGGCCATAGAAGAGAAACCAAGTGACGAACAGGGTCATGTGATAAAAGAAGTCCCCTCCCATTCCCCACTTGTCGCTAGGATGTTCGATCCTGGAGATCAAAACGTGCCTTAGGGAGAATATTATATGATCTACCCTCATTCTCAGGAGGGTGGACATAGCGGGTAGAGATGCCCCCTGTCGGACTTTAACTCGAATGATTATGCACTACCCCGAGCGCGGCTCGGCCGCAGGTAGACCGCTGCCTGGCTCCAACTAGCCGGCAGGTCCCAAGGCTCGCCTGTGGGGGAGAGGTCCTGGTTCTTGGTTCTGCACTACCTCGAGCGTGGCTTGGCCCCAGGTAGACCCGCTGTCTGGCTCCTACTAGCTGGCAGGTCTGTAGGCTCGCCTGTGGGGGAGATGTTCTGGTTCTTGGTTCTGCACTACCCCGAGCGCGGCTCGGCCCCAGGTAGACCCGCTGCCTGGCTCCTACTAGCTGGCAGGTCCGAAGGCTCGCATGTGGGGGAGAGATCCTGGTTCTTGGTTCTGCACTACCCCGAGTGCGGCTCGGCCCCAGGTAGACTGGCTGTCTGGCTCCTACTAGCTGGTAGGTCCGTAAGCTCGCATGTGGGGGAGAGGTCCTGGTTCTTAATTCTGCACTACCCCAAGTGTGGCTCGGCCCCAGGTAGACCCGCTGCCTGGCTCCTACAAGCTGGCAGGTCCGTAGGCTCGCTTGTGGGGGAGAGGTCCTGGTTCTTGGTTCTGCAATACCCCGAGCGCGGCGCGGCCCCAGGTAGACCAGCTGCCTGGCTCCTACTAGCTGGCAGGTCCGTAGGCTCGCCTGTGGGGGAGAGGTCCTGGTTCTTGGTTCTGCACTACCCCGAGTGCGGCTTGGCCCCAGGTAGACCTGCTGCCTGGATCCTACTAGATGTCAGGTCCGAAGGCTCGCCTGTGGGGGAGAGGTCCTGGTTCTTGGTTCTGCACTACCCTGAGCGCGGCTCGGCCCCAGGTAGACCCGCTGTCTGGCTCCTACTAGCTGGCAGGTCCGTAGGCTCGCCTGTGGGGGAGAGGTTTTGGTTCTTGGTTCTGCACTACCCCGAGCGCGGCTCGGCCCCAGGTAGACCCACTGTCTGGCTCCTACTAGCTGGCAGGTCCGTAGGCTCGCCTGTGGGGGAGAGGTCCTGGTTCTTGGTTCTACACTACCCCGAGCGTGGCTCGGCCCCAGGTAGACCCGCTGTCTGGCTCCTACTAGCTGGCAGGTCCGTAGGCTCGCCTGTGGGGGAGAGGTCCTGGTTCTTGGTTCTGCACTACCCCGAGCGCGGCTCCTACTAGCTGGCAGGTCCGTAGGCTCGCCTGTGGGGGATAGGTTAGGATAGTTTAGGATAGGTTAGGATAGCTTAGGTTAGGTTTGTGGAAACTTCATCGGTACCCCGAGCTCGGCTCAGCCCCAGGTAGACTCGCTGCGCAGGCTCTCATCTAGCTGGCAGGTCCATAGGCTCGCCTGTGGGGGATAGGTTTGGTTGGTTTGAGAACGTCATCGGCACCCCGAGCTCGGCTCGGCCCCAGGTAGACCCGCTGCGCAGGCTCTGATCTAGCTGGCAGGTCCGTAGGCTCGCCTGTGGGGGATAGGTTTGGTTGGTTTGAGAACGTCATCGGCACCCCGAGCTCGGCTCGGCCCCAGGTAGACCCGTTGCGCAGGCTCTCATCTAGCTGGCAGGTCTGTAAGCTCGCCTGTGGGGGATAGGTTTGGTTGGTTTTAGAACGTCATCGGAACCCCGAGCTCGGCTCGGCCCTAGGTAGACCCGCTGCGCAGGCTCTCATCTAGCTGGCAGGTTCGTAGGCTCACCTGTGGGGGATAGGTTTGGTTGGTTTGAGAACGTCATCGACACCCCGAGCTCGGCTCGGCCCCAGGTAGACCCGCTGCGCAGGCTCTCATCTAGCTGGCAGGTCCGTAGGCTCGCCTGTGGGGGATAGGTTGGTTGGTTTGAGAACTTCATCGGCACCCCGAGCTCGGCTCGGCCCCAGGTAGACCCGCTGCGCAGGCTCTCATCTAGCTGGCAGGTCCGTAGGCTCGCCTGTGGGGGATAGGTTAGGATAGGTTAGGATAGGTTAGGTTAGGTTTGTGGAAACTTCATCGACACCCCGAGCTCGGCTCGGCCCCAGGTAGATTCGCTGCGCAGGCTCTCATCTAGCTGGCAGGTCCGTAGGCTCGCCCGTGGAGGATAGGTTTGGTTGGTTTGAGAACGTCATCGGCACCCCGAGCTCGGCTCGGCCCCAGGTAGTCCCGCTGCGCAGGCTCTCATCTAGCTGGCAGGTCCGTAGGCTCGCCTGTGGGTGTTGGAACACCCTATTACTAATTTGGGTCAGGATTACTATGTCTCTAGGAATCTGTGTTTGACCTTCTGTATAGCTTAATAGGTCAATTAGAATTGAGTCTAAGGGTTAGAAGTCTAGGATTGGAAGCTGCCCTGAAGATCAAGTTTTTCTGTAGAACAAGTCTGATCGTCGAGCTCAGCACGACGATCGTCTAGCTCAACTTCGACAGATCGTCGAGCTCCATTCGACGATCGCTGAGCTCAACCTCATAATATCGTCGAGCTCCACTCGACGATCGCTGAGCTCAACTTCACAATATCGTCGAACTCCATTCGACGATCGCTGAGCTCAGGTCGATTATTTTGACTCTGCACTGGATCTTTATCTCTGAGCTCAGTTCGACGATCTTTGAGCTCAGATCGACGATTATTTTGCTGCTTGAATTTTCCAGTTCGCTGAGCTCAGCTCGACGATAGCAGAGCTCAGTTCGACGTTTTCAGTTATCTTTCAGAATTCAAATTCAAATCAGTTAGAAGTTATTCTGCATTTAATTCAGAAGATCTGCTAGCCGTTTTTATTTACTTCTGGACCAAGTTTCAAGGGATTTTTCAAGGAATAATTCAGTGGACTTTCCTTCAGAAGAAATTATGCAATTAAGGCTGTAATCAATGCAGACCAACGGCTATCTTTGACAGAGTGATATTCTATTCTGGCACAGAGAATAAAAGATAGAATGTTTTTGAATCAAGGGAGAGATTGACAAGAATAGGACACACAACTCAGTATATAGAACTTTTTTTTTCAAAATTTCTGTCAACAAGAATTCTGAAGAACACTCATCAGAGAGATCAAGCTTTAAAAAATCTTCAGATCTCTTCAGCTCTCAAAGTGTTCAAGGCCAACATCATTTCAAGACTCCAGACTCTCAATATTTCAGCATGCTGAAATCATCTTGTGTTGGAGATCTATCTTTGAAGGCCTATCACCCTCAGCAAAGCTTATCTTCCTGAAGATCAAGGACTCAGGGGGAGCTTTGACATCAATCCACTTAGTCTTCTCAGTTGATTGAGAAAGAGAAGACTGTCATAACTCTCTCACCCCCACTCTGTAAAGGGTTTTTCAAACTCCCTTCAAAAGTTTGAATCTGGTTTTTGAGCACCTTGTCAAAAGCTCATTGGTGGCAAGACACCTCATCAAAAAATCTGATTTGGTTTTTTAGCACCTTATCAAAAGCTCATTGGTGCACAGGACACCTGATCAACTCATCCTGCAGTGGATTCCTACCTAGGGTGGTAGAAGAGTGGATGTACCCAAGTTTGGGGAACCACTATAATTCCTTGTGTCATCTGGTTCTGCTTGTTTTCTTTTTGTTTCTGGCCTAGATTCTCTTGTGCTTAGTCTCTGCATAGCTTAGTTTTGTGATTAGTTTTATTTCTGCTTCCCTGCTCACACTCATTACAACAATTGTTGTAAAGCTTTGCAAAAGTTTTTCTTTGTGTTTTAAAAGCACCATATACTCTATTCACCCCCCTCTAGAATATATCAGATCTAGTTTCCCTTTCAGTGGGGGATAGGTTTGGTTGGTTTGAGAACGTGTCACAAGAATGACAAACTTTTTCTTCTTAAAAGAATTGACCTCGTCTCCTTAGCTTTGAGAGTTACGCGGTCGTGTCCTGACCAAGAGTACTCGTTTTATTTTGTTCGTAAGAAGAAGGAAGCTTTGTTTTTAAAACTTTTCAATTTTCAAGATTTGAAGAAATACTGATTTTTTCAAGAGCAAAAACCTTATGGTATGTTCAAAATTTTTTATGGGATCACCCTCATCCTAAGTCTGTCTTCATGCTTGAAAGTTGGATAGGCGACCCTTACCTCAATTATGTTTACAACCGGATTTTGTGTGAAGGTATCATGCGACTGATATCAGGAAAAGGCTATTTTTATTTCTAGTTCTTTAAATCTGTAAGGGCAACTTTGAATCTTGGAGGAATAGACAGTGAACGTTTCAACGATACTAGTAAGGGCCACTCATAGAGGCGTGGGCAAATAATGATTTTTTCAGTAGATTCTAGTATTGTAGTTATTTTTATTTCAGAGTTCTTTGATCTTTAGGCACCAGCATGCCTTTTTCCCTCTATAAAGGGAGTGGATTATTAGTTGTGTTAGAGTTCATTATTTAATGTGTATGTTGTGGATGATGAGCATAGGAGGAAAACCACGGGCTAGTGATACTCTTGTGGAAATATCTAACAAGATTGTGAAAGTGATACCCATCAAGAGGGGCACGAAGAGATTATTGTTTTAAATGCAAATTTTGGATTCCCCCAAAAGTTTTCTTTGGGTCGGCTCCCACTCGTCAGATATTTTGGGTTGGACATTTCTTTCCGAGCTTGTGCCAACCTCGAAAAGAGCGGGGATTGTGTACAACCCCATATCCGGCCGAGCGGGACCCCCCCAAGTGGCGGACTTGGGGCGCGCTATGAGCGACGTTTTGGTATAGCCCCGTTCGAGGATGTGCGGGTGCTCGTGCGTGCGTGCGAAACTTTATGCTTCATATATAGCATATATATATATATATATATATATATATATATATATATATATATATATATATATATATATATATATATATATATATGTATATATATATATATATGTATATATATATATATGTATATATATATATATATGTATATATATATATGTATATATATATATGTATATATATATATCTAACAAGATTGTGAAAGTGATACCCATCAAGAGGGGCACGAAGAGATTATTGTTTTAAATGCAAATTTTGGATTCTCCCAAAATTTTTCTTTGGGTCGGCTCCCACTCGTCGGATATTTGGGGTTGGACATTTCTTTTCGAGCTTGTGCCAACCTCGAAAAGAGCGGGGATTGTGTACAACCCCATATCCGGCCGAGCGGGACCCCCCCCCCCCAAGTGGCGGACTTGGGGCGCGCTATGAGCGACGTTTTGGTATAGCCCCGTTCGAGGATGTGCGGGTGCTCGTGCGTGCGTGCGAAACTTTATGCTTCATATATAGCATATATATATATATATATGTATATATATATATATGTGTGTGTATATATATGTATATATATATGTATATATATATATATATATATATATATATGTATATATATATATATATATATATATATATATATATATATATATATATATATATATATATATATATATATATATATATACGGATGAGATAAGGGGAGAAGGGGGGACAGCAAATGGACAGAGAGAAAAACAAAAAGGAATTAAAAAGGGGATCGGGATTTAAAAAGGGCCCCGGGCTAGGGTTCGGCGATGGAGGGGAAGGAGACAGCCGCGCCCCTCCTCTTCTCCTCTCCCGTCGACCAACAGCAGCCCAACCCCGGCCGCCTTCCTCTCTTTCGGCTTTGAAGAACAGCAGCAACACCCCCCCCCCCCCCCTCTCTTTCGGCTTTGAAGAACAGCAGCAACACCCCCCCCCCCCCCCCCCTCTCTCACTCTTTCGGATTTGAAGAACAGCAGCAACACCCGCCCCCTCTCTCTCTCTTCGTTGTCGCCGCCTAGGGCAAAACAATGCCGGCCGGGAGCTCCTCTCCCGGCGCCGCCTACAGCAAGGCCGGCCGGGAGCTCCTCTTCCGGTGCCGCCTACAGCAAGGCCGGCCGGGAGCTCCTCTCCCGGCGCCGCCTACAGCTAGGTCGACCGGGAGCTCCTCTCCCGGCGCCATTTGGAGCTAGGCCAGTCGGGATCAGCTTCCCCGACGCCGCTTGAAGACATGGAGGCCGGGATCGACTTCCTCGGTGTTACTTGGAGTACGATCGGCCATGGAGAGGCTCGGCCATGGAGGGAAAAAATGATTCGGAGCTTTTAACTCTCCCACGGTGGTCGGATCCGAGCATGAACAACCACTACGGACGCTAGACGTGGAGCCTCGGGCAATGAGCGCGGTTGCGGCCCCGCCAAACACGCGTCAAGGGTAACGAAATTTCTGCTTGGGCAGGTGAAGCCCTCAGTTTCCATATTTGCATGGAAGCCCCTCTCCACCAAAGGGTGGAGGAAGGGAGCTCTCCGACGGGTTAACGTGTACGTCCCCACAATTAACTGTGTTAGCACCCGGAAGCGTGAGTACGGGTTTAGGCATGCTGTGTGAAGCCCATCCGGATGTGTGAGCCGGATTGGTGATGTTCTGGGGTTCCCGGAGAAGACTCCGAGGAAGTTGTATATTTTCCATTTATAGGGAATGCACACCATAGCCCCGAAAAAGGGGTATGTGCAATATGTTCGGCCAGCTTATGTTAACCAACTGGCGTTTAGCTGACCGCCGCTTGTCGAGACGTTGGCGTACATGTGTTGCAGTACGAGGCGGGGAGTAGCGGGCTTAAGCCCAAGCTTGTGCCGGCCCTCGAAGGCCTTTTTTGTTTATATTGCTGGCCTGCGTGCCGAAGTATGGAATTCATATTCCTGTAATATTCTTTTAATATCTGTGATGCTCTGAGGATGTGTAGCTTTCTTCCTCGTTTTAGGCGGGCGGTGTTCTCGTGAACCACTCGCCCCGTGGGGGCCCCGAGGTATAGTTGCCGGGAAGCCCCTCATGGCCTGTTGACAGCCAGTCAGAATAGCGGAATTACGCTGTTAGTGGCCCGGTTTGGGCAGCGTGTCGTGGCATTGCTCGGCGAGTTTGCGCCATTAGTAGAGCGGGTGAGGAGAATTTCGTGTGGGCCCAAGGAGACACATCTGGATATGAGAGAGTTGGTCTTGAGATCCTCCTTATATGTTCCGGTAGGCCAAGAGCGCCCTCCGAAGGTGTCTTAGCTCAGCCTTTGGCTTGGGAGGGGAAAGGTTCGTTAGTCTTCCGGGTATGCGGTGGGTCCTCCACGGTGAGAGCTTTGGTCTGTCCCTTGTGTTCCTAATCTTGTGCGTAGATCGTTCGCTTGAGGGTAGTAGGTACGCGGTCACCCCTCTTTTGGGACCCCGAACTCCACAGAGGTCATTTTTGGCTTCAACAACAGCGCCCTGCAAACTCAGGTAAAATGTTATGATATGCCAAAGAGGAGAAGGAGAGGCGGCGCGGCGCGCTCATGAGTCCCAACGCCACATTATCCGTGCATGATCGCGGATTGGTGCGGTCACCCAGGGGGAAAAGGGGTCGCGCCGACAAATGCACTTCGGGAAGTTAGTCGGCGCGCGCGCGGATCAGGATGCTCGTAGGCGCGGGTGCAGTAAGGTGCGCGTGGGTGCGCTTGCTACGGGGTGCGCGTGCTGGCGTGCACACACCTGGCTGCCCGTGCACTGGGTCACGTGCGCGGACGCGTGCGCGAACCAGGGCGTGTGCAAGTGTGTGCGCGAGCCTGGTCGTGTGCGGGCGCATGCCCGCATGTGTGAGTGCCTAATTGCGTGCGGGCGCGCGGGCGCGCCTGATGCGTTCGGACATACGCGGGCCTGATTCCGCACGGGGGTGTGTGTGCCTGGTCAAGCGTGCACTCCAGGTCGCGTGTGCGCGCATCATGTCGCACGCGCGTGCATAGGGCCACGCGCTCGCGCATCAAGTTGCGCGCTCTGGTGTTCGCGTGCCTAGATGCACGCACGCTTGTTCCATGTCGCGTGCGCCAGGTTGCACGGACATCGACTTGCATGCGCGCGCGCACAAGATTGCCTGTGCGCGTGTACTCGGTCATGTCGTACTAGAACACGTATGGCTTGGCTTTGTTGCACGACGTGCCTTCATACACACGATGGGGGAGGAAACTTTTTGACTTATATATTTTTTTATCTATTACCAATCTTGATTTTTTATGTCAGGGTTCGAAGCGTACTACGAGACCGATGCGTCTACGCTCCACTCTTACCGATGATCAGATTGCAATTTGGAGGAGAAGGTTTGGAGTACCTTCCGACCTCGAAGTGAAGATACCGTGTGCCGAGGAGAGGGTCCAAAATCCTCCTCGTGGTTGGTTGACGATCTGCGAGACTACTTTAAGATCGGGTTTCTGATTTCCACCATGCGAGGAAGCGATTGAGATTTTGTAGTTTTGTGGCATGCCGATTTCCCAGTTTACTTCACTGGGAGTAGTATGCCTCATGGGATTGGTTGTCTTCTTTCGTTAACATGGCGGTAAACTCTCTTTGGACTGTTTCCTGGATTGGTGCGACATTTGCTCTGATGGCGGTGAACGTGTTGAAATTTAAAGCAACAAGAGCTGGCTTGATTTTGAGACACGAATGGACTGCCGTCACGGAAATACTCTATTTGGCTATGTCAAGAATTCTTGGGGTTTTCCGAAGCTATAGAATGCGTTGTCTGATCGTTGTTGCCGCCAAAAGGGGAAGGAGCGGGAGTTTTCCTCAGTTCTTGAATTCTCAGAGCCCCGTGAGCTGGCAAACCGCTTGTTCAGCATTTTCTCGTTTGTGAAAGAGAAATGTTTGTTGCGGTGTGGTATTTCTTCAGACCCTGGGCGGATTGCCGAGACGTTTTCAGATTTTGGTCAGAAGAGGAGGGCCATTACGACTCCTTATGAAGACGTTGGTACGATGTCTTGCCCGGCTTCCCCTGGCAAGATTGCTTCTTCTGATGGTCGAGGTGGGTCTACTCCTGAGATACAAGTGCTCGGATGCTCTGCCCCCCGAGCTCCTCCTACGGAGGCGATGGTTCCATGGGTGTCTTCTTATTTGAAGGCAATGGATGAAGTGGTAAGCGATTTTGATTATTTTTGGTTTTCTTTTGTTGTTGTGTTGTACTGATTTTTCTCCGTTTTCTTTTGTTGTTGCGTTGTACTGATTTTTCTCCGTCTTTTTCTTATAGATCGAGGCCAAGACTCAAATTATCGTCACTTGGAACGATCATTACGTGAGCTTGAAGGATGATTATCTGGCTCTTCAGGATAAATTTCGGTTGTCAGCGAGCTTGCTCGCCTCTTTGAAGGATGAGCATGATCAGGATGTTTCACGTTTTGTCAGATTGGTTTCGGACTGAAGACCGACTTGCAGGAGGCTCGAGCTGCATTGGAGGTGGAGAGGACATTGTTTGAGTGAACTACACAGATGTTGAAGCATGCATTGGAGGAGACCTCTCGTTTATAGATTGGGCTTGGGGCATCAAAGGCTTGAGTGGAGATGCTTTCTTCTGAAAGTCGTGCGTCAGAGTTGAAGGTTGCTGGCCTTGTTGAATAAATGGATTCCTTGGAGTATATGCGTGACCATTGTTTGATTGGCAAGGAGATTCGTGAAGAGATCTGGACCAAGTAGGTGGAGCCTCAGATGGAGGATGTTTGCGAGCTAGCGCTTAGACGTGGAGTCTCGAAGACTTTTTGCCTGGTGGGTAAGAGCTTAGGATGTGATATATCCGACTTTAGCTTTGATGATATCTCCGATGATGAGAGTCTGAGTCTTGATCCTGATGTGAACGCGGCTGATGTGTAGCAGCGTGGTTTCTTTATGTTTATATGCTTGTATTTCCCTTTGTAGAGTCAGTTGTATGCTTGCTTTTCGCTTTTTACTGTCATTGTTAGTGCATACTTGTTATCACCTTTTGCTGATTTTATATAGTGCATTTGTGACTTTACTTGTCATGACAATGTTGTCCTTACTCTTTTATCTTTCGCGGCCTGAATCCCGGTAGCTGGTGGAATGCAAGCTCATGGTAGCGTCAGGGAGTATCTTAACTCAATCCAAGGGTCGGAGAATATAATGATTCTATCCGGTTGCGGGGCCGAACCTAGCTAAGAGAGCTTTGATGGAGAATATAAATATTCAATCCAGGTGTCGGAGAATGTAAGTATTCAATCTGACGGCGTGACTGCAGGGGGGGCAGGTCCTAGCTATGGCGGGGCATTGGCCCGCAGTAACAAAAGAGAATGTGAGTATTTAATCCTTCTGTCGGAGAATGTAAGTATTCAATCTGATTGCGTGACCTAACCTAACAATGAGCCGATTGCCGGAGAGTGTAAGTATTCAATCCGGAGATGCGATCGCGAGGGGGGCAGGCCGTAGTGATGGTCAGGCGTTGGCCTACAGTAACAGAGGAGGATGTGAGTGTTCAATCCAACTGACGGAGAATGTAAGTATTCAATTCGGTTCCGCGACCTAGCCTGACCGGAGAAGCGACTTCCAGAGAATGTCAATATTCAATCTGGAAGTGTTCGAGCCCGGTCGGAAATGGCTCACCGGAGATTGTAAGTATTCAATCCGGGGAGTGGCATGGCCTGATGAAGAAGCATCTTCTAGAGAATGTAAAGATTCAATCTGGAAGTGTCTGAGCCTGGTCGGAAATGGCTCACCGGAGAATGAAAGTATTCAATCCGGGGAATGGTCTAACCTTGCCAAAGAAGTCTCAAAGCAAAAATAAGAGAAACATAATGTGGTATGATTAAGTCAAAGATAGTCTGCGCAGGACATGGCTTACAACATTTACGTCACTCGGAGTTTAAGAAAAATAAAAGGACAAATATAAAGTCTTGCTCTCGGCTGGTGCTATACCTTCTTCCCTTACGAAGAGCTTTCAGGTTGCACGTCGTCATTATTGCGCAGGTTGATATCTCCGACTTCAAATGCGACTGTTACTCCTGGTTGAGCCTGCTTTACGTAGCAAGAGCGGGCTGCTTCTTGACTACCGCGAACAACCCCGACACTACCTGGGGTCGGGAACTTCATGGATATGGGAGGAATTGACGGGATTGACCCAAAGATTGACTGAACCGGTCTTCCTAAGATGAAATTGTAGGATGAACTTAAGCCGAAGACAACGAACTGGACATTTTGGGAAACCTGTCTCGGGAATTCTCCCAATATCACTAGTAGGATAATTGTTCCTTGAACAAAAACCGGGTGGTATACAAAGACATATACGAGCCCTATAGCGGGACTGAGTTGCTGTAAAGTAATTTTCATACTACGAAAAGTGGACAAAAACAAAACATTGATTGAACTCCCATTATCTATTAGAATTCATTTAACGTTGAAACATGGATCTCCTATCCCCGCACTGATGACAAGCGGATCTTGATGAGGAATCTGCACCCCTTGGAGGTCCTGCTCTCCGAAGGAGATAGTGGAATCTAGGTCGAGTTCCGGATTCCTGTGGGTTCCATCTGTAGTTCTTATTGAAAATATCTGGGTAGAGAGGAGTGGAGGGGTCGGCGATGGTTTTGATTTTACCCAACATTTGCCTGGCGTCAGGAGCGTTCTGCTGGTTTCTTTCTTGTTGTTGTGTTTGATGGCCTTGCGCTTGTCCTTGAAGAAATCTTCCGAGGAGCCATTGGCGGACAAGGCATTCGATTTCATTTTTTTAGCCCGGAACACTCCTCAGTAGTGTGACCGATTGTGTTGTGAAACTCACAGTATTTTGTTTGGTCAGATCTGGGGTTTGGGGGAGTCCTTCTTGGTCATTGGAATGCTGGATCATCTTGTATTACATACATCATGTTGGTGCGGGTTGTGTTTAGTGGAGTGTATTCTTGAGGCGGACGTTAACCCCCATTCTTTGGAGGGTCTCGTTGACGGTTATCACTCCAGCGCTCATTCTGGCGCCGCTCTTCTTGCTTTATGGAGGGTCCCATTGACGGTTATCACTCCAGTGCTCATTCTGGAGCCGCTCTTCTTGCCTTATGGGGGCTTGTTCCTGCCCCTTCTTCCTTTTCTGCCTGCCCTCTGATGCGTCGTTGGCATGTGTATCGGTTGCTGTCAAGTAATAATATTGGGAATAGCTTCCCTGAATGTCGATCTCGAGGGAATGCAGGAAGGGTACGTGATAGAGTCGTACAAAGATCGTTACTAGGAGTTTAAAGAAACAACGAGGGGGTTTGGTTTTGATTCCTAAGTTAACGACAAATAGAAAACTAATGTGGGTCGTAAGCACCAATTCACTTGGAGGATGGAATTAGTGCAGGCCGCTATGTCATGCTTCGTTAGGCGGATGGGCGAAGAGCAAGCGGATGGAGTGATCGCAAGTACGGAGAGTGAGGGTCGTAATCAATGATGGTAGCTTAGTACAATCCACAAGTAGAAAAGGTAGAATAAACCGAAATGGAGGAAAGCCTTGTCGTGGTTCTTGGCCGAAGTGGTGGGTTGTCAGTCCACTTCACGACTCTGACTGTAGTTGCTTCCGGAGGCAAATGGGTTGTCAATCCACATGTATTCCTCCGTCTTCTTCCCTTTCTTCAGTATTTACTTCCTTTTGCTCAGATGAAAAGCACTGAAAGGTCTTCATTGTAAGTTGTCGGTGGCTGGGAACTCTCTGAATGGTTGAAGGTGACTTTGGATGCCAGAGAAGGCTTCCCAGAGGATGGTGATGAGTGGAGGACATGTGGGGGCGAAGGAAGGCACTTCGCGCATAGAAGCTGGGCGGAAATGAAAAGCGTATATGCCCTAATTCCTGGATCCGAGCTTAAATACTGCAGTAAAAAAACAGAGCGCACGATCAGTGGCGCACAAGCAGTGGTCGTGCGCACTGACGGTTGATATCGTGCGCTCAGCTCCCAGAGAAACCTGTAGCTGCAAAGAAAAATTAATATATATGCGCACGATCAGTGGCGCACGACCGGTGGTCGTGCGCACTGGATCCCCTGATCGTGCGGTAAGCAGTGGCAGAACTTCAAAAAAACTGGAATAACACGCACGAGTAGTGGCGCACGACCAGCGGTTGTGTGCACTATGTCCAATGGTCGTGCGGTTTCCCAGGCAGAACTTGGAAAATGGAGAATATAGTGTGCACGATCAGTGGCGCACGACCAGTGGTCGTGCGCAATAGATCCACCGATCGTGCGCAATGTTCCTGTACTGTTTGGGATTTCCCGAACAATCCCGGAACATGCACACGACCCCTAGACCTGCAGTAGAAACAGAAAAGCCACCAGAAAGGGCACACCACATTCTCCAGACACAGAAAACACCAAGTACAGGAAAAAAGTACAAAACTATAAAATCACACTGAAAACGGGCCCAAAAGTGCGCGTATCATGAAATGGATAGAGAAACGAATATGAACAATAATGGCTCACAAGTGTAGTGCATCAATGAGAAAACTGGCCCAGATGAGTCCAAAAATATGTGTATAACTTGGACTCATCACCCTCAAATTGTTGGCGAAGCACTTTAATTGCCTCGCCGACTGCTATTTGAGCCTCGACCCGATGAACAAGATCGGGATAACTGGGCACGGTTTCCCTCATGAGAGCTGAATAAAAACCACTTGGGCGAAGTACTCCAAGAAACACGCCCCTCAAGAGCTCGGGGTCAACGCCAGGAATCTGGCGGGCTTCAGAAGTAAATCGGCGGAAGAAGTCCTTCAAGGATTCCCCTTCATTTTGGTGAATTCCAGACAAATATGAGGGGTCTTGAATAGTTCTCTGATTTGCGACGAACTGGTCGGCGAATTGTCTTGCTAGTTCGGCAAAAATTATCAACGGTCCTCTCCCTTAAAGAATGAAACCAAGGGAGAGCTTGCCCTTTGAGGGTGATCGGGAACACTTGACAAAGCAGTTGATCTGGTGCATTATAAATCTGGTCAGATGAGTCGATTGCAGGCAAAAAGTTATAACGTGGAAAAACACACTCAACCGGGTAAAAAACCACGTGATCGGATCTGTGTCGGTCAAAGTCCACTATTTCCCTGTAGTTACAGCTTGTCCATTGAACCGAGGGCGACAGACCTCTCTTCATTACAATTTAGAGAAGAGAGAACACTTAGCAGTCAGTGGATGACAGACCGTCTAGCCCGGCATTTATTACAAATTGTGCTTTGCAGCGATAGGCTTTTTTGGGCGTCACGCTGGCATTGAATGAGGCTGCGGAGTACTTGAGTTTGTAGTCGTGGAGACCTTCTGGAATCGGAGAGATCGGGTTTCGTTATGCGGCTTGGAGGTGGCTCGAACGCGGCTTGGAGATGGCTTGAATGCGGCTCGAGAGTGGCTTGAATGTGGCTTGAGTGTTGTTTGTAGGAGAAATCTGACAGAGCTTCGGCATGAGGAAGAAGAAAGCTCGTAGGAAAAAAAAGGTGAGAAATGAGGAGGCCTAGAGCTCCTTTTATAGCCTCCAGGAGGTGGTTATGGTGGTTACGAGGCTATCCGCACACCATAACCACCATTATAAATATTTTTGTTATAGTTTAGGGGCCCATATTAGGATAATTAATTTCGCTATTTGTACACCAATTAAATTAATAATAAAATTTCTCCACTAACCTGATGGTTAGTGGGTGGTTATAGGCGAATCACACGACAGTGAATGACCCGAAAAGATCAGACAGCGGGACGGGATCCCACGGGATGCTGACGAACTTGCAGTCAAACTCGCCGGCAAGGATGGAGACAGCCGCCGACGGTCGGGAGTGCGCGCAATGACCAAGCCGGCGACGGAGAGGGGATGGTCGGCCACTAACTTGGTCTGGTAGTGTGAATACCCGCCTAGGAGTGGGGTGGCCCGACCCACTGTCTCCGTTGGCCACTACGGAGGATCCTGGGAGTGAAGCTAGCTTCCAAAATGGGGGAACTAAAGGTCTGTGCGCATAGAGTTGTGTGCGTCTGTTGCACTTGCATGAATTATGGCATAACATTTCACTACACTCATTCCTGCATAAAACCTGACACTGCATCGTATAAACTAGTATGGGATAGCTTATACGATGGGAGTCTTGCAAAAGACACCTTAACTTATAAGTTTGTATGGACATTCATATAAGTTAAGGTTAAGTTATTTATTTGTTACGTTACTTATGTCCTTTATTTTTTACTTACATGTTATAGAACTATTAGTTTAGACTCTTGTATAAGTATATTTTTTAACTGTTAGATAGTTCTACCGTCACCTATTTTGTTTACTCTCCACTCTCATAATCTTCCCTATATCTCCTCCCGCGCAGTGCCGATGAGTCGCGGGGGTGAGGCGGGGATGATAGTTGGCTTAGTCTTTTGACTAACGGTCGGTGAACCAAACATTTCAGGGGCTCCGAATGGGGGACATGGAGTAGCAGTAGGAGATGCAGCACTATAGGAGTACGATGCACATGGAGGTGGGTCAATCTAGTACGGGAGCACCAGCCTCCGGCGCCGTGAGTGATTAGTTTTTTTTTACTTAGCTTCCGCGAGAGGGTTGTAGTGAGGATTTGATGTACCAGGCATAAGCCCATTTATATTTCTATTTCACTGATCTGTTTCAGCACTTTCATTGTCATGTGGACATTGCTATGATTTCTATTTCATATATTATATGTGATTGTGGACTTGACTTGTAGTGTTTTATCTGTAAACTTCTATTCTTTGGTGATCCTTAAGGCCGGCAGGATCAGGATTTTGTAGTGACGACCTTCCGAGATTCGGTGTCACCGCAAAACGGCAATTCTGGGCATAAGACACCGATAGCGTAGCAAACAAATTGGGGTCTTACAAACACAGCTAAGTGTCAAGTCAAGACAGAAGTGTCATGTCAGCTATAGTGACTTGATATCTCATCAGAATTCGTTTGAAAGAAATTTTGAAGTATGATGTCATATGATGATGTCATCAATCAGAAGCCAGCAACCTGTGAAGGCTATATATATAGGGGTCGTCTACATAGAATTAAAGGAATCAATCGATCAATTATTTTCTCTCATTCTAATTTATTCTAAGTCAGAGGAGGGCGACATCTCCAAGAAGAAGAAGGAAGATGTTGAAATCGAAAACTTGGTCTCTAGGGAGTTCACCCATGGGGAAGGGGTGATCGCACACTTACTTCTCTCTCGCAAGCCAAACAACTAAGGGATCATAATAGGGGACAGACCCAAGGCTCCGACATGGAGGTCCCACCACACACCCAGAAGATCTTAGAGCGCTTCCCCTCCTTAGCCAAGTGCCGAGCTAAGGATACCTCAGAAAGGGCATGAAGACTGGGGCACAAGTAAGCAAGCCTCCTGAGGTACCCACTTGGGTCTATTTATAGATTTCTGAAAACGGCCTGCAAATTGTACAACCCCGTGTTCGTCGAACGGGCCCCAACAGGAGGATCGAGCGGACCCAGTCCCGCGACCCGCACCCAAGAAACAAGCAGACATGCGGTAAGAGGCTGGTCCGCTCCCGCTTAGTTTAAGCGAGCGAGCCGGGCGAGACAACTACCCTACCCCTCCCGCTCGCTCAGAGAATCGTCGACCGGAGCGGCGGGCACCATTCGTCGAACCGGCACTCGCGGATGGGCTTGACGAACCGCGATCTGCAAGCCCCTATACGCGACCCGGCCGCCTATCCGCCTCGGCAGAGGACTGGATGGTCGCGGCGCCCCGGCTCGAGTTCGCCCAAGAAGAATAGGCGAGCCGCTGGAGCCGAGTCGCGTCCTCCTCCCGCGGAGAGGGATTGGTGGCGAGCTGACTCCCCATGGGTGCGAATAGCTTCTTAGAACAGCGGAGCCACGCTGTTGGCAGACCAGGCTGGACTGCATATAGCTGTTCAGAACAGCGGAGTTTGGCTGTTGGCAGTCCCGACCAAGGGCTTTTTGGTATTTTCAGGTCAGTTCTTTTGGTTATTGGCAGTTCAGATTCCAAAAACTATAAGTAAGACCCAAGGGGTACCCCAGAAGGCATGCTTGGAGTGCCTCCCTATTCCAGTTTTCAAGTGCTTTCTGAGGGTACCTTAGCTCGGCATCTGGCTAAGGAGGGGAAGCGCTCTGAGATCTTCCGGGTGTGTGGTGGGACCTCCCTGCCGAGCCCTTGGGTCTATTTCTCCTTGTCTTCTTTGTTGTTTTTCTTGCAGGAGCGAAGTAGGCGCAAGACCACCCCTTCCCCAAGGGTCGAACTCCACAGGAGACCGGATTCCGGTTTCAACATTTTGGTACGGTGAGCGTGGAACGTGGTCAGTGAAGAAAAGCTTCAGCGAGTTCAATGATAGGAGGACAGGGATCTGACGGGCAGAACTCGCCCCCCCCCCCCCCCCCCCGCCACTCGCAATGGTGGGGATGTTGGAAGACTTCAGGAATGAGGTGTTGGGCCTCGTCAAGTTCGCACTCGGCATGCGGGCCGAGTGCTCAACTCCGGCAGCCCAGATCGCGGTCACCCCCTCTTTGGGCGAGGACGCTCCCAGCAAGCGAGCTGGGAAGGAGGTGCCCGAGGAAGGCCGGGGGTGTGAGCTCCCCGGGCGCGAGCTTTTCCCCGGCTCGGCAGGCCGAGGCCGGTTCGGCGAGCTGGGCTCGCGAGACTTGCCGGCCCGCCCGGTGGGTGGAGGCAGTCCTTTCAGCGAGCTGGTATCCTCAGCTCCAGTTCCAGATGGGTTCAGAGAACCTGAGATGTCCTACTACACCGGGAAGGGAGACCCAGTCAGATGTCGGACGGATTCAAATGCCGACTCTTCGCCATCACCCTCCGGGAGAAGGCAAGGGAATGGTTCCACCAGCTACCGGCCAACTCCATCTACTGCTTCGAGGACCTGCGCCGAGGGTTCATGCTGAGGTTCACTACCTCGAAGAAGAGGAAGAAGGAGTCTGAGTCTTTGTTCCACATTAAGCAGGGGGTGAACGAGACGTTGGGGAGCTATGTGGACCGATTTCAGGAGGAAGTTACTCAGGTCCAAGAGATTTCGGGCCATAGTTTGATGATGTCCTTTACCCTGGGCCTGCAGCAGGGTTTCTTCCGAATGGAGCTGAAGAGAGTCCCTCCCTTCTCCTACGAGGAGTTGATGGAGAGGGCGGCGAGAGAGGTCGACGGGGAGGCGTCAAACCCGGAATTTGCAAGGAAGCTGGCCAGGTGGGCCACGGATGAAGAGAAGGAATCAAGAGGAGGGAAGGGACAGTAGGAGAGAAGAGGGGAGCCTAGGTAGAGGGAGCAAAGGCAGCTCCAGTGGCAAAAGCAGCCGAGGTGGGGGCTGAAAGTCCACCTAGTGTCAACTATCTTCACCTATGGGGGGGGAATAGGTGACGTGCAGCGTTTTTGCGGAATTTAAAATTGTACCTGCACAATAAAAATAAACAGCACAGCACACAGAATACACAAGCTATTTATAGTGGTTCCCCGATTTGGGTACATCCACTTTCCCCCTTCGACCTATCTCCCAACAAGGGACGACTCGGTCTCTTCACCAATAGGATTGAAATCCAATCCTTGCACTATCGGAAGGAACCCTTCCACACGTAGGAGTCAACACTCCCACAATACGGGTTGCACCCAACCCTTACAACTAGGAACCTACGTTCCTTTACAACAAAAGAAAAACTAGAATGTACAAAAGATACAAACTACGTTTGGAGACTAAGGTGTCCCTCTTAGTTGACGACGTGTTCTTGAAGTCCACAAAGAGTCCACAACCCTAGATCTCTCTTGGAGAGGATCTCCCCGGAACCGGCGGCGGTAAGATGGGCGGCGGCTAGGTTCACGGGATCGGCGGCGACGACTATGTGCGGCTGCTGTACTTTGGAGATCCAAACTTCGTAGCAAAGCTAGCTAGGTCTTCCAACGGTCACACTAGGATCAGTCGTCTCGATCGATTCGGACGTGGAAGGTTTTCCCGATCAACAAATCAAGAGACAAGAGATCTCCGGTTAGACACGTGAGACGCTAAGCTTGGCTAAGCTTCTATCGCCGGGAGATTTGGAAGAAACCTCGATCAAGACCGGCGATCAACTCTCTCATGCGGCGATGGCGGCGGCGGAGCGGAACTCGCGATCTAGGTTACGTCGCGGCCCGTGTTTCGTTTTTTTCTCTGTATCTCTTTACTGTTCAAAAATACCCTGTATTTATACTGTAGACAACTTCAATATGACCGTTGTGGGTCCCACCTGAAGGAAACCCTAGTTCCGGTTCAACACAGTGCCAGCGGCAGAATCCGGTCCAGCTGTTTTCAGAAAAAGTGCCAAGTCAAAATCGGCGGGAATCGAAGGTGATTCTCGACGAATCGGCGAGAATCAGTTAGTGATTCTCGACGATTCGTCGAGAATCACTAATGATTCTCGCCGAATCACTTGATGATTCTCGCTGAATCACTTGTTGATTCCCGACGAATATTACTTGGCCATGATCTGCTCAACAATGGGTTCGGCGAGAATCACTAGTGATTCTCGCCGAATCTTACTTGGCACCGCTTTGAGGTAGCCGGATAGAGTCAGCGAGAATCACTAATGATTCTCGACGATTCGGCGAGAATCACTAGTGATTCTCGCCGAATCGGCGAGAATCACTTGGTGATTCTCGTCGATTTATACTTAGACGATTTTTCGTCTTACGCCTCTGAGCTGCTCTTTGACTCATCCTTGCTCCTTGTCTGCTCTTGCATAAACACAGCCCTGTACTTGAAAGTAAGTGCACTCCAATAGAGAGAGTACACGTAGGCCAACACACTGATCTGCTCAACGAGGGATTACGTCGTGCAGACCCGTGTATATTGACCTACTGCACCCTGACATTGGTGTGCACTTAGCGTGGAATAACTGCAAGCACAACTTAAGAGATTTCATCAAATACATTATGAATTCATCTTAGCTTGACAGGTGGCTTCCTCAAATTCAGGTAATTGTGAATACAATACCCAACAATCTCCCCCTATTTGACTAAGCCAAAATCCTACTAGCTAAGATGAATAACACCAACCAGATAATATAAACAACATTCAGAATTTAAATATGCAGCACAAGAGAATATAGGCAAACAGATCAAGACTTGAGTCATTCATAAATTCAAATACATATATATATATAATCTCAGGAATGTTCATATACTAACAATAAACATTAATTGTTCTTAAGAGAGAATGACAGGCTATAAATTTTTGACTATTTTTCTTTGACTAAGTCATCCTTGAGTTTTTGAGCCAAATACTTCTTTCTTTGCCTCTCCATATACTCTTTGGGCTTCGGATAATATCTGGGAGGAGGAGCTTTATCTGCCGCAGTATTGGTCCTGAAGAAGATGTTTCGTTTCGCTTCATACGTCTTGTGCATCTCCCACTCATACTGGCTGTATACATCGTTTCGATTGATTTCCCCTTTTTCCTGTAGCCAGAATGTGTCCAATATGATACTCTTGGATACTGGGCTCCACTTTTCGTTTCTTACTTCCTCCTCCTTCAGTCTGATTCTCTTTTCAACTTGTGTTTCCTTTGATGTCCCTTCTTGCGATTTCCTCTTGTCCCTGGCTTTTGCTAGGGATCCTTGATCAAACATTGCCATCAGTTTTGCCTTGGAGGATGCCCTAGCAGCCCTATGAACATCAGCTTCACTTACAGGAACTTCTTCAACACTGGCGCCCTCATCAACCACAGTATAATCTTCAGGAGCAGGAGCACCCTGGGGATTTTCAGGGATATTAACGCCTAACGCTTGTTGGAGCATCCACTAGCAACTGTCGTATACATATTTGTTTGACTGTTCAAAGTTATTGATCATGACTTCCCGAAGCTCAGTCATCTTAGCTATATATTCTTTCTCCCCCTTTTTGGCTTCGACTGCGATGGAATTTGCATAGGAGTGCAGTGAGTCATCAATATGCTTTGTAGTTGTGGAGAATTCAGTGACCAAGGCTTGTTGATTGGTGTGGAGAGTTACCATATTGTCATCAAACTTTTGAATATTATTGGCTACGACATGAGCATTCTGATTCACTACGGAAAGAGTATCGGTGTTCTTTTTCAATCCGTCCATAAGAAGAATGACAGCTTGGCCGGCCGCTGTATACTTATCTTCAAACTTCTTTTCCATCACGTCCAGTCTGTGATTGATCTCCACCATGTTCTTGAGCATGAGATTTTCAGATTTCTTAATCCTTTGCAATATTTTATTTTGAGCTTTCTCAAAAGATGCCTTAAGCTCATCCACTGTGCCCTGAATGACATTCACAGTGTGAGTGGCTAGATCATCTCGTAGTGGAAGATTCTGAGGCACTCCTTGGCCTTGCGGTTCAGCTGATGCACCTATAGAGCTGGACACGAGCACAGTCTCTAAGGGGGGAATGCTTGCGGCCTCTGTAGATTTCTCAGACTCCCCCTCCATTGGTGCACCAATTTTCTCAGGGATGAACTCAGGAGCGTGCTTGTCAGATGGAACTTCAGTGATATCCTGAGTCTCCAATGCTTCCTGTCCCCCATTGCCTTCTTCCTCACCTTCATCGTCCATTTGATCATTCTCATCAGCATCACCTTCCAACCCTTCATCAGCAGTCTCCTCGACAGCATCACTTTCTTCTTGTATATCCGCCACTGCATCGCTGGCTATCTGGGAGATATCAGATACGATATTAGCATCAGTGGGTAGAGGCTCCCCCTCAATTCCTGCATTCAAAGCATCAGGAATTTCACTGGGGATAACTAAGGAATCAGCCACAGTGCCGTCCTCGGCTGGAGATGCTTCTTGTTATTCTGCCACGGCAGCCTGCCCAATACGCCTCTCCCATCTGTCAAAAACACTCGAGTCCATTTTCTTTAAGTAATGTATAGGAACACCTTTACTCATGTCATATTTATCTCCATTCAGCTGATTGAGATACAGACTGATGATTCGGCCAAAGCTAGGTGATCTCAGGGTGTCCTTTATCTTCTCAAACAGTAATGCCCCCCAGTTGAATCTTTTCTTGCAGACAATTGCCACCAGGATCTTGAACATGTCCGCAGAGATGTGGTCATGAGAGCCCGGCTTGCATATGAGTACCTACCCAACGATGTCTGACAGAAGTTTCCCTTCTTCATTCATATCCTTTCGCTTTATCGACCGAGTTCCTCGAGCGAGACCACAGAATAATAGAGTCCTGGTTTTGTCTTCTTCCTCAAGATAATCCTCGCGCTCCGAGCTAGTGAGCTGCAAGTAGTGGGTCAGCTTGCTGGCAGACATCTTGATCTTTGCCCCGGCAACCTTGCTTTTGATAAGAGAGTCATCATTCCGGAGTTCTGCGGTTGCAAAGAACTCCAGCACTTCCTTGTCCAGGATTTTACAGGGATGCTCTAGTACGAATGAGAGTCCAGCCTCCTCTAGCATAAGGATGATGTTCCTGAATTCATCTGAGGCATGAGATAACCCTGTGTGAACCAGCTCGTATCCAGTGACCAGCCCAGCAGTTGTCCTAGGAGCCATTGCAAACCTAGGGAGAGAATTCCTACTCTACGCTTAATCAAAAGGCACAAGGGAAGCGACACTAGTGATCAAGTCCAAGTAAGGGTGAGGATGTGGTTACCCAAAAGCGTAGACGGTGAGTTAGCTCGATGAAGACGATGGACACCTGGTAGGTGCACGCGACGGGATCGACGAGATCGACGGGATTTTTGCACGCTGAGATTGACGGAGTTCTTCGCGAGTCGGGAAACTTATGGGATGTCGACGGAAGGGGAATCTTGCGGGATGAAACGGCGAGAAACCTTCGGTGTGCTTCTTGTGGGATGTCGACGGAGTTCTTCACGATTCGGCGAGAGACCTTCGGTGAGAAGCTTGCGGGAAACCTTCGGTGAATCGGCGAGAATCTTGCGGGATTCGGCGAGTTTCCTGCGGAGAAGGTCCTTCGGCGGGATTCCTATGGAATGTGAAGGGTCGGCGGGAATTCTAAATATATAAAGGGTCGCCGAGCTCTGTAGCGCGGGCTTGTAACTCAAGTGGGGGCATTAAGGTATTGGAATCTTCGTGTGGCTGTTGGGTTTGGGTTAAGCGTGTTTCGAGTTTGTCTAAGTCGATTTGAAAATCTTCTAAATATATAAATACTCCTTAAAGCCAAGCTCTTAGGGTTTGAACCGGCTTTTCCATACATTAATTGATGGCAATCTTTGCTAGTTTTCAGTGAACTAATTTACGCCTGTAGATGTTAGATCTCGAGTCTACCAGTGGAATTTCCGATAAGTCTTCATTGTTGTATCTATAGTTTATGTTTACCGTGTTAACATATCCTTAGATGTACACACATATAAGTGTAAGTATAAGTATAAATATATGTATATATATATGTAAATGTGGATACAATATGACTCAAGCCCTGGAACTGATCAAAAGTACCTGGGATTATGAGAGTTATCATTTAGTCCCTCAGGTAAAACATATTAGGAGCTCAATGTGAGTATGCCCATGTAGATATCACATCTGGTATTCCAGACGCTTGTTCCAATTTAGTCTTGAGCCATCTACTGTCTAGTTCCCATCATATTTACGGGAACCTATACTACCCTGCAAGAAAGAGTTACTTTACCTTAGGAACCCAATACATATTGGGTCCTAGGTTCCTGTTAGCATAAGCACTCGACTGCCTTCCTTCAGAAAACCTGTCAGGAAGACTAGCTCTGCCCAGAAAATGTGGATAGGCCCTTGCCCTTGACACAGAGGGGTTGTGCCAACAGTCTATGGCAAAGTGTCCCACTTTGCCACAGCACCAACACGGGTGAATGTTGTATCGCCGTTTCTGACCTGATCTAGTGACTGAGGTAGTCACGGTCCTAGGTCTAAACGGGATAGGGCATGATCTCCTCACAAAATTTCCTCTTCCACCGTGACACGTGGAAGGGTGGAAGGAATGCATGTTGCGAGCGTCATGAGGCCGGGGAGGTGGTGCCTTCCTTTCAGGCATCCCCCTTCCTGAGGCCCCATAAAAACTTACACCATGACTTCTACCCTCCCTGTCCTGTGTCCTCGGGTGGTGAGAAGTGTTCTGTGAGCTGGTACATGCAGATTCACACCGAGTTGAGGCAGTGGCAGTGAATACAAAGGGCTCAGAATGAGCCTTAGGTATTCTCTCATGGGTGGCCACGACGGCCCTTGCACTACGGGTGTCTCCACATGAGGACAGATCACCCTTGCAGTGACCACGATTATTCCTGTGATCATACCTGAAGGCATGATGAGTTGCCTTCCTGCTTGGAGTGGGGGGTCGGAATACCGTTTCCCCATTTCTCCACGAATTGATAATCCGGGAGATCCACCCATTTTCTTGCTTTCTCTTTATAGCATCAATCTTGGAAAAGTTTGATACTATCCTTTTCTCATTCTCTAGACTACTCTCTAGATCAGAGATTTTAGAGTCCTTGACCTTATTGGATGTCAATTGGAGAACCAACAAGATCCTCAGCCGAGCAATCTCCTGAGCTTGTTCTTCAACAAGTAGGTTGCTCTTCTGAAGGGCTCTCTTCAGAGAATCAGAATTTTCTGAAGGAAAGCAGTTCCTGTCTTCAGAAATTTCAAGAGAGACGGGGCAGGATGAAGAAGTTACCTGCTCTTCAGTGTTATTGTCATTAGAGCCAGTGACCGTTGTGTCATCCTCATCAGAGCTGCTTTCCTCACTGGCCTCTTCAGTCTCTGACACGGACACTGGAGCTCTGATGCTGTCCGATAGATCCTTGCCTTCATCTTCAGAGGCGAGGACCCCCACATAGGCTTCATCCTCTGGTTGACAGCAGATTCCAGCTTTCTCTGACCCCCCCATCAGCTCTGAGATCATCACCCACATAGATTTAGCCGACCCACATTTTTCCAATCTAGAGCGAGAAGCTCCAGAGCAGATATCCATGATAATTTGACGAATCCTCTTGTCCAAATTAAATAATGAAAGTTCCGTCTCCGACATCTCAGCAATACACTTGGGCACTTGGATCTTTCCAGAGTCGGAGGTCTTCATAGGAATAAAAGGACCCTCTTCCAGGATGAAAGATGCTCGAGGATCAATAGCATCCAAGTGATACGACACTCTCATCCTCCAGACGGGATAAAACTCCTTTGTGCATGTGGGGAGTCTTAGTGGCGACATCTTATGATCCAGCTCCATGCTTCTGACACTGGTGGCAGGATTCTACTCAAGGTGTAAACCTTTTTGATGAGCAACCTGGCTCTGATACCACTTGACAGTCCACCTAGTTTCAACTATCTTCACCTATGGGGGGGGGGGGGAATAGGTGACGTGCAGCGTTTTTGCGGAATTTAAAATTGTACCTGCACAATAAAAATAAACAGCACAGCACATAGAATACACAAGCTATTTATAGTGGTTCCCCGATTTGGGTACATCCACTTTCCCCCTTCGACCTATCTCCCAACAAGGGACGACTCGGTCCCTTCACCAACAGGATTGAAATCCAATCCTTGCACTATCGGAAGGAACCCTTCCACACGTAGGAGTCAACACTCCCACAACACGGGTTGCACCCAACCCTTACAACTAGGAACCTACGTTCCTTTACAACAAAAGAAAAACTAGAATGTACAAAAGATACAAACTACGTTTGGAGACTAAGGTGTCCCTCTTAGTTGACGACGTGTTCTTGAAGTCCACAAAGAGTCCACAACCCTAGATCTCTCTTGGAGAGGATCTCCCCGGAACCGGCGGCGGCAAGATGGGCGGCGGCTAGGTTCACGGGATCGGCGGCGACGACTATGTGCGGCTGCTGTACTTTGGAGATCCAAACTTCGTAGCAAAGCTAGCTAGGTCTTCCAACGGTCACACTAGGATCAGTCGTATCGATCGATTCGGACGGGGAAGGTTTTCCCGATCAACAAATCAAGAGACAAGAGATCTTCGGTTAGACACGTGAGACGCTAAGCTTGGCTAAGCTTCTATCGCCGGGAGATCTGGAAGAAACCTCGATCAAGACCGGCGATCAACTCTCTCATGCGGCGACGGTGGCGGCGGAGCGGAACTCGCGATCTAGGTTACGTCGCGGCCCGTGTTTCGTCTTTTTCTCCGTATCTCTTTACTGTTCAAAAATACCCGGTATTTATACTGTAGACAACTTCAATATGACCGTTGTGGGTCCCACTTGAAAGAAACCCTAGTTCCGGTTCAACACAGTGTCAGCGGCAGAATCCGGTCCAGCTGTTTCCAGAAAAATTGCCAAGTCAAAATCGGCGGGAATCGAAGGTGATTCTCGATGAATCGGCGAGAATCAGTTAGTGATTCTCGACGATTTGTCGAGAATCACTAATGATTCTCGCCAAATCACTTGATGATTCTCGCCGAATCACTTGTTGATTCCCGACGAATATTACTAGGTCATGATCTGCTCAACGATGGGTTCGGCGAGAATCACTAGTGATTCTCGCCGAATCTTACTTGGCACCGCTTTGAGGTAGCCGGATAGAGTCGGCGAGAATCATTAGTGATTCTCGACGATTCGGCGAGAATCACTAGTGATTCTCGCCGAATCGGCGAGAATCACTTGGTGATTCTTGTCGATTTATACTTAGACGATTTTTCGTCTTACGCCTCTGAGCTGCTCTTTGACTCATCCTTGCTCCTTGTCTGTTCTTGCATAAACACAGCTTTGTACTTGAAAGTAAGTGCACTCCAATAGAGAGAGTACACGTAGGCCAACACACTGATCTGCTCAACGAGGGATTACGTCGTGCAGACCCGTGTATATTGACCTACTGCACCCTGACATTGGTGTGCACTTAGCGTGGAATAACTGCACGCACAACTTAAGAGGTTTCATCAAATACATTGTGAATTCATCTTAGCTTGACAGGTGGCTTCCATAAATCCAGGTAATTGTGAATACAATACCCAACAGGGGCATCAAGAGCCCGACCGTCGGCTGGGCTGGAGACCTGAGTGGCAGGGGAAGGGGCCACAGAGAGGGTACTACGGAAGGGGTCACTACGAGGGGAGGCAAGAACAGTTCCACCCTCCGGGCTGGAGGCAGGGCCAGAGGCCCCGGCTCCCCGATCAAGAGGAGGCCATGGCATAGCCTTGAGAGCAAGGAGGGGGATTATGAGGAGGAAGAGAAAAGAGGTCAGGGTGGAGCTGCCCTATTGCGACTTCCATCAGGAAGAGGGGCACGCCACAGCCACCTGCCCGGAGTTCCTCGAGATGAGAAGGAATAGGGAACAGCAACAGCAGTAGTAGTAGGGCAGGCAAGAAGTGAGGATTGAGGAGGTCCTGCCTCGGGCGGAGGAGGATCGTTGCGAAGACCGGGTAGATGTTGGAACCTGAGGGGGAATCGGAGTGATCCACGGGGGAGTAGGGGTCGAGGCTTCCCGCAAGGCAAGCCTCCACACCATGTACCGGCGAAGCGTCGCCTCCACATCCCAAACCCCACCCCCGGAGGAGAGGATCACTTTCTCCAGGAGCGATATGTCAGACCACGAGAACCCATTCTGCGATGCACTGGTCATCAAGGCATCCATCGATAATTTCACTGTCTCTCGGATCCTCGTGGACAACGGGAGTTCCGTCAACGTCGTCTTCAAAAAGGCGTTTGACGCGATGAAGGTGGAGGCAAAGAGGGTGCTGGCCTCGGATGGGCCCTTGTTCGGGTTTTCAGGAGAAAGGAAGGAAGTGGAGGTAGGAGTAGGCCTCCATGTCACCTTGGGGGGGCAGTCCCAAAACTGCAGGTTCGTCATTGTGGATGCCCCCAGCAGCTACAGCGCCATCTTCGGGAGGCCCCTTATCATCTCCTTCCACTGCGTCCCCTCATCTTTCCATCAGTGCTTGAAGTTCAATGCTGAGGGGGTACAGGTCAGGGTCAGGGGGGACCCGAAGGTGGCGCGGGAGTGTTATGTCACTGCGGTGAACACCATCTCCTGGCAGGAGGGAGCCGAGGAGATGGGGCGAATGATGGAGGAGGCCGAGCAGGAAGTAGGAGGGGAGGAGCTGGAAATGAAGAACTGCGCAGAGGAGGAGGCAGCAGGAGGAGATCTGGAGGAGGTGGCCGAGGTAAGGGCCGTGGGAGAAGAGGTGGAGGTAGAGGTCCCCGTTCCGGAGGAAGGGGATGCTGAAGGAAGGGGGGAGCAGTCCAGGCTGGAGGCTGCAGAAGAAGTGGTGGAGCTGGAGGTGCTCACCCGGGGAGGCAGGGTGGAGAAGATCCGCGTCAGCAGGGGGCTGACCCCGGAGGACCAAGGCAGGATGCTGGAGTGCATCCAGAAGAACGTCGACATCTTCGCTTGGAACGCCGCGGAGATTTCGGGGGTTGACGCGGATGTGGCTTGCCACCGCCTCAACCTGGACCCGGGAACACGCCCCATTCGGCAGAAGAAGAGGTCCACTGCGGACAAGCTGGCGGAGCCCATCAGGGAGGAGGTGGCGAAACTCCTCAAGGCCGGCTTCGTGTCTGAGATTCAGTACCCCGGCTGGGTCTCCAACGTGGTTATGGTTAAAAAGGGGACGGCCGGTGGAGGATGTGTATTGATTTTTCCTTACTCAATAAAGCTTGTGCTAAGGACTGTTATCCTTTGCCTCGGATCGACGCGCTGGTAGACTCAGCCGTCGGTTTTTCTGTAATGAGTTTTTTAGATGCTTTTTCAGGTTATCATCAGATCAGGATGCACCCCCCAGACATCAAGGATGTCTCGTTCATCACAGGGGATGGATGCTACTGCTATAGGATGATGCCCTTCGGGCTGAAGAATGCTGGGGCAACCTACCAGAAAATGATGGATAGGGTCTTTAAGGAGCAGAGGGGAAGGAATTTGGAGGTGTATGTAGACGACCTCATGATCAAAAGTCGGGATGTGGACTCCCACCTCCGGGACCTGGAGGAGACCTTTGCCACCCTGCGCAAATACAAGATGCGATTGAATCCCCTAAAATGTGTCTTTGGGGCCAGCAGGGGAAAGTTCTTTGGGTACCTCCTCACCCCCGCGGGGGTCGAGCCGAATCCGGATAAGGTCAGGGCCATCTTGGAGCTGGGGTCCCCGCGGAATACTAAGGAGGTCCAACGGCTGACGGGGAAGCTAGCAGGGCTGAGTCGATTCCTTTCTCGGGCAGGGGAGAAGTGCTCCCCCTTCTTCAAAACACTGAGGGGCGGTCAGAAGTTTGAATGGACCAAGGAGTGCGAGGAGGCATTCCAGGCCCTCAAAGTACAGTTGACACAGGCTCCGCTGCTCCAAGGGCCGAAGGAGGCGGAGGACCTGTTCCTATATCTCGGGGTCGGGGCGGAGGCCTTGAGCTCGGTCTTAGTTCATGAAGAGGGGAAGAGGCAGCTCCCTATTTATTACGTGAGCTGGGTCCTGAGGAAGGCCGAGCTCCGGTATCCGATTTTGGAGAAGCTAGCCTTCGTCCTGATCATCTTGGCCCGGAGGCTGCGACCTTACTTCCAGGCATATTCAATCCGAGTGGTGACCGACCATCCTCTCCGCAACATCTTTGAGGGGGTGGAACATTCAGGCAGGCTGGCTAAGTGGTCGGTGGAAATGAGCGAGTTCGATGTCTCCTTCATTCCGCGGCTCTCGATCAAAGCTCAAGCGATGGCCGACTTCTTGGCCGACTACGTGGTTGAAGTGGCGGAGGAAGAACTCACCTGCCCGACTCCTTGGAAGGTGAGGGTGGATGGTGCCTCGGGGAGGCATTCCCTAGGAGTGCGGGTGATCCTGGAAAGCCCTCAGGGGACTCGAATCGAGCAGACGGTGGTGGTGTACTTTCCCATTACCAATAACCAGGCCGAGTACGAGGCCATGATAGCAGGTCTTTGTCTGGCCAGGGAGCTGGGGGTGTCAGGTGTGGAGGTCCTTACTGACTCCATGGTAGTAGCTTCCCAGATCAACGGGGATTTCGAAGCAAGGGAGCCCACCCTGCGATCATACTTGGCCAAGGCGAAGGGGGTCATAGGCACTTTTCAAACCTTCACCATCCGACACGTGCCCAGGGAAGAGAATGAACAAGCCGATCAGCTAGCGAAGCATGGTCCCCAGGTGGGGGGTACCATCACCGACCTGTTCCGCCCCTCCATCGAAGAGGGAGAGCTCATGGAAATTGATCAACAAACTTCGTGGATGGACCCGGTGGTGGCTTTCCTCTCCACGGGAGAGTATCCGGAGGGGGAGATAAGAAGAAGCTAAGGCACAAGTCAGCGTATTACCTCCTCCAGGACGGACAGCTGTACAGGAAGACCCTCTTAGGGATACTGGCTCGTTGCGTGGCAGGGGGCGAAGTGCAGAGGATCTTGGAGGAAGTCCACTCCGGGGAATGTGGGAGTCATTCCGGGAGTCAGACCCTGGAAGGAAGGATAGTCAGGTAAGGATATTTCTGGCCCACCCTGGGCCGAGACGCCGCGGAGTTCGCAAGGAGGTGCCATAAGTGCCAGCTGTTTGCCCCCCTCCAGCTACAGCCGGCCCAGCGACTCAAAAGTATCATGGCCCCCTGGCCCTTCGCAATTTGGGGAATGGATTTGGTTAGGCCATTCCCCCAAGCCAGTGGTCAGAGAAGGTTCCTCCTGGTAATGATTGACTACTTCTCCAAGTGGATGGAGGTGAAGGCGCTGGCCAAGGTAACCTCCCAGGTAATCAGGAACTTTGTTTGGGGAGAAATCATCTTCCGCCACGGACTACCTCAGGCCATCGTCACGGACAACGGGCCCCAGTTCGCCAGCACCGAAATCACCAACTTCTGCGGGCAGCTCAGAATCGACCTCAAGTTCGCCTCGGTCCATCACCCCAGGAGCAACGGGCAGGTGGAGGCCGCAAATAAGATCATCGTCAACCTCCTCAAGAAGAAGGTGGAGAATTTGAAGGGGAGTTGGGTGGAGCAGCTCCCCGCGGTTCTTTGGGACCGAAGAACCACCCCCAACACGGCTATTGAAGAGACCCCCTTCAAGCTCTCCCATGGGTGCGAGGCAGTTCTCCCCGTGGAATTTGAAGTCCAAACACCGCGAGTCATTGCGGCCAAAGAGGGCCGAGAGGAGTGGCAAGCCGAGAACGAGGAGGAGGTGAGACTCTCCGTTGACATGGTGGAGGAGCTGAGGGACCTTTCCGCTATCCGGCAGGAGGAAGTGAAAAGGAGAATGGCCAAGTACTTTGACAAGCATATCAGGGTCAAGCAGTTCGTGGAAGGAGAGTTGGTGCTGAAGAAGGTGGATGCAGCAGGGAGGTCGGCATCCGTAGGGAAGCTCAATCCCAGCTGGGAGGGACCATTTATTGTAAAGGAAGCTTTGATGTTAGGAGGCTATTGACTCCAAAATGTAGAGGGCGAGACCCTGAGTCACACCTGGAGTGGTGACGACTTGAAACATTTTTTCCCCTGAAGAATGTAAGCGATACTTTTATTATAATAAATTTCTTCAACACTCTAGTACTGTCATAGTTAGCCTGCATAGAGAAATGGAATGTGTTTGGACCCTGAGAAGATCCCGCTGCCAGGCTCTCACCTGTTGGAGTTACCATGATGATCTGGAAGTGGTCAAACATCTAATCTCACTGCCAACGCAATATGAGCCTGCAGGGTTGCACATAAGAGATGTGGAGAAGTTGGATGACTGACTGTGTTGGTAAAGGTTACCAATCACCGACCTGAATAGGGTTATGGGCAAGGTGTTGCCTTATAGGATCATCGGGTTGGGCAAAGGTTGCCTTGAAGGGCTGGTTAGGTTTGTCGTCCGAGGGTCGATGAGAATAGTCGAGAATCATCTTCTGATTCCCGCCGATCGACGAGAATCACCTTGCTGATTCTCGCCGATCGACGAGAATCGTCGAGAATCAATTGTTGATTCTCGACGATCGACTACCTTGGCTATTGTCGTCGACCGCGGCTCGACGATCGTCGAGTATCATTATGTGTCGTCGAGCGTGGCTCGACGATCGGCGAGAATCGTCGAGTATTGTACTCTGATTCTCGCCGATCCAATGTGATACTCGCCGAATGATTCTCACCGAATCTGCTCAGTGATTCTCGCCGATTGTCGCCGATTCTCACCGATTCATTCTCGCCGATTCTGAACCCTAGTTCTGGGTGGTCTGCGGATAGCGATTTTCCTGAGTTTATTTTATACTTTAAGTATAAATATAACACTTAGGGTTTAGGGAACATGCGCGATCTATCCCCTCTGTGCGAATCGAACCCGACGGAAGGAGTTCTGCGTTCGCTCCGCCGATCCCGATCCCGCCGCCGGAAGAGTTCCGCCGCCGTGTTTGCTCCCTTGACCACCTTTTCTCCGGCGATCGTCGCTGGCGCTGCAATCTCTGGCGCGGACCTAGCAGTCCGTGGGAAAGCAAAGGTGCGGTCTTCTCCTTCCCGATCTTCTGTGCGACGGAAAGCTCGGCGTTCTCCCGCTCGTGTGGACTTCTGCAGAAATGTGGATACTATTCCACGTAGAACTCGCCACCAGCAAGCAGACAAAGTTTGGAGCTTCTCCGTTGAGTTGTGACTCAACGCCACCGAGGTAATTTTTGCCTAGTTTCGTTAACTTCTTGATTCAACCGTCATGGCTCGATCCGCATCTCTTTGGGTTTTCTTGATGTTTTAATTTTCCGCTGCGTGCACAAGTGTTGTGCCAACCCTATAGAGAAACCCAACAGTGGTATCAGAGCCAGGTTCCGGCCATGACTGTTGTTTTGGAAGTTGTCTTATTCCAATGCGTGTAAACCTAGAAATTTAGAAGTGTTCTAAATGTCTAGATTTAGTCTTGGCACTTCGCCAAGAACGATTGGAATTTCGGTGGAATTTCTAAGTGTTAGAAATTGTTGTCTCCTTAGCAGTAACCATCCCTCGAGTATGTTTTGGATTTTGAATCCAACATAGAGAGATGAGCTTGTCTACTGCTTAAGTTGAGCTGTCTTTGCCTTTGTCCAATGCATGTAAATCTGAGGATTTGGAAATTTCCGGATGTTCAGATTTAGCCCTTCCTTCTATCAAATGTTGATGGTGTCAGGATGTGCACATAAGGGATGCATGTGGTTTTAGAAGAATTGTTTTTCTTTGGATGTGCACATTGATCAAATGTTGATCATGGTTAATTGTTAACCTAAAATTGAAATCCCTTCTTTTAATATTAAGTGTTCGGATGCCTTCCGATGGATGACACTCTTCCTGCCTCGATCGATGAAATGTGGGCTTGCCAAAGCATGGTGCATTAATCTATCTTGGTAAGGGTGCGAGCGGATAATTGTGATATCCCACTGTTGACATCGGGTCCAGCTTAACTAGGTGACCTCAAAGGTTGAGTGCCTAGAGGCATAGGGTTGGCATGCACCATATGATGGATGCGAATAAGGAGTTATTCACCAACCATACAAGAATTGCATGAGGATGCAATTGGCAAGCGTTGCCTACCTAAATAACCACATCGTGAGAGGAACGCCAAAGCGGACTCATTGTGTTGGTGAAATACGGATCTTGTCCACTAAGAGAGTAGCTCGCATGAACTCTCCGAATTGTTAGTGAGGGCTATCATTTCGAATAAAATAGTGGGAGTATTTTAATTGAAGTCCTAATTAGAATAAATTGCAATTGAAATGTAGGTACTGATTTTATTCTGCATAAATTCTTGTAGAATTCCATGGCAAGCGTTTCACACTCCACGCTGTCTCTGAGAGCCATCCTTGAGAAGGATAAGCTCAGCGGGACAAACTATATGGACTGGTATAGGAACCTGAGAATTGTTCTCAGGCAAGAGCGAAAGCTCTATGTCTTGGAAGAAGAAGCCCCGAGGTGCCGACCGGGAACTCTTCCCGTGCTGAGAAGGATACTTATAAGAAGTATACTGATGATGCTTTGGATGTCGAGTGCCTTATGCTTGCCACCATGAACTCTGAGCTTCAGAAGCAACATGAGAACATGGGGTGCAAGGAGATTGACGGGCACCTCAAGAAAATGTTTCAAGGGCAGGCTCGTCAAGAGAGGTTCGACATCACTAAAGTGTTGTTTCAGTGCAAGATGGGAGTTCGAGACTCAGTAGGGACTCACGTACTCAAGATGATTGGGTATATAGAGAACCTTGAAAGGCTGGGTTTTCCTCTTGGTCAAGAGTTGGCCACGGATCTGATCCTACAATCGTTGTCGGACAGTTATGAGCAGTTCGTCTTGAACTACAACATGAATGAGATAGACAAGACACTGCCCGAACTCCTAGGCATGTTAAGAACTGCCGAGATCAACATGAAGAAGGCCAAGCCTGCCAGCCCCATACTGATGGTGCATAAGGGCAAGGGCAAAGCCAAGGGCTCCAAGAAGACGAAGGTAGGACCTAAGTCATATCTTGAGCCCAAGTCTTCAGCACTGATGAAAAAGAAAAGCACGGTGAAGGATGGGAAATGCCACCACTGTGGCAAGGCTGGTCATTGGCGGAGGAACTGTCCTTCGTATATTGAGGGTCTGCAGAAATTGAGGGGAGGTATGACTTCCGCTTCTAATGTTTACGTTATAGAGATAAACCTTTCTGCTCCTTCATCTTGGGTATTGGATACCGGATGTGGTTCTCACATTTGTACAAATGTGCAGGAACTGGGAAGGAGAAGATTGCTGAGTAAAGGGGAGGTGGACCTCCGCGTCGGCAATGGAGCAAGAGTTGCTGCTGTAGCCGTAGGAGTTTACCGTCTTTCTTTGCCCAGTGGGCTTGTAATAGAATTAGATAACTGTTATTTTGTTCCGGCAATAACTAGAAACATTATATCTATTTCATGTTTGGACATGATTGGATTTTCTTTTATAATTAAGAATAATTGTTGTTCTATATTTAAGAATGATGTTTGTTATGCTGTAGCCCAATTGTTTAATGGTCTTTACGTTTTGAACTTGGACCATCTGATCTATAATGTAGAAAATAATAAAAGACTAAGAACAAATGACTCGAACCCTACGTTTCTCTGGCATTGTCGTTTGGGCCATATCAACGAGAAGCGCATATCCAAGCTCCATAGAGATGGACTTTTGGACTCATTTGATTATGAATCATTTGAGCGATGCGAATCTTGTTTGTTAGGCAAGATGACTAAAGCTCCTTTCATTGGTTATACTGAGAGGGCTGAGGATCTCTTGGGTGTTATACATAGTGATGTATGCGGACCCATGAGTTCCATGGCTAGAGGAGGGTATTTCTACTTTGTTACATTTACTGATGATTTCAGTAGATACGGATATGTGTATCTTATGAAGTGCAAATCCGAGACCTTTGAAAAGTTCAAAGAGTTCAAGAATGAAGTAGAAAACCAGTTGGGTAAAAGGGTTAAAGCACTCCGATCTGATCGAGGTGGCGAATACCTGAGTCATGAGTTCCGTGATCATTTGAAAGAGTGTGGTATTGTATCACAGCTCACTCCACCTAGAACGCCAAAACATAATGGTGTGTCTGAGAGGAGAAATCGTACTCTGTTAGACATGGTACGTTCGATGATGAGTCTTGCAGACTTGCCTGTTTCCTTTTGGGGTTTTGCTTTAGAGACTGCTGCAATGACATTGAATCGCGCTCCAACGAAAACGGTTCTGAAGACACCATATGAGATATGGACTGGGAAGCGTCCTAGTATGTCGTTCATTAAAATTTGGGGCTGTGAGGCATACGTAAGACGTCAAATTCCTGACAAGCTGGAACCCAAATCAGATAAATGTTATCTGGTGGGATATCCTAAGGAAACGAAAGGGTATTACTTTTACCTACCGTCTGAGGGCAAAGTGTTTGTCGCAAGGACTGGTGTCTTCTTGGAGAAAGAGTTCTTATCAAGAAAGACTGAAAAGGTAGAGCTTGAAGAAGTTCAAGAACCACATGTAGTGAATGAACCGGAATTGGATTCTGAGATAGGACTACAAGATGTTGTAGCTGGAGAACCTGCTCAGGGAACACAAGTCCTACGTAGATCTGGTAGACCGAGGTTTGAGCCTGAGAGATATGGATTTCTCGTGTCTCAAATAGGTAATGTGTTGCTTATGGATCATGATGATGAACCAGCAACCTACCAAGAGGCTATGAATGGACCGGACTCCGACAAATGGCTTGAGGCTATGAAATCCGAAATGGACTCCATGTATGCAAACCAAGTTTGGAACTTGGTGGAACCACCTGAAGGGGTACGACCCATAGGGTGCAAGTGGGTCTTCAAGAAGAAGACCGACATGGATGGGAATGTACAGACATTCAAAGGGCGACTGGTGGCTAAAGGTTTCAAGCAAATTCATGGTATTGACTATGATGAAACTTTTTCCCCTGTTGCCATGGTAAAGTCCATTAGGATATTGCTTGCTATTGCTGCGTATTATGACTACGAGATCTGGCAGATGGATGTCAAAACGGCTTTCCTTAATGGAAACCTCCTTGAGGAAGTGTATATGACACAACCCGAGGGTTTTGTATCCCCAGATGAAGCCACTAAAATATGCAAGCTGAATAAGTCCATTTATGGACTGAAACAGGCCTCTCGAAGTTGGAATCTTCGTTTTGATGAGAAGATCAAAGAGTTTGGTTTCATCAAGAATGAAGATGAGCCTTGTGTTTACAAGCGAATCAGTGGGAGCATTGTTGTCTTCCTGATATTGTATGTAGATGACATACTGTTGATTGAGAATGACATTCCTACCCTGAAAGTTGTTAAGAACAACCTAGGGAACTGCTTTTCAATGAAGGATTTGGGCGAAGCGACTTATATACTTGGTATTAAGATCTATAGAGATAGATCGAAGAAGTTGCTGGGTTTGACCCAGAGTACGTACATCGAAAAGGTGTTGAAGCGGTTCAATATGCTTGAGTCCAAGAAAGGATTTTTGCCCATGTCTCATGGTGTGAATCTCTCTAAGGACCAGTGTCCAAAGTCTTGTGAAGATAAGGACCGCATGAAGTTGATTCCATATGCTTCGGCAATTGGATCAATCATGTACGCGATGTTATGTACTCGACCCGATGTTTCCTTTGCTTTGAGCATGACTAGCAGGTATCAGTCAGACCCCGGTGAATGTCACTGGATTGCAGTCAAGAATATCCTGAAGTACTTGAGAAGGACTAAGGACGTGTTCTTGGTGTATGGTGGAGAGGAAGAGCTCGTTGTAAGTGGTTACACGGATGCTAGCTTCCAAACTGATAGAGACGACTCCAAGTCTCAGTCAGGTTTTGTGTTTTGCCTGAATGGAGGAGCTGTGAGCTGGAAGAGTTCCAAGCAAGAGACAGTTGCTGATTCTACAACAGAGGCCGAGTATATCGCAGCAGCTAATGCAGCGAAGGAGGCTGTATGGATTAGGAAATTCATCGGCGAGCTTGATGTAGTTCCTAGCATTGTTGGTCCCGTAGTTCTCTACTGTGATAACAATGGTGCAATTGCACAATCTAAGGAACCTAGATCCCATCAGCGCTCCAAGCACATACTCCGGCGGTTTCATCTTATTCGTGAGATTGTCGAACGAGGAGATGTAAACATTTGCAGAGTGCCGACTGAGGAAAATATTGCGGATCTGCTAACAAAGCCTCTCGCGCAGAGAAAGCATGATGGTCATACTAGATCGATGGGTATACGATACCTAAATGATCAACTCTAACGAGAATCTTGTGGATTGCATGTTATCTTGTATTTTGTTGGCTATTTGTTCATATGATGAACTGTGTACCTAGTTTTTCTTTTATAATTAATGGCAAATTCTTTTATTATGAGTTTTTCTATATATGATAGTTAAATGTTAACATAATAGATACCCTTAGAATGTTTGCTTCCATGGGACATCAAGTACGTGACTTGAATGTGAGAGCTCATGATTTATTTGAAGCTTCATTCTTAAAGGTCCCTGGTCAAGTATCATCATAGAAACTAAGGGTGATGATGATACATGAAGGCTAGCACGTGTGTTGACTGATGACTGGTTCTCACAGGTCATGATATTGTGATATCAAGTCATCACGTGGGTACTTGTTAGTGAACAAGTTGTACTGGACAGACCCAACCTGAGACTACTCTGTGGATTGTCATCCAATAGTGTCACGAGTAGGTCTCAATTGACAATGGTGTTGTGGTCCTTTGACCTGAAGTCACCGCATTCATCAAGTGAGGAAGAGCGTGCTTTGATGCCATCTAAAGTCTTCCTTGAGAAAGGTTGATGATAAGGGTGGTTGTTGGGCATGTTACGAATTATTTGGGTGTTTGTGTGTGAGCAAATATGGGATTTGTCTTCCTGTATGACAGGAGTTGCATCCATGGGCCCCTTGATGGAATTGGACTGAGAAATGCATGGCCATGCTTGGTTGAGTCAATATGTGATATTGGACTCACCATTCTCTGGAAGTCCGTCCTGGATCAAGAAAACTTGGATTGAGCTATTACGAGGGTGACACGGTCCATGCCTCTAGTTCTTTCCGGATGTAAGGGACAAAGGGACAAAGACAACGCTGATACATTGGTCATAAAGGCTTATGAGTTATTAACTCTTATTGCTTGGGGAGCAATGATGCATTGCTAGATGCCACTCATTGTTTGTGAGGTTTTTGGTTTGATACTTTCGAGATCAAGTGGGAGTCTGTTGGAGTTACCATGATGATTTGGAAGTGGTCAAACATCTAATCTCACTGCCAACGCAATATGAGCCTGCAGGGTCGCACATAAGAGATGTGGAGAAGTTGGATGACTGACTGTGTTGGTAAAGGTTACCAATCACCGACCTGAATAGGGTTATGGGCAAGGTGTTGCCTTATAGGATCATCGGGTTGGGCAAAGGTTGCCTTGAAGGGCTGGTTAGGTTTGTCGTCCGAGGGTCGATGAGAATAGTCGAGAATCATCTTCTGATTCCCGCCGATCGACGAGAATCACCTTGCTGATTCTCGCCGATCGACGAGAATCGTCGAGAATCAATTGTTGATTCTCGACGATCGACTACCTTGGCTATTGTCGTCGACCGCGGCTCGACGATCGTCGAGTATCATTATGTGTCGTCGAGCGTAGCTCGACGATCGGCGAGAATCGTCGAGTATTGTACTCTGATTCTCGCCGATCCAATGTGATACTCGCCGAATGATTCTCACCGAACCTGCTCAGTGATTCTCGCCGATTGTCGCCGATTCTCACCGATTCATTCTCGCCGATTCTGAACCCTAGTTCTGGGTGGTCTGCGGATAGCGATTTTCCTGAGTTTATTTTATACTTTAAGTATAAATATAACACTTAGGGTTTCGGGAACATGCGCGATCTATCCCCTCTGTGCGAATCGAACCCGACGGAAGGAGTTCCGCGTTCGCTCCGCCGATCCCGATCCCGCCGCCGGAAGAGTTCCGCCGCCGTGTTTGCTCCCTTGACCACCTTTTCTCCGGCGATCGTCGCTGGCGCTGCAATCTCTGGCGCGGACCTAGCAGTCCGTGGGAAAGCAAAGGTGCGTTCTTCTCCTTCCCGATCTTCCGTGCGACGGAAAGCTCGGCGTTCTCCCGCTCGTGTGGACTTCTGCAGAAACGTGGATACTATTCCACATAGAACTCGCCACCAGCAAGCAGACAAAGTTTGGAGCTTCTCCGTTGAGTTGTGACTCAACGCCACCGAGGTAATTTTTGCCTAGTTTCGTTAACTTCTTGATTCAACCATCATGGCTCGATCCGCATCTCTTTGGGTTTTCTTGATGTTTTACTTTTCCGCTGCGTGCATAAGTGTTGTGCCAACCCTATAGAGAAACCCAACATCACCTAGCTGGCAGGGCCGGAAGTCACTCGGTGTCATCCTTGGCCTCGAGAAGATCCCGCTTCCAGGATCTCACCTAGCTGGCAGGGTCGGAAGTCACTCGATGGAATGTGTTTGGACCCAGAGAAGATCCCGCTGTCAGGCTCTCACCTAGCTGGTAGGGCCGGAAGTCACTCAGTGTCATCCTTGGCCTCGAGAAGATCCCGCTGCCAGGCTTTCACCTAGCTAGCAGGGCCGGAAGTCACTCGACGGAATGTGTTTGGACCCCGAGAAGATCCCGCTGCCAGGCTCTCACCTAGCTGGCAGGGCCGGAAGTCACTCGGTGTCATCCTTGGCCTCGAGAAGATCCCACTGCCAGGCTCTCACCTAGTTGGCAGGGCCGAAAGTCACTCGATGGAATGTGTTTGGACCCCGAGAAGATCCCGCTGCCAGGCTCTCACCTAGCTGGCAGGGTCGGAAGTCACTCGGTGTCATCCTTGGCCTCAAGAAGATCCCGCTGCCAGGCTCTCACCTAGCTGGCAGGGCCGTAAGTCACTCTATGGAATGTGTTTGGACCCTGAGAAGATCCCGCTGTCAGGCTCTCACCTAGCTGGCAGGGCCGGAAGTCACTCGATGTCATCCTTGACCTCGAGAAGATCCCGCTGCCAGGCTCTCACCTAGCTGGCAGGGCCGGAAGTCACTCGATGGAATGTGTTTGGACCCCGAGAAGATCCCGCTGCCAGGCTCTCACCTAGCTGGCAGGGCCAGAAGTCACTCGGTGTCATCCTTGGCCTCGAGAAGATCCCGCTGCCAGGCTCTCACCTAGCTGGCAGGGCCGGAAGTCACTCGATGGAATTTGTTTGGACCCCGAGAAGACCCCGCTGTCAGGCTCTCATCTAGTTGGCGGGGGGGAAGCCACTCGACGGTGTTGATTAGGGGATGGAGTCGCGAAGATTAACCGAAAGGGGGGTCTAGCGTAATCATCCAGCCCCCAAAAAGACGGCCGAAAGGAGGCGAGAACCCGCAAGAAATCTGATGACTCAGGTGAGCGACGAGCCGGCTCGCCTCGCTTGGCAGGCGAGTAGCCACCTCAGCAGGGCTGGGCCGTAGAGGCAGGTCACCGCGCGTGGTAATAGCAAATATGCATATGAGGCAGGCGAGGAAGCATTTATAAGAGCATTAATAGATGAAAACTGCAAAGTCTAGGCGCGGCTCGCGCTTACATCTCAAACAACTAAAGATGCATGGTATATACGCCTAACAAGCAAATGTCAAAGAAGCGAGGAGGATGCAAGATCCTGGGCTGGAAGTCCTAGATGGGCTGGAAGGACTTATCCCCGGGATCCGACACGGGAAGGAACAGCACCGGCACCACGTCGCCCGCCGAGAGTTCCGCGGCCTCGCTCTTGAGGAGATCCGCACGTCGCAGCATCTGCATCGTGTACTTCGCGGCGCTGGCGGCGTTCTTCTCCATCAGCACCTCCAACTCATAGTCAGAATGGTGTTTGAGCGGGCAGCCCCTGTTATCTGGCAGAGGGACAGCGGCGGCAGCCTCCAGCTCGCGCACCCGCGCCTCCAGCGCTGACTTGTCCTGACCAAGGGCGGCGATCTCAACACCCATCCGACTGGCCGTCGCCGCATCCTGAGAAAGGGAAAGAAAATCGAAGGCGGATTCACGAGAAGGAGCGGTGATTGGTAGTAAGCACGTACCACCCCTCCCAAGTACTGCGCGAGGGCCTCCTCGACCGCGTCGGCCCGCTTCCTCTGGAGATCCGCATCCTCCTGAGCAAGTTTTCGGGCCTCCTCCTTCTCGTCCGCCAACTTCTGGAGAGAGGTGGCGTTCCGCTCCAGCTGGGTGCAGCGCCTCCCAACCATGTGGGCCAACTCCAAGCCGCGCAGTTGGGACCGCGCGCTCTCATACACCAGTACTCGCGTCGCCTCCTTGTCGTAGATAGCGGCATCCTCTCGCGAGTAAAGGCCGAACGAGAAGTTGTAGGCCTCCCCGCCGATGGTGTCCTGCTCCAGCCAACTCGGCAACAGGGTCGAGACCACCGCGCGATTTGACTCCTTGTCCCATGACAGAAGCGGAACGCCGAGCTCGTCCAGGTATTTCTCGCCGTAGCCGAAGTTGCGGTGCCCTCTCGGTACCGGCTTCGCAGCAGTTTGCGACCCGTCCGGCGGAGCAGAAGTGCCCATCGCCCTGCCAGGGGTGTCGCTGGTCGAAACGACCGAAGGGGGGAGACCCTCGGCAGTTTGATCCGTCGGGGCCTTACCTTTTCTCTGGCCCCCGGTGAGTTGTTGACCCGTAGTCTTCGCCATCTTGGGTGGGGGAGCAGGCTGTACGCCGCTCGGCCGCTTCTTAGCAGGGACCGACGGGGCGTCGCGCTGAGCGGCGTCTGCGGCCTGAGCCCGGGCGAGGACCCCGGGGGCAATCCGAGCACTCTCGTAGGGGGGATGAAGGGGAACATCCCGCTCGCCTGCCAAGAAGAGAGGGTAAGACCAAAGAAGAAAAGAGCAAGGCAGAGCAGTGGCGAGTGGCAAACCTCCCCCAGGCGGGACGGCAGCAAGGTCATCGAGGTTGCGGCGCAAGTACGCGACCTCGAAGTTCTTCCCGGCGAAGAACCCGCACAGGTCGGCCTCGTGGCCCCCTAGGCTGGGCGGGCGGTAACTCGCCTCGCTGAGCTGCACCGGCGAGAAGGGGACGTTGCCGAAATCCCCCTTGACGAACAAGAACTTCTTGAGCCAGTTGTGACTCTTATTAACGGTCTCCCGCACCTTGAGGTGGGCGCTGGAGAAATAGGCGGTCCGTCCCGGTTTGCGCGGAAGAAGAATAGTTTGCGGAAAACCGCGAGACTGAACTCGACCCGCTCCTCCCGCAGAAAGCAGGCGAACCCTACCATAACAGCTACGGAGTTCGGGGTCATTTGGCCTCTGACGACCCCGAAGTACTTCAGCACTTGACGCACCTCAGGCCACAGGGGAAGCCGAAGACCCACCTTAAAGTGAGCCAGGGGTATGGAGAGCTCGTCCCTGGACAGATCGTTGATCTTCTCCCCCTCCCCGGGCCGTCTCGCCGAAAATCGAGGCGGGACGTGGTCGCCAAGGGCATATAAGTACTCGCGCTCTGAGAGGATGGTGTGGGGAAAGTCGTGCTCCGAGAAGGTCCAGGCGCATTTGCTTCGCCCATCCGCATTGCCGCCGCGCATTCCGCCAAACTACAGTCGGTTGAGCGGGATAGATCCAGAGAGCGAGCGCGGGCCGTGCTTCGCAGATAGCAGGAAGTGGGAGAGTGCTTTGAAGCGGTGGGAGGATAAGAACCGGCAAGGCCTATTTATAGGGAGAAAGAAAGGGCGGGAAATTTCCCGCCGATAGAAAAGGTGCGTGTTGCAATAGTCAGGCCTGACGGTTCGACTTCCCGACGCGCAACCACACCGCCAAGGCCGTTCAGGCGCGGGTCTCGCCCGATCGCATCCGCGCAAGAATTGAGCGGGCGAGTCTCGGCCCACACCCGCCAGGATTCTGAGCGAGTCGGGGAGACTCCTGGCTGGCAAGCCTCTCGGCCCGCTCCCGCCACGATCGGGATGGCAGGTCGAGCGAGTCCATCCCCTGACCTACCCTCGCACCCAGGGGGCGAGCAGGGGACGCGGGTGCACTCGAGCCCGCCCCGCAGAGAATAAAAGCAGCAACATGGTAATTTCGGCATGCATCAGAAATCAGAAATCGGGCCCATATGCGGGCGAAGAGAGTCGCAAATCGTTACAGATACAGAATAAGTCTTTGAAATAGTAGCAACCCAGCGATATCCCACGAGCGGGGAGAAGAAAGGGTGGATCAGTACTGGATCCACTTCCATCTACCCCGCCGTTGCGTTCCAGTTCGCGGCGGCACGCGAGGATAGTGATAATCGTGCACCGCCACCAGCTCCTGCTGGGGCAGGCCAACTTGTTCCGAGGGACTCCTTAGGCGCTCCTCGGCCCGCATAATGTGCACGCCAGGCGAAGTGACCTCTCCACCTTCTGCTGCGCACGGGGCCCCCTCCAGGGCCGCGAGTCGAGCCTCGGTGTCGGCCTTGTCTTGGTCGACCCTCTTCACAAGCTCCTGAAGCAGCAGAGTATGTTTCTGGAACAGCCGCGTCACCTGCCTCTTCATCCCCACCGCATAAGTCGGGTCGCCCAAGTAATCTGAAACACCCTCCACGTCAGGCGGAGGCGAGTACCCTTCACTCATCTCCATTTCGGAGGAGATCATGTTGTAGCCTGCAAAAGGGCAATTCAAAAGGAACGAGCAAGAGCAAGGCAAGCGCTGAGCACGAGCTTACCAGGGGTTGGCACATCGTCCATACCGATGGAAGGATGAGAGGAGCCTGGCCGACCCTGAAAGGGTTCTCCCTCGAAGGCCGCAAGAGATTTCCTTAATCCGGGGGAAACTGGCGAGCGAGGGGTATTCGGGGCTGGGCGGTCCAGACCTGAGAGACTATCAGCCCTCTCAGACGACAAGGGAGGGTGGCGATCCTCCCCCCCCCCCCCCCCCCCCCCCCCCCGTCCCCCTCGTCTTCACGGGGCAATGCCTGCAAGAGAAAGGATCAGAAATGTAGCAACAAGCCGAGAAGGAAGGTCGCGTACCTCAGAAGCGACCTCGACACCAGCCGCCGAACCGGAACCCGGGAAGTTATTCGTCGGGGACCGCCTCATAATCTTTCCCTTTACCGGTCTAAAGAGAGGGCCGGGAGACCCACGTGCTAACCAAGGGGCGGCCTCGAGGGCCTCCTCCCGAGTCTTCTGGCCCATGGCCGCCAGGCGGGCTCGCACCTCTTCGCTGACCGGCATCAGAAAGTTGCAGTCCGCTTGAAAAACGAGATGGTCTGGGGAGACCCTCCCTGGGCTCAGTGGTATATTTATAGTCGAATAGGGGGGCCCACCAGAAGATTCCCTGCCAGCTCAGCACAGTGCTCGCCGAACACGCGGGTTGGATGGTTCTTTCCGAGCTTTATCAAGCTCAAAAAGAGCGGGGATTGTGTACAACCCCGTGTTCATCGAACGGGCCCCACCAGGAAGATCGAGCGGACCCAGTCCCGTGACCCGCACCCAAGCAACAAGCAGACATGCAGTAATAGGCTGGTCCGCTCCCGCTCAGTTCAAGCGAGCGAGCCGGGCGAGACGACTCCCCTAACCCTCCCACTCGCTCAGAGAATCGTCGACCGGAGCGGCGGGCACCATTCGTCAAACCGGCACTCGCGGATGGGCTTGACGAACCGCGATCTGCAAGCCCCTATACGCGACCCGGCCGCCTATCCGCCTCGGCAGAGGACTGGCAGGTCGCAGCGGCCCGGCTCGCGTTCGCCCAAGAAGAATAGGCGAGACGCTGGAGCCGAGTCGCGTCTGCCTCCCGCGGAGAGGGATTGGTGGCGAGCTGACTCCCCATGGGTGCGAATAGCTTCTTAGAACAGCGGAGCCACGCTGTTGGCAGACCAGGCTGGACTGCACATAGCTGTTCAGAACAGCGGAGTTTGGCTGTTGGCAGTCACGACCAAGGGCTTTTTGGTATTTTCAGGTCAGTTCTTTTGGTTATTGGCAGTTCAGATTCCAAAAACTATAAGTAAGACCCACGGGGTACCCCAGAAGGCACGCTTGGAGTGCCTCCCTGTTCCAGTTTTCAAGTGTTTTCTGAGGGTACCTTAGCTCGGCATCTGGCTAAGGAGGGGAAGCGCTCTGAGATCTTCCGGGTGTGTGGTGGGACCTCCCTGCCGAGCCCTTGGGTCTGTTTCTCCTTGTCTTCTTTGTTGTTTTTCTTGCAGGAGCGAAGTAGGCGCGAGACCACCCCTTCCCCAAGGGTCGAACTCCACAGGAGACCGGATTCCGGTTTCAACACAAACAGTCAACCTTCGATATTCCAAACAGCTATGTGCAACCCAACTAGGTTTGTCAACAGCGTAACTTTGTTGTTCTAATAGGCTATAGGAAGGCTAATGGGGGTAAAAGAGTAAAGATACATAACAGAAAAATTGGGCGAGTGGCCCTCTAAAACCTCCACTCACTTAGGGGCGAGTGCTTGATGGAGCTGGCACTCGCCGCATCCACTTTCTTGGGGCTGTGAGTGCTCGATGAAGCTTGCACTCACCGCCTCCATGTGGCCCTGGGTGAGTGCGGGCCAGAAACCCCCACTCGCCAAAAGGTGCGAGTGTTGCATAAGTCAGGCACTCGCCTCCTCAGCACCCCACTACGGGTCCAGCTTTACTCACTGCCTAAGAGAAGAAGGCATCGACTGCAAGGGCTTCACTCAACGCCAAGGAGAGAAGGCGTCGAGTGACTGGGCCTCACTCAACGCCAAGGAGAGGCGTTGAGTGACTGGGCCTCAATCAATGCTAAGGAGACGTGCTGAGTGTCTGTGGCGGCGAGTTCCCGGTGGGGCTGGCACTCACCCAGGGCAGAGGTGGGGCAACCGGAGCGGCATCTAGCAATGCATCATTGCTCCCCAAGCAATAAGAGTTTAGAACTAGAAAGCCATTGTGACCAACATATCAGTGTTGTCATGTCCATTCGTCCCTTACATCTGGATAGAACTAGAGGTATAGACTGTGTCACCCTCATAATTGTTCAATCCTAGTTTCCTGATCTAGAACGGATTTTTAGAAATTGGTGAGTCCAATATCACATATTGACTCAACCAAGCATGGTCATTCATTTCTCGGTCTCATTCCATTAAGGGGCCCATGGATACAACTCATGTTATATAGGAGGACAATTCTCATCTTTGCTCACACGCAAACACCCAAATGATTCAGAACGTACCCAATAACCACCTTTATCATCCAACTTTATCAATATTGGATTTTTGATAGCATCAAAGCACGCTCTTCCTCACTTGATGAATGTTGTGACTTCAGGTCAAAGGACCACAAACACCATTGTCACTTGAGCCATACTTGTGAGAAGTTCATATAACTATCTACAAAGTATTCTCATGGTGGGTCTGTCCAGTACAACTTGTTCACTAACAAGTATCCATATGATGACTTGATATCACAATATACTGACCTATGAGAACCGGTCATCAGTCAACGCACATGCTAGTCTTAATTTATTATTATCGCCCTCAGCTTCTAAAATGATACGTTGACCAGAGAACATTTAAGAACGAAGCTTCTAAGAACATAGGCTCTCACATTCAAGTCATCACTTGACTCCTATAGAAGCAAACATTCTAAGAACATTTATTATGTTAAATTAATCTATCACAATAGAAGTAAATTTACATAATAAAAGGACATGTCATAAATATAAAATAAAATGTATAGTACTCTATTCATCAAATGAATTTTTACAACTGACAAATATACAATTCACAAGACTCCCACTAGGGCTAATCATTAAGATATCATATACCTATAGATCTAACATGACCATCATGCTTTCACTGCGCTAGAGGCTTTGTTAGTGGATCAACTATATTTTCTTCAGTCAGCCCCTACAAATATTCACATCCCCTCGATCGACAATATCACGAATAAGATGGAACCGATGAAGTATGTGCTTGGAGCGTTGATGAGATATTGGTTCTGAAACAAGTGCAATTGCACCGTTGTTGTCACGGTAGAGAATTACATGATCAACAATGCTAGGAACTACATCTAACTCGCCGATGAATTTCCTAATCCATACAGCCACCTTCACCACATTTGTTGTAGCGATATACTCGGTCTCAGTTGTAGAATCAGCAACTGTTACCTGCTTGGAACTCTTCCAGCTAACAGCTCCTCTATTTAGGCAAAATATGAATCATGATTGAGACTTTGAGTCGTCCCTATTAGTTTGAAAGCTAGCATATGTATAACCTTTTACAACGAGCTCTTCCTTTCTATCAAATACCAAGAACGAATCCTTAGTCCTTCTCAAGTACTTTAGGATATTCTTGACGACAATCCAATGACTTTCACCGGGATCAGACTGATACCTGCTAGTCATGCTCAAATCATAAGAGACATCGGGTCGAGTACATATCATTGCATACATGATTGATCCAATCTCCGAAGCATATGGAATCAACTACATGTGGTCCTTATCTTCACAAGATTTAGGACACTGGTCCTTAGAGATACTCACACTATGAGACATGGGTAATAATCCTTTCTTGGACTCAAGCATGTTGAACTGTTTCAACACCTTATCAATATATGTACTTTGGGTCAAACCCATTAACTTTTTCGATCTATCTCTATAGATCGTAATACCAAGTATATAAGTCGCTTCGCCCAAGTCTTTCATAGAAAAATAATTCCTTAGGTTGTTCTTAACAACTTATAGGGTCGGTTTGTCATTCCTGATCAGTAGTATGTCATCTACATACAATATCAGGAAAACAATAATGCTCTTACTAATCCTCTTGTAAACACACGGTTTATCCTCATCCTTGATAAAACCCAACTCTTTGATCCTTTCATCAAAACGAAAATTTCTACTTCGAGAAGCCTGTTTTAATCTATAAATAGATTTCTGCAGCTTGCATATTTTAGTGACTTCACCTGGAAATACAAAACCCTCGGGATGTCTCATATACACTTTCTCAAGGAGATTTCCATTTAGAAAAGCTATTTTAACATCCATCTGTCAGATCTCGTAGTCATAATACACAACAATAACAAGTAGTATTTTGATGGACTTAACCATATCAACAGGGGAAAATATCTCATCATAGAGAACACCATAAATTTGCTTGAAACCTTTAACCACTAATCGACCTTTGAATATATGTACATTCCCATCCATGTAGGTCGTTTTCTTGAAGACCCACTTGCACCATATGGGACGTACCCCTTCAGGTGGTTCCACCAAGGTCCAAACTTGGTTTGCATACATGGAGTCCATTTCAGATTTCATGGCCTCAAGAGACTTCTCGAAGTCTGGTCCATACATAGCATCTTGGTAGGTTGTGGACTCATCATCATGATCCATAAGCAACACATTACCTATCTGAGTCATGAGAAATCCATATTTCTTAGGCTCATACCTTGGTCTACCAGATCTACATAGGACTTGTGTTTCTTGAGCACACTCTCTAGCTACAATAACTTGTAGTCCTTACTCGGGTTCCAATTCTGGTTCATTTACAGTTTGTGATTCTTGAACTTCTTCAAGTTCTACCATGACAGTCTTTCTACTTAAGAACTCTTTCTTAAGAAAGACACCAGTACTCGCGACAAATACTTTGCCCTCGGACGATAGGTAGAAATAGTACCCTTTACTTTCCTTAGGATACCCCATAAGATAACATTTATCTGACTTGGGTTCCAGCTTATCAAGCATTTGACATCGCATGTATGCCTCACAGCCCCAAATCTTAATGAAAGACATACTAGGATGCTTCACAATTCATATCTCATATAGTGTCTTCAGAACCATTTTCGTTGGAGCACGATTTAGTGTAAAAGCAACAATTTCTAGAGCAAAACCCCAAAAGGAAACACATAGATCTGCATGACTCATCATCGACCGTATAATGTCTAACAGAATATGATTCCTCCGCTCAGACACATCATTATGTTACGATATTCTGGGTGGAGTGAGTTGTGACATAATTCCACACTCTTTCAGATGATCACAAAACTCATGACTCAGGTATTCTCCACCTTGATCAGATCGGAGTGCTTTAACCCTCTTACCCAGCTAGTTCTCTACTTCGTTCTTAAACTCTTTGACCTTTTCAAAGGTTTCGGATTTGCACTTCATAAGATACACATATCTATATGAAAGTGAGTGTTAGATCAGAAATACTCTAGAGGGGGGGTGAATAGAGTATTCTTAAAATTTCTTAACTTCTATTACAGCTTTTGCTGTAAATCAAAAGTGCAGAAATTAATAACCTAGCAAATAATAAATCTAAATCACAAGCACAGTAAGAACAAAAGAAAAGGAGACAACCAGACGACACAAGAATTTTATAGTGGTTCCCCAACCTGGGTACATCCACTCTTCTACCACCCTTGGTAGGAATCCACTCAGATTTTTGATCAGGTGCCTGACATCAACGAGCTTTTGATCAGGTGCTCAAAAATCAACCCAAGTCTTTTGATCAGGAGACTTGCAACCAAGGAATCACTTTTGAAGGGAGATGACAACCCTTTACAGAGGTTGGGGTGAGAGAGTGATGGAAGTCTTCTTTTCTCAATCACAATGAGAAGACTATGTGGATTCAATGATGTTGTCAAAGCTACCCCTGAGATGAAAAAAGGGTACAGGAGAACTGGAGCTTTGCACAGGGCGATAGGCCTTCAATTGAGAGACTTGATCCAGGAGCTTTAGACTGATAGTGCTTGAATGTCTTTAGCAAGGTCCTAGAGAAGAAGAATAGGAAGACTCTTGATTTTTGGAAAATGTGTTCTTCTTACTTCTTCTTCAAATTACGGTATGCTTCTTAGTCAGTAGTATTCTGTGTAAAGCTTTCTCTGTGTCTCTCTTGATTAATTCACTGTGTATCTGTGTGTCTCTCTTTATTATTCTCTTCTTCTGTGTCTTTCAAACATTTGAATTTCTCTATAATTAATGATGACAGCCTTGAGAATAATCGGCATTGATTTATTTCCCCAACTGTCCCGTGGAAAAACAGCAAGCAATAATCCTGGAGAAGACCATAATTAATGTTCATCCTAACGGATACATTCAGAGAATGTTAGAGCATTAATTACCCAGGAATTATAGCATTAGAGTGGGGACAGAAGGCTGGAAATAACTAAGTCTGGAATCGTCGAGCAGATAGCAGAATTTGTCGAACTGAGTTCACAGTTCGTCGAGCTGAGACATTGTATTCGACGACCAGGCGTCTTCTGTTCGTCGAGGTGAGTTCCATGATCGTCGAGCTGAAAACTGAACTGCTATCTCTTTTGATCTTTGCATATTCGTCGAGCTGGTAAATATGTTCGTCGACTGGAGTTCAGCAATTATTCTGGAGTTGTCAAATATCCTGTGTCGACATAATTGCTCCTGTGTGTTGACACAAATCTTCTGTGTTGTGTCTACATTGCCTTTCCACAATGTCGACTGATGATTTTGGTGTCGACACAAGTTCTTCTAGTGTTGATATAAGTCTTCTAGTTCTAGAATTAGTCGGGTAGAGAACAGGTTTCATCGACCTGAGACTGGATAACATAATCTCGACATAATACTGTGATAGTCCAAAGATTCGTCGACCTGAGAATGGTGTTCGTCGAGATAAGTCTGGAGAACCTTGAATTAGTCGTTCTGACAATGATTCTGGACTTAGAAAAATTGATAACTTCTGGAATCAGAAAGGTGAAGTAGAGAGTCCAGTGATCGTCGACCAGAGAACTAAGTTCGTCGACCTAAGTCAGGAGAATCAATTGAACTTGAAATGCTGAAGACTGAGTCCAGAGATCGTCGACCAAAGAATGAAGTTCGTCGACCTGAGAACTAGGTTCGTCGACCTGAGTCAAGAGAACAGTCTGGACTTAGAATTCTGAAGGTGGAATCCAAGGATCGTCGATCTGGACTGAAGTTCGTCGAGCTCAGCTCAGAGAATATTTCTCTAAGATCGTCGAGTTGAGAACGACTATCGTCGACCTGATTTCGACGAACGTCGAACTCATTTTGCTTGGTCTCTTGAGAAATCTCTGAATCTTGAGGAAAACTTTATGTCTTGAGTCTCTGGCAGTCTGATGTTGGCTTTTCCATGTGATGTTGACTCTTAGGACTTGGCCTAGACTCTAGGACACAACTTTGACCCTGGCTATACATGTTGGGTCACATCCTCCTAAGTTAGTGAACCTAGCCCAAATCAAACTAGGGATCCAACAATCTCCCCCTATTTGGGTGAGGTCACTAATAGACTCAAAATGAAAACATAAAGTAAACAAAGGAGGAAAAAGATATATCTGGCAGGGATAATTAACACATGCAGCAGATATATTTACATAAAAGCTTTGTTCAGACAATATGAGATAGTTTAAGATAGAAAGACAGAAATAAAATAGTTTATATTTCACTTCTTTTGCTTTTTCTCTTGATGTTTTATGTCCTTGCCCTTGTCTCCTGGCTTGGTGAAGACTATTTCCCTATTTGTATTTGAAGCTTGTGTCATAGTCATTGTCATGTCAGCAGCCCCTATAATCTTCAGAGATGTAGCTCTAGGGACCACTGCTTCAAGATGCAATTTCATATAATCATCAACATTAAAAAATTTGTTAGCCTTATCAAACCTTTTCAGTTCTTCTCTCCTGTACTTGGACATTGTAGTGTATTCAGATGTATCCTTTCCTTCGGCCTTTGCCTTGTTGATCATAGAGAGGCCTACCAGTTCCTGGAACCTGGCCATTCTAGTTGTGTTGGCTGTTTCTGGATCTTCATAAGGAACAGAAGGAGAGAGTGGCCTTTTAGGACTTTCAGCTTGTTGATGTTGTTGATTTTGATGTTGTTTTCCTGAAGGTTGTTGCCTGTGCTGGCTGCTTTCATGATGAGATCTCTCGTGATGTCTTTAATATGTTTGCATAGGGGCAGATCTTTGAGAACTAGAACCAGAAGCACCAGCTGCAGGAGGAGGAGGAGGTAGTGGATCTTTCCTACACCTTTGAACTAGTGGAGGAGAGTACCTTCTACTCTTCTTCCTTTCCTTTTGTTGATTCTTGGATAGCCTCATTCATGCTGGCATCCCTTTGTATGGAGTTATCTTTTGAAGAATATAGTAAGGGGTGTCATTGTTTGGATTGGGCTTGGGTGCAGGAGGAGGAGGAGCTTTTCTTTTCTTTGAAACTTGCTTCTTCTTCTTTGTATCCTCCTCATCTGAATCCTCATCCTCATCTTCATCATCATCATTGTCAGAACCATGAGCGTTATCATATAGAACATCCAGAGCCTTCAAAGCTTTAGCAGAGATAACAGGTTTTTCTGGAGCAGGAGCAGGAGTTGCAGCAAGAGCTGGAGTTTCAGCAGAGGGTTGAGGAGAAGCTACACAAAAATCAGAACTAATTTGGACAGAGCTTTCAGTTGCTGCCTTATTTTATTTTGCAATATCAGCCAAGATCAATTCATCTAGATTTGGTATTGGAGAGTCATCCATTACAAAAGTTGGTGCTAAAGATATTATTGAGGAAGAGGGAACAACTACTACTTCTGGAGGTGAAGTGATTGCTGACTGTGCAATAGCAAAACTGTCCTTAATTTGCTTAACAACTTTTGAAGAGATGGGGGCAGTATATGGTATAATAGCCAAAGATGGCTTAGTGATCTCAGCTAGAAGATAATGCATATGTACAGTATCAAAAATGCTCAATAAATATTCTAAATTAACTGTGGGATTAAGAATGAAATCACCAACAGTATTAGGTTCTTCAGAGTCTGATTCAAAATCCATATCAATATCAATAAAATCAATCAAATCTTTATCAATCAAATCTGTATCTATGTATTTTATACATTCTGCTACTGTGTCTGAAGTTGTTGCTGTTGCTGTTGCATCTGGTGTTGGAGCTGGAGCTGAAGCCTTTGGAGCTGGAGCTGCTGCTTCATCATCAGGCATCTCCCCATGCATGGTTTCAATAGGGCCTGAAGCCATGCCCCTGACTGAGGAGGGGGCAGTAGTAAGAGCAGATATTTTGTCAGAGAGAAGATATGGTGGTAGCAAGAGGTGTAAGGGCCTCTACTATAAGGGACTTGAGGAGGGGAGTGATGATGGAAATGATGGAAGAGATGGTGGATGGATCCAATGATGGAATGGTAGATTATGTTGCATAAGGTGTAGAAGTGGGAATGATGGGAGGGATAAAGAGTGGAGCATCAGGGATGTGAACATTTGGAGGGATGGTGGATGTTGATGGAGAGGTATGGGTGGCATCTTTCATGATGGTGTCTGTTGGTAGATGGTAAGATGGTATGGAAGATAGATGTGGGGGAAGAGGAGATTGTGGTGGTGTAGAAATGCAAGTGTCATGGGGGGAATCAAGAGATGTTGGTTGTTGGTTTTCTTGAAGAGAGGAACATGGAATGTCAGTGAGGTCAATTGGTGGAGATGAAGCTGGGGAAGCATGTGGAGATGGAGGTGGAGTAGGAACATGAGGATGTTGTTGTTGTTCTGGTGTTGAAGAGATAATGGGAGAGGAAGTGAGTTGGTTTGTTGGAAGTGGTGCTGGAAGAGATGGTGGTGTGGGATGAAGCTCTTCAGCAGGTAGGGGAGTGGCTTTAACAGCCCTGGTACCTTTAGAAGCTGGGCTGGAAGAGGTAGAAGCCTTAGTGGGTTTTGTGATTGTCCTCTCCCACCTGCCAAATAAGGCACATGTGAGCCTTTTACTGGCATTGATGAATATGGTCTGGGAGACCAGTGATTTAGCAGCCTTTTCCTTGAGGAAGATCCCTAGAATCCTTCCAAAACACACTTCTTTCTTATTATTTTTCTTCTTCATCAGATCAAAGAGGATCTGAGCCCAGTCAACTTGCTTCTTATTTATTACTGCACACATGACCAAGAACTGATGTCTTATAATGTAGTCATGGGCAGAATGCTTGTCAAGCAAGACCTTTCCAACAATGTCTGTCAGGAACTTGTATGCTACAGACAAATGCTTCTTCAATAATTTATTTGGGTTGTCACCAGCATAACCCATCAGATTGAGCATCATATCAAACTCTTCAGAATAAATTTCTAAGTCCTCTTCGCCATTTGTCAAACCAAATATTTCGGTTAAAACCGCGGGGGTTAAGGAGATAGTGTTACTACCGATTGATCCTGTCGTAGTACTGTCCTCAGAAATGGATGAAGTATAAACCCATTCCCTGATTTTTGTTCCTGCTAGCTTTATCCTGGTAGTCATCAGGTTCTTCAGATTCTGTTCTTCCAGAAGTTCCAGAATATATAGAAAGATTGGATCTGAGTGCTGGAATGATTCGAAGTCGACATCAAATCTAGAGTCAAACTTCATAGCGGCTAGAGCTCCTGCTGGAATCGCCATGGAATTACCTGCAAAAGAGAGAAACGACGATCAAGTGCAAGAGAACTGAAAGAGCGGGACGGAGGTCGAAGAAAACCTAGATATAAGGTTTTCAAGAATATGAATCGACAGACTCCGTTCCACGAAAATGAAATTAATTCTTCGAGCTGAGATCGACGAAATAAGTTTGACTGAAATAATTCGTCGATCTTGTCCTGAAGAATTGAAAATAGTTCGTCAAACTCCGTTCGGCGAATATCTTCTGAAGCAAGTTCGTCGAACTCCGTTCGACAAATATTGTTTCACTCACAGAGAGTTCGTCGATCTCCGTTCGGCGAATGTCTCTCAAACTTTCCACGATTCGTCGAACTATGTTCGATGAACTCTGGAAAATTCGTCGACTGCAGACAGAAATCAAATAAAGTCTTCTCCATTGATCATTCCAAGTTGATTCACAAAGAACATATGATTTCTCTCATCTAGAGGTTTGGTGAATATATCAGCCCTTTGTAAATCAGTGTAGATATAGACAAGCTTGATTTTATTTTGGTCTACACACTCCCTAATGAAATGGTGTCTTATATCAATATGTTTTGTCCTACTATGGTGAACTGGATTCTGGTCTATGGCTATAGCACTTGTATTATCACAGAGTAGACTTGAATTATTTAAGTTGAACCTATAATCTAGTAGCTGATTTTGTATCCAAAGCACCTGTGAACAACAGCTGCATGCTGCAATATATTCTGCTTCAGCAGTAGAGGTTGACACTGATGTTTGCTTTTTACAAAACCAAGATACTAATCTCATACCCAGGAACTGGCAAGATCCTGAAGTACTTTTTCTATCTACCCTGCATCCAGCAAAATCAGCATCAGAGTATCCAGTTAACTCAAATTCTGATTCAGCAGGATACCATAGGCCTAAATTAGGACAACTCTTTATATATCTCAAAATCCTTTTTAGCAAAATTAGATGAGATTCTTTAGGGTTCACTTGGAACGTAGCACAAAGACATGTGGCAAACATAATGTCTGGCCTACTTGCTGTGAGGTATAATAGGGACCCAACAATGCCCCTATAAAGTTTCTGATCCACAGGTTTCTCTGGTACATCAGAGTCCACAACAGCATTGGTAGCCATGGGAGTTTTCTTTGCTGAGGCATCAGCCATCCCAAACTTCTTTAGAAGTTCTTTAGCATATTTTGCTTGAGAGATGAAGATGCCATCAGGGAGCTTCTTCACTTGGAGACCAAGGAAGTAGGAAAGCTCACCCATGCTACTCATTTCAAATTTGGAATGGATGAGGTCAGAGAACCTATTGGATAATTTGGAATCTGTAGAGCCAAATATAATATCATCCACATAGATTTATACTAACAAGATTTGGTTCTTATGATATATAGTGAAAAGAGTTTTATCTACAGTTCCTCTTGTAAATTTATGCTCTAATAAAAAACTAGCTAAGGTCTCATACCAAGCTCTTAGAGCTTGATTTAGACCATAAAGAGTGTTATGCAATTTAAAAACATGAGAGGGGTAAGTTGGAGAAACAAAACCTGGAGGTTGTTCTACATAAACCTCTTCTTATAGCACTTCATTTAGGAAAGCACTCTTCACATCCATTTGAAAGACCTTGAACCTCTTATATGCTGCATAGGCAAGGAATATTCTTATGGCTTCCAACCTTGCAACAGTTGCAAAGGTTTGATCATAATCAATTCCTTCTTCTTGCCTATATCCTTGAGCAACAAGCCTAGCCTTGTTTCTCACAATAACTCCTTGAGCATCTAGCTTGTTTCTATAAACCCATTTGGTCCCAATAACTGGGTAGTTTTGGGGTCTTCGAACCAAATCTCAAACTCTACATCTCTCAAATTGATTTAGTTCCTCCTGTAGTGCAAGGATCCAGTGGGAATCCTGCTCAGCATCATGAATAGAAAGAGGTTCAACCTGAGAGAGAAAACAGGCATGCATCAAATCTTCGGTACATTGATGCTTTGTCTGTACACCTGCTGATATGTCTCCAATATGAAAGATATGGTACCTAAACACCTAGAGGGGGGTGAATAGGTGACCTAATCCTTTTCTAACTTTGTTGGCAGCCAAACAGTTATATCACAGATTTCTAACTACTTTTGCACAGCAAACAGCAATAACAAAACATACACAGCTAATCCACAGCACAATCACAGCACAGCACACAGTGTTTTATAGTGGTTCCCCAAGATATGGGTACATCCACTTTCCCCCTTCGCCTATCTAGCAGTGTACTAGATTCGGCCGAACTTCTCCACTGTCTCAGAACCCAAATTGGTTCCTACACCTCAGGCCCAAAGCCTTACAACTCAGCTTTATCCCAAAGCCTACACTCAGCCAATCAAGGCCTACACTCAGCCAACCAAGGCCTACACTCAGCCAACAAGGCCTACACTCAGAGATCTCTATCTCCTACACTCAGGCTAACAAGCCCTACCCTCAGCCTTTATAAATACAGGCTTACAAATCACTCAGATCCAATAGATCCTACAAGTTACAAATGTAATACAAATAATAACTCTACAACTCAGAATTAAAGGAGGGGAGTTGAGAGATTCTTGATGAGTTCTTGGAAGAACTCAGCTGGATTCACCCTGACTTAGCTTTCTTCAAAGCTTCTTGAGTAGAACTGAATAAGACTGAATCCTCTGCAGTTGTTCCTTGACCTCTGCCACTTAAGATCCAGAATTGAATCTGAATCCTTCTTCTCAGCCTAGTTCCAGAGGCTGATTTCTTGGATGGAGCCCTCTCTCTCCAACTTCTTAGATCTGCACTTGAACTGCTAGATCTTCTTGTGTTGATTCTCTTTGTACCACTTTAATAATTACTTCAACAACTCTAAACCACTTTCAACAACTTTGAACATCAGTTTCTGTAAACTGTAGGTGCCTATTTATAGGCTTTCTTCATGGTAACCGGCTGGACTGGTTCATAACTGACTTCTGACATCTCTGACAGTTGCTGTAGACCGGCTGGAACGGCAGCTGTCAAGTCATCCAGTCACTTCTTCAAAATCTCTAACTGTCTGTAAGTGTCGAGACTTTCTGTCTTTAAGTGTCGACACTTATAGTCCAAGTGTCCACACATGTTGTGTAAGTGTCGACACAAGTCTACAAGGTGTCGACATAACTCCTTGTATGTCTCGACACAGATTCTTCTGCATGTGTCGACACTGAAATTGAGTGTCGACACAAGTACTTGTTCTTCTAGCTTTTGCTGAATTCTTCTATGTGTCGACACATCTCCTTTGTGTCGACACATCTTCTTGTGTTGAATCTGTCAAGTGTCGACACTGCTTCTTGGTGTCGACACATAGTCTTCTATGTTGAATCTTGCTGAGTGTCGACACAGCTCCTTGTGTCGACACACCTTCTTGTTGTTGAGACTTCAGCTGAGTGTCGACACATTCCCATAGTGTCGACACTTGTACTTAGAATAATTTGTTGTTCTTTACTAAGTGTCGACACAGCTCCATGTGTCGACACTTTCTTCCAGTGTTGAGTCTTCAGCTGTGTGTCGACACATTGTTCTGGGTGTCGACACATACTTCAAATGCTGACTCTTCTGCATAGTGTCGACACATTGTGTTGAGTGTCGACACTTGTACTTAGACTCTGCAGACTTTTGCTGAGTGTCGACACAGCTCCAAGTGTCGACACTTTCTGGTGTAGACACACCTTCACTGAGTGTCGACACACCTCCTTGTGTCTACACTTTCTGTCTGCACTTTTCTTCACTGAGTGTCGACACAGCTCCAAGTGTCGACACTTTCTGTCTGGTGTCGACTCTGCATCCCAGGTGTCGACACAATAACTCCAAGTGTCGACACTGCTTGTCTGGGTGTCGACACAAGCTTTCTTAAGTGTCGACACTTTCCCTCTGGGTGTCGACACATGGACTTAGAAACTTTTTGCTTCAGTCTAGTGATTTCTTAACCTGCACAAGTAACTCAAACATACATCAAATACATTATGATGTATATCATTGAGTTGGGTGAGGCTTCTTCAAATCAGGTACATTTGACCAATGTACCCAACAATCTCCCCCTATTTGGAGAAGTCATAACCCTTAGTCAATGATATACACCATTCATAATTAAAATTACAAAATGATGTAAAGCAGATTATAAACAGTAGGGTAAACATAAACATGTAATATTTCACACATGTATACACATTCAACATTGCAGAACAAACAAGAAATAGACATATTCTCAGAACAATCATGAAATATATTTATCATATATTGTTCTAACATTTTTCTAATACATCTTCAATGGTTTACAAAAATGTTTTTCATTCTAAAGATTACAACAATCTTCAAGTTAATTCCTAATCTATTTTTTATCTGGTTCTTTGATAACAATGCCTTTGCCTGATTGGACTTGAGCTTTGATAGTGGCTTCAGGAGTTTCAGCAATAGCAGGCTTCTTGCCTTTTAAGTCCTTCTTCTTCAGCTCTTCTGCTTTGATTTTCTGCCTTTCAAAATAGTGGTATGGCTTGGGGAAGTACTTGCTAGGCTCCACTGCAGTAGGAGGTAGCTTTCCCATCTTTGCCTTTCTTCTATATTGAACAATGGCCTCCTGTCTTATTTCATGTTTCCTCCATTCTGCTTCAGAGAACCACTTGTTCCTTTCATGAGCATTGTCCTTGGCAGCTTTCCAGGCAGTTAAAATTATATTTCTAGAGGTAGGGCTCCACTGTTCAAAATCTGGCCTTTGTTCTGCTTGTTCCCTAAACCTCTTCTTTGACAACCTTGCCTCTTCTTCTTTCTCTAATGCCTCTTGCATAGCTGCAGAAATAGGCTGAACCACTTTATCCAGAATAACATTAGGCTTCCCTTTAGTTGGGCTATACATTGTCTGGACATCTGCTTGAACCATGTCAAAATCTGGAGGTGGATAAATCACTTGAGCTACCTCTGGTTGCTCACCTCCAAGATATGCAGTTTGAATCCCTAATTCAGCAACATTATCATCATCACAGAGTGGAGGATAGCCCAGTGTAGCTCTGATGGAGTTAGATATCCATTTGGCATGGTCAGAGCTAGCTTTGACTAATACTCTCTCCCCCTTTATGACTTCTCTAGCCATATGGTCTCTGACATCATCCTTTTGAAATCTAATTTGACTGTCCAAATATCTAATTCCCTCTTTAAAGAATGGTTTTAGCTTTTGCAGTTGTTCAGAGATAGCTTTCTGAGAGGCTTGAATTGCAGTCTTATTCTTCAATTCAGTGACTATAGCATTGTGTGAAGCAGTCAAGTTGTCATTCATCCTTAACTGATTTTCCAGTACATACCCTTGCTTCAATGCTATATCATCTACCTGTGCTTTGATCTTTTCTTGGTGTGTTGCCAGATACACCACTACATTGCCACCCTTGTGGAAGCAGTCTGTCATCTCTTTCTTATTAAGGTTCATTTCAAACCTTATAGACTTTATATCTTGTGCAAGATCAAACTGTAGGGCTTTGTGCCCTTCATCTACATAAGCCTCTATTGCTTTTCTTTGTTCATCCATTTTAATCTGTAGTGCAGTCAGTAAGGTACTATGATCAACTGTTGGAGCATGGTGAATTATAGGCTGTGGGGTTATAGATTGCAAAGCCTTCTTATAACTCTGGCTTCTCCTCTTGAAGACATAGAGTTTCTTCTTCTTGGCCCTAGCACTCTCCTCATCTTCAGAGGCAGAAGTGCTGGCAATATCAACCCTGTCCTTAGGGCTTTGAGGCTTCTCAGTTTGCACATCAGGTGCTTGCTCATTATCTAGCCTAATAGGCTCTTCCAGAACTATCAGTTGCTCCCCCTCAGCAACAGCACTCTTATCTTCAGCAACAGCATCCTTGTCCATATCAAAATCTTCTTGATCTAGATTTAGGAATAGATCTTCCATTGTAAACTCTTGAGGTGAAGAAGCTGGAGAAGTTCTTGGTTCTTCAACTACTTGATCAGGAACCACTTTTAGGACAACAGATGTGTCTTTGATAACAACATCTGGTTCTTGGCTAGGCAGCTGAGTGTGCTGAGGAACATCAGACAAATCAGCATCTTTTATAAGATATTCTATAGTTTTTAGGTCAGTGAGTACCTCTTGGATGATGATGGTGGCTTGCTCACTGTCCAGAGTAGATGACTGTTCTACAACTGGAAGCTCCCCCTGGCTTTGATCCCTGTGGATGGGGCTAGCCTGTGGTAGCTCCTCCTGGATCTCAGCAACATCTTCAGCAGTAGGGGTCTTCTCTGCAGCCACTTCCTCTTGATCATCTGGAGTGAAAACAACTTGTTCTTCACTATCAGAACTGCTGGAGGACTCTTGTGCCACAGCAGCAGTTTTTCTCTTCTTCTTTGGAGGAATCTCCTTCTCAGCAACTGTCTTTTCTGGAGTTAGAATTTCCTTAGACAACACCCTGTCCCATCTGGAAAATATCCGTTGATCCATCTTCCTCATGTGGTTGATCTTGCTTCCAGCAGCATTGCTCATTACCTCTGGTATTGTACCAGCTAGGTAGAGACTTATAATTCTGCCCAGATTGGGCTTCTTCAAGCTCTCCTTGATCTTGTCAAAAACCACTATTGACCAGTCTGTTTTCAGAGTGAATATGATTCTAGTCATAATTACAAACATAGAGGCAGACACCCTGTCATGCCCTCCAGGCTTACTGAGAATAACCTTGCCCACAATCTCAGACATGAATTTTCCTTGACTGTTCATGTCTTTCCTGTTAAAGACAGATCCTATCTTCATCTTTGGATCAAGTCCACACCAGGTAAGGGCTTCCCTGGTCTTGGATGCAGTTACTTCTTCTTCATCTTGTGTTTTAGGTAGCTGGAGTACCTTCCTCAGACTTTTTGGTGAAATCTTGACTTTAGATCCATGAACTCTGGATTTGATTCTATATCCAAAGTCATCTATAGCAGCTCCATTAAGGAATTCAAGAACTTCCTTCTTCCAAATCTTTGTTGGTTCTGAAACCAAGTATTCTAGTCCAGAATTGGCGACTAGGGTTACCACCGACTGGATTTCTTGATCAGCTTCATCGAACGCGCCGCGCACAAGCTCATAGCCTTCATTAACGTTCTCCTCAAGCTTAGGAGCCATTAGGGTTTGGAGAATTAGTCTTTAGAAAAGAGAGATGTCGACACAGTAGTTTTGGTCTCGAAACTTTGAAAGCGTGTCGACAAACAAAGACAGAACCCTATTTATACCTGTCTAATTTTGAAGATGAACAGGCGGGACAGCTATCTTAGGATGTGTCGACACTGGCAATAAGTGTCGACACTGACTTATAATGTCTTGACACACATGTGTCGACACAAGTTTAGTCAACAGATTTTATGTGTCGACACTTGGTTATGTGTCGACACAACACAACTTGACACATTGTCGAGACTTTACTTAGAAAAATTCTGAGTAAAACTTAAGTGTCGACACCACATAGGATGTGTCGACACCTACTTGACATGTGTCGACACTAACATTCTGAAGTGTCGACACCACATTCCTAGATGTGTCGACACCTTTCTCCTGAAGTGTCGACACCACTATTCTGTGTCGACATAGACTTGTCTATATGTCGACACCTTTTTACTTAGCCAATTTTCTATTCTGTAAACTTAGTCTAAGTTTATCATTCCTAGTTCAATTTTGAATCTATTGAACTTAGCTTCTTCTAGTGGCTTAGTAAACATGTCCGCTATCTGATTATCAGTTTTAACATATTCAAGTGAAATATCTTCTCTTTCTACATGTTCTCTAAGAAAGTGATATTTAATCTCAATATGTTTTGTTCTACTATGAGATACAGGGTTATTAGCTATTGAAATAGCACTTGTAGAATCACAGTAAAGTGGAGTTCTACTTACCTGAAATCCATAGTCCTCTAGCTGATGTTGAATCCACAGAAGTTGAGCACAGCAACTTCCTGCAGCCACATACTCTGACTCAGCTGTGGAGATAGCCACACTAGTCTGCTTTTTGCTGCTCCATGAAATTAGTCTCCCACCTAGGAATTGACAGGTTCCAGTAGTACTCTTTCTATCCTCTTTGCATCCTGCAAAGTCTGCATCTGAATAACCTGTTAGATTAAAGTCTCCATTCCTAGGGTACCAGAGGCCTAGATAGGGAGTGCCCTTTAGATATCTCAAAATTCTCTTGACTGCAGTCAAGTGAGACTCTTTAGGGCAGGCTTGATACCTTGCACAAACACATGTATCATACATAATGTCTGGTCTACTAGCAGTTAAGTATAATAAGGAGCCAACTATCCCTCTATACAAGGTTTCATCCACAGGTTTCCCTGCATCATCCTTGCTAAGAGACATACTTGACCCCATAGGAGTCTTCATGGTACTGGATGAATCCATACCATACTTCCTTATGAGTTCTAGGGTGAACTTTGACTGACAAATGGACAAACCACTCTCAGTCTGTTTAACTTGGAGACCCAAGAAAAACTTCAGCTCTCCCATACTACTCATTTCAAACTGACCTTGCATAAGTTTTGCAAACTTTTTGCAAAGGCTGCTTTCAGCAGACCCAAATATAATGTCATCTACATATATTTGGACTAGTATGACTTTGCCTCTAGATTCCCTAAGGAATAGAGTCTTATCTATTTTCCCCCTTGAGAATTTGTTCTCAATGAGGAAACTAGATAGGGTTTCATACCAAGCCCTAGGGGCTTGCTTTAACCCATATAAAGCTTTCCTAAGTCTATAGACATAATGAGGTAGAGTTGGATCAACAAAACCTGAAGGCTGCTCCACATAGACTTCTTCTTTCAAATTACCATTTAGGAATGCTGACTTGACATCCATTTGGTATACCTTGAATCCTTGATAGGTTGCATAGGCCAAGAACATTCTTATGGCTTCCAGTCTGGCTACTGGAGCAAAGGTTTGATCAAAATCAATACCTTCTTCTTGCCTATATCCTTTAGCAACCAGTCTAGCTTTATTCTTAATGATGACCCCTTGTTCATCCATCTTATTCCTGTAGATCCACTTAACTCCTATTACATTGTGGTCTTTAGGTTTAGGAACAAGTTCCCAAACCTTGCACCTCTTGAACTGATTAAGCTCTTCTTGCATTGCTTCAGTCCATTGTGGATCTTGTATTGCTTCTTCAAATCTTTTAGGTTCAACTTGAGACAAAAAGCTGGAATAGATTGCAGCATCCTGATTTCTGCTCCTAGTTTGAACTCCTTGTCTTGGATCTCCAATAATCAGCTCTACTGGATGATCTCTAAGATGCCTGTGGGCTGGAGGCATCCTCACTTCAGGTTGAACCACTTCAGCATCTGCATCATGCTGTATTCCTTGGATTTCTTCAGCAATTGGCACATGTAGTTCTCTCCCTAGACAGCAGCTACTCTCCTCTCCTTGCTGTCTTGCAGCAGGCACCTCTTCTATAGTAAGCTTGTCCATTGTCTTTGTCAAACCTGTGGGGCTGCATACATTGCTAGACAACTCATTATTAATAAGTTTTGTCTCATCAAAAACTACATGCACTGATTCTTCTACAACTTGTGAAGTCAAGTTGTAGACTCTATAAGCCTTACTATTATTGCTGTACCCAACAAAAATTCCCTCTTGGGACTTGGCAGCAAACTTAGTTAAGTAAGACTTCCCATTGTTAAGTATGAAGCATTTGCAACCAAAGATCCTGAAGTAGGATAGGTTTGGTTTCCTGCCTTTCACTACTTCATAGGGGGTCTTGTTAAGCCCTTTAGTGATGGTAGCCCTATTTATAACATGGCATGCAGTGTTAACTGCTTCAGCCCAGAAATACTCTGGCAGTGATGTATCACTTAATAAGGTTCTACCAGCCTCTATCAAGGTTCTATTCTTCCTCTCAGCAATGCCATTTTGCTGAGGTGTTCTAGGTGAAGAGAATTCTTGAAATATCCCAAAGTCTTCACACAGTTTTTTCATGCTATCAGACTGAAACTCAGTACCATGGTCACTTCTAATTTAGACCACAGTACTATTTAGTTCATTCTGAATTTGCTTGACAAAGCTGTAGAAGACACTAGGGGTTTCAGATTTCTGTCTTAAGAAGAACACCCAGGAAAACCTTGAGTAGTCATCTACAACTACAAGGGTATAGACCTTTCTACCTAAGCTGTGAACTGGCATTGGACCAAAGAGATCCAAATGCAAAAGGTACAAACACCTCACATCATCTTTGTTTTTTATGCTTTTAAAAGTGGATTTGGTCTGCTTGCCCTTTTGACAAGCTGAGCAAATTCCATCTTTAGCACACTTAACTTGAGGATCATTCCTCACTAACTCTTTGCTAAAGAGTTTGCTAATTGTCTTGTAGTTAAGATGGGCAAGCCTCTTGTACCATTTGACACAATGAGAGAGTGTCTCATCAGCTACAAGATGTAACATCCCATTTCCAACTAGACCCCTAAGAGTGGTTTTGGCCATGACTGGGTCATGACAAAACCCTAGGAAGCCAGAAATGGGCCAAGAGATAGGAGGCCAAGGTAGGGAGGCCCTGCTGGTCTGCAAATAGTAGAATTTTGAACAATGGTTTAGAATGACAATGGGGCTTCACCATGGCCCCAAGACCCTACCACAACACTCCCAAACATCTTGGGAGACCCATTAGAGCCAAAAGGACCCATTAGGGCCAACCCAAGAGGCCCAGTTGACCAAGGTCAACCCTAGCCCTGAATGGGTCAACCTAGCCTACTTAGGGCCAATTGACCCACTCCTAGTCTAGAGGACCCCACCTATGCCCTACCTAGACCCTAAGGGAAGTCAATGGGTCACCAAGGATCCATAGGGGTGAACCCTAATGGTCATGTTGACCCAAGTCAACTCTAGCCCTAAAATGGTCAAAGTGATCTTACCAAGGGTCAAGTGACCTTTAAGGTGCCAAGTCAACCCTACCCAACCCTACATAGACCTTAGGGGAGGCCAATGAATCACCCAGGACCCAATGGGGTCAACCTAGATGGTCAAACTGACCAAGTCAACCCTCATTGAGGGTCAAGTCAACTTAGCCCAAAAAGGGCTAACCCAAGCTCAAGCCACTTCTCCCTTAGGCTAAACCCATTCCCATGACCATCATAATCCAGTGGGCTGCCTTTAGCTTGTGAGGTTGACTAGTCAACCAGAGGTGACTAGGAGAGAGAAAAGAGCTCCTCTCCATGATAATGGAGGAGAGAGAAAATGGGGAAGAGGAAAGGGAAGAGAGAAGCCGGCCAAGGAAGGCCAACAGCCACCAGTTATGGCTGTAATCAACTCCTATAGGGGAGAGGAGTTGATTCCAGCCGTTTCCCGGCCACCAAGGGGTGGGTTCAGCCCCCTCCACACAACCCGAGCCACACCTTTAATGGTGTTAATGGCTATTGAAGAACCAGCCTCTCCTCTCCCCCATTTGCCATTTAAACACCTTCAGGGAGCCGAGGGGATCATTTTGGAGCGTTTACCTGGAGGAGACGAGCCATTCCACTGTGCAGTTGCAGAAGCCGAGCGCCGCCGCCGCCGTCAATGGCATCCCGCCGCTCCTCTCGCATCCAGGCCGTCAGGAAGGTCCTCCTCCTTCTCTTTTCTCATGGGTAGATCTTAGGTTTCATTAGGGCCAAGGTTCGGGCACAATTGAGCCCGATCCAACTCGCAAAATTCATGGCTTTCGGCCGAGAATTTATTTGGTTGGATCGCCGGAATCCGCCCCTCCGGCGGCTGTGCCGCCGTCTGGCGATAGCCACCACCTCAACGGAGGTGATGGTGGCGGTGGCCGGCCGGGGAAGGGACTGGGTGGCCGGCGGCAGACGCTTGAAGTCGGCACAGGAAGAAGCGATCCTGGCCGTTGGCTCATCGGGGACGATAACCCAGCGCCGTCGATCTGCGCCAAGATTCGCGCGGCATCAAATCAAATACTTTAGGATTTAAATAAAATCATTTCATTTCTGTCACACTAGATGTATTTAATGTGTTTAATTTTTAAAAATACTTAGGGACCCTGAATGGAAATCTGCCCAACATGAAAATTGTAGCTTAGGGTGTCTAGTTTGTAGCAAAAATTGCTTGGACCCTTTTGGGCCACTGGTTAGACCAGGGTACCCTTTTTGGGAGGACCTATACCTAGGCCTAAACAGAGATTATTTTTGGTGCCCACACTTCATTCCTTATCCAAACAAGTTGAAATTTGGGCAGTGAGAAAGTCTTAGCCATACCTAAAACCTGTCCAAAATTTAGAATTTTTGGAGAATATTGTTCTATAGTTTTAGGAAAATTTAATAAATCATGATTAATTTAATTATGTGACCTAATTAATTTAAAACTCCCCCAAATTTTGGTGGGTGGTCTTAGATGTCATGATAGGTATAGGGTTAAAACTTTAGCTCATTTGGAGATGTTTAGGACAGGTAATTTACCCACCCTATATATGACCTTATAAGGGTATTTTGGTCAAAAGCCACTATTTGATGGTTGAGTTGCCAAATTCCCTCATCAGAGGCTGAAATTTTGGTCACTGATATAACTTGACTTTTTACACTCACTTATGGAGTTTGGAGTGGATTGGACTAGGGTAGCCCTAGAATTTTAGGGTAGGCCCTTTAGGGTAAATTTCTAGGGTTTGAAGAAATTGGGGTCAAAAGACCTTGGATGGACTTGAAACTTGGGAATGATGTCCATAGGGTTACTATGGTCCTGTGGTTAAAAATTTTAGGGCAATTGGAAGACTTAAAACCCCTTAAATCCATAACCCTAGTTTAGGGCACTAGCTTGAAACCATAAGATCTAATACCAAAACTTTCTGAAAAGGCCTAAGTCTTTGAATGGGTAGTTGCTTAGGGTATATATATCTCTGGAAATTTTATAATAAATTTTGGATGAATACTTTTGGTACTTTGATCACAAGTCATGTTTTACAATTTTTACTTAGGAATTTTTGGAGAAAAATATACTTGATTAAACCTGATGAAACTTAGCAAAGGGGTTTGTAATCATGGTACCCATCTCTATAAATTTTTATGAAATTTTTGAAGAATGATATTTAGTAGTTGCTTCTTTAATTATTTAATTCTATGGAACTTTGGTAAATTTAATAATGACATTTAGATTGTCTGAAAAATTTTAATTTCTTCATCATGATGTTTCTAGATCCTTATGAAGCCCTAGTAATTTTTACATAATTATTGGAGACATATTTGTGGCACTTCCTTCATTATATTTGAGTTTAGGAATTATTTTTAATATATCCTTTAGAGGTCAAGAACTATCTGGAAAATTATGAAAATGGGCAACCAATAATATTTCTCTGTTATTTAGTGAATACAAATTTTAGGAGGCCATTACCTGAGAAAATCTTATGGTTCATGTTCAAATTGACTATGGCCTAGTTTTTGAGGAAAATTCAATAAATAGTAGATTAATTGGGAAAAATATGATTTTCTGAATTTAGACTATATTTATCATAATAGACCTCTAATAATTATCATAAGGGTACTGGATGAGTATTTCATGTACTTCCCTTTTTACGGGTCATGTAGCTTAAGTGGTCTGCATATAGTAAAACTGCAGGATCTCATTTGGATGTGAACTAGGGCAAGTATGATGAGTCATGGTGGTTGTTGTAAGGACAAGTGGAATGGGCTGCGTCTTGGGAAGATGAGTGAGTAAGGTGTGGATCTGTCTAGGGTTATAGACGTTTGGGTCCGACGAAAGATCGTCCTACCCAAGGAGAGTGGAGTCAAACTACCCTAGGATTAGCATATCGAAATATGAGAAAATAAAGGGTAAGGGAATCAACCAATAATAAAATAAGTACCTTGCGAAAGGGAACGCTGGGCGTAATCCCAACATAGTTCCTAGTGCCCCTTGAGAGCCCTTCACAGGGAATACCGGGGGCAGTCCTGGGTTAACGTAAACTGTTTAATAAGCTGAAAGAGTAACTTAGTAATTAGGGTTGCACATTCCACAACACTAATGGCACCAGAGGTTGGATAGGAGCTTCGGCTCGGATGGTTAAAAAGGCGGACTTTGGGTCCGGGGAGCTTCGGCTCGATTGCTTGAGTCGGACGTGTTGGTCCGGGGAGCTTCGGCTCGATTCTTGATTACGCTAATTTGCATGTGCATAACAGGAAAGGAAATTAAGGTGGTGGGTCTTCGGTATTGGAGGGTCGATGCACCGACGCCATTACGTTGACTCGGCAAGTGTGGTTAGCACTTCGCCAACAGAAGTCCGGTGCGCCAGCCGGTAAGAGTACGCAGGAGTCCGCTTCGTGCACCAAGCGTTGAGGCGTACGATAGGTCTGACCGGTAGTGCTTTATTGGTTTAGAGGTGGGCGAGGCCCAACCCACCGCTTTCGTCTGCCACTACGGAGGTATCCTGGGAGGTTACGGCTCCAGAAAGGGGGAACTAAAGGTCTGTGTGCACAGAGTCGGGTGTGTGTGTTGCACTTGCATGTCCATCATACCCACTTGCATGTCATGGCATAATCGTTACCTTTAACCTTGACACCTAAAGTATAAGTGGAATGGGACGCTTATACCTTAGGATCTGCAAAACGACCCCTTAGTCTATAAGCTTGTGTGGGCAAGTTTATAAATTAAGGTTAATTTTGATATATTTAGTTACTGCTGTTTGACCACCGACACCCCAATATATAAATTGGTATGGGACTTTTTATACGATGGGAGCCTTGCAAAAGACCCCTTGGCTTATGTGTTTTTCACATAAGTGAAGGTTACATTTCATATTACAGCTTATTGTCTTTATATGCTATAGAACTTGCTAGATTAGGACCGCTGCCATCTGCTATTGATATTCTCCACCTTCAAGTCCTCCCCTTTCTTCCTCTCCGCTCGGTGCCTAGGAGCCGTGGGGGAAGGGGTGGGGGATGATAGGACTTAGTCTTTTAGACTAACGGTTTTCGAACCGCATCATTTAGGGGATCGCGGAGACCAGCATGGAGGAGCAGCCCCAGAGACCGGTGCGCTTGGAGGTGGGGCAGTCTAGCTCCAGAGTTCACACAGCCGGGACCGTGAGTCTCGACCCTGAGCAGTTTTCTACTTTTGTTTCTGCATGAGAGATCTTGTAGTGAGGATTTGATGTACCGGGCATAAGCCCGTTTTGCTACTCTGATGTTATTTGCTGTGGACACTCCCTTCGTGGAGTTATATTTATTATGTCATGTGATCCTCTGTGGACAGATAGTTTCCATTTACTTCATTATTTTGCTACTTTTATATGATCGAAATGGCCGGCAGAATCGGCGCTTTGTGGTGATGACTCTTCAGGGCGTGAAGGAGTCACCGCAAAACGGCGGTTCTGGGCCTAAGACCCCGGTGTCCGAAAAAGAAAAAAAAGGGGGGGGGGGGGTCTTACACAAGACAAACTGGAGAACCATTGTTCTCAGTCATAATGTCTAGGCAGTAGACATTCCTCTTCCTATATCCTGTCAAAATGATCTCTTGATCACTTGACCTCTTGATATGACAACCATTTTTAACAAATGAGATGTCATACCCTACATCACTTAATTGACTTATACTTATTAGGTTGTGTTTCAACCCTTTAACATAAGCCACTTGAGTAATGGTAACTAAGTTTGAAGAAATGTTACCAAACCCTTTGATGATTCATTTTTCAGAACCACCAAAGGTCACTTTAGGACCATTTTTGATTGGAATGTAGTCCTTCAGTAGACCCCTAGTTCCAGTCATATGTCTGGAACATCCACTGTCCAAGTACCATGTAGGGGTATGGCCACTTGGACTCACCTGCAAAACAAATTAATGAACCTTAGAACCCAAAGTATTCTTGGGTCCTTGGTGATTGTTAGTTTGCAATTTGACAAACCTACCTACTGGCTTTCCAACAGGTAGTTTGGAACTCACTTTGGCACTCACATTGTGCCAACAGTCCACTGCAAAATGGCCAACTTTGCCACAGCACCAACATTCAAATTTATTGTACCTTTGCTTAGGTACAGCCTTGGCTGACTTGACTACAGCAGGCTTGTTGAATGTTGGGGCTTTGCCGTTGGACTTATACTTGGACTGCTCAGTCCCTGCAGGTCTAACAAAACCCAGCCCAGCCTTGCCTTTATGATGAACAAATTCATCAATTAAGGGTATCACTGATTTAGGTTTTGAAAACCTAGCAACAAGCTCTCTCTCTTTCTGAAGATTGATCTCCAGTCTCTTAATTTGATCATTCTTATAGGTGATAGTTCCCATTTGAATCACAGTAATGTGTTTCAGCCTGGCTACCTCATTCAGTTTTTGATCAAATTGCTTCTCAAAATCTGTTGCAGCAGCTTTAAGATCAGCAATTTCCTTTGCCTGACTTTTGGCTAGGGTCTTGCTTTTCTTGTAAGCTTGCAACAGTACCTTATATTCATCTATAAGCTGATGAATATCTTCCTCAGACTCAGATATATTCTCATCACTTGATGAAGAAAAATCTGATTCTGAACTAGAACAAGAAACTGAATTTAAACTTGAACTTTGTACCTGACTGGGTCCTGGCTGCTCCAGGATTTTGGCACTTTCTGTCAAAGCCATTAGCCCTTGGCAATGACTGTCTTCTTGTTCATAAATTGACTCCAAGATCTGCATGAATTCTTCCTCTTCTTCTTCAGCAAACAGCCCTATGTAGGCTTCAGCCTCAGACTCAGTTTCTGAAGAAGAGATATCTGATAGAGTCTTCTCCTTCTTAGTAACAAAAGACTTTTGTTTCTTCCCTTTGAAGTGAGTCTTTTTCCTGTCACCAGATTCCTTTCTCTTCTCTGGACAATCTGCAATAACATGTCCATGTCTATTGCAGCAATAGCAAACAATCTTTGAACCAGTTGCCTTGCTTGATTTTGTCATTTTCTTGTCATTCTTTGAAGACCTCTTTTTCTGATAAGAGTCTTCCTTTCCTTGTGATGTAGAAGGCCTTGACCTCCACTGTTTCTTTTTCAAAAACTTCTGAAAGTGTCTAGTGAAAGCAGCAAAGTCTTCATCACTTTCACTGCTCTTAGACTTTGTGCTGACAGACTCATTAGACTCTGATTCAACTACCTCTGGAGGTGGAGTTGAAGACTTATTCCTGCACTTTCTGGGAACTTCTGTCTTGAAAGCAACAGTTCTTTCTTTGTGCTCAGTCCTTGTTGATTTCTCCTCCTCTTTTCTCACTGTTAACTGCATTTCATAAGACAATATCTTGCCAAACAGTGTGGGAGGAGGAATTTCCCCCAACTTAGCCATTTCTCTTATGGCACAGATCTTGGTGTCCCAATCTTTGGTTAGGGACCTTAAGAACTTGTCATTTAGTTCATAGTTACTGAACTCTCTTCCATAAGACATGAGTTCATTAACTATTCTGTAAAATTTCTTATAGCACTCAGTGATGCTATCACCATTTCCTTGCCTAAAACTTTCATACTCTTGATTTAGCAAGGACTTCCTATCTTGCCTAACTTCTTCAGAACCTTCCATATAGACAATGAGAGTATCTCACATCTCTTTTGTTGTTTTATAGTGAATTAAGTTCTGAAAAGTTGCATCATCAATGGCACTCACTATTATGTTTTGTGCCCTCTTGTCCATGGTGGCCAGGACAATTTCATCCTTAGTCATCTCAGAGAAATCCTTTGGAGTTCTCTGATTTGCATCTAGAACTGAAATCTTCATATGCACATAAGGCCCTTCCTTTACTGTGATGTAGATTCTAGGGTCTGAGGCCTCCATAAATAGCCTTACCCTTTCTTTCCAGATCCCAAAGATCTCCTTCCTGCATATGGGTAATTTCATGAAACCCAATTCCTTGTGATTCTCATAAGACCCCATGTTTCTTGATTTTCTTGAATTTCTTGAATCTGTGTTGTCCCTTACACTGAATCTGCCAAACAGGATCTCCTCAGGCTGTTAGTCCTTGTTTTGAGGAACCTGGCTCTGATACCACTTGAAAGATATGGTACCTAAACACCTAGAGGGGGGGTGAATAGGTGACCTAATCCTTTTCTAACTTTGTTGGCAGCCAAACAGTTATACACAGATTTCTAACTACTTTTGCACAGCAAACAGCAATAACAAAACATACACAGCTAATCCACAGCACAATCACAGCACAGCACACAGTGTTTTATAGTGGTTCCCCAAGATATGGGTACATCCACTTTCCCCCTTCGCCTATCTAGCAGTGTACTAGATTCGGCCGAACTTCTCCACTGTCTCAGAACCCAAATTGGTTCCTACACCTCAGGCCCAAAGCCTTACAACTCAGCTTTATCCCAAAGCCTACACTCAGCCAATCAAGGCCTACACTCAGCCAACCAAGGCTTACACTCAGCCAACAAGGCCTACACTCAGAGATCTCTATCTCCTACACTCAGGCTAACAAGCCCTACCCTAAGCCTTTATAAATACAGGCTTACAAATCACTCAGATCCAATAGATCCTACAAGTTACAAATGTAATACAAATAATAACTCTACAACTCAGAATTAAAGGAGGGGAGTTGAGAGATTCTTGATGAGTTCTTGGAAGAACTCAGCTGGATTCACCCTGACTTAGCTTTCTTCAAAGCTTCTTGAGTAGAACTGAATAAGACTGAATCCTCTGCAGTTGTTCCTTGACCTCTGCCACTTAAGATCCAGAATTGAATCTGAATCCTTCTTCTCAGCCTAGTTCCAGAGGCTGATTTCTTGGATGGAGCCCTCTCTCTCCAACTTCTTAGATCTGCACTTGAACTGCTAGATCTTCTTGTGTTGATTCTCTTTATACCACTTTAATAATTACTTCAACAACTCTAAATCACTTTCAACAACTTTGAACATCAGTTTCTGTAAACTGTAGGTGCCTATTTATAGGCTTTCTTCATGGTAACCGGCTGGACTGGTTCATAACTGACTTCTGACATCTCTGACAGTTGCTGTAGACCGGCTGGAACGGCAGCTGTCAAGTCATCCAGTCACTTCTTGAAAATCTCTAACTGTCTGTAAGTGTCGAGACTTTCTGTCTTTAAGTGTCGACACTTATAGTCCAAGTGTCCACACATGTTGTGTAAGTGTCGACACAAGTCTACAAGGTGTCGACACAACTCCTTGTATGTCTCGACACAGATTCTTCTGCATGTGTCGACACTGAAATTGAGTGTCGACACAAGTACTTGTTCTTCTAGCTTTTGCTGAATTCTTCTATGTGTCGACACATCTCCTTTGTGTCGACACATCTTCTTGTGTTGAATCTGTCAAGTGTCGACACTGCTTCTTGGTGTCGACACATAGTCTTCTATGTTGAATCTTGCTGAGTGTCGACACCGCTCCTTGTGTCGACACACCTTCTTGTTGTTGAGACTTCAGCTGAGTGTCGACACATTCCCATAGTGTCGACACTTGTACTTAGAATAATTTGTTGTTCTTTACTAAGTGTCGACACAGCTCCATGTGTCGACACTTTCTTCCAGTGTTGAGTCTTCAGCTGTGTGTCGACACATTGTTCTGGGTGTCGACACATACTTCAAATGCTGACTCTTCTGCATAGTGTCGACACATTGTGTTGAGTGTCGACACTTGTACTTAGACTCTGCAGACTTTTGCTGAGTGTCGACACAGCTCCAAGTGTCGACACTTTCTGGTGTAGACACACCTTCACTGAGTGTCGACACACCTCCTTGTGTCGACATTTTCTGTCTGCACTTTTCTTCACTGAGTGTCGACACAGCTCCAAGTGTCGACACTTTCTGTCTGGTGTCGACTCTGCATCCCAGGTGTCGACACAATATCTCCAAGTGTCGGCACTGCTTGTCTGGGTGTCGACACAAGCTTTCTTAAGTGTCGACACTTTCCCTCTGGGTGTCGACACATGGACTTAGAAACTTTTTGCTTCATTCCAGTGATTTCTTAACCTGCACAAGTAACTCAAACATACATCAAATACATTATGATGTATATCATTGAGTTGGGTGAGGCTTCTTCAAATCAGGTACATTTGACCAATGTACCCAACACAATCACTTGAGATCTGGGGTGATCCCTAAGTGTGACAAAATCAGTGGGTGGAGTTGGTTGTGCAACAGCATTTGGAATTAATTCCTCTTGTGGAATTGTATTTGCTGTTGGTAGAGATTCATTATCTTCAACTTCTTCTTCTTCACTTTCTTCAATGACTTGTGGAGAGGGATGAGTTGGCACCTCTTGGGTGAGGTTTAGTCCGTCCAAGGTCTCACACAAGTGGGGTACCTGCAAGTTGCTATTGGTAGAAACTTCTTTCTCCTTGCAATACATATTAGTCTCATCAAATGAAACATGAATAGACTCTTCAATTTTCAATGTTGATTTGTTAAAAACCCTATAGGCCTTGCTTACTTGGGAGTATCCTAGAAAAACTCCCTCTTCAGCCTTAGCCTCAAACTTTCTAATGTATTTCTTGTTATTATTGTGTATATAACATGTATAACTAAATACTTTAAAATAGTTTATTTTAGGTTTCTTCCCTTTGAGCAATTCATAGGGAGTCCTGTTCTTTAGTTTGTGAATTAAGCTCATGTTCAGGACATAATTTACTGTGCTGACAGGCTCTGCCCAAAAGGTTAGGGGCATGTAAGCATCTGCAAGCAATGTACCTGTAGCTTCAATGAGTGTCCTATTTTTCCTTTCAGCTACCCCATTTTGTTGGGGAGTTCTAGGAGCAGAGAAGCAATGCTTGATACCTTCCTTCTCACAGAACTCATGCATAAGAAGAGACTCAAACTTTGTGTCATGATCACTTCTGATCAATGCAACATGAGTAGAGAACTCAATCTGTATGGTCCTGAGAAAATCTGTAAGAACCTTGAATGTATCTTACTTTGATCTCAGAAAGAATACCCAACTGAATTTGGAGAAGTCATCTACTATAACTAAAGTGTAGGATTTCCCTCCTAGGCTTTGTACAGCAATGGGTCCATGATAATACGGTTTGCAGTCAATTTTATTAGGATATTTTCGGGGTTTTAAAGCAAATCATGTCTTGTAAAGTACTTATTTTGACTCCTCTTTGTATATATTTTTGTCGCTAATGTGTTTTTTCTGCTTTTTGCAGGTTTTCACGGCTTTCAGCCGAATTTTGCTGTGACACGCCCCAAGGTCACGCCCTACCCGGGCATGTACCTAGGGCGTGTAACCCAAAGGAATGAAGCAATTGGTCCGAAACTGCATTCCGTGGAAACTTAGTGTACACGCCCTCTATCATGCCCGTGTCACATCCGACATGGGCGTGTTCCAGAGGCGTGTCCCCAGGTTCCGAGGAATCGCCGCAACGCGCTCGTTTTTCCCGCTCCACCGTCGCACCGAAAGTGTCACGCCTGACCCGGGCGTGACATATGGGCGTGTACTTCAGCAATTCCGCTCGTCACCTCCAGCATTCAATTTCAGCTCAACAAAGTCACGCCGCAAAGAACACGCCCCAGGTACACGCCCTACCAGGGCGTGACTTGTGGGCGTGTACTTCAGCTACTTCGCAAGAATTAAATTCCAGCCCGAAAAAGTCGCACCGAATGTGTCATGCCCTAGGGTCACGCCCGACCCGTGCGTGACAGGGGGGCGTGACCCGACCCGAAAAATTCTATAAATAGAGCCCAACTCCAAGGGTTCAAGGACACTTTTTGCATTTAGAGGGGAGGTTCTGTCCTTTGTATTTTTGAACTTTTTTAAGCATGTCTTTTCATTTTTAGTTCTTAGCTCTAGCTTTATGCTTTCCCTGTATTAGTTCCTAGCTTCGTTCCGTAGTATAATGATAATGATAGTGTAGTTTACCTTTCATGCACTTGTAATCTCTAGTTTTTAAGTTGTAAGATCCCTGTTTCCATTAATAAAAAGTGTTGTTTTCTTTTTCATTTCTGCTCTGTTTTTATTATTTTTCTTCTACTCATCCCCCTCTTCCACCTCACCATGATTAACTAATCCTCCATGTACTCGATCTTGATGATCCGAGGTTCGAGTGATTAGGTTATGATGCTTTGAATGTTACCTTTTCTTTTTAGGGTTTAGCCTTGAATGACTCTTGATTTATCACGGGTTGGAGGTATATCATCGATATATACTCTCCACCTTTGCTTTCATTCTGGGCTAGCCGAGAGGCCGAAGGTTTGAAATGAGCACTCAAGAGTAAAGGGAGTTGTTCGCACCCCTCGATAGAGGTAGACGTTCAAATCTCCCGGATTGGAGCAAAATCCAATAGTGGGGTTCACCGCGTAAAGCGAGTTTTAGGCCTCCGATTTAGGCGAGAGTCGGTCGGACCTTCCTAAACTCAGTTAGGCACGACCTTCGAGAGAAGCGTGTCAATATTTATGGAACCTCCACGGTCAAGGACCTTTACCTTAATTAGTTTAGATTTGTTTATCGTATTTTTCTAACCACTCTTGCTGAGGTGATTTCTGATCGAGTGCATTTTCCTCTCATCGTTACTAAGCTTTAGTATAATCACTCTTTTAGCACTCTTTATCTTTTCATGCAAGTAGCTCCCTTTCATTGCAAGTAGTTCTCTTCCTTTAATACGCTTAGCTTTCTTCTAAACCCTATTTTTTCGTCGATAAAATAATAGATTTCGTGTGAGTAAGCTTACTCAACTGTTCCCGGATTTTAATACGACACTTGTGTCCCCTAGCTGCATTTCGATAGGTATACTTGCATTATTGGATTGTTAGTTTGGTTATTTTCTCCTTGCAGATATCTAAAAGACAATCAAGTTTTTGGCGCCGTTGCCGGGGAAGCAACGCTCGTTGATAAATTGAAAACACGAATATATTAATTTTATCACTTCTCTTTCTCACCCTCCTTCTTATAATTTTTCCGCCTACTCACTTGAGTTAAATGGCTGGATTTTGTTCAAGCAAGTGTGCGTATTTTTAATTTTTCCGCCTACTCACTTGAGTTAAATGGCTGGATTTATTTCAGTAAAGTGTGTTTACTTTCTGTAGAGTGGGTGTGTTTTTATTTTCTGTCGAGTGCGTGAGTGTAGCTTTTATTTTCCGCCTACTCGCTCAGAGTTAAATGGCTGGATTTTAATTACCGCCTACTTAATAGAAACCCACATCACAAATTTTTCTACACCACCTAAATCTCTCGAAAAGGGCAAAGTGGCTCTAAATGCCACTATCTTGTCTAGTACCTTGCGAACCCTTCACCGGGTAGCCCTTGGGAAGTTCGGGAGTTAAAACATAAAAAATCTATTTCAAAAAAAAAAAATTCGAACTTCATTAGCTCTTTTATTTTCTAGTTTATTTTTTTTATCTTTCTTCTCCTCTCTTCTTCTAGTGTATGACCCGCGGAAGTCCGTCGGTTATTTTGGACCTGGACCACGAAATTGAGCGTACTCTTCGGAGAAGATCGCGATTTCAAGGCCCCACTACCCAAGTGTCGGTTGAGGATTCCGAGTCATTTTCTACCTTAAGAATGGAAGAACCCAACGTAGAGGAAGTCGTGCAAAGGCCTATGTCCTATTATGCACGACCTAATCTCGAGGGTACAGAATCTAATATAGTTCGCCCTGCAATAGCAAATAATAATTTCGAACTGAAGCCTAGCATAATTCAAATGGTGCAGCAGTATGTGCAATTTGACGGGCTTCAAGATGAAGATCCGAACGCACACATAGCCAGCTTTCTTGAGATTTGTGATACCTTCAAGATAAATGGTGTCACAAATGATGCTATTAGGCTAAGATTATTTCTTTTCTCTCTTAGAATTAAGGCTAAGCAGTGGCTGAACACCCTTCCTAAAAATAGCATAACTACTTGGACGCAATTAACTGAAAAATTTTTGGCCAAGTATTTTTCGCCTGCTAAAACTGCAAAACTTAGGAATGACATTTCTGCCTTTAGACAAATAGACTCTGAGACCCTTTACGAAACCTGGGAAAGATTTAAAGAATTATTGAGACGATGCCCACATCACGCTCTGCCTGTATGGTTGCAGGTGCAGACGTTCTATAATGGGCTAAATCAAAGCACAAAGCAAATGATAGACGCAGCTTCTGGCGGTACTTTAAACCATAAGACCCCGGAAGCAGCTCTTGAGCTGTTTGAGGACATGGCCATGAACACTTACCAGTGGAATGTGCCTAGGTCCCGCCCAAACAAACCTGCAGGTCTCTTTGAAGTGGATAACGTCTCCCAACTCGCACTGCAAGTTAAAATATTAAGCAAAAAAATTACGGAGATTACTGCTGCCTCCGCCCCTCAGGTATGGGAATCTGCAACTCCTCCTGCCGAACATTTGGATTATGTAAATAATATGCCTAGAACTGCTTTTAATAATTTTTCTGCTGCAAATTATCATCCTCCTGGTTTTAATTTTCCAAATAGTTATAATCCTGCGTTAAGAAATCATCCGAATTTTTCGTGGAGCAATCCATCGAATGTTGTGCGCCCGCCACCGCAAAGTGATTTTTCTGCACCACCACCACCTCCTCAAAGTTTTCCAAAACCTCCAAATTTGGAGGAAATGTTTTCAAAATACATGAATGCTAATGACGCTACGATTAGAACCCTAACTGGAAGTGTTAAAAATTTAGAAAATCAGGTAGGACAGCTCGCTAAAATGATTTCTGAGCGACCCGTAGGGTCTCTTCCTTCCAATACCGAGCCCAACCCGAGAGAGCAAGCGAAAGCTATAACTCTTCGGAGTGGGAAGAAAGTTCCCGGTACAATAAGTGAAGAGCCCGAGGCAATCTCCGCTTCCGCTTTAAAAAATCAAAGCTCCGCTCCCGTTTTAAAAATTTCACCCTCTGCCGAAGAAATTATCACTCCTATTTTAGAAAAACAACTCACTCCACCACCCACCTTTAAAAATAATACATCCCCGCCATACCCTTCCGAACTTAATAAACAACGACAGGATGATCAATACACCCGTTTTTTAGAAATGTTTAAACAAATCCACATAAATCTGCCTTTCCACGAAGCCATATCCCAGATGCCGAAGTATGCAAAATACCTTAAGGACCTCCTAACCAACAAGAAGAAGTTAGAGAACCTTTCTCATGTCACGTTAAATGCCGAGTGCTCGGCGGTTTTGACAAACGGATTACCGAAGAAAATCAGTGACCCGGGTAGTTTCTCTATACCGTGTGTCTTTGGTGATCTCTTTGTCAAACACGCTTTAGCCGACTTAGGTGTGAGTATTAATCTTATGCCCCTCTCGTTGTTTAAAAAGTTAGGAATTGGTAGTCTCAACCCCACACGCATGAGTATCCAGCTCGCCGACAGATCAGTCAAATACCCGTTAGGAATAGTGGAGGACGTCCTAGTCAAAGTTGACAAGTTCATCTTCCCGGTGGACTTTGTCAATTTGGACATCGAAGAAGACGTCGAGGTTCCCCTGATCCTTGGCCGACCCTTCCTTTTCACCTCCCGAGCTATCATTGACGTAAGCAATGGTAAGCTCTTCCTTCGAGTGGGCGACGATGAGGTTACTTTCTCTATCACCCCCTCGATGAAGAACACACTAGCTAATGATGACTCCTGTTTTTTCATGGATACCGTAAGTGAAGAATCCTTCTCTCACACCTCTGATTTTGAAAAAGAATTTTCCAATTTTTGTTCCTCTCCTACTCCTCCAACTGAATCTCTACACCTAAGTGAAGAATCCTCCACCCGCCTTTCTGATTTTGAAAAAGAATTTTTTGATTTTTGTTCCTCTTCTACTTTTCCAACTGAATCACTGCACGAAGCCTCCATGGCCGCTAGCAACACCCCTTTTAATTTTACATATAAAAAAGTGTACGAGGACATAGTTTTTGAAAAAGAACAAATTTCCAAAACCTCGTAGTGTCGGCGATTTTAGAAAATTTCAACTTAACAAACTCGACGAGTGGCGCTCTTACGCATATGAAAATAACAGGCTTTATAAAGAGCGGACGAAGCGTTTGCACGATCGACATCTTAGGCACCCAAAAATCTTTAACTCGGGCGACCAAGTTCTTCTTTATAATTCTCGTTTACGTTTATTCCCGGGTAAATTAAAATCACGTTGGTCGGGGCCTTTTACTGTTTTAGAAGTCTTTTCTTATGGTACTGTTTTAATTTCCCACCCTGATAAGGGTACTTTCAAAGTGAATGGTCAGCGTCTTAAACTGTATTTCTGTGATGATGTCAGTCTCAACCCTGTTAACTCTATCTTTCCGGTCCTAACATTTGATTAATCTGAACTTTATTTTTCTCATAAACTTTGAACTTTATTCGAACTTTATTTTTAAACAATATTTGGGACAATCTTATTTTGATGCGTCGAGCTCAAACGACGCTTTAAACAAAGGGCGCTCTTGGGAGGCAACCCAAGTTATCTTTTTCTGTTTTTTTTAATTCACAATTTTTGCCCCGAATGGCTCCGGCAAGCTGAAACTTCTGCGATCGCCTGCTCCAACGGTTCTGATTCCATGACAAAGTCCACCAGACGACGTTTCATGACGATCCACAGCACACGCATGGAGGAGCGGCATCACTCAGCTTTCCCTGCAACATAAAACCGGGGAAGTACCTGTTTTTCAATTCTGTCTTTCCTTTTTGTACTTTACTTTTCTCTCGTTCTCCGACCTCCTTCTCCATTGAGGACAATGTAGATTTTAAGCTTGGGGGATGAGTTCCTCCTTTTTGCTTTTTGTAAATATCCAACAAATCCAAAAAATCCAAAAATCCTTTTTGCTTTTTGTAAATATCCAAAAAATCCAAAAAATCCAAAAAATCCAAAATATATATATATATATAGCTGCATTTTGGTATTTCAATAAGTACCCCATGTTTATGTTTTGTTTTCTCAAACTTCTTTATAAACAACGTAGTTAATTATAATTTTTCTAATCATTTTTTTATCATATTTCACAAGTAAAATGTTGGGCATGCTGTGTTTCTAATTCACAGTAGCATGTTAAGGTGAAATATTTGACTAAAACGTGCATTTCTATTATGGTTTTCCGTTCTTTATTTTCTTTACTTTCTCTAAAATTTATCATCCACTATTTTCCTTTTCGTCTTTAGATAATTTTTGTAAGAACAAATTTTGAATAACGTAGTAGATATGAACGATCCAAGCCACATATTATTTTTATTTTCAAGATAATTTCATCAATCTTCTTTTATTATCTCGAACTTGCTTTTTGAAATTTATCAACTCTATGTTTTAAATAAATTTAAAAAAAACGTGAAAATGATTTAGGCCATTTTTGTTTACGTTTGAGCTTTCCTGCCAACCTAAAATCTTTTACCACTAGTTAGCCGCTTTTGAGACTTTTTTCCAAATTCATTTGATAACTCCACATAGCATTTCATTTTCACCAAAGTCCAAATATCTACCTATCTAATCACGCTAATTTTTTTTGGAGTTTCATTCTAAAATTTTCATGATAGGAAATTTTGTGTTATCTTTGGAGAAATTGTTGAAACAAGTGTACTCAAAAGCAATGTTTTGAAAAAAGACAAAAAAATGAATGATGTAAAAAAAATAATAAAGAAAAAAAAACAAAGAAAAAAAAACATTATATATAAATATTTTGTTTAAAATAAATTTATTTTTTTGAAACTCGTTGTTTTGGTTTAGTGTGATTTTTAAGCCTCCATGTTTATATTTGAATTCCACTCCTATTCATAAACCTAAACCAAACGTTTCGGTCCTATTAAGTCCTTTTGATTCACGCCTTTTTAAATTTTATTTAACAACTAAGAAAAGAAGAAAAGTAAATCAGTTTTAGTTTTGGATTTAAACTTAGATTTTTGTTATTTAATTGATATAATTATAATGCGTTGCTTGGATCTAGTAATAACTCAATACGTTCTTTTCATTTTCATTGTCTTGCTTAAATCTATTTAAAGAATTTCGTCAAAATTCTGGATGATTTATTTTTATTAAGTAAAGTTTATAACAGTTAAACCATACCAAAATAATTATTTTAGATTTACGTTTTACATTCTCCCTACCTAGAATTTCGCATAGTACTTGTGTAAGTATGATTAAAACTTTTTGAATTAGTCACTTTTTATGATTAGCTAGTCTTTATATCTTTGCTTGGGGACAAGCAAAACTTAAGCTTGAGGGAATTTGATAATACGGTTTGCAGTAAATTTTATTAGGATATTTTCATAGTTTTAAAGCAAATCATGTCTTGTAAATTACTTATTTTGACTCCCCTTTGTATATATTTTTGTCGCTAATGCGTTTTTTCTGCTTTTTGCAGGTTTTCATGGCTTTCAGCCGAATTTTGTTGTGACACGCCCCAAGGTCACGCCCTACCCGGGCGTGTACCTAGGGCGTGTAACCCAGAGGAATGAAGCAATTGGTCTGAAACTGCATTCCGTGGAAACTTAGTGTACACGCCCTCTGTCATGCCCGTGTCATATCCGACATGGGCGTGTTCCAGAGGCGTGTCCCCAGGTTCCGAGGAATCGCCGCAACGCGCTCGTTTTTCCCGCTCCACCGTCACACCGAAAGTGTCACGCCCCAGGGTCACGCCTGACCCGGGCGTGACATATGGGCGTGTACTTCAGCAATTCCGCCCATCACCTCCAGCATTCAATTTCAGCTCAACAAAGTCACGCCGCAAAGAACACGCCCCAGGTACACGCCCTACCAGGGCGTGACTTGTGGGCGTGTACTTCAGCTACTTCGCCAGAATTAAATTCCAGCCCGAAAAATTCGCACCGAATGTGTCACGCCCCAGGGTCATGCCCGACCCGGGCGTGACAGGGGGGCGTGTCCCGACCCAAAAACTTCTATAAATAGAGCCCAACTCCAAGGGTTCAAGGACACTTTTTGCATTGAGAGGGGAGGTTCTGTCCTTTGTATTTTTGAACTTTTTTAAGCATGTCTTTTCATTTTTAGTTCTTAGCTCTAGCTTTATGCTTTCCCTGTATTAGTTCCTAGCTTCGTTCTGTAGTATAATGATAATGATAGTGTAGTTTACCTATCATGCACTTGTAATCTCTAGTTTTTAAGTTGTAAGATCCCTGTTTCCATTAATAAAAAGTGTTGTTTTCTTTTTCATTTCTGCTCTGTTTTTATTATTTTTCTTCTACTCATCCCCCCTCTTCCACCTCACCATGATTAACTAATCCTCCATGTACTCGATCTTGATGATCCGAGGTTCGAGTGATTAGGTTATGATGCTTTGAATGTTACCTTTTCTTTTAGGGTTTAGCCTTGAATTACTCTTGATTTATCACGGGTTGGAGGTATATCATCGATATATACTCTCCACCTTTGCTTTCATTCTGGGCTAGCCGAGAGGCCGAAGGTTTGAAATGAGCACTCAAGAGTAAAGGGAGTTGTTCGCACCCCTCGAGAGAGGCAGACGTTCAAATCTCCCGGATTGGAGCAAAATCCAATAGTGGGGTTCACCGCGTAAAGCGAGTTTTAGGCCTCCGATTTAGGCGAGAGTCGGTCGGACCTTCCTAAACTCAGTTAGGCACGGCCTTCGAGAGAAGCGTGTCAATATTTATGGAACCTCCACGGTCAAGGACCTTTACCTTAATTAGTTTAGATTTGTTTATCGTATTTTTCTAACCACTCTTGCTGAGGTGATTTCTGATCGAGTGCATTTTCCTCTCATCGTTACTAAGCTTTAGTATAATCACTCTTTTAGCACTCTTTATCTTTTCATGCAAGTAGCTCCCTTTCATTGCAATTAGTTCTCTTCCTTTAATACGCTTAGCTTTCTTCTAAACCCTATTTTTTCGTCGATAAAATAATAGATTTCATGTGAGTAAGCTTACTCAACTGTTCCCGGATTTTAATACGACACTTGTGTCCCCTAGCTGCATTTCGATAGGTATACTTGCCTTATTGGATTGTTAGTTTGGTTATTTTCTCCTTGCAGATATCTAAAAGACAATCAGGTTTTTGGCGCCGTTGCCGGGGAAGCAACGCTCGTTGATAAATTGAAAACACGAATATATTAATTTTATCACTTCTCTTTCTCACCCTCCTTCTTATAATTTTTCCGCCTACTCACTTGAGTTAAATGGCTGGATTTTGTTCAAGCAAGTGTGCGTATTTTTAATTTTTTCGCCTACTCACTTGAGTTAAATGGCTGGATTTATTTCAGTAAAGTGTGTTTACTTTCTATAGAGTGGGTGTGTTTTTATTTTCTGTCGAGTGCGTGAGTGTAGCTTTTATTTTCTGCCTACTCGCTCAGAGTTAAATGGCTGGATTTTAATTACCGCCTACTTAATAGAAACCCACATCACAAATTTTTCTACACCACCTAACTCTCTCGAAAAGGGCAAAGTGGCTCTAAATGCCACTATCTTGTCTAGTACCTTGCGAACCCTTCACCGGGTAGCCCTTGGGAAGTTCGGGAGTTAAAACATAAAAAATCTATTTCAAAAAAAAAATTCGAACTTCATTAGCTCTTTTATTTTCTAGTTTATTTTTTTATCTTTCTTCTCCTCTCTTCTTCTAGTGTATGACCCGCGGAAGTCCGTCGGTTATTTTGGACCTGGACCACGAAATTGAGCGTACTCTTCGGAGAAGATCGCGATTTCAAGGCCCCACTACCCAAGTGTCGGTTGAGGATTCCGAGTCATTTTCTACCTTAAGAATGGAAGAACCCAACGTAGAGGAAGCCGTGCAAAGGCCTATGTCCTATTATGCACGACCTAATCTCGAGGGTATAGAATCTAATATAGTTCGCACTGCAATAGCAAATAATAATTTCGAACTGAAGCCTAGCATAATTCAAATGGTGCAGCAGTATGTGCAATTTGACGGGCTTCAAGATGAAGATCCGAACGCACACATAGCCAGCTTTCTTGAGATTTGTGATACCTTCAAGATAAATGGTGTCACAAATGATGCTATTAGGCTAAGATTATTTCTTTTCTCTCTTAGAATTAAGGCTAAGCAGTGGCTGAACACCCTTCCTAAAAATAGCATAACTACTTGGACGCAATTAACTGAAAACTTTTTGGCCAAGTATTTTCCGCCTGCTAAAACTGCAAAACTTAGGAATGACATTTCTGCCTTTGGACAAATAGACTCTGAGACCCTTTACGAAACCTGGGAAAGATTTAAAGAATTATTGAGACGATGCCCACATCACGCTCTGCCTGTATGGTTGCAGGTGCAGACGTTCTATAATGGGATAAATCAAAGCACAAAGCAAATGATAGACGCAGCTTCTGGCGGTACTTTAAACCATAAGACCCCGGAAGCAGCTCTTGAGCTGTTTGAGGACATGGCCATGAACACTTACCAGTGGAATGTGCCTAGGTCCCGCCCAAACAAACCTGCAGGTCTCTTTGAAGTGGACAACGTCTCCCAACTCGCACTGCAAGTTGAAATATTAAGCAAAAAAATTATGGAGATTACTGCTGCCTCCGCCCCTCAGGTATGGGAATCTGCAACTCCTCCCGCTGAACATTTGGATTATGTAAATAATATGCCTAGAACTGCTTTTAATAATTTTTCTGCTGCAAATTATCATCCTCCTGGTTTTAATTTTCCAAATAGTTATAATCCTGCGTTAAGAAATCATCCGAATTTTTCGTGGAGCAATCCATCGAATGCTATGCGCCCGCAACCGCAAAGTGATTTTTCTGCACCACCACCACCTCCTCAAAGTTTTCCAAAACTTCCAAATTTGGAGGAAATGTTTTCAAAATACATGAATGCTAATGACGCTACGATTAGAACCCTAACTGGAAGTGTTAAAAATTTAGAAAATCAGGTAGGACAGCTCGCTAAAATGATTTCTGAGCGACCCGTAGGATCTCTTCCTTCCAATACCGAGCCCAACCCGAGAGAGCAAGCGAAAGCTATAACTCTTCGGAGTGGGAAGAAAGTTCCCGGTACGATAAGTGAAGAGCCCGAGGCAATCTCCGCTTCCGCTTTAAAAAATCAAAGCTCCGCTCCCGTTTTAAAAATTTCACCCTCTGCCGAAGAAATTATCACTCCTATTTTAGAAAAACAACTCACTCCACCACCCACCTTTAAAAATAATACATCCCTGTCATACCCTTCCGAACTTAATAAACAACGACAGGATGATCAATACACCCGTTTTTTAGAAATGTTTAAACAAATCCACATAAATCTGCCTTTCCACGAAGCCATATCCCAGATGCTGAAGTATGCAAAATACCTTAAGGACCTCCTAACCAACAAGAAGAAGTTAGAGAACCTTTCTCATGTCACGTTAAATGCCGAGTGCTCGGCGGTTTTGATAAACGGATTACCGAAGAAAATCAGTGACCCGGGTAGTTTCTCTATACCGTGTGTCTTTGGTGATCTCTTTGTCAAACACGCTTTAGCCGACTTAGGTGCGAGTATTAATCTTATGCCCCTCTCGTTGTTTAAAAAGTTAGGAATTGGTAGTCTCAACCCCACACGCATGAGTATCCAGTTCGCCGACAGATCAGTCAAATACCCGTTAGGAATAGTGGAGGACGTCCTAGTCAAAGTTGACAAGTTCATCTTCCCGGTGGACTTTGTCAATTTGGACATCGAAGAAGACGTCGAGGTTCCCCTGATCCTTGGCCGACCCTTCCTTGCCACCTCCCGAGCTATCATTGATGTAATCAATGGTAAGCTCTTCCTTCGAGTGGGCGACGATGAGGTTACTTTCTCTATCACCCCCTCGATGAAGAACACACTAGCTAATGATGACTCATGTTTTTTCATGGATACCGTAAGTGAAGAATCCTTCTCTCACACCTCTAATTTTGAAAAAGAATTTTCCAATTTTTGTTCCTCTCCTACTCCTCCAACTGAATCTCTACACCTAAGTGAAGAATCCTCCACCCGCCTTTCTAATTTTGAAAAAGAATTTTTTGATTTTTGTTCCTCTTCTACTTTTCCAACTGAATCACTGCACGAAGCCGCCATGGCCGCTAGCAACACCCCTTTTAATTTTACATATAAAAAAGTGTACGAGGACATAGTTTTTGAAAAAGAACAAATTTCCAAAACCTCGTAGTGTCGGCGATTTTAGAAAATTTCAACTTAACAAACTCGACGAGTGGCGCTCTTACGCATATGAAAATAACAGGCTTTATAAAGAGCGGACGAAGCGTTTGCACGATCGACATCTTAAGCACCCAAAAATCTTTAAGCCGGGCGACCAAGTTCTTCTTTATAATTCTCGTTTACGTTTATTCCCGGGTAAATTAAAATCACGTTGGTCGGGGCCTTTTACTGTTTTAGAAGTCTTTTCTTATGGTACTGTTTTAATTTCCCACCCTGATAAGGGTACTTTCAAAGTGAATGGTCAGCGTCTTAAACTGTATTTCTGTGATGATGTCAGTCTCAACCCTGTTAACTCTATCTTTCCGGTCCTAACATTTGATTAATCTGAACTTTATTTTTCTCATAAACTATGAACTTTATTCGAACTTTATTTTTAAACAATATTTGGGACAATCTTATTTTGATGCGTCGAGCTCAAACGACGCTTTAAACAAAGGGCGCTCTTGGGAGGCAACCCAAGTTATCTTTTTCTGTTTTTTTTAATTCACAATTTTTGCCCCGAATGGCTCCGGCAAGCTGAAACTTCTGCGATCGCCTGCTCCAACGGTTCTGATTCCATGACAAAGTCCACCAGACAACGTTTCATGACGATCCACAGCACACGCATGGAGGAGCGGCATCACTCAGCTTTCCCTGCAACATAAAACCGGGGATGTACCTGTTTTTCAATTCTGTCTTTCCTTTCTGTACTTTACTTTTCTCTCGTTCTCCGACCTCCTTCTCCATTGAGGACAATATAGATTTTAAGCTTGGGGGATGAGTTCCTCCTTTTTGCTTTTTGTAAATATCCAACAAATCCAAAAAATCCAAAAATCCTTTTTGCTTTTTGTAAAAATCCAAAAAATCCAAAAAAATATATATATATATATATAGCTGCATTTTGGTATTTCAATAAGTACCCCATGTTTATGTTTTGTTTTCTCAAACTTCTTTATAAACAACGTAGTTAATTATAATTTTTCTAATCATTTTTTTATCATATTTCACAAGTAAAATGTTGGGCATGCTGTGTTTCTAATTCACAGTAGCATGTTAAGGTGAAATATTTCTCTAAAACGTGCATTTCTATTATGGTTTTCCGTTCTTTATTTTCTTTACTTTCTCTAAAATTTATCATCCACTATTTTCATTTTCGTCTTTAGATAATTTTTATAAGAACAAATTTTGAATAACGTAGTAGATATGAACGATCCAAGTCACATATTATTTTTATTTTCAAGATAATTTCATCAATCTTCTTTTATTATCTCAAACTTGCTTTTTGAAATTTATCAACTCTATGTTTTAAATAAATTTAAAAAAAATGTGAAAATGATTTAGGCCATTTTTGTTTACGTTTGAGCTTTCCTGCCAACCTAAAATCTTTTACCACTAGTTAGCCGCTTTTGAGCCTTTTTTCCAAATTCATTTGATAACTCCACATAGCATTTCATTTTCACCAAAGTCCAAATATCTACCTATCTAATCACGCTAATTTTTTTTGGAGTTTCATTCTAAAATTTTCATGATAGGAAATTTTGTGTTATCTTTGGAGAAATTGTTGAAACAAGTGTACTCAAAAGCAATGTTTTGAAAAAAGACAAAAAAATGAATGATGTAAAAAAAATAATAAAGAAAAAAAACAAAGAAAAAAAAACATTATATATACATATTTTGTTTAAAATAAATTTATTTTTTTGAAACTCGTTGTTTTGGTTTAGTGTGATTTTTAAGCCTCCATGTTTATATTTGAATTCCACTCCTATTCATAAACCTAAACCAAACGTTTCGGTCCTATTAAGTCCTTTTGATTCACACCTTTTTAAATTTTATTTAACAACTAAGAAAAGAAGAAAAGTAAATCAGTTTTAGTTTTGGATTTAAACTTAGATTTTTGTTATTTAATTGATATAATTATAATACGTTGCTTGGATCTAGTAATAACTCAATACGTTCTTTTCATTTTCATTGCCTTGCTTAAATCTATTTAAAGAATTTCGTCAAAATTCTGGATAATTTATTTTTATTAAGTAAAGTTTATAACAGTTAAACCATACCAAAATAATTATTTTAGATTTACGTTTTACATTCTCCCTACCTAGAATTTCGCATAGTACTTGTGTAAGTATGATTAAAACTTTTTGAATTAGTCACTTTTTATGATTAGCTAGTCTTTATATCTTTGCTTGGGGACAAGCAAAACTTAAGTTTGAGGGAATTTGATAATACGGTTTGCAGTAAATTTTATTAGGATATTTTCGGAGTTTTAAAGCAAATCATGTCTTGTAAATTACTTATTTTGACTCCCCTTTGTATATATTTTTGTCGCTAATGCGTTTTTTCTGCTTTTTGCAGGTTTTCATGGCTTTCAGCCGAATTTTGTTGTGACACGCCCCAAGGTCACGCCCTACCCGGGCGTGTACCTAGGGCGTGTAACCCAGAGGAATGAAGCAATTGGTCTGAAACTGCATTCCGTGGAAACTTAGTGTACACACCCTCTGTCACGCCCGTGTCACATCCGACATGGGCGTGTTCCAGAGGCGTCTCCCCAGGTTCCGAGGAATCGCCGCAATGTGCTCGTTTTTCCCGCTCCACCGTCGCACCGAAAGTGTCACGCCCCAGGGTCACGCCTGACCCGGGCGTGACATATGGGCATGTACTTCAGCAATTCCGCCCATCACCTCCAGCATTCAATTTCAGCTCAACAAAGTCATGCCGCAAAGAACACGCCCCAGGTACACGCCCTACCAGGGCGTGACTTATGGGCGTGTACTTCAGCTACTTCGCCAGAATTAAATTCCAACCCGAAAAATTCGCACCGAATGTGTCACGCCCCAGGGTCACGCCCGACCCGGGCGTGACAGGGGGGCGTGTCCCGACCCAAAAACTTCTATAAATAGAGCCCAACTCCAAGGGTTCAAGGACACTTTTTGCATTGAGAGGGGAGGTTCTGTCCCTTGTATTTTTGAACTTTTTTAAGCATGTCTTTTCATTTTTAGTTCTTAGCTCTAGCTTTATGCTTTCCCTGTATTAGTTCCTAGCTTCGTTCTGTAGTATAATGATAATGTTAGTGTAGTTTACCTTTCATGCACTTGTAATCTCTAGTTTTTAAGTTGTAAGATCCCTGTTTCCATTAATAAAAAGTGTTGTTTTCTTTTTCATTTCTGCTCTGTTTTTATTATTTTTCTTCTACTCATCCCCCCTCTTCCACCTCACCATGATTAACTAATCCTCCATGTACTCGATCTTGATGATCCGAGGTTCGAGTGATTAGGTTATGATGCTTTGAATGTTACCTTTTCTTTTTAGGGTTTAGCCTTGAATTACTCTTAATTTATCACGGGTTGGAGGTATATCATCGATATATACTCTCCACCTTTGCTTTCATTCTGGGCTAGCCGAGAGGCCGAAGGTTTGAAATGAGCACTCAAGAGTAAAGGGAGTTGTTCGCACCCCTCGAGAGAGGCAGACGTTCAAATCTCCCGGATTGGAGCAAAATCCAATAGTGGGGTTCACCGCGTAAAGCGAGTTTTAGGCCTCCGATTTAGGCGAGAGTCGGTCGGACCTTCCTAAACTCAGTTAGGCACGGCCTTCGAGAGAAGCGTGTCAATATTTATGGAACCTCCACGGTCAAGGACCTTTACCTTAATTAGTTTAGATTTGTTTATCGTATTTTTCTAACCACTCTTGTTGAGGTGATTTCTGATCGAGTGCATTTTCCTCTCATCGTTACTAAGCTTTAGTATAATCACTCTTTTAGCACTCTTTATCTTTTCATGCAAGTAGCTCCCTTTCATTGCAAGTAGTTCTCTTCCTTTAATACGCTTAGCTTTCTTCTAAACCCTATTTTTCATCGATAAAATAATAGATTTCGTGTGAGTAAGCTTACTCAACTGTTCCTGGATTTTAATACGACACTTGTGTCCCCTAGCTGCATTTCGATAGGTACACTTGCCTTGTTGGATTGTTAGTTTGGTTATTTTCTCCTTGCAGATATCTAAAAGACAATCAGTCCAAAGAGATCCAAATGTAGCAAGTACAAAATCCTAGGTGAATCACTCTTATTAACAGATTTAAAATTAGTTTTAGTTTGCTTGCCTAATTGACAAGCCCTGCAGAGACCTTCCTTCTTGTAGGGACCAGAAGGTAGACCTCTAACAAGGTTGTGCTTAGATAGCCTAGTAATGTTTTTCAGATTTACATGACCTAGTCTTTTGTGTCATAAGTCATTCTGATTACTAGTTAAGTTAAGTAAACAGATATCAGTTTTGGCAGAAAGAAAATGTACTAAGTTTATGTTGTCTTGTCTACTTCCGGTTAAAACTATTTGGTTGTTTTTATCAATAATAGAACAAGTGGATGGGTTAAAGTATACCTGATAACCATCATCACATAACTGACTTATGGATATGAGGTTATGCTTGAGTCCACTTACATATGTCACCTTTTTGAATGTGACAGTTCATATTCTCACTTCTCCAAATCCTTCTGACTAACCACATTTGGAGTCACCAAAGATAACTTTTGGCCCCAGCTTGGACTTGTAGTTGATTAAGATGTCCTTGCTGTCAGTCATGTGTTTGGAGCAACCACTGTCCAGGTACTAAGTTTGATTTACCCCTGGACAATTCTTCACCTGCAATAGAAAACAGTTAATGGTTTTTGACCCAGGTTACCTTGGGTCCTTTGTATGGCTGATAATAAAAACTGGAAATAATAGAGAATTCAGGTTGGGACTTATATCCTAGGGGGTGATATCTCCTAGGTGGGATGATCCAGTCAGCTAGTGGATTAAATGGTTTCTTAGGAATATGTGAGTTGATGTTACAGTTTTGGTTAAGTCTTCCTTGGTTCGACAAATTGTTGTAAGTTCGTCGACCAGAGTTCGACGAATTGGGTTGAGATCGTCGATCTCTGCCCAGAGAATGAACATGTTAATTTTTTGTGCCCCACGTTCCTCGACCGCCGCTCGACGAACCATACAAAGTTTGTCGATCGCAGTTAGACGAATGATTATTATTGTAGTTTGCGTTCAGAGATCGTCGTTCTGAGTTCGACGATCAGTTCCTATATCATTGATCTGGGTTCGACGATAACTGCTGAACATTGTTATTTTTATAATTCTTCTGATTTCTAATTTTATCCTTAACTTCAATTTGTTCCAGAATTTTATTAACTTTATTTACTTGTTCAGTGTTTTTCTTTCCTTTATCAGAGATGAAATTTACTGGTTTTGAAAAATGATTCCTTTGGATTAGGGTTGGTTCACTACATGTGGCTCCTAAACCTAATATGCGGTTATTTGTTCTAGCATTAACTGTGCTGGTCATATCTAGCAATTTCAAACTTCTGTCATTTAATGATTCTTCTAACATCTTAGCTTTGTTAAGTTCTGATTTCAGAAAACTGATTTGTTCATTTGCAGATTTTAGTTCACTAGACAGAGTTGTATTTTCAGAGGTGATTTTATCTAGGTCATTCAATTTATCTCTGAGAAATTTGATTTTTTTTCTCAGAGCTTATTAAATCTAATAAGTTTTTAAACTCAAATTTAAATTCATCAGATTCAAAATCATAAGATGCTATTACCTGATCTTCAGCTGACAGATTTTCTTCATCTTCAGATTCATCTGTATCTGATATGCTACTGCTTGCACCAATTGCCATGAGGCACACCTCCTTTGCCTTGGCCTCCTCTTCTTCTTCACTGGAGCTAAAAGATGTACATTCATCTTCTGTGTCACTCCATGTTTCAGCCACAAATCCTTTGTCCTTCTTTTTGTGCTTGCTGGAAGAGGGCTTGTTGTAGTGCTTGCTTCCTGATTCTTTCTCTTTTCTTCTTTCCTTCTTTTGATTTTCAGGACATTCAGACATGAAATGTCCTGGTTTCCTGCACCCATAACACACTACCTCTTTAGTGGGGGTTTTGCCATACCTTGGCTGACTGTCATTTCTGGACGACTTTCTTCTGAAGTCTTTCTGTTGGGTATATTGGAATAAATGTACCTGATTTGAAGAAGCCTCACCCTACTCAATGATATACATCAAAATGTATTTGATGTATTTTGAGTTACCTTGTGCAGGTTAAGTAATTGCAGGGAAAGCTGAAAAGTTTCTAAGTCCATGTGTCGACACCTAGAAGAAAAGTGTCGACACTTAAGAAGGCTTGTGTCGACACCCAGAGAAGCAGTGTCGACACTTGGAGTAATTGTGTCGACACCAGGAATGCAGAGTCGACACCAGAAGGAAAGTGTCGACACATACAGGCTGTGTCGACACACAATGAAGAAATGTCCAGAGAAGCTGTGTCGACACTTAGAAGCAGTGTCAACACCCAGAGGAACTTTGTCGACATCAGAAAGTGTCGACACTAGGAGGCTGTGTCGACACTCAGAAAACTTCAACAAAGTCTAAGTACAGGTGTCGACATAATGAAGAATGTGTCGACACACAGCAAAAGTCTCAAGACATGAAGAAAGTGTCGACACTAGGAGGCTGTGTCGACACTCAGCAAACTTCAACAGAGTCTAAGTACAAGTGTCGACATAATGAAGAATGTGTCGACACACAGCAAAAGTCTCAACACATGAAGAAAGTGTCGACACTAGGAGGCTGTGTCGACACTCAGCAAACTTCAACAGAGTTTAAGTACAAGTGTCGACATAATGAAGGATGTGTCGACACACAGCAAAAGTCTCAACACATGAAGAAAGTGACGACACTAGGAGGTTGTGTCGACACTCAGCAAATTTCAATGAAGTCTAAGTACAAGTGTCGACATAAAGGAGATGTGTCGACACTCAGCAAAAGAATCAACACAGAAGGCATGTGTCGACACCAAGAAAATGTGTCGACACTTAATAAGTTCAACACAAGAAGATGTGTCGACACAAAGGAGTTGTGTCGACACTTACAAGAAATCAGCTAAGTATCAAAGAAGAAGGACTTGTGTAGACACACAGGATCAGTGTCGACACATGTTGAAGAAGCAGTGTCGAGAAGCAGATTCTACAACACAAGGAGTTGTGTCGACACCATGAAGGCTAGTGTCGACACTTAGTCTACTTGTGTCGACACTTGGTCTATAAGTGTCGACACTTAAACACTGACTGTCTCGACACTTTCAGACAGTTACAGAAAATTCAAGAAGTGACTGGATGACTTGACAGCTGCCATTCCAGGCGGTCTACTGCAACTGTCAGAGCTATCAGAAAGCTGTTAGAAACTGGATCAGCCGGTCACCATGAAGAAAGCCTATATAAAGGCTTATTCTGTCAACAGAAGAAGATGATTAACAACAATCAACTGAAGTGATCAGAAGATCTAAGAAGTTGGAGAGAGAGCGCTCCTTCTAAGAAGACAGCTGTTGAACCAGGCTGTGAAGAAAAGTTTCAGATTGAGATCTGATTCTTAAGTTAGCAGTGATTGAAGATCAGTTGTATAGAGACTCAACCCTATTGTGTTCTAAATTCAAGAAGCTTTGAAGGAAGCCAAGGAAGGTTGATCTCAGCAAAGTTCTTCCAAGAACTCATCAAGAAACCTGTCAACTCTTCTCTCTTATTCTGAGTTGTGGGTATATACATTGTAATATTAATTTCTTGTAGGATCCTTAGGGATCTGAGTTGTAAGCCTGAAATTATAAAGGCTGAGTGGTAGGGCCTGTGTGCCTGAGTGTAGGAGATCCATTTCTCTGAGTGTAGGCCTTGTTGAGGGCTGAGTGTAGGCCTTGTTGAAGGCTGAGTGTAGGTCTTTGTGAAGACTGAGTGGTAGGGCTTTGAGCCTGAGTTGTAGGAACCTGTTTGGGGTTCTGAGTGTAAGATCTGAGGATCTGAGGAATAATGGAGAAGTTTGGCCGAATCTAGTACACTACTAGATAGGCGAAGGGGGAAAGTGGATGTACCCAGACCTTGGGGAACCACTATAAAACTGTGTGTACTCTGTGTGTGCTTGATCCTGTGATTGCTGTGCTGTATTGCTGTGAAGAATAATTTATAATTCTGTGATTCTGCCTAAAAGTTTAAAAAGATTATAGTCAGCTATTCACCCCCCCCCCCCCCCTCTAGGTGATTAGGTACAATTTCTTTCAAGTGGTATCAGAGGGAGGTTGCTCAAAAAGGACATAATAGTCTGAGTAAAGATCCTGTTGGCAGAATCAGTGATAATCAAGAAAATCAAGAAAATGGGTTCAACAGAGAATCACAAAGAACTAGGATCCATGAAGTTGCCAATCTATAGAAAGGAGATTTTTGGCATCTGGAAAGAAAGGGTTAGACTATTTATGGAAGCCTCTGACCCTAGAATCTATATCACAGTCAAAGAAGGGCCATATGTGCCAATGAAAGTATCAGTTCTGGATGCAAACCAGAGAACTCATAAGGACTTTTCAGAGATGACTAAAGATGAGATTATTCTGGCCACCATGGACAAGAGGGCTCAGAATATAATTGTAAGTGCAATAGATGATGCCACATTTCAAAATTTGATACACTGTAAAACATCAAAGGAAATGTGGGACACACTAATAGTGTACATGGAGGGCTCTGAAGAAGTTAGACAGGACAGAAAGTCTTTATTAAACCAAGAGTATGAGAGCTTCAGACAAGGAAGGTCTGATAGCATAACTGAGTGCTACAAGAAATTCTATAGGATTGTCAATGAGCTGATGTCTTATGGAAGAGAATTCAGCAATTATGAGCTGAATGATAAGTTCTTGAGATCCCTAACAAAAGACTGGGATACTAAGATTTGTGTCATAAGGGAAATGGCCAAATTAGCAGACATTCTTCCTCCAACATTGTTTGGAAAACTGTTATCCTATGAGATGCAGTTGATGGTAAGGAAGGAGGAGGAGAAGACTACAAGAATTGAGCACAAAGAAAGAACTGTGGCTTTCAAGACAGAAGCCACTAGGAAATATAAAAGTAAGTCTCCATCTCCACCTCCAAAAGTTGCTGAGACTGAGACAGATGAGTCAGAAAGCAAGAATTCTGAAAATAGTGAGAGTGATGAAGATTTTGCAGCTTTCACTAGACATTTTCAGAAGTTTCTTAAGAAAAAACAGTGGAGATCTAAGCCATCCACTTCACAGAAATCATCAAAGTATGACAGGAGAAAGCCCAAGATAAGTAAAACTACATCTTCAAAGATAGTATGTTATTGTTGTAACAAACAGGGACATGTTGTTGTTGAATGTCCGGAGAAGAGGAAAGAGTCAACTGATAAGAAGAAGACTCAAATCAAGGGCAAAAAGGAAAAGTCCTTTGTTGCTAAGAAGGACAAAAGTCTGTCAGATATGTCTTCTTCAGAAACTGATTCAGAAGCTGAAGCTTACATTGGACTGTTTGCTGAAGAAGAAGAAGATTAGTTCATCCAATTAATGAACTCAATATATGAGCAAGAGGACAATCAGTGCCAGGGACTGATGGCCTTATCTGAAGGAGACAAAATCCAGGATCAGCCTGGACCAAGTCAGGTACAAAATTGTTCTGTTAGTTTAATTTCTTGTACTGGATCAAAATAAGATTCATCAGCATCAAGTGATGAGAGTGGATCTGAATCTGAAGGAGATATTCATCAATTGATTGATGAATATAGAGTAGTGTTGCAAGCTTTAAAGAAAAGCAAATCCTTGGCCAATAGTCAGGCTAAGGAGATTGCCAGTCTTAAAGTTGCTGCAACAGATTTTGATAAGTTGATTGATCAGAAATTAAATGAAATAGCCAGACTGAAGCACATAACTGTTATTCAGATGGGGACTATAACATTTAAAAATGATCAAATCAGAAATCTGGAGATTAGTCTTTAGAAAGAGAGAGATATAGTAGCAAGGTTTTCTAAACCAAAGTCTGTTCTACCTTTGATAGATGAGTTCATTTCTCAAAAGGGTAAAACTGGATTGGGGTTTACTAAACCTGTCAGGACTGTAAAGTCCAAGTCTAAGGGCAAAGCCCCAGTACTCAACAAGCCTGCTGTAGATACTACAGCCAGGGTTGTACCTAAGCAAAGGTACAACAGATTTGAGTGCTGGTGTTGTGGCAAGGTAGGCCACTTTGCCATAGACTGTTGGCACAATTCAAGTGCCAAGGTGAGTAGCAATCTGCCTGCTAGAAAAGCTACAAATAGTTTTGTTAAGAGGAAAACTAACCAGCACAAAGACCCAAGAATTCTTTGGGTTCTAAGGTTAACTAATCTGTTTTGCAGGTGAGTCCAAGTGACCATGCCCCAATATGATACTTGGACAGTGGATGTTCCAGGCACATGATTGGAACTAGGAGATTGCTAAAGGACTACACACCAATCAAGGATGGTCCTAAAGTCACCTTTGGTGGTTCTGAAAAAGGAATCATCAAAGGTTTTGGTAACATTTCTAGCAACCTTATAACAATTACTCAAGTGGCTTATGTTAAAGGTTTGAAACACAACCTCATTAGTATAAGTCAGCTGAGTGATTTAGGATATGACATCTCATTTGTCAAATATGATTGTCATATCAGGAAATCAAATGATCAAGAGATCATTCTGACTGGTTATAGGAAGAGAAATGTCTATTGTCTAGACATTATGTGTGAGAACAATGTTTCTCCTGTGTGTCTTGTAGCTGATGAGAAAGTCTCTCATTGTGTCAAATGGCACAAGAGGCTAGCCCATCTTAACTACAAGACAATTGGCCAACTCTATAGCAAAGAGTTAGTGAGGAATGGTCCACATGTTAAGTGTATTAAAGATGGGATATGCTCAGCTTGTCAAAAGGGCAAGCAGACTAGATCCACCTTTAATAGCATTGAAAACAAAGATGCTGTGAGGTGCTTATACCTCTTGCATATTGATCTTTTTGGTCCTATGCCAGTTCACAGCCTAGGTAGGAAGGTCTACACATTTATAGTTATAGATGACTACTCAAGGTTTTCCTGGGTGTTCTTTCTTAGACAGAAATCTGAAACTCCTAGTATCTTTTATAGTTTTGTCAAACAAATTCAGAATGTGTTAGACAGTACAGTGGTCAAAATAAGAAGTGATCATGGTACTGAATTCCAGTCTGACAGTATGACAAAGCTATGTGAAGAATTTGGGATATTTCAGGAATTTTCTTCACCAAGAACAACTCAGCAAAATGGCATTGCTGAAAGGAAAAATAGAACCTTGATAAAGGCTGGTAGAACCCTATTAAGTGACACATCTCTCCCAGAATATTTCTGGGTTGAGGCAGTAAACACTGCATGTCATGTAATTAATAGGGCTACTATCACCAAAAGTCACAATAAGACCCCCTATGAGATTGTGAAAGGCAGAAAACCAAATCTATCCTATTTCAGGATCTTTGGTTGTAAATGTTATACACTTAACAATGGTAAGTCTTACTTAATCAAGTTTGCTGCCAAATCCCAAGAGGGGAACTTTGTTAGGTATAGCAATAACAGTAAAGCTTATAGGGTCTACAACTTGACTACTCAAGTTGTAAAAGAGTCAGTACATGTAGTGTTTGATGAAGCTAGACTCATTAACAATGAATTGTCTAGAAGTATTTGCAGCTCTACAGGTGTGACTGAGAAGATGGACAAGCTCACTATTGAAGAAGGTTCTACTGCAAATCAGCATGTGGATGATAGTGGCTGCTGTCCAGGGGGAGTACTAGATGCACCTGATGCAGAAGAAGACCAAGGGGTGCTGCAAGTGTTGGGTTTCTCTATGAGGATGACACAACGCTTGTGCACGCAGCGGAAGAATAAAACATCAAGAAAAACCCAAAAGAGATGGGATCGGGCCATGATAATTGAATCAAGAAGTTAACAAACAACTAGGCAAAAATTACCTCGGTGGCGTTGAGTCACAACTCAACGGAGATGCTCCAAACTTCATCTTCTTGCTAGTGGCGAGTTCTACGTGGAATAATGTCCACGTCTCTGCAGAAATCCACACGAGCGGGAGAACGCTGAACTTTCCGTCGCACGGAAAATCGGGAAGGAGAAAGACTACACCTTGCTCTTCCACGGACTGCTAGGTCCGCGCCATGAAGAAAAACACCAACGACGATCGCCGGAGAGAAGGAGGTCGACGGAGCGAACACGGCGGCGGCGGAACACTTCCGTCGGCGGCGTGATTCGGGATCGGCGAACGGAAAGGCGGAACGGCTTTCGTCGTTTTCGATTCGATCGGCTGTCAAAAGCATGTGTTACCCGAAAACCCTAAGTGTCCCTTTTATACCGAAGGCATAAAAGTCTTAGGAAAATCGCTATCCGCAGACCACCCAGAAATAGGGTTCAGAATCGGCGAGTATCAATCGGCGAGAGTCGGTCAGGATCGGCGAGAATCAGAATCGGCGAGAATCACAATCGGCGAGAATCACCCGGATCGGCGAGAATCAGAGAACTATTCTCGACGATTCACGCCGAACGTGGGTCGACAATTCACGCCGATCGTGGGTCGATGATACACGCCGATCAGCGAGAATCAGAGAACTAATTCTCGACGATTCTCGTCGATCAGCGAGAATCAGAGAACTATTCTCGACGATTCTCGTCGATCGGCGAGAATCAGAGAACTATTCTCTACGATTCTCGTCGATTCTCGTCGACCCTCGGCCGACTACTCTTACCAGTCCTTCAAGGCAACATTTGCCCAACCCGATGATTCTTTAAGGCAACACTTTGCCCCATAACCCCATTTAGGTCGGTGATTGGTAACCTTTACCAACACAGTCAATCATCCAACTTCTCCACATCTCTTATATGCGACCATGCAGGCTCATATCGCGTTGGCAGTGAGATTATATGTTTGATCACTTCCAGATCACAATGGTAACTCCAACAGACTCCCACTTGATCTCGAAAGTATCAAATCAAAAACCTCACAAACAATGAGCGGCATCTAGCAATGCATCATTGCTCCCCAAGCAATAAGATTTTATAACTCATAAGCCTTTATGACCAATGTATCAGCGTTGTCTTTGTCCCTTTGTCCCTTACATCCGGAAAGAACTAGAGGCATGGACCGTGTCACCCTCGTAATAGCTCAATCCAAGTTTTCTTGATCCAGGACGGACTTCCAGAGAATGGTGAGTCCAATATCACATATTGACTCAACCAAGCATAGCCATGCATTTCTCAGTCCAGTTCCATCAAGGGGCCCATGGATGCAACTCCTGTCATACAGAAGGACAAATCCCATATCTGCTCACACACAAACACCCAAATGATTCGTAACATGCCCAACAACCACCCTTATCATCAACCTTTCTCAAGGAAGACTTTAGATGGCATCAAAGCACGCTCTTCCTCACTTGATGAATGTTGTGACTTCAGGTTAAAGGACCACAACACCATTGTCAATTGAGACCTACTCGTGACACGATTGGATGACAATCCATAGAGTAGTCTCAGGTTGGGTCTATCCAGTACAACTTGTTCACTAACAAGTACCCACGTGATGACTTGATATCACAATATCATGACCTGTGAGAACCGGTCATCAGTCAACACACGTGTTGGTCTTCATGTATCATCATCACCCTTAGCTTCTATGATGATACTCGACCAGGGACCTTTTAAGAATGAAGCTTCAAATAAATCATGGGCTCTCACATTCAAGTCACGTACTTGATGTCCCATGGAAGCGAGCATTCTAAGGGTATCTATTATGTTAACATTTAACTATCATATAGAAAAAGACATAATAAAAGAACTTGTCATTAATTGTAAAAGAAAAACTAGGTACATTGTTCATCATATGAACAAATAACCAACAAAATACAAGATTACATGCAACCCACAAGATTCTCACTAGAGTTGATCATTTAGGTATCGTATACCCATCGATCTAGTATGACCACCATGCTTTCTCTGCGCGAGAGGCTTTGTCAGTGGATCCGCAATATTCTCCTCAGTCGGCACTCTGCAAATGTTTACATCTCCTCGTTCGACAATCTCACGAATAAGATGAAACCGCTGAAGTATGTGCTTGGAGCGCTGATGGGATCTAGGTTCCTTAGATTGTGCAATTGCACCATTGTTATCACAGTAGAGAACTACGGGACCAACAATGCTAGGAACTACATCAAGCTCGCCGATGAATTTCCTAATCCATACAGACTCCTTCGCCGCATTAGCTGCTGCGATATACTCGGCCTCTGTTGTAGAATCAGCAACTATCTCTTGCTTGGAACTCTTCCAGCTCACAGCTCCTCCATTCAGGCAAAACACAAAACCTGACTGAGACTTGGAGTCGTCTCTATCAGTTTGGAAGCTAGCATCCGTGTAACCACTTACAACGAGCTCTTCCTCTCCACCATACACCAAGAACACATCCTTAGTCCTTCTCAAGTACTTCAGGATATTCTTGACTGCAATCCACTGACACTCACCGGGGTCTTACTGATACCTGCTAGTCATGCTCAAAGCAAAGGAGACGTCGGGTCGAGTACATAACATCACGTACATGATTGATCCAATTGCCGAAGTATATGGAATCAATATCATGCGGTCCTTGTCTTCACAAGACTTTGGACACTGGTCCTTAGAGAGATTCACACCATGAGACATGGGCAAAAATTCTTTCTTGGACTCAAGCATGTTGAACCGCTTCAACACCTTTTCGATGTACGTACTCTGGGTCAAACCCAGCAACTTCTTCGATCTATCTCTATAGATCTTAATACCGAGTATATAAGTCGCTTCACCCAAATCCTTCATTGAAAAGCAGTTCCCTAGGTTGTTCTTAACAACTTTAAGGGTAGGAACGTCATTCCCAATCAACAGTATGTCATCTACATACAATATCAGGAAGACAACAATGCTCCCACTAATTCGCTTGTAAACACAAGGCTCATCTTCATTCTTGATGAAACCAAACTCTTTGATTTTCTCATCAAAATGAAGATTCCAACTTCGAGAGGCCTGTTTCAGTCCATAAATGGACTTATTCAGCTTGCATATTTTAGTGGCTTCATTTGGGGATACAAAACCCTCGGGTTGTGTCATATACACTTCCTCAAGGAGGTTTCCATTAAGGAAAGCCGTTTTGACATCCATCTGCCAGATCTCGTAGGCATAATACGCAGCAATAGCAAGCAATATCCTAATGGACTTTACCATGAAAACAGGGGAAAAGGCCTCATCATAGTCAATACCATGAATTTGCTTGAAACCCTTAGCCACCAGTCGCCCTTTGAATGTCTGTACATTCCCATCCATGTCGGTCTTCTTCTTGAAGACCCACTTGCACCCTATGGGTCGTACCCCTTCAGGTGGTTCCACCAAGTTCCAAACTTGGTTTGCATACATGGAGTCCATTTCGGATTTCATAGCCTCAAGCCATTTGTCGGAGTCCGGTCCATTCATAGCCTCTTGGTAGGTTGCTGGTTCGTCATCATGATCCATAAGCAACACATTACCTATTTGAGACACGAGAAATCCATATCTCTCAGGCTCAAACCTCGGTCTACCAGATCTACATAGGACTTGTGTTCCCTGAGCAGGTTCTCTAGCTATAACATCTTGTAGTCCTGTCTCAGAATCCAATTCCGGTTCATTCACTACATGTGGTTCTTGAACTTCTTCAAGCTCTACCTTTTCAGTCTTTCTTGATAAGAACTCTTTCTCCAAGAAGACACCAGTCCTTGTGACAAACACTTTGCCCTCAGACGGTAGGTAAAAGTAATATCCTTTCGTTTCCTTAGGATATCCCACCAGATAACATTTATACGATTTGGGTTCCAGCTTGTCAGGCATTTGACGTCTCACGTATGCCTCACAGCCCCAAATTTTAATGAACGACATACTATGACGCTTCCCAGTCCATATCTCATATGGTGTCTTCAGAACCGTTTTCGTTGGAGCGCGATTCAATGTCATTGCAGCAGTCTCTAAAGCAAAACCCCAAAAGGAAACAGGCAAGTCTGCATGACTCATCATCGAACGTACCATGTCTAACAGAGTACGATTTCTCCTCTCAGACACACCATTATGTTGTGGTGTTCTAGGTGGAGTGAGCTGTGATACAATACCACACTCTTTCAGATGATCACGGAACTCATGACTCAGGTATTCGCCACCTCGATCAGATCGGAGTGCTTTAACCCTTTTACCCAACTGGTTTTCTACTACATTCTTGAACTCTTTGAACTTTTCAAAGGTCTCGGATTTGCACTTCATAAGATACACATATCCGTATCTACTGAAATCATCAGTAAATGTAACAAAGTAGAAATACCCACCTCTAGCCATGGAACTCAAGGGTCCGCATACATCACTATGTACAACACCCAAGAGATCCTCAGCCCTCTCAGTATAACCAGTGAAAGGAGCTTTAGTCATCTTGCCTAACAAACAAGATTCGCATCGCTCAAATGATTCATAATCAAATGAGTCCAAAAGTCCATCTCTATGGAGTTTGGATATGCGCTTCTCGTTGATATGGCCCAAACGACAATGCCAGAGAAATGTAGGGTTCGAGTCATTTGTTCTTAGTCTTTTATTATTTTCTACATTACAGATTAGATGGTCCAAGTTCAAAACATAAAGACCATTAAACAATTGGGCTACAGCATAACAAACATCATTCTTAAATATAGAACAACAGTTGTTCTTAATTATAAAAGAAAATCCAATCATGTCCAAACATGAAATAGATATAATGTTTCTAGTTATGGCCGGAACAAAATAATAATTATCTAGTTCTATTACAAGCCCACTGGGTAAAGAAAGACGGTAAACCCCTACGACTACAGCAGCAACTCTTGCTCCATTGCCGACGCGGAGGTCCACCTCCCCTTTACTCAGCAATCTTCTCCTTCCCAGTTCCTGCACATTTGTACAAATGTGAGAACCACATCCGGTATCCAATACCCAAGATAAAGGAGCAGAAAGGTTTATCTCTATAACGTAAACATTTGAAGCGGAAGTCATACCTCCCTTCAATTTCTGCAGACCTTCAATGTACGAAGGACAGTTCCTCCTCCAATGACCAGCCTTGCCACAGTGGTGGCATTTCCCTTCCTTCACCGTGCTTTTCTTTTTCATCAGTGCAGAAGACTTGGGCTCAAGATATGACTTAGGTCCCACCTTCATCTTCTTAGAGCCCTTGGCCTTGCCCTTGCCCTTATGCACCATCAGTATGGGGCTGGCAAGCTTGGCATTCTTCATATTGATTTCGGCAGTTCTCAACATGCCTAGGAGTTCGGGCAGTGTCTTGTCTATTTCATTCATGTTGTAGTTCAAAACGAACTGCTCATAACTGTCCGACAACGATTGCAGGATCAGATCTGTGGCCAACTCTTGACCAAGAGGAAAACCCAGCCTTTCAAGGTTCTCTATATACCCAATCATCTTGAGTACGTGAGTCCCTACTGAGTCTCGAACTCCCATCTTGCACTGAAACAACGCTTTTGTGACGTCGAACCTCTCTTGACGAGCCTGCCCTTGAAACATTTTCTTGAGATGCTCGTCAATCTCCTTGCACCCCATGTTCTCATGTTTCTTCTGAAGCTCAGAGTTCATAGTGGCAAGCATAAGGCATTCGACATCTAAAGCATCATCAGTATACTTCTTGTAAGTATCCTTCTCAGCACGGGAAGAGTTCCCGGTCGGCACCTCGGGGGCTTCTTCTTCCAAGACATAGAGCTTTCGCTCTTGCCTGAGAACAATTCTCAGGTTCCTATACCAGTCCATGTAATTTGTCCCACTGAGCTTATCCTTCTCAAGGATGGCTCTCAGAGACAAAGTGGAGTGTGAAACACTTGCCATGGAATTCTACAAGAATTTATGCAGAATAAAATCAGTACCAAAATTTCAAATACAATTATTTTAATTTGGACTTCAATTAAAATACTCTCACTATTTTATTCGAAATGATAGCCCTCACTAACAATTCGGAGAGTTCATGCGAGCTACTCTCTTAGTGGACAAGATCTGTATTTCACCAACACAATGAGTCAGTTTTGGCTTTCCTCTCACGATGTGGTTATTTAGGTAGGCAACGCTTGCCAATTGCATCCTCATGCAATTCTTGTATGGTTGGTGATTAACTCCTTATTCGCATCCATCATATGGTGCATGCCAACCCCATGCCTCTAGGCACTCAACCTTTGAGGTCACCTAGTTAAGTTGGACCTGATGTCGACAGTGGGATATCACAATTATCCGCTCGCACCCTTACCAAGATAGATTAATGCACCTTGCTTTGGCAAGCCCACACTTCATCGATCGAGGCAGGAAGAGTGTCATCCATCGGAAGGCATCCGAACACTTAATATTTGATGAAGGGATTTTAATTATAGGTTAACAGTTAACCATGATCAACATTTGATCAATGTGCACATCCAAAGAAAAACAACTCTTCTAAAACCACATGCATCCATTATGTGCACAACCTGACCCTATCAACATTTGATAGAAGGAAGGGCTAAATCTGAACATCCGGAAACTTCCAAATCCTCAGATTTACATGCATTAGACAATGGCAAAGACCACTCAACTTAAAGCAGTAGACAAGCTCATCTCTCTATGTTGGATTCAAAATCCAAAACAAACTCGAGGGATGGTTACTGCTAAGGAGACAACAATTTCTAACAATTAGAAATTACCACGAAATTCCAGACGTTCTTGGCGGGGAACCAAGACTAAATCTAGACATTTAGAACACTTCTAAATCCCTAGGTTTACACGCACTGGAATAACAAAAACTTCCAATACAACAATCATGGCCGAAACCTGGCTCTGATACCACTGTTGGGTTTCTCTATGAGGATGGCACAACGCTTGTGCACGCAGCGGAAGAATAAAACATCAAGAAAAACCCAAAAGAGATGGGATCGGGCCATGATAATTGAATCAAGAAGTTAACAAACAACTAGGCAAAAATTACCTCGGTGGCGTTTAGTCACAACTCAACGGAGATGCTCCAAACTTCATCTTCTTGCTAGTGGCGAGTTCTACGTGGAATAATGTCCACGTCTCTGCAGAAATCCACACGAGCGGGAGAACGCCGAACTTTCCGTCGCACGGAAAATCAGGAAGGAGAAAGACTACACCTTGCTCTTCCACGGACTGCTAGGTCCGCGTCATGAAGAAAAACACCAGCGACGATCGCCGGAGAGAAGGAGGTCGACGGAGCGAACACGGCGGCGGCGGAACACTTCCGTCGGCGGCGGGATTTGGGATCGGCGAACTGAAAGGCGGAGTGGCTTTCGTCGTTTTCGATTCGATCGGCTGTCAAAAGCATGTGTTACCCGAAAACCCTAAGTGTCCCTTTATACTGAAGGCATAAAAGACTTAGGAAAATCGCTATCCGCAGACCACCCAGAAATAGGGTTCAGAATCGGCGAGTATCAATCGGCGAGAGTCGGTCAGGATCGGCGAGAATCAGAATCGGCGAGAATCACAATCGGCGAGAATCACCCGGATCGGCGAGAATCAGAGAACTATTCTCGACGATTCACGTCGAACGTGGGTCGACAATTCACGCCGATCGTGGGTCGACGATACACGCCGATCGGCGAGAATCAGAGAACTAATTCTCGACGATTCTCGTCGATCGGCGAGAATCAGAGAACTATTCTCTACCATTCTCGTCGATTCTCGTCGACCCTGGCTGACTACTCTTACCAGTCCTTCAAGGCAACATTTGCCCAACCCGATGATTCTTTAAGGCAACACTTTGCCCCATAACCTCATTTAGGTCGGTGATTGGTAACCTTTACCAACACAGTCAATCATCCAACTTCTCCACATCTCTTATGTGCGACCCTACAGGCTCAAATCGCGTTGGCAGTGAGATTACATGTTTGATCACTTCCAGATCACAATGGTAACTCCAACAGCAAGTTGAAGAAGCTGAAGGAGTACAACCTGAAGACAGGCTGCCTCCAACTAATAGACATCTAAAAGATCATCCAGCCAATCAAATTATTGGTCATCTCAGACAAGGGGTACAAACAAGGAGCAGAAATCTAAGTTCAGTACTCTACTCCAGCTTTCTATCCCAAGTTGAGCCAAAGAAATTTGAAGAAGCCATCCTAGACCCTCATTGGATTGAGGCAATGCAAGAGGAGCTGAACCAGTTCAAAAGATGCAAAGTCTGAGAGCTTGTTTCTAAACCAAAAGACCACAACATAATTTTAACTAAGTGGATCTTTAGGAACAAGATGGATGAACATGGAGTGATTATAAAGAACAAAGCTAGACTGGTTGTTAAGGGATATAGACAGGAAGAAGGTATTGACTTTGATCAAACCTTTGCTCCAGTAGCCAGACTGGAGGCAATAAGGATGTTCCTGGCCTATGCAACCTATCAAGGGTTTAAAGTATACCAAATGGATGTTAAGTCAGCTTTTCTGAATGGAAATCTGAAGGAAGAAGTCTATGTGGAACAGCCATCAGGTTTTGTTGATTCAACTAAACCTAATTATGTTTATAGACTTAAGAAGGCTTTGTATGGGTTAAAACAAGCCCCTAGGGCTTGGTATGAAACCCTGTCTAGTTTCCTCATTGAGAATAAATTCACAAGGGGGAAAATAGACAAGACTCTATTCCTTAGGGAATCCAGAGGCAAGATCATTCTAGTCCAAATATATGTAGATGACATCATATTTGGGTCTACTGAAAGTAGTCTTTGCAAAAAGTTTGCAAAACTAATGCATGGACAATTTGAAATGAGCAGTATGGGGGAACTTAAGTTCTTCTTGGGTCTCCAAGTTAGACAGACTGAGAATGGTTTATCCATATGCCAGTCTAAGTTCACCCTAGAATTAATAAGGAAGTATGGTATGGAATCATCCAGTACCATGAAAACTCCTATGGGGTCAAGTATGTCTCTTAGCAAAGATGATGCAGGGAAACCTGTAGATGAGACTTTGTATAGAGGAATAGTTGACTCCTTATTGTACTTGACTGCAAGTAGACCAGATATCATGTATGCTACATGTGTCTGTGCTAGGTACCAAGCTTGCCCTAAAGAATCTCATTTGACAGCAGTCAAAAGAATTCTGAGATATCTTAAGGGCACACCTTATCTAGTCTTTTGGTACCCTCGGAATGGAGACTTTGAACTGACAGGTTATTCAGATGCAGATTTTGCAGGCTGCAAGGAAGATAGGAAAAGTACAACTGGTACTTGCCAATTCCTAGGTGGAAGACTGATATCATGGAGTAGCAAGAAACAAACAAGTGTAGCTATCTCCACAGCAGAATCATAGTATGTGGCTGCAGGAAGTTGTTGTGCTCAACTTCTATGGATTGAACATCAGCTAGAAGACTATGGTATACAAGTAAGTAGAACACCTCTATTTTGTGACTCTACTAGTGTTATTTCTATTGCAAACAATCCTGTCTCCCATAGTAGGACTAAGCACATAGAAATAAAATATCATTTTCTAAGGGAGCATGTGGAAAAGGAGATATTTCACTAGAGTATGTTAATACAGATAATCAGCTAGCTGACATGTATACTAAGCCATTAGATGAAACCAAATTCAATAGGTTTAAAATTGAATTAGGTATGATAAACTTAGAATAGTTTACAAAAAAATTGGCTAAGTAAAATAGTGTCGACACACAGAGTTGTCTGTGTCGACACATAGAAGTGGTGTCGACACTTCAGATAAAAGGTGTCGACACATCTAGGAAGTCTGTGCCGACACTTCCGAGATTTAGTATCGACACATGCAGTGTAGGTGTCGACACATCCAAGGTGGTGTCGACACTTAAGATTTTTACAGAATTAGTCTAGTAAAGTCTCGACTAAGTGTCGAGCTAAGTGGTGTCGACACATAAACAAGTGTCGACACATATATTCTGTCGACTATACTTGTGTCGACACATAGTTGTCGAGACATTATAAGTCTGTGTCGACACTTTTCAACAGTGTCGACACAATTTAAGTATTTTGGCGCGCCCTTTCATCTTCGATTCTAGAAAGGTATAAATAGGTTTTCGCCATTGTCTGTCGACACACTCACCAAAGTTTCGAGACCAAACTTGTGTGTCGACATCTCTCTTCTCTAAGTTCAACTTTCTTCAAACCCTAATGGCGCCCAAGCTAGAAGAGAATGTGAATGAAGGATATGAACTCGTGCGACACGCATTTGATGACGTGGAACCCGATATCAAAGGCGTGATAACCCTAATAGCTGAGACTGGGTTAGAATTTCTTGTTTCAGAACCGATCAAGATCTGGAAGAAGGAGGTCCTGGAGTTTCTGAATGCAGCAACAATAGATGAATCAGGACTCAAAATTAAGTCAAGAGTTCATGGGGCAAAGGTGAAGGTCTCTCCTAAGAGTCTGAGAAAGGTACTTCAACTACCAAGGACTAAGGAAGAAGAAGATGTTTCTGCTTCTAAGACTAGAGAAGCATTAACATGGTGTGGACTGGACTCAAACATGAAAATTGGATCAGTATTCAATAGAAAAGGAATGAACAGCCAAGGAAAATTCTTGTCTGAAATAGTTGGAAAGGTAATACTGTGCAAGCCTGGAGGCCATGATAGAATCTCAGCTCACATGTTTAGCCTTATGACAAGGATAATATTCAAACTAAATACTGATTGGGTTGCAGTTATGTTTGATGAGATTAAAGAAAGTATGAAGAAGCCAAATCTGGGTAGAATATTAAGTCTTTACCTAGCTGGCAGTATACCTGAGGTAATGAACCAAGCTGCAGGTTCAAAGATTAACCACATGAAGAAGATGGATATGAGAATCTTCTCTAGGTGGGACAGAGTATTGACCAAGGAAATGCTAACTCCAGTAAAGGACACACCCCTGAAGAAGAAGAAGAAGAAGACAGCCCCTGTGGCTCAAGAATCCTCAAGCAGCTCTGAAGAGCAAGTTGTTTTTACTCCTGATGAAGAAGACACTGGAAATGCTGGACAATCTCCAGCAAGACAAGAAGATGCAGAGAGGCAGGGGGAGCTACCACAAGCTAGCCCAATTCACCAAGATTCAATCCAGGGGGAGCCTTTACTTGTGGAAGAGCCAACTCCACTAGAGAGTGAACAAGCTACCCAAACCATACTTGAGGTAATAACTGAAATCCAACATTTAGATTTCCCTTTTGAGAATGAAGATATGACTAACAGATTATCTGATGTTAATCAGCAACCTCAGATTCTTAGTCAACCTCAAGATGTTGTCATGGAGGACACATCTGTTGCTGATCAAGTGATTGATGATATAAGAGATTCTCCACCCCATCCTCAACAGGAATTTACCCTAGAAGAGCTATTCCTAGATCTTCTACAAATAGATTTTGAGAAAGAGAAAGCAGCTGCTGAGGGGGAGAAGGCTCATGTTGAGGGGGAGCATGTGGATATTGTTGAGGAAACTACAAGGAAGGAGACTGAGATGCCAAAAGATGCTGAAGGGCTACAAAGGACTGAGAAGGAGTTACCTCCAAGTCCTAAGGACAGAGTGAATATTGATAGCACATCTGCATCAGAAGATGAAGAGGCTGCAAGAGTCAAGAAGAGGAAATTCCAAGTCTTTAAGAGAAGGAGCCAGAATTATAAGAAAGCTTTACAAACAATTGCACCACAGCCTGCACCACAGCCAGCCCCATCTACAGATTTCAGTTCTCTGATGGTTGCATTACAGATAAAGATGGATGAGCAAAGACAGGCTTTGCAATCTTATATGGATGAAGGGCATAAGTCATTGCAATTTGATCTGGCCCAAGACATCAAGTCAATCAAATTTGAAATGAATCTGAACAAGAAAGAGATGACTGACTGCTTCCATAAAGGAGGGAATGCAGTAGTCTATCTGGCCACTCATCAGGAAAAGATCAAAACACAAGTAGATAATATTACAGTGAAGCAAGGCTATATCCTGGAGAACCAGCTGAGAATGAATGATAATCTCACTGCTTCACACAATGCAATAGTAACAGAAATGAAGAATATAGCTACTGGTCAGACTACATCAAGTGCTACAGCTAAGGCAGAATTTGATAAAGCATTACAAGAAGGTATCACTGTTGTTACTTCTGCACTTCAAGATTCCCAGAAGCTAATAACTGAAAAGCTCCAAAGGTTGAAACTTTTCTACAAGGATGGAGTAAACTATCTGAATACACAAATAAGGTTTCAGAAAGATGATCTTAGGGATCACATTGAAAGAGAAGTCATAAAGGGGGAGAGGGTGTTAGTCAAAGCAGGCTCTGATCATGCAAAGTGGATTTCAAATTCCATCAGAGCCACCCTTGGATATCCTCCATTGTATGATGATGATAATATTGCAGAGTCTGGAATTAATCCTGCATATCTTGGAGGGGAGCAAGCTGAAGTGGCTCAAGTGATATATCCTCCACCAGACTTTGATATGATACATCAAGAGATACAGTCAATGTATAGTCCTCCTGAAGGAAATCAAAATGTCATCATAGAAAAAGTAGTTCAGCCAGTGTCAGAGGCTATACTGAAAGAACAAGAAGCTTTGCTAAAAGAACAAGAAGCCTAATTGTCTAAGAAGAGATTCAGGGAGCAAGCAGAATTGAGGCCTGATTTTGAACAGTGGAGTCCACTTCCAGGAATATTATCTTGACTACATGGAAGGCTGCCAAGGACAATATCCAGGATAGAAACAAGTGGTATTCTGAACTGGAGTGGAGGAAGCATGAGAGTAGGCAAGAGGCCATTGTGCAATATAGAAGAAAGGCTAAGATGGGAAAGCTACCTCCTACTGCCCAGGAGCCTAGCAAGTACTTTCCAAAGCCTTATCATTACTTTGAAAGGCAGAAGATCAAAGCTGAAGAATTGAAAAAGAAGGATCTTAAAGGAAAGAAGCTTGCTGCTGCTGATGATACTGAAGCCCCAGTCCAAGCAAAGATACAATCAGGAAAGGGCATTGTGATCAAGGAGCCTGAGCAGCCTTAGGATAAAAATTTTTCTTAAGTTTACTATGTGTAATCACTTGTATTAAAACTTTCTGTAAACTTTTGAATAATGAAAATGTTGAAGTTGTTAGAACAATATGATATATGTTAAATCTATTACATTAATGTTCGGAGAAATTTGTGTATACATGTTTTGTTTATACATGTTTATGTACTTACCATGTCATTTAATATTATTTTACATCATACTGTGAATTTGTTATGTATGGTGTATATCATTGACTAAGGGTTATGACTTCTCTAAATAGGGGGAGATTGTTGGGTACATTGGAATAAATGTACCTGATTTGAAGAAGCCTCACCCTACTCAATGATATACATCAAAATGTATTTGATGTATTTTGAGTTACCTTGTGCAGGTTAAGTAATTGCAGGGAAAGCTGAAAAGTTTCTAAGTCCATGTGTCGACACCTAGAAGAAAAGTGTCGACACTTAAGAAGGCTTGTGTCGACACCCAGAGAAGCAGTGTCAACAATTGGAGTAATTGTGTCGACACCAGGAATGCAGAGTCGACACCAGAAGGAATGTGTCGACACATACAGGCTGTGTCGACACACAATGAAGAAATGTCCAGAGAAGCTGTGTCGACACTTAGAAGCAGTGTCAACACCCAAAGGAACTTTGTCGACATCAGAAAGTGTCGACACTAGGAGGTTGTGTCGACACTCAGAAAACTTCAACAAAGTCTAAGTACAAGTGTCGACATAATGAAGAATGTGTCGACACACAGCAAACGTCTCAACACGTGAAGAAAGTGTCGACACTAGGAGGCTGTGTCGACACTCAGCAAACTTCAACAGAGTTTAAGTACAAGTGTCGACATAATGAAGAATGTGTCGACACACAGCAAAAGTCTCAACACATGAAGAAAGTGTCGACACTAGGAGGTTGTGTCGACACTCAGCAAACTTCAACAGAGTTTAAGTACAAGTGTCGACATAATGAAGGATGTGTCGACACACAGCAAAAGTCTCAACACATGAAGAAAGTGTCGACACTAGGAGGCTGTGTCGACACTCAGCAAATTTCAATGAAGTCTAAGTACAAGTGTCGACACAAAGGAGATGTGTCGACACTCAACAAAAGAATCAACACAGAAGGCATGTGTCGACAACAAGAAAATGTGTCAACACTTAACAAGTTCAACACAAGAAGATGTGTCGACACAAAGGAGTTGTGTTGACACTTACAAGAAATCAGCTAAGTATCAAAGAAGAAGGACTTGTGTCGACACACAGGATCAGTGGCGACACATGTTGAAGAAGCAGTGTCGAGAAGCAGATTCTACAACACAAGGAGTTGTGTCGACACCATGAAGGCTAGTGTCGACACTTTGTCTACTTGTGTCGACACTTGGTCTATAAGTGTCGACACTTAAAGACCGACTGTCTCGACACTTTCAGACAGTTACAGAAAATTCAAGAAGTGACTGGATGACTTGACAGCTGTCATTCCAGCCGGTCTACTGCAACTGTCAGAGCTGTCAGAAAGCTGTTAGAAACCGGATCAGCCGGTCACCATGAAGAAAGCCTATATAAAGGCTTATTCTGTCAACAGAAGAAGATGATTAACAACAATCAACTGAAGTGATCAGAAGATCTAAGAAGTTGGAGAGAGAGAGAGCTCCTTCTAAGAAGATAGCTGTTGAACCAGGCTGTGAAGAAAAGTTTCAGATTGAGATCTGATTCTTAAGTTAGCAGTGATTGAAGATCAGCTGCATAAAGACTCAACCCTATTGTGTTTTAAATTCAAGAAGCTTTGAAGGAAGCCAAGAAAGGTTGATCTCAGCAAAGTTCTTCCAAGAACTCATCAAGCAACCTGTCAACTCTTCTCTCTTATTCTGAGTTGTGGGTATATACATTGTAATCTTAATTTCTTGTAGGATCCTTAGGGATCTGAGTTGTAAGCCTGAAATTATAAAGGCTGAGTGGTAGGGCCTGTGTGCCTTAGTGTAGGAGATCCATTTCTCTGAGTGTGGGCCTTGTTGAGGGCTGAGTGTAGGCCTTGTTGAAGGCTGAGTGTAGGTCTTTGTGAAGACTGAGTGGTAGGGCTTTGAGCCTGAGTTGTAGGAACCTGTTTGGGGTTCTGACTGTAAGATCTGAGGATCTGAGGAATAGTGGAGAAGTTTGGCTGAATCTAGTATACTACTAGATAGGCGAAGGGGGAAAGTGGATGTACCCAGACCTTGGGGAACCACTATAAAACTGTGTGTACTCTGTGTGTGCTTGATTCTGTGATTGCTGTGTTGTATTGCTGTGAAGAATAATTTATAATTCTGTGATTCTGCCTAAAAGTTTAAAAAGATTATAGTCACCTATTCACCCCCCCCCCCCCCTCTAGGTGATTAGGTACAATTTCTTTCACTTTCCTTGCCAGTTTAAATAATCTCTTGGCAAAGAGACTCATCAGCTCTTCATTGACTATTGGGGCTTCAGTTTCTTCAGCAGCCTTGAATGCAATGGATTGTTCTTTCCTTGCTGGGGGAGGAGTCATGTGTTTCACTGCCTCTCTGGACTTGATTAGCTGCTCATATGACTTCAGTTTTCCTAATAGAGATTCAGTTGAAATCTCATTCAGGCATCTGGCCTCCTTGATGGGCCAGATCCTGGTGTCCCATGAGCTTGGGAAGCACATTAGGATCTTGTCATTAACTTCATTCAAAGTGATTTCTTTATCTAAGGTCCTTAGCTCATTGATGATGGAGCTAAGCCTGTTATACATCACTTCAACTGTCTCTGCCTCATCCTTCTTAAAGTTTCATATTGTGTGATGAGGTGTGATCTTCTATCTTTCCTCTCATTTGCTGATCCAGCAACCAATTGATTAAGTGAATCTCAGATTGCTTTTGCAGAGGTGCACTCAGCCACCTTCTGAAAGATGTCATCTGACATAGTCTGGGCCAATATGTTCATGGCTTTGGCATCAGCAATCTTTGCATTCTTCTGATCTTCAGTCCACTCAGGTGGTGGGACTGCATTGTTGCTGGAAGATGTTTGTGTTGTAGATGCCTGTGGGGGACCTGTCAAAATGGAATTATAGATGTCTTCATCAATGGAATTCATATATAACCTAATTCTTACCTTCCAGATGGCAAACTTATTAAGGTTGCAAACTGGAGGTCTGGTGCTTGCATAGTCCTCGTTCTGTGCCATGCTGTGTTTATAATGTAAATGAAAATAAAATACTATGTAGATCTAATAAAGGATCTTTTGGTTTAAGATTTAACTTGTACAACCAAAGGAACCTCCTTTGATACCAATTGAAAGTGAGTGTTAGATCAGAAATACTCTAGAGGGGGGTGAATAGAGTATTCTTAAAATTTCTTAACTACTATTACAGCTTTTGCTGTAAATCAAAAGCACAAAAATTAATAACCTAGCAAACAATAAATCCAAATCACAAGCACAGCAAGTACAAAAGAAAAGGAGACAACCAGACGACACAAGAATTTTATAGTGGTTCCCCAACCTGGGTACATCCACTCTTCTACCACCCTTGGTAGGAATCCACTCAGATTTTTGATCAGGTTCCTGACACCAATGAGCTTTTAATCAGGTGCTCAAAAACCAATCCAAGTCTTTTGATTAGGAGACTTGCAACCAAGGAATCACTTTTGAAGGGAAATGACAACCGTTTACAGAGGTGGGGGTGAGAGAGTGATGGAAGTCTTCTTTTCTCAATCACAATGAGAAGACTATGTGGATTTAATGATGTTGTCAAAGCTCCCCCTGAGATGAAAAAAGGGTACAGGAGAACTGGAGCTTTGCACAGGGTGATAGGCCTTCAATTGAGAGACTTGATCCAGGAGCTTTAGACTGATAGTGCTTGAATGTCTTTAGCAAGGTCCTGGAGAAGAAGAACAGGAAGACTCTTGATTTTTGAAAATTGTGTTCTTCTTGCTTCTTCTTCAAATTACTGTATGCTTCTTAGTCAGTAGCATTCTGTGTAAACCTTTCTCTGTGTCTCTCTTGATTAATTCACTGTGTATATGTGTGTCTCTCTTCGTTATTCTCTTCTTCTGTGTCTTTCAAACATTTGAATTTCTCTATAATTAATGCTGACAGCCTTGAGAATAATCGGCATTGATTTATTTCCCCAACTGTCCCGTGGAAAAACGGCAAGCAATAATCCTGGAGAAGACCATAATTAATGCTCATCCTAACGGATACATTCAGAGAATGTTAGAGCATTAATTACCCAGGAATTATAGCATTAGAGTGGGGACAGAAGGATGGAAATAACTAAGTCTGGAATCTTCGAGCAGATAGCAGAATTCGTCGAACTGAGTTCACAGTTCGTCGAGCTGAGACATTGTATTCGACGACCAGATGTCTTCTGTTCGTCGAGCTGAATTCCATGATCGTCGAGCTAAAAACTGAACTGCTGTCTATTTTCATCTTTGCCTATTTGTCGAGCTGGTAAATATGTTCGTCGACTGGAGTTCAGCAATTATTCTGGAGTTGTCAAATATCCTGTGTCGACACAATTGCTCCTATGTGTTGACACAAATCTTCTATGTTGTGTCGACATAGCCTTTCCACAATGTCGACTGATGATCTTGGTGTCGACACAAGTTCTTCTAGTGTTGACATAAGTCTTCTGGTTCCAGAATTCGTCAGGTAGAGAACAGGTTTCGTCGACCTGAGACTGGAGAACATAGTCTCGACAGAATGCTGTGATAGTCCAAAGATTCGTCGACCTGAGAATGGTGTTTGTCGAGCTAAGTCTGGAGAACCTTGAATTCGTCGAGCTGAGAATGATTCTGTACTTAAAAAAATTGATAACTTCTGGAATCAGAAAGGTGAAGTAGAGAGTCCAGTGATCATCGACCAGAGAACTAAGTTCGTCGACCTAAGTCAGGAGAATCAATTGAACTTGAAATGCTGAAGACTGAGTCTAGAGATCGTCGACCAAAGAATGAAGTTCGTTGACCTGAGAACTAGGTTCGTCGACCTGAGTCAAGAGAACAGTCTGGACTTAGAATTCTGAAGGTGGAATAGAAGGATCGGCGATCTGTACTGAAGTTCGTCGAGCTCAGCTCAGAGAATATTTCTCTAAGATCGTCAAGCTTAGAACGACTATCGTTGACCTGAGTTCGACAAACGTCGAACTCATTTTACTTGGCCTCTTGAGAAATCTCTGAATCTTGAGGAAAACTTTATGTCTTGAGTCTCTGGCAGTCTGATGTTGGCTTGTCCATGTGATGTTGACTCTTAGTACTTGGCTTAGACTCTAGGACACAACTTTGACCCTGGCTGTACATGTTGGGTCACATCATCCTAAGTTAGTGAACCTAGCCCAAATCAAACTAGGGATCTGATGAGTCTGATTTATATAGGATTTTTCGGGCTCATCTGGGCTAGTTTTCACGTGTTTGCACTTCACTTTTAGTTCTTTATCATTCATATTTCATCTTGTCTATATTTCCATAGGAAGTGCACACTTTGGCCCGTGGTTGTGTATTTTTGTACTTTTAATGTTTGTACTCCGTTTTGTGCTCGTCTGGAATGTTTGCACATATCAGTTCTGGGTTCAGGGGTCGTGCGCGTGTTCCGGGCACGTTTGGAAGCAGGAATACTGCGCACGCTCATCGGATATAGTGCGCACGACCACTGGTCGTGCGCCACTGCTCGTGCGCAATGTTCCCTGATTTCCAAAATCTGTCTGGGGTATACGCACTATCACTGGACACAGTGCGCACGGCCACTGGTCGTGCGCCACTGATCGTGTGCATTGATTCCATATTTTTCCAGTTCTGGCTGGGGCAAACTCACTACCACTGGACATAGTGCGCACGACCATTGGTCGTGCGCCACTCGTCGTGTGCATTATAATTTCTACAATCTATAAATTCGCAGGTTCCGCCCTAAATCAGGATCGCTCGACATTTCTCCGCCATTTTCGTCTCTGAGGAAGGGTTCTGCCGTTCCCCTTCATATTCCATCGTAGGGAGGTGCTCCGGGCAAGCTTTCACCTCCAAATCCAAGTTGGAGCTTCCTCTCGGCCTCCTCCATCATCTCTTGGGTTCATTTCAAGCTTCAACGCCATAGCCATCAAGAAAAGGGAAGCTTGCAACTTTCGTCCGCTATCGTGACACGAAGAAGACGGGCCATTGGAAGGTGGTGACAGCCCTTCTCTACCCCGGACGCAGTTGAGGACCAAGCTTGGACGCAGATTGACAACCCGACGATTGCAACCGTGAATCCTCAGCAAGACTTCGAATTCGGTCGATCTCTTGACTTGTTCTTCCTTTATTGTTGTATATGTGTGTTAAAACTACATTTATATTGATGTTGTTGCACTTTAGATGTAAACTTTATTAGATTCGTGTCTATGTGATTCTGTATTGTTTTACGCTTTAGTTGCTTGAAGTGCGCCATATTTCATCCACCATCCATCCGCCCTTGCCGCACTAGCAATTGCTAGTGGCGTGCGTAGCGAAGAGGTGCTCACGACCCTCATTCCGTCATTCTCATCACCTCATCTGCAAGCCTACTTGCCCATCCTCCTACTGATTCGGTGCATAACGGCCCGACTAGTCTTCCATCCCGCTTAGCGAAGCATCGCATACCGGCGTTGCATAGGAGTAGTTGTTAGATTTTTACTTTCTTTTTATCGCAAACATCAAAACCCCCCTAAGTTAACTCCGACCTAAGGCCTTCAATCTCAAGTCCTCCTCGAAATTAACTACACCTTACTGTGTTCCTTGAGAGATCGATACTTGGGAAAACTCGCCCATTTTATATTACTTGTGCGACTGGTTCACTGTCGTGATCTTACACATCAAGTTTTTGGCGTCGTTATCGGGGAACACAGTCGTGTGAGTTTCTGGAGAGGAATACGTGAGATTGCTTTCCTTTTCCTTTGTAAATCACTTTTGTTTTGTTCTATTTCTGTTTTGCCTGCCTTTTTCTTGTTTATTTAGGCAATTGTAGTAATATATTGTTGGATTTAGTAATTTGCACAATTTATTTTGAATCTGCTGTTTTGACACCATGTGGGGATATTCGTATGCCCAATGTCGTTGGTGTGGAAACCCTTCCCACGCTAGTCATGAATGCCCTACAAGAGATATTGAGCATAAGCCTCAGTGCACAATGCATGAGATGTTGTATTCGTACAGCCCTTCAAACACTGTGCCACGAGCTTATGGTCAATCGTCCTTGCCACATACACCGTTCTCTTATTCCTCTCTGGCCCCACAAGGACCGCAGAGTAATGGGAGAAAGTGTTTGTATTATCGTAGAACAGATCATGTCCTGAAGTATTGTGCCGAGTACCTCCGTGTTATGGAAGAGGATGATGAGCCAGACATCTGGATCATCCTGACTCCTACCCTTGGTGGCACACCTTCATCATCTGGTTATGTATGCCTATCACCTTCATTTGTTGAATGGAATGATGTGGACACAACCGCCAGATGTGTGGCTGATCTAGGCTTCGACGTGGCTGAGCACATCTCTCCTGTGCATACATCTCCAAGCGTGGAGCCGATTCTTTGTGAGGAACCTGTGCTTGACTTTTATCCAAGCAAAGTTCTTTCGCCTTTTGTGCATTCTACTTCAGTCGTCTCTGACGATATTTTCGATGATGCAACACAAGTTGAGGCTTGTGATACATGGGTTGTTTCCACTCCCATGGAGGAGGACAACCTTCATGGTGTCGAGGATTATCCCTCGATACCAAAGGAGGAAGTCCAAGTATTGGTGGAGGCCTTTATGGATCTGGCCGAGCCTTGTAGCATTGTCGACATTGCTGACGATATTTTTCTACCTCAGCCTTTGGGGAATGAAACCTGGACCACTCCCCCGATTATTTCTTTATGTTTTTCGTCTCTTTTATTTCTTGACTCCCCTTCCTTATCTGAGCCTGTGCAGGTTGAATCTCCACGGGTAAGTTGGGTTGACGTTGAGCATTAGGATGTCGACGAGTGCATCCTCTTGTGTGAGGAGGTTTCTACCTCCTTCACAGTGGAAGCCCCTACCATCACCTTTGCCCCTAGCGAACTTGTGGTAGACGATACCTTGTTGAGCAAGGATTCATTTTGTGGTGAGAAGAGTGAGGACCAGCGCTCCTTCTCTTCTTACTTCCTATTTCCTCTACCTGTGTTGGGCAGGTATTACTATTTAGGTAGAGGGGTAACTGTTTTATCACCGTATCGGTACCCGTTACTACAACGGATAATGGAACAGTTACCTGTGCATTTTTCTTTTCATAGGACCATTAGCTAGAACCTTTTCATAGCTGAATAAGTCGTGTTGGGATGACAATAACCCCAGTACTTATCTTTCATTTTCTGCATTTTGTTTTTCATGTCTATTTAGTTTTAGTATTTCTTTGTATTTTGTATATTTTTGTTTTGTTTTTGCGGAGCTCACTCCTGCAGGTATTCATGGCAAATTGCATTGGCGGGGTTGTGATTCTTCATATGGCGGACCTGCTTCAGGTTTCCACGCGTCTTCTGGTATGCTCACTAGCTGAGCATTGGGTAACCTCTTCCCTTAGCTCTTTTTTATTTTAATTTCTCTATCATATGTTGTGTAGTTTAGTTTAAGTATGGGGGAGAGCCAATTTTGTTACATTTTGCACGTGCACATCTCATATGCATACTAGAAGCTTTTATAGTTTTATTTTGATTAGTTCATTGCACTGCACACCACTGCACCCACTTGAGCGCGTGCTTAGCTGTTAGTGTGCCGCGAGTTAAACTCATTTTTTCGTTAGATTTGGGAAAATTATGGTGTTGACTTAGGATTGTGAGACAAAGTAAAATGTTGACCTTGTTGTGTTTCTAGTCAACTGCTCTCGTCTCGTGTAGCAATTCGAGTAGACTTAATTTTTCTGTATGCTTATGGTTTTATACTTTTTCATTTGCGTAAATATCTTTTTATTTTGCTCAAAAATTGGTGAATCTGGTGTGAATCCGACGGTAGTATAGGAATGTGTGTAGCCGTCACTAGACTCATTTTGCTCGAGTCGGGAGGAAGGATTATCTTTCTCGGTGGCTAAGAACTTGCCCCAAGCTACTCTCGAAGCATGGGTATTTGGTTAGTCTAGCGTAAGCGTGATGTAGGCCATCATTTTGGCCCGGTTGAGCTTTGTACCGTTCCTAACGTCATATTCTTGCTAGCCTCGTTGTGCCTACCCTTCCGTTGATTCAGCTCCACCTTCATTCACCAAAGCCCCATAGCCTATCCTAGTCGCACACCCAAGTCGAGTTTAGTGTTTTTTATTTTCATGTTGGGATGTGATGTGGTGTTATTATTTGTGAAAATGTGGAAGTGCTCTCAAGTTTATATCTGCTGAATTGTGAAAATAGAATGAAGAAAAAGAAAAAAAAAGAAGAAAATGTGAAAAGAAAAAGTTTAAATTGAAAATCTTTTTGGAAATGTGATTATATTGGGAGTAGGCGGTGCACACACCCATTTGTTAAAAGTTAAGTCTGGAGGTGTGGTGTATCTGCATATATTGTGGTTAGCGGTTGGATTCTTTTTAGGCTAGCTCATTTGAGCTAGGTGCATAGCCTTTCTTTTTATCATTGTTTACCTCACCGTAACTCAAGCCCCGTGATTATCCTAAAGTCCTACGGATTTACGCTTGAGTCTAACTAGTGCCGTGGAGAGAGTGTGAACGGGCAAGCGTATGGTCCCCGACATTGGTGGATTCCTTTGGAGGTGATCCTGAGCCCCGATCTTTGGAAAAGCTCACCTTAGTGGCCTGCCTACTTTCTTCCTATGTGTGACCGGTGGATTCACCGTGATTCTATTTTTGAGTAGTAATAAAATTTTGATAAGCATTGTGAAAAATATAAACTATTTTGCATACTTAGAAATTTTCTCTATCTTATTTTTACGCACGCGAGCATGCGACTTCGCATGGTACTTTGTTTTCAATTTCTTTGTTAGCTAGTAATTTTCCCTATCTGCTTAGATTTTGTTTGCTCGGGACGCGTAAACAGTTAAGTCTAGGACACAACTTTGACCCTGGCTATACATGTTGGGTCACATCATCCTAAGTTAGTGAACCTAGCCCAAATCAAACTAGGGATCCAACACTATATCTAGTAAAATCATCAGTAAATGTAACAAAGTAGAAGTACCCACCTCTAGCCATAGAACTCATGGGTCCGCATACATCACTATGTAATATACCCAAAAGATCATTAGCCCTCTCATTGAAGCCAGTGAAAGGGACTTTAGTCATCTTGCCTAAAAAACATGATTCAAATCTCTCAAATGATTCATAATCAAATGAGTCCAGTAGCCTATTTTTGTGGAGCTTGGATATGCTTTCACCATTTATATGGCACAAACGACAATGCCAAATGTACGTAGAGTTTGAGTCATTTATTTTTAGTCTTTTAGTATTTTTTTGTTATAGATCTGATAGTCTAAGTTCAAAACATATAAACCATTAAATATTTGGGTTATACCATAACAAACATCATTCTTAAATATAGAACAACAATTGTTCTTAATAATAAAAGAAAATCCAATCATGTTCAAACATGAAATAGATATAATGTTTCTAGTTATAGAAGAAACATAATAACAATTATCTAGTTCTATTGCAAGCCCACTGGGCAAAGAAAGGCAGTAAACTCCTACGGCGACAGCAACAACTCTTGCTTCATTGCCAGCACGCAGGTCCACCTCCCTTTTACTCAGCATTCTTCTCCTTCCCAGTTCATGCACATTTATACAAATGTGAGAACCACATTTGATATCCAATACCCAGGATGAAGGAGCAGAAAGGTTTATCTCTATAACATAGATATTTGAAGCATAAGTAATACCTCCCTTCATCTTCTGCAAACCCTCAATTTAAGAAGGATAGTTCCTTCTCCAATGACCAGCCTTGCCACAATGGTGGAATTTTCCTTCTTTTGCTAAGTTTTTCTTCTTCAATGCTAAAGACTTGGGTTCAAGAGATGACTTAGGTCCAACCTTCGTCTTCTTAAAACCCTTAGTCTTGCCCTTGCCTTTATGCACCATCAGTATGAGGCTAGCAGGCTTGACTTCTTCATATTGATTTCGATAATTCTTAACATGCCTATAAGCTCGGGTAATGTCTTGTCTATTTCATTCATGTTGTAGTTCAAGACATACTACTCATAACTGTCCATCAATGATTGCAGAATCAGGTCTGTACCAACTCTTGGCCCAGAGGAAAGCCTAGCCTTTCAAGGTTCTCTATATACCCAATCATCTTGAGTACGTGAGTCCCTACTAGGTCTCGATCTCCCATCTTACAGTGAAGCAATGCCTTGGTGACGTCAAACCTCTCTTGGCGAGCCTGCCCTTGAAACATTTTCTTGAGATTCTCGTCAATTTCTTTGTAACTCATGTTCTCATGTTGCTTCTGAAGCTCAAAGTTCATGGTTACCAGCATGAGGCATTCGACATCCAAGGAGACGTCTTGACACTTCTTGTAAGCATCTTTATCAAATCGGGGCGTGTTCCCGACTAGCTAATCAGAGGATTCCTCTTCTAAAACATAGAGCTTACGCGCATGCCTGAGAACAATTCTTAGGTTCATGTACCAGTATAAATAGTTCATCCCACTCAACTTCTCATTCTCAAGGATTGCTTTGAGGGATAGGGTGGAATGAGATCCACTTGCCATGAAATTCTACAATGATTAATGCAGAGAAAAATCAGTACTACATTTCAAAATTTCATTTTTTTTTCAATTAGAACTTTAATTAAAATTACTCCCACTATTTTAATCAAACTGATAACCCTCTATATCAATTAGAAGAGTTTATGTTAGCTACTCTTTTAGTGGACAAGATCCGTATTTCACTAACACTATGAGTCAGCTTTGGCTTTTCTCTCACAATGTAATTATTTAGGTTGGCAACGTTTGTCGAATGCATCACTATGAAACTCTTATATGTTTGGTCAATAACTCCTTATTCGCATCCATTATATGATGCATGTCGACCCTATGCCTCTGGGCACTCAACTTTTGAGGTCACCCAGTTAAGTTTGACCTGATGTCGACAGTGAGATATCACAATTATCCGCTCGCACCCTTACCAAGAAAGATTAACGCACCTTGTTTTGGCAAGCCCACACTTCATCGATCGAGGCAGGAAGAGTGTCATCCATCAGAAGACATCCAAATACTTAATATTGCTTAAGAGATTTTAAGATACTTGATTATCACTTAATAATGGTTAATAATTAACCAATGTGCACATTTACAAAATAAAACTTACAACAATCATAATCCAAATACATCCCAGATGTGCACAAGAAAATTCATCAACATTTGATGAACTTGGCTAAATCTGAACATCTAGAACCTTTCTAAATCTTCAGATTTACATGCACTGGACATGAGCAACACAAACTCCACTTACATAGTAGACAAGCTCGTCTCTCAATGTGAGATTCCAAAATCTAACACACTTGATTTCACAAACCAATAAGAAGGGCGGTTACAGTTAAGTGGTAACAAAGATATCACGGCAAAATCTCATCAACATTTAATGTTTCGGGAATAAATTTGAGAATTTAGAACACTTCTAAAATTTTCAGATCTACACGCAATGGATTTAGCAACTTCTGAAATAATGATCATCGCGTAACCCCGATGTGATACCGCTGTTGGGTTTTGCTATACGTCACAACACTTGTGCGCAGCGGAAATGGAACAAGAAACCCAAGATAAATGTGGATCTAGTGATGAACATTGATCAAGAAGTAACATTGCTATAAATAAATTATACCTTTGCGGGATTGAGTCAATACTCAACCAAGGTGCTCCAATAAAGTCCAACAAACAGTAATGACAGAAGTTCCGAGCGTAGAATAATGTCCACGTCTCTACGGATATCCACACGAGCAAGGAGAACCCTTAGACTCTTGCCACACAAGATCTCGGTTGGAAGAATGAATGACCTCAACATCTTCACGGTTTGCTAGAACCGTTAAGGAGAGGCGGTGACAATGAAGACGGCGCTTCGGAAATGTTGGAGTTACCATGGTGATCTGGAAGTGATCAAACATGTAATCTCACTGCCAACGCGATATGAGCCTGCAGGGTCGCACATAAGAGATGTGGAGAAGTTGGATGATTGACTGTGTTGGTAAAGGTTACCAAACACCGACCCGAATGGGGTTATGGGCAAAGTGTTGCCTTAAAGAATCATCGGGTTGGGCAAATGTTGCCTTGAAGGACTTGTAAGAATAGTCGACCGAGGGTCGACGAGAATCGTCGAGAATTAGCTCTCTGATTCTCGCCGATCGACGAGAATCGTCGAGAATTAGTTCTCTGATTCTCGCCGATCGACGAGAATCATCGAGAATGGGTAGTCTGATTCTCGCCGATCGACGTGAATCGTCGACCCACGATCGGCGTGAATCGTCGAGTGTTGTACTCTGATTCTCGCCGATCCGGGTGATTCTCGCCGATGGTGATTCTCGCCGATTGTGACTCTCGCCGACTGATTCTCGCCGATCCTTACTGATTCTCGCCGATTGATTCTCACCGAATCTGCTTGGTGATTCTCGCCGATTCTGGAACCCTATTTTTCTGGGTGGTCTGCGGATAGCGATATTCATAAGTCTATTTATGCCTTCGGTATAAAAGGGACACTTAGGGTTTTCGGGAATTATACTTCTGGCAGCCGATCGAACCGAATCCCGCGACGGAAGCGTTACGCCTTTCCGTTCGTTCTGCCGACCCCGAATCCCGCCGCCGACGGAAGTGTTCCGCCGCCGCCGTGCTCGCTCCGTCGACTTCCTTCTCTCCGGCGATCGTCGCTGGCGTTGTAATCCCTGGCGCGGACCTAGCAGTCCGTGGGAAAGCAAGGTGCGGTCTTTCTCCTTCCCGATAATCCGTGCGACGGATAGATCGGTGTTCTCCCGCTTGTGTGGATTTCTGCAGAGACGTGGACATTATTCCACGTAGAACTCGCCATTAGCAAGAAGACGAAGCTTGGAGCATCTCCGTTGAGTTGTGACTCAACGCCACCGAGGTAATTTTTGCCTAGTTGTTTGTTAACTTCTTGATTCAATTATCATGGCCTGATCCCATCTCTTTTGGGTTTTCTTGATGTTTTTATTCTTTCGCTGCGTGCACAAGCGTTGTGCCATCCTCATAGAGAAACCCAACAGTGGTATCAAAGCGAGGTTCCGGCCATGATTGTTGTATTGGAAGTTTTGTTATTCCAGTGCGTGTAAACCTAGGGATTTAGAAGTGTTCTAAATGTCTAGATTTAGTCTTGGTACCCCGCCAAGAACTTCTGGAATTTCGTGGGAATTTCTAATTGTTAGAAATTGTAGTCTCCTTAGCAGTAACCATCCCTCGAGTTTGTTTTGGATTTTGAATCCAACATAGAGAGATGAGCTTGTCTACTGCTTTAAGTTGAGTTGTCTTTGCCTTTGTCCAATGCATGTAAATCTGAGGATTTGGAAGTTTCCGGATGTTCAGATTTAGCCCTTCCTTCTATCAATTGTTGATGGTGTCAGGTTGTGCACATAAGGGATGCATGTGGTTTTAGAAAAATTGCTTTTCTTTGGATGTGCACATTGATCAAATGTTGATCATGGTTAACTATTAACCTATAATTAAAATCCCTTCATCAAATATTAAGTGTTCGGATGCCTTCCAATGGATGACACTCTTCCTGCCTCGATCGATGAAGTGTGGGCTTGCCAAAGCAAGGTGCATTAATCTATCTTGGTAAGGGTGCGAGCGGATAATTATGATATCCCACTGTCGACATCGGGTCCAACTTAACTAGGTGAACTCAAAGGTTGAGTGCCTAGAGGCATAGGGTTGGCATGCACCATATGATGGATGCGAATAAGGAGTTATTCACCAACCATACAAGAATTGCATGAGAATGCAATTGGCAAGTGTTGCCTACCTAAATAACCGCATCGTGAGAGGAAAGCCAAAGCTGACTCATTGTGTTGGTGAAATACGGATCTTGTCCACTAAGAGAGTAGCTCGCATGAACTCTCCGAATTGTTAGTGAGGGCTATCATTTCGAATAAAATAGTGGGAGTGTTTTAATTGAAGTCCAAATTAAAATAAATTGTATTTGAAATTTTGGTACTGATTTTATTCTGCATAAATTCTTGTAGAATTCCATGGCAAGTGTTTCACACTCCACTTTGTCTCTGAGAGCCATCCTTGAGAAGGATAAGCTCAGTGGGACTAATTACATGGACTGGTATAGGAACCTGAGAATTGTTCTCAGGCAAGAGCGAAAGCTCTATGTCTTGGAAGAAGAAGCCCCCGAGGTGCCGACCGGGAATTCTTCCCGTGCTGAGAAGGATACTTATAAGAAGTATACTGATGATGCTTTAGATGTCGAATGCCTTATGCTTGTCACTATGAACTCTGAGCTTCAGAATCAACATGAGAGCATGGGGTGCAAGGAGATTGACGAGCATCTCAAGAAAATGTTTCAACGGCAAGCTCGTCAAGAGAGGTTCAACATCACAAAAGCGTTGTTTCAGTGCAAGATGGGAGTTCGAGACTCAGTAGGGACTCACGTACTCAAGATGATTGGGTATATAGAGAACCTTAAAAGGTTGGGTTTTCCTCTTGGTTAAGAGTTGGCCACAGATCTGATCCTGCAATCGTTGCCGGACAGTTATGAGCAGTTCGTCTTGAACTACAACATGAATGAAATAGACAAGACACTGGCCGAACTCCTAGGCATGTTGAGAACTGCCGAAATCAATATGAAGAAGGCCAAGCCTGCCAACCCCATACTGATGGTGCATAAGGGCAAGGGCAAGGACAAGGGCTCTAAGAAGACGAAGGTGGGACCTAAGTCATATCTTGAGCCCAAGTCTTCTGCACTGATGAAAAAGAAAAGCACGGTGAAGGAAGGGAAATGCCACCACTGTGGCAAGGCTGGTCATTGGAGGAGGAACTGTCCTTCGTACATTGAAGGTCTGCAGAAATTGAAGGGAGGTATGACTTCCGCTTCAAATGTTTACGTTATAGAGATAAACCTTTCTGCTCCTTCATCTTGGGTATTGGATAACGGATGTGGTTCTCACATTTGTACAAATGTGAAGGAACTGGGAAGGAGAAGATTGCTGAGTAAAGGAGAGGTGGACCTCCGCGTCGGCAATGGAGCAAGAGTTGCTGCTGTAGCCGTAGGGGTTTACCGTCTTTCTTTGCCCAGTGGGCTTGTAATAGAACTAGATAATTGTTATTTTGTTCCGGCCATAACTAGAAACATTATATCTATTTCATGTTTGGACATGATTGGATTTTCTTTTATAATTAAGAACAACTGTTGTTCTATATTTAAGAATGATGTTTGTTATGTTGTAGCCCAATTGTTTAATGGTCTTTATGTTTTGAACTTGGACCATCTGATCTGTAATGTAGAAAATAATAAAAGACTAAGAACAAATGACTCGAACCCTACATTTCTCTGGCATTGTCGTTTGGGCCATATCAACGAGAAGCGCATATCCAAACTCCATAGAGATGGACTTTTGGACTCATTTGATTATGAATCATTTGAGTGATGTGAATCTTGTTTGTTAGGCAAGATGACTAAAGCTCCTTTCACTGGTTATACTGAGAGGGCTGAGGATCTCTTGGGTATTGTACATAGTGATGTATGCGGACCCATGAGTTCCATGGCTATAGGTGGGTATTTCTACTTTGTTACATTTACTGATGATTTCAGTAGATACGGATATGTGTATCTTATGAAGTGCAAATCCGAGACCTTTGAAAAGTTCAAAGAGTTCAAGAATGAAGTAGAAAACCAGTTGGGTAAAAGGGTTAAAGCACTCCGATCTGATCGAGGTGGCGAATACCTGAGTCATGAGTTCTGTGATCATCTGAAAGAGTGTGGTATTGTATCACAGCTCACTTCACCTAGAACACCACAACATAATGGTGTGTCCGAGAGGAGAAATCGTACTCTGTTAGACATGGTACGTTCGATGATGAGTCATGCAGACTTGCTTGTTTCCTTTTGGGGTTTTGCTTTAGAGACTGCTGCAATGACATTAAATCGCGCTCCAACGAAAACGGTTCTGAAGACACCATATGAGATATGGACTGGGAAGCGTCCTAGTATGTCGTTCATTAAAATTTGGGGTTGTGAGGCATACGTGAGACGTCAAATGCCTGACAAGCTGGAACCCAAATCGGATAAATGTTATCTGGCGGGATATCCTAAGGAAACGAAAGGGTATTACTTTTACCTACCGTCTGAGGGCAAAGTGTTTGTCGCAAGGACTGGTGTCTTCTTGGAGAAAGAGAGCTTATCAAGAAAGACTGAAAAGGTAGAGCTTGAAGAAGTTCAAGAACCACATGTAGTGAATGAACAGGAATTGGATTCTGAGACAGGACTACAAGATGTTGTAGCTAGAGAACCTGCTCAAGGAACACAAGTCCTACGTAGATCTGGTAGACCGAGGTTTGAGCCTGAGAGATATGGATTTCTCGTGTCTCAAATAGGTAATGTGTTGCTTATGGATCATGATGATGAACCAGCAACCTACCAATAGGCTATGAATGGACCGGACTCCGACAAATGGCTTGAGGCTATGAAATCCGAAATGGACTCCATGTATGCAAACCAAGTTTGGAACTTGGTGGAACCACCTGAAGGGGTACGACCCATAGGGTGCAAGTGGGTCTTCAAGAAGAAGACCGACATGGATGGGAATGTACATACATTCAAAGGGCGACTGGTGGCTAAGGGTTTCAAGCAAATTCATGGTATTGACTATGATGAGACCTTTTCCCCTGTTGCCATGGTAAAGTCCATTAGGATATTGCTTGCTGTTGCTGCGTATTATGACTACGAGATCTGGCAGATGGATGTCAAAACGGCTTTCCTTAATGGAAACCTCCTTGAGGAAGTGTATATGACACAACCTGAGGGTTTTGTATCCCCAGATGAAGCCACTAAAATATGCAAGCTGAATAAGTCCATCTATGGACTAAAACAGGCCTCTCGAAGTTGGAATCTTCGTTTTGATGAGAAAATCAAAGAGTTTGGTTTCATCAAGAATGAAGATGAGCCTTGTGTTTACAAGCGAATCAGTGGGAGCACTGTTGTCTTCCTGATATTGTATGTAGATGGCATACTGTTGATTGGGAATGACATTCCTACCCTGAAAGTTATTAAGAACAACCTAGGGAACTGCTTTTCAATGAAGGATTTGGGTGAAGCGACTTATATACTCGGTATTAAGATCTATAGAGATAGATCGAAGAAGTTGTTGGGTTTGACCCAGAGTACGTACATCGAAAAGGTGTTGAAGCGGTTCAACATGCTTGAGTCCAAGAAAGGATTTTTGCCCATGTCTCATGGTGTGAATCTCTCTAAGGACCAGTGTCCAAAGTCTTGTGAAGATAAGGACCGCATGAAGTTGATTTCATATGCTTCGGCAATTGGATCAATCATGTACGCGATGTTATGTACTCGACCCGACGTCTCCTTTGCTTTGAGCATGACTAGCAGGTATCAGTCAGACCCCGGTGAGTGTCACTGGATTGCAGTCAAGAATGTCCTGAAGTACTTGAGAAGGACTAAGGATGTATTCTTGGTGTATGGTGGAGAGGAAGAGCTCGTTGTAAGTGGTTACACGGATGCTAGCTTCCAAACTGATAGAGACGACTCCAAGTCTCAGTCAGGTTTTGTGTTTTGCCTGAATGGAGGAGCTGTGAGCTGGAAGAGTTCCAAGCAAGAGACAGTTGATGATTCTACAACAGAGGCCGAGTATATCGCAGCAGCTAATGCGGCGAAGGAGGCTGTATGGATTAGGAAATTCATCGGCGAGCTTGATGTAGTTCCTAGTATTGTTGATCCCGTAGTTCTTTACTGTGATAACAATGGTGCAATTGTACAATCTAAGGAACCCAGATCTCATCAGCGCTCCAAGCACATACTTCGGCGGTTTCATATTATTCGTGAGATTGTCGAACGAGGAGATGTGAACATTTGCAGAGTGCCGACTGAGGAGAATATTGCGGATCTACTGACAAAGCCTCTCACGCAGAGAAAGCATGATGGTCATACTAGATCGATGGGTATACGATACCTAAATGATCAACTCTAGTGAGAATCTTGTGGATTGCATGTAAACCTGTATTTTGTTGGCTATTTGTTCATATGATGAACTGTGTACCTAATTTTTCTCTTACAATTAATGGCAAATTCTTTTATTATGAGTTTTTCTATATGATAGTTAAATGTTAACATAATAGATACCCTTAGAATGTTCGCTTCCATGGGACATCAAGTACGTGACTTGAATGTGAGAGCCTATGATTTATTTGAAGCTTCATTCTTAAAAGGTCCCTGGTTGAGTATCATCATAGAAGCTAAGGGTGATGATGGTACTTGGTGACTAGCACGTGCGTTGACTGATGACCCGTTCTCACAGGTCATGATATTATGATATCAAGTCATCACGTGGGTACTTGTTAGTGAATAAGTTGTACTGGACAGACCCAACCTGAGACTGCTCTGTGGATTGTCATCCAATCGTGTCACGAGTAGGTCTCAATTGACAATGGTGTTGTGGTCCTTTAACCTGAAGTCACAGCATTCATCAAGTGAGGAAGAGCGTGCTTTGATGCCATCTAAAGTCTTCCTTGAGAAAGGTTGATGATAAGGGTGGTTGTTGCGCATGTTACGAATCATTTGGGTGTTTGTGTGTGAGAAGATATGGGATTTGTCCTCCTGTATGACAGGAGTTGCATCCATGGGCCCCTTGATGGAACTAGACTGAGAAATGCATGGTCATGTTTGGTTGAGTCAATATGTGATATTGGACTCACCATTCTCTGGAAGTCCGTCCTGGATCAAGAAACTTGGATTGAGCTATTACGAGGGTGACACGGTCCATTCCTCTAGTTCTTTCCGGATGTAAGGGACAAAGGGACAAAGACAACGCTGATACATTGGTCATAAAGGCTTATGAGTTACGAACTCTTATTGCTTGGGGAGCAATGATGCATTGCTAGATGCCGCTCATTGTTTGTGAGGTTTTTGGTTTGATACTTTCAAGATCAAGTGGGAGTCTGTTGGAGTTACCATGGTGATCTGGAAGTGATCAAACATGTAATCTCACTGCCAACGCGATATGAGCCTGCAGGGCGCACATAAGAGATGTGGAGAAGTTGGATGATTGACTGTGTTGGTAAAGGTTACCAAACACCGACCCGAATGGGGTTATGGGCAAAGTGTTGCCTTAAAGAATCATCGGGTTGGGCAAATGTTGTCTTGAAGGACTGGTAGGAATAGTCGACCGAGGGTCGACGAGAATCGTCGAGAATTAGCTCTCTGATTCTCGCCGATCGATGAGAATCATCGAGAATTAGTTCTCTGATTCTCGCCGATCGACAAGAATCGTCGAGAATGGGTAGTCTGATTCTCGCCGATCTACGTGAATCGTCGACCCACGATCGGCGTGAATCGTCGAGTGTTGTACTCTGATTCTCGCCGATCCGGGTGATTCTCGCCGATTGTGATTCTCGCCGATTGTGACTCTCGCCGACTGATTCTCGCCGATCCTTACTGATTCTCGCCGATTGATTCTCACCGAATATGCTTGGTGATTCTCGCCGATTCTGGAACCCTATTTTTCTGGGTGGTCTGCGGATAGCGATATTCCTAAATCTATTTATGCCTTCGGTATAAAAGGGACACTTAGGGTTTTCGGGAATTATACTTCTGGCAGCCGATCGAACCGAATCCCGCGACGGAAGCGTTCCGCCTTTCCGTTCGTTCTGCCGACCCCGAATCCCGCCGCCGACGGAAGTGTTCTGCCGCCGCCGTGCTCGCTCCGTCGAATTCCTTCTCTCTGGCGATCGTCGCTGGCGTTGCAATCCATGGCGCGGACCTAGCAGTCCGTGGGAAAGCAAGGTGCGGTCTTTCTCCTTCCCGATAATCCGTGCGACGGATAGATCGGTGTTCTCCCACTCGTGTGCATTTCTGCAGAGACGTGGACATTATTCCACGTAGAACTCGCCACTAGCAAGAAGACGAAGCTTGGAGCATCTCCGTTGAGTTGTGACTCAACGCCACCGAGGTAATTTTTGCCTAGTTGTTTGTTAACTTCTTGATTCAATTATCATGGCCCGATCCCATCTCTTTTGGGTTTTCTTGATGTTTTTATTCTTCCGCTGTGTGCACAAGCGTTGTGTCATCCTCATAGAGAAACCCAACAGGAAACACTTTCCGGCGATGGCAACAAGTAGGCGAATGGTCGGCGGTGAGATCGACTATCGCGACCAAGGCGAAACTATTTTGTCGGGAAGAAGAAGCGTTGTTCTCATTACACTCGATTAGGTCAAAACAAATAGTAATATATTTTTGTTTTACTGTACATATCGTACATATACTGAATACTGAAACAGTCGATACCCGCAGATAATGCCAAACCGGACATAAAGGAAATAAATTGGAGGAAATGGAAATTCGTCGAGTATACACGTTGATATTCGACAAATCAAAAGCTATTCGTCGAAACAACACGTATATACTCGACGAATCGAGACAGGGCAAACCGTCTAAGTATTAAGGCAATATTCGACGAATCGATGATCCTCGACAAATCAACGATATTCGACGAATAAGTTTAATTCGTCGAAACTATCATTACGATACTCGACGAACCCAAGACAGATTCGTTGAGTCTATCATGACGATATTCGACGAATTCCAACTTATTCGTTGAAACCATAAGCGATACTCGACGAATTTCCCTTACAGTCTTCCGACCACTTACCTGATGACCCATATTCACAATATAGATCCCGGAATGAAAATCTTTCACATCCAGAATGTTAAAGGCTTGGTCCTTCACCCATATCACATATGAGCAAGGCCAACACAAACCTTTTCAACTTCTCCAATGCTTTTATGTGTGACCCCATAGGCTCATATTGCGTTGACAGTGAGACTACATGTATGATCACTTCCAAATCACCATGGTAACTCCAACAATTATAGTAAAGATCGACTGCAGGTAACACACTCGCTTAATGGGAAGTTACGTGCACAACCACCGCACACACGATCTGTGCGGCAACAGCCGCGCACGAGATCCCGACCGTCATGGTCCTGTGCACTGACCACCCCGCTATTCCGCTAACCGGCGAGGGGCGGCCATGGCCGCGACAGGCCTCGGCCACGACCGGCCCCATAAGGGGCTGGCTGCCCTGGCCTCCCGCGCTCTGGCAGCCTCGGTCGTAGTCGCACGGCCGCAGGAGGCCTCGGCCCACATGCGCATGGGCAGCCTTGATCGTAGCAGGCCGCCGCAGGCGGCCTCGACTATGCCGCCGCGAGCGGCCCTGGCTGTCTATACATGGGCAGCCTTGATTGTGGCCACCCCGCTGCGGGCAGCCTTGGTTGTGTCCCTGCATAAGGGGCCGCCGGGTCGAGGCCGCTCCACCGTGGGGTGCCTTGGTCGCGCTCCCCACAAGGAGTGGTGGTCGTCGTTTGGCCTACCCGCCGCGGGCAACCTCGGTCGCGGCCCCCACATAAGGTGCGGTCTCCTCGAGGCTACCCTGTCGCGGGCGGCCTCGGCCATTGCCCCTGTATAGGGATCGGCCGCCCCGCGGCCTCGACCATGCTCCCCGCAAAAAGGGAGGCCGCCACTTGCCCTCCCCACCGTGGGCAGTCTCGACCGCGACCCCTGTCACCTCCCTCCACGGGCGACCTCAGTCGCTGCCCCTGTATAGGGGGTGGTCGCCCCGGTTGCTCAGTCGCGGGTGGCCTTGGCTACGACCCCCACGAAGGGCGCACCCCCCCCCCATTTTTGCCTCGACGCAGGAGGGGGGGCTAGGCCAAGGCCACTGTCAAGGAGGGGTGATCTTTGGCTACTGGGGACAAGGGGCGGCCTTGGTCGGGCCCGCCAAGGCCGATTTCCCCCTCCTGATTGTTTGCCGCAAAAGAGAGGGGTGGTCGCCGCCTTGGCCACCGACCTCTGACCGCCAGTACTCCTGGGCGGGCTATTTCCGACCTAGGGGTGGGATTGTCTTTTCCCTAAAAGTAGCGGTCTGTGTGCCCAGATTCGAGCGTTTCTATTAGTTTGTCTGGTAGTTAGTGGGTGAAATTATCGGACCAATCCCATAAAAGTCTGTGAATAGACTCACGCGCTACTTCATTCATATCCTTTTTTGGTTTGCTAACTCCGACCTTTTTCCTGTCTCTCTCTCTCCACACTCCCTTTCTCTCTACAGGTTGTCTGCCCAAAAGTAACTCGGGCAAACATTGCCTAGGTGAGCAGAGTGTGCCCGAAGTAGGACAAGAGTCCAGAAGCGAACAATTTCCTTGTCGTCGCCAAAGTGCCCAGTCGTTCGCAAGGCGCACAAAGCGAGCGGCAAGACTTCGAGTAGCCACCAGAATGGGTACAAGAAGGAGACGACCAAGTTGGCTAACTCCCCCGGGAGCAAGAGGAGCAAGATTCCCGGGAGAGCGTGGAGATCCCGCGGCACTCAGAATTCTCCCCAACTCCTTCATCCTTCAAAGTGTAACGAGGAGTAGCCTTCCGCCCTCGCCTCCATCTGAACAACTTTGTAATAAATTCTTGAATAATGGAAGTTAGGTCGACAGCAAATCGACCGCGTGGTTTTTTACCCCGATTTGTGTTTTCCACGTAATCAACTCTCTCTTGCACAAATCTGAGAACATTTGACTGTTTGTCTGCTTGGTTGCCAAGCAGGTTAGGACGGTTCAAGAGCCTCAATCTACCAGAAGCTCTGAGCGAACTGCAACAAAGCTATACCTGTAGATGTAGAAGCTCAACCAAGTTGCCACCAAAATCAACAAATAAATGATAAGTTTATATATGTTACTAATTTGGGTTAATACTTGATAATTGCGAATTAATTTGTATGATGTAATTATTATTTTTTTGTAGATGATGAGTTTGCTCAGAATACGCTTGAAGATGCACACATTGAAGCCTTTGGAGGGTATGCTTTACTGTTAGTAATTTTATGTTATCTTAGTAACATAAGATAACTGATTTCTATCAAGCATTTGATCCAGATCTTGTTATTATGAATAGCATGAATCCAAGACTCAAAAAACCTTGATAAATAACTCTTTCAGAAACCTTGCCGGAATATGCAGGAAATTTTGATCCATTCTCTGGATATGAAACTGAAATCAGATTTTACTGTACCCCGGACAGTGACGCCGCTCCTCAGATCATATTCTTCCTCTGTTGTCGGGAGAAAAACGAAGGAAAGATGTAGATTTGCTTCGTCGGCAACCTCTTCTAGAGAGACGAAGTGGAAGATGTTTGAACTTTAGGTTGTCGAAGCTTCTCCTACTATTGGATGAAGAAACGCCTATATTTTCTCCCATGAAAAACCAAAACCATGGGGAAGAAAAAGGAGCAGCAGTTAAAAAAAACTCAGGAATTTCGCCCTAGTTCACCAAAACCATGTATGACAGTCCCCAATTGCTGCCTTAATAGGGAGGGCCACTCATGGGAGTTACAAAAAAATGATTTCTTAATTATATCAAAAGGGTGCCTAGGGTGAGACCAAGTTTGCGACTGAAGTTACAAGATAATCTGACCCACCTATCACAGGCTTCGACCGTTCGCGTGACTGAATTAACGCACACTCATGAGAGTCCGAATAGACTAAATATTTGTGTATGACTTTAACGGGATGTCTCGATGAACCGAGTCCACCTAACGGGAAAATTTCCAACATTATCCCACTTGAACTTATATTCATCGTAACTTATGACAATCCGATCAAATCTTAAGTAAACTTAAGGGTACCAATTAGTAAACGCAATATTGAGTCTACTCTCATGTCAAACCGGTTCAATCAAATACTTCACTCTGAATCATGGCGGCAACAACATCATTATACGACACGGGACCTTCCATGGTCACAATAGTTTACAGATCTAATCGACATGAACAAAGTGTGGTTATATAAACATGGAACAACATACTGAAAATGTGCAGATGAAGGTTATTCTAATTTGATGGTCAACCAAAATTCTCAAATGAATGCACTAAATCATGCTGCGAGAAATTCTTAAGTGTTCGAAAGAACAAATATGTATAACCTTAAGCTTTTCAATTCATGTGTCAAAAGACATACCACACGACATAAATCAAATGAACTGTTCTATGCCTTATGCTCCGATTGACACAAGTTAAGAGACTTTGAATGAAGTGTGGCATGTCATATAAATTCTACTAATAGCAAAACTTAATGATATTCCTAAATGAATATTTCTTAATCATTAATGAATTAAATAAAGTGAAAATGAATGATAGATAAATGAATTGGAGCTTTCATATAGCGTCCCACTAATCTAGTACATCAATCGACTTTTTAAGCCTCATATTAATAATATGTTTTTGAAACACATTAGAGCGAAGTCCTTTAGTAAGTTGATCGGCTAACATGTCATCTGTCCCTAAATGCTCCACCAAAATATCACCTTTCTTTACCAACTAATTAACGAATAAGAATTTAATTTCCATATGCTTGGACCTTGTGATATTTTTATTATTCATCGAGAACATAACTGCAGAAATATTATCACAGTACATCTAGATGGGTCCAGCTATAGAATTGACGACCTTAACTATGTAATTGATGGGTTACACCATGATTTGTAAGGAGTTTCCCCCATGATCTCCCCCCAAAATGGGAGATCATGGGGTTGACTAGTCAACCCCACCTCCCATGATGAGGAGAACATGGGGGTGGGGCCCACTCTCTCTCTCTCTCCAAAACCAACCCCTTTAGGGGGAAACTGCCGCCGGCCGCCCGCCGCCGCCGCTTGCAGCCGCCACCCGCCGCCCGCCCGCCGTCGGCCGCCCGCCACCGTTCACCGCCGGCGGCCGCCCGCCGCCATGGACGACCTCCCCACTGTCCGATCGAGGGGAGGCTCTCCTCGCCGTCCGATCAAGAGGGTAACCACCCACTAACCCACTACTTGAGTGGTGGGGCCCGCCATGATCCTCCCCCGGAGGCTATAAAAGGGACCCCGGGGCCTCTTCATTCTTCACCTTTTCTCTTCTTCGGGTTGCCTTCTTCTTCCTTAGGAGAGAGCTCGCCTGCCTCCTCCCCCGAGTCGGCCTCCTGTCACTGTGAACCACCGGCGGCCACCAGCGGCCACCAGCGCTCCACCAACACGCCACCAGCAGGAAAACGCCCAAGTCCCCAAAAAGGAAAAGGAAGAAGGCAACCGTCGCTATCAAGTATACGCGACCGCAAGCGCCAAAGCATCAGGATCATCCCACGCATTTCAACACCCAAGTGACTCCCGCGGCGCAGTCTGTTGCCCGTCGGGAGCTGTAGTCTCTCTCTCACCCAAGTTGTAACGGGAGCGGCCTGTCTCCCCGATTCTCCAACACACTGTAATCACCGAAACCTAGTGAAATTTGATCGGCGCAGACCCGGTCACGTGATTTTTTACCCATTTAAGCGGTCTTTCCACATCATCACATCTTGTGTCAACTCTCTACTTTCATTGACTGTGTGCGCGCTCGACCGCCTCGTGAGCTAAGACGGTTCGAACAAATTTGGCCCGACCGGGGCATCGAGTTAGTCCACAACAGTTTGACGCCGTCTGTGGGAACATTCCCAACATCCTTCAGAAGACAAGTCCCTCATCTTTACCGCTTCCAAAGCTCAGATTCAATGGCGAAGAGAAGTACCCTCACCACTAAAGGATCCGCACTTGGTGGACACATCGAACCAGTACGCACCCACTCGCTAGTGAGCGTGTAAGACCCCCCTTTTTTTCGACACCGGGGTCTTAGGCCCAGAACCGCCGTTTTGCGGTGACTCCTTCACGCTCTGAAGGGTCATCACCACAAAGCGCCGATTCTGCCGGCCAATTCGATCACAGAAAAGTAGCATAATGAAGTAAAATGGAAACTATCTGTCCACAGTGAATCACATGACATAATAAATATAACTCCACGAAAGGAGTGTCCACAGAAAATAACATCAGAGTAGCAAAAACGGGCTTATGCCCGGTACATCATAACCTCACTACAAGATCTCTCATGCAGAAACAAAAGTAGAAAACTACTCAAGGTCGAGACTCACGGTCCCGGCTGTATGAACTTCGGAGCTAGACTGCCCCACCTCCAAGCGCACCGGTCTCTGGGGCTGCTCCTCCATGCTGGTCTCCACGATCCCCTAAATGATGCGGTTCGAAAACCGTTAGTCTAAAAGACTAAGTCCTATCATCCCTCGCCCCTTCCCCCACGGCTCCTAGGCACCGAGCGGAGAGGAAGAAAGGGGAGGACTTGATGGTGGAGAATAATCAAAAAGCAGATGACAGCGGACCTATACTAGCAATTTTATATCATGTATAGGCATAAGCTGAAATATGAAATGTAACCTTCACTTATGTGAAAACACATAAGCCAAGGGGTCTTCTGCAAGGCTCCCATCGTATAAAAAGTCTCATACCAATTTATACGATGGGGTGTCGGTTATCAAACAGCAGTAAATATATATATATATATCCAAATTTAACCTTAATTTATAAACTTGCTCACACAAGCTTATAGACCAAGGGGTCGTTTTGCAGGTCCTAAAGTATAAGCGTCTCATTCCACTTATACTTTAGGTGTCAAGGTTAAAGGAAATGATTATGCTATGACATGCAAGTGGGTATGATGGACATGCAAGTGCAACACACACACCCGACTCTGTGCACACAGACCTTTAGTTCCCCCTTTCTAGAGCCGTAACCTCCCAGGATACCTCCGTAGTGGCAGACGGAAGCGGTGGGTTGGGCCTCGCCCACCTCTAAACCAGTAAAGCACTACTGGTCAGACCTATCGTACGCCTCAACGCTTGGTGCACGAAGCGGACTCCTGCGTACTCTTGCCGGCTGGCGCACCGGACTTCTGTTGGCGAAGTGCTAACCACACTTGCCGAGTCAACGTATTGGCGTCGGTGCATCGACCCTCCGATACCGAAGACCCACCACCTTAATTTCCTTTCCTGTTATGCACATGCAAATTAGCGTAATCAAGAACCGAACCGAAGCTCCCCGGACCAACACGTTCATCTCAAACAATCGAGCCGAAGCTCCCCGGACCCAAAGTCCGCCTTTTAACCATCCGAGCCGAAGCTCCCAACTAACATCCGGTGCCCTCAGTGTTTGTGAAATGTGCAACCCTAATTACTAAGTTACTCTTTTCAGCTTGTTAAAACAGTTTACGTTAACCCAGGACTGCCCCCGGTATTCCCTGTGAAGGGCTCTCAAGGGGCACTAGGAACTGTGTTGGGATTACGCTCAGCGTTCCCTTTCGCAAGGTACTTATTTATTATTGGTTGATTCCCTTACCCATTATTTTCTCATGTTCCGATAAGCTAATCCTAGGGTGATTTGACTCCAGCTCTCCTAGGGTAGGACGATCTTTCGTCGGACCCGAACGCCTATAAACCCTAGAGAAAATCACACCCTGCTCACTCATCTTCCATAGATATAGCCCATTCCACTTATCCTTACTGCAAACCATCAAGACCCATCATACGTGCCCTAATTTACATCCAAATGAAATCCTGCAGTTTTGCTATATGCAGACCACTTAAGCTACATGACCCGTAAAAAGGGAAGTACATGAAATACTCATCCAGTACCCTTATGATAATTATTAGAGGGCTAAAATGACATTTGAAACATAAATCCAGAAATCCATAATTTTCCTAATTTGTCTGATAATTAATTTATTTATTCTAGTGTCCCAAAGGCCCAAGGTTGAACATGAAGTACCATTTTCAGACAAGATAATAATCCACTAAATTTATGGTAAATACAAAATGCATAATCAACTCTAAATCCTAAGTCTTCCAATTTTTCAGCAAGGTTTAGGCCTTAAAATTTAATTTCAAAGATGCCCCCTAAAAAGTCATTTTAAAAGATTCTATAGTAATAATACCTCCAAAAATTCAGAGAAAATTCAGGGATGATTGTGATGGCCTACAATTATCCTAGAACAAGTTTCATAATTTATCATTTGGAAATAAGGCTATATTTGATTTTCTTATGAACTTTCTAATTTAAGGGTTAATGAACAAAGTGTGCTAATCAATCATCAAATATTTCCACAAAAATTCCCACATGATAACATTGGGCTAAAAACACTATGCAGCAAGTTGCATGATTTTGCAGTAAATAATGGGCTCTTGCAAGAATTATTTAATATGTAATCAAAATAAAGCACTTGTGAAGTAGATGCCCTAAATAGATATCCAAAAATTCTAACAAAATTCATACAAGATTATTATAGCCTAAAACTAACTTTGCCCATGTTTCATACCCTTCCTATGGGCAGTGAGACCACAATAGCCAAAATATTAATTAGGGCAATACTATTGATTACAAATGACGTGCTACAAATATTGATCAAAATTCCTCAAGTAAACTATCAGAGGCTCAAAATACCCTACTCCCCTCACTACCCAAATTTGGTTAAGTTTCAAGATGTTTAGCTAACCTAAACCTACACTACAAGTTTTAGGACCTAAGCTAGGGTTAGGGTTTTGGGGGCCCTACCATTTTCACAATTTGCTTATATTTATAACAGAGGGTTTTATATATCCTAGGAACCTCCTTGAAAAATTTGGTATTCATCCAAGGTGTTTAGGACTCATGCCCTTCACAAGGCCAAAGGGTCCCTCCTTAGGGTTTGACCTAGGAACTTAGGGCAAATCTATTCCTCTCTATCTCATATTCCATGGGGACGTGATAAGTGCCCTAACAAGTCAGTGGCCCAAATTTCAGCCTCTGTTGAGGTGATTTGGTCACTCAAAATCAAAAGTGCACCTTTTGACCAAAATGCCCTTTTTAAGGTATAGTTAGGGTTGGGTCAAAACCTATTCAAAACACATCCAAATTAAATACAATTTTATACAGATACCTAAAATGAACCCAGGGACCACTCACCAAAATTTGGGAGGGTTTGGAAGTGTTTAGGGCACCTAGTTAATTTATTTAATAATTATTAAATGTTTACAAAAACTATAGAAATAAATTCTCCAGAAATTCCCATTTTTGGACCAGCTCTAGGTATAGCTAGGGTAGGCTTGATGTAAAAAATTTCAACTGATTTAGACTAGGTATGAAGTGTGGGCACTCAGTTTAGTGACTGCCTAGCCCTAAGGGTATGTCCCACCAAAATGGGTGCCCTGATCAAACCGGGAACCTAAATTGGTTCAAACCAATTTTAAAATAAAGTAGACAGAAAGGGCTACAAATCATGTGTTGATCATTTCCTCATACAGAGCTTGTAACTATTTTTAAATATTTAAAACATTAAATGACAAAAGTGTGACAGAATGAAATAAATAGAATTAATTTCCTATAGTTTAATCCTGATGCAGCACGAATCTTGGCGCAGGGATCAACGGCATCTGGTCATCGTCTTCGTTGAGCCGACGGCTGCGATTCGTCCCGCCTGGAGCGATTTCCAAGCCTTGCCGCCGGCGATCCAGCCCCTTCCCCGGCCGGCCACCGCCACCAACACCTCCGTTGAGGTGGTGGCTATCGCGAGGCGGCGGCTCTGCCGCCGGAGAGGCATTTTCCGGCGGTTATAGCAAGAGGATTTCTTGCCGAAACCATGAGGAATCCTGGATTTTATCGGGCTCAATTGAGCCCGAAACTTAAACCTGAAGAGTCCTAAGATCTACCCGCAAGTTAAGGAGAGGAGGAGGACCTTCCTGGCGGCCTGGATGTGTGAGGATCGGCGGGATGCCATTGACGACGGCGGTGGCGCTCGGCTTCTGCAACTGCACAGTGGAATGGCTCGTCTCCTCCAGGTAAACGCTCTAAAATGATCCCCTTGGCTCCCCGAAGGTGTTTAAATGGCAAATGGGGGAGAGGGGAGGCTGGTTCTTCAATGGCCATTAACACCATTAAAGGTGTGGCTCGGGTAGTGTGGAGGGGGGCTGAACCCACCCCTTGGTGGCCGGGAAACGGCTGGAATCAACTCCTCTCCCCTAGAGGAGTTGATTGCAGCCATAATTGGTGGTTGTTAGCCTTCCTTGGCCGGCCTCTCACTTCCCCTTCCTCTTCCTCATTTTCTCTCTCCTCCATTATCATGGAGGGGAGCTCCTTTCTCTCTCCTAGTCACCTCTGGTTGACTAGTCAACCTCACAAGCTAAATGCAGCCCACTTGATTATGATGGTCATGGGAATGGGTTTAGCCTAAGGGAGAAGTGGCTTGGGCTTGGGTTAGCCCTTTTTGGGCTAAGTTTGACTTGACCTAAATGAGGGTTGACCTGGTCAATTTGACCATCTGGGTTGACCCCATTGGGTTTTTAGTGGCCCATTGGACTCCCTTAGGGTCTAGGGTTACTTGAATAGGGTTGGTTGGGCCTCTTGATGGTCTCATGTCCCTTGGCAAGGGCACTTTGACCATCTAGGGCTAGAGTTGACTTGGGTCAACATGACCAATTGGGTTGACCCCTATAGGTCCTGGGTGACCCATTGGCTTCCCTTAGGGTCTAGGTAGGGTTATGTAGGGTTACCCTGCACTTTGGAGGTCGCATACCCTTAGTAAGGGTACTCTGACCAGATTAGGGGCTTGAGTTGACTTGGGTCAACCTGGCCTCTAGGGCTGACCCCAATGTGTCCTTAGTGACCCATTGACCTCACTTTAGGGTTAGGAGGGCATAGGTGGGGTCCTCTAGGCTAGGAGTAGGTCAATTGACCCTAAGTAGGCTAGTTTGACCCATTTAGGACTAGGGTTGACCTTGGTCAACTGAGCCTCTTGGGTTGACCCTAATGGGTCCCTTTGGCTCTAATGGGCCTCCCAAGGTATTAGGGGTGTTGTGGTAGGGTCTTGGGGTTAAGGTGTAGCCCATGGTCATCCTAAACCATTATTTAGAGTTCTACTATTTGCAGACCATGATGATCTCCCACCTTTCTGTCCCCTATCTCCTGGCCCATTTCTGGCTTCCTAGGGTTTGTCATGACCTAGTCATGGCCAAAACCATTTTTAGGGGTCTAGTTAGAAAAGGGATGTTACAGAGCGTGCCAAAATCATCAAAGGCTGCATATGCAGCTGTAGACACCCTCGAGAGACGCATCCACCAGATAGAGGAGCAGCAGATCGAAATGCTCACTCTACTCAAAAGTTTAGCGGCACCAGTCATTCCCCTGCCGCAGCCGAATTGTCGCCCAACCCAAGAAGTTCTACAACAAGAAGAACAAGCCCTCGTAAGACATGGAGTGCGGCGTCAAGTTAGGCGCCGTGGAGACAACCGCTGCCGTGACCCTCAGGGGACTGGGGGGCGACATCCAGTTCAAGAATATCCTTCTTTGAGTACCACCCGCACAAGCATGATGCGCAAGGTTCAAAATGATCCGGCATCCCGCCAGCCAAGAACTCCTTAGCTTTTCAAGCAGGCTGACTTACAACTGCCAGGATAACTCTCCGCCTCAACCAGACGTTGCCCACATAAGGATTACGATATAAAGAAGGAGTACTCGAGCACAAATAGCTCCCCCGCGCCCGTGGCGCCATTCCAGGAGATGCAGGGTCACCACCTCGCCGGTTCACATTACGAAAGGAATCCCGGAACCAAGATGACACTCAATGCCCCGGCCGTGAAGCTGGGACCGAGTAAACGTCTGTCTAACTACAATTCATTTGGCTCCCGGACAGAGTCGGACCCGGAAGACGACGTTGAAATCCACAATTTAAGCGAAACCGACAACCCACAGGCACACGTAGAGTATTTTGAAGCTATCATGCACGCTCGCAACGCTTCAGATCAATTCATGATCCAGACGTTTCCAACAATATTGAAAGGGGAAGCTCGGGCCTGAGTTCGTTCTCTACGGGAGGAAAGGATAAGCAGCTACATTGAACTCGCAGACCTCTTCATCAAAAGGTTAACCACGATCAGAAAGCCCTCACGGGAAGGTCCATGTCTGGGTAGGGTTCAGAAGAGGAAGCTAGAGAGCAGTGGATACCTCGAGCACAAGAGAAACTGCGGCCAGAAAAAGCTGCGCCAACTTGCGGCACAAAACGCCCCTAAAAGCAAGATCTTTAAAGCAATTCGTGACCATCCGGCCTTGCACAGGACCAGACCACTCGCTCCCGACCGAGGAGATTTGTCAAAATACTGCGAATACCACCAGGGACCAGGTCATAGCACCAATGGATACAATCGGCTGAAGGAATAAATCCATTGACTAACCAATCTAGGGGCGGCTGATCAATTCTTATCAAAAACAAGACCGCCTCCTAGTCAGAGCATGGGATGCATAACCGTCAGAATTGGCGAGCCATCCACCGAATTGAGTCAAGTCCTAGTAGACAGGGAGATTGTTGTTAATGTGTTGTTTCTATCCACATTACTCCAACTCAAACTGACCACTGGCCGCCTCGAGCTAGCGACTGCTAGCGCACATGTTTCTGGGGACGTCCCGGTACCGGTCATAGGCACCATCACTCTCCTGGTCACTCTTAAAGAAGCATCTCGGTAGGCGTACTATGTTGTGCAGTTCGTAGTCATCCAAGCTGAGTCTGACTGCACCGCAATACTCCAACGGTCGCTCGTGTACGTCTTCCAATCCTGTTCCCACCACTTCCATCCCTGAGCCATCTCCTTTTCTGCTCATTTACGTGTTTGAAGTTGTAAAAGCCGCAAGCTCGAGCTTGCAAGAACAATCTTTTTATTATTTTATTAATACAATAGATTGGCCAGGCTGAGTCATGCACCCGGATTGAGCACCTACGTTCTCCGACAGTCAGATCGAGTACTTACATTCTCCAACGCCACTCTTCATGCCATCGTCAGGGCCTGCCCCCCCCCCCCCCCCCTCGCGATTGCACCCGGATTGAGCACTTACGTTCTCTGGCACCCAGATTGAGCACTTACGTTCTCCGGCACCCAGATTGAGCAACTACATTCTCTGACAGTCGGATTGAGTACTTACATTCTCCAACGTCACTCGTCATGCCATCGTCAGGGCCTGCCCCCTCGCAATTGCACCCGAATTGAGCACTTACATTCTCCGGCACCCGGATTGAGCACCTACGTTCTACGACAGTCGGATTGAGTACTTACATTCTCCGACGTCACTCTTCATGCTATTGTCAGGGCCTGCCCCCCTCGCGATTGCACCCGGATTGAGCATTTACGTTCTCCGACACCCGGATTGAGCACTTATGTTCTCCGGCACCCGGATTGAGCACCTACGTTCTCCAACAGTCGGATTGAGTACTTACATTCTCCAACGTCACTCGTCATGCCATCTACAAGGCATGTCCCCCTCGCGGTTGCAACCGGATTGAGTGCCCACATTCTCTGGCGGTCGGATTGAATACTTACATTCTCCGTCGTTACTGCAAACCAACGCCTTAACATCGCCAGGGCCTGCCCCCTCGCGATTGCAATCGGATTGAGTACCCACATTCTCCGGCGGTCGAATTGAGTACTTACATTCTCTGCTGTTACTGCAGACCAACGTCGTGTCGTCGCCAGGGCATGCCCCCCTCGCGATTACAACCGGATTGAGTACCCACATTCTCCGGTGGTTGGATTGAGTACTTACATTCTCCGCCGTTACTGCGAGCCAACGCCTTAACATCACCAGGGCCTGCCCCACTCGCGATTGCAACCAGATTGAGTACCCACATCCTCCGGAGGTCGGATTAAGTACTTTCATTCTTCGACAAACTAAGCTGCGAGCAACCCTCGCGCAAACTAAGCCGCGAGCAACCCTTATGCAGACTAAGCCGCGAGCAACCCTCGTGCAAACCAAGAGCCAGCCTTACGTTAACTAAGCTGCGACTACAACCCACACAAAGTAATGCCACAAATCAAACTTACAACAGACTCAGCACAAGCTGGCACATGTTGCTTTGAACCTCCACCCGCTCGCCACCATCGGAGTGAACGTCGCACCAATCTCGGGTGCGGTCTCTGCGGTCTCAGCAGGTCGCTTCTGCGGCTTGTCAGTTCTCTGCTTCAATATTTCCAAGTTCCAATAACTTGTCCGCCGGTCTAAGGCGGGTAGGCGGTCTGTTCTTCAGTTCCTCAGCAGGCAGCGAATAACGGTGTGTCCGCACGACCTCGCGGTCTCGGCGGACTCCGTGCTTTATTCGGTGTGTGGCAGCTTCAGTTCGGGCGGCTTCAGCGACCTTGGCGGACTGGGCGGTCTCGGCGGTCTCCAGTGCTCTCCGCCCGGCTTGTTTTTTAGTTTGGATGTCAGACTGTTCGGGAAATGGAAATGATCGCCCTCAATACCGAATAGTTCTCCCCTGCCCTCTAGTTTTTTATCCCCTTCGTTACTTTCCCCACGTGAAAAATTAAAATTTTTCTCGAATTTAAATTGAGAATTGTTAAGGACATATCACGTTTAGCTAATGATAGCTCAACGTTAATGACAATCATATTTGTATGCATGTAGACCAATTTGTTATTAGCATCCTTGTTGCGGACTAACTCGACGTCCCGGTCGGATCAGAATTCTTGGACCGTCTTAACTCTCGGAATGGTCGAGCGCGCACACAGTCAATGAAAATGGAAATTTGACAAGTTAATTTTTTTGACGTGAAAAACCCGGAAAGATGTGAAAAACGACGTGGCTGGATCTGTGCCGACCAAACCTCCACTAGATCTGAGTACTGTTACAGGGCTTTTTCAAGAACTCGGGGGCGACATGCCGCCTCTCGTTATAATTATTGGGGAGAGAGAGAGAGATCCTGGAGGGTGACAGGTCACCACTCACAGAGCTAATTACTTCTTCGAGTGTCGCGGGAGAGATGCGCTTGTTGTATTCTGGAGTCTTCTAATAACTCCGGGAGGCGAGAGTAGCTTGTTGTAGACGTTCTGATGTCTAGAGCTTTGAGGCACGGAGGCGCGCTTAGCGCGTCTTACCCTCTGCTTCTTGTCTCTGATTGTCTTTTTGAAGAAGCGTCATTTGATTATCTTATCGGTAGATGGAGCGCTTGTTCTTGAGCGCGTAGGGCGCTTGCTGGGCTCTTGCTGGATGAGAGCGCGTCGGGCACTTGTTGGAGGAGAGCGCGTAGGGCGCTTGATACAGGAGAGCACGTTATGCACTTGTTGGAGAAGAGCGCGTGGAGCGCTGGGGGAAGAGACTCGTGCAAGGGAGCAACTTGTGTGATAACGCGCGGGAGCATGCAGGGGAGAGACGAGTGTGATAACGTGCAAGGAGGCAGCGCGCGCGGGTGCGCGCAAGGAGGCGGCGCGAGCGGGAGAGCGCAATGGAGAAATGCATGCGAGATCGCGCAAGGAGGCGGCGTGCGCAGGAGCGCGCAAGGGAGAAATGTGTGCGAGAGCGTGCAAGGAGGCGGCGCGCGCGTGCGTGCAAGGACTAGGCGTGCGGGGGAGCACGTAAGGGAGAAATGTGTGCGAGAGCGCGCAAGGAGGCGGTCGTGCGGGATCGCACGAGGAAGCGGTGTAACAGCCCAAGTTTTTATCAGCAGGCCAATTTTCGGGTGACACAGCCTGGGACACGGGCGTGTACCAGGGCGTGTCCTGCGTGCGTCGAGTGTCGAGAGGAAAAGTCGACGAATGGTCGACAAAATTTGATCGACTCTGGACACGGCCTGTGACACGGGCGTGTCACAGGGCGTGTCAGTCCGCTCGACGAAAGTTTCTCGGCGATCGTCGAGTGTCGAGTGTCGAGATGTCGACAAGTGAACATGGCCTGTGACACGGGCGTGTCACAAGGCGTGTCCCTTTGGTTTGACGAACTCAGCTCGACGAAGTGGAGCTAGGGCGTGTCGAAGTGTCGTGTAGTGGCACACGGCCTGGGACACGGGCGTGTCACAGGCCGTGTGAGTCTCGGGTGGTTTTGGGATTTTTCAGCCTGACGAACACGGCCACAAACACGGGCGTGTCTGAAGGCGTGTTGGGTAACACGGCCCATGACACGGGCGTGTCACATGGGTGTGTCACAGGTTTGGATAAGTAGATTGAGCACCGCTTGAGGCACACGGCCTGGGACACAGACATGTCACAGGACGTGTTAGGAAAAATTAGGCTTTTCTGGCAAATTTGTGGCAGTCCATTCCTTCAGCCTGGATCCAAGGGCTGAGAGGCCTCCCTGTTTCCTTAAGGCTGTGAATGAGAAGAGCAATCTCATTTCTTATTTGGTCTTCTCTTTCTTCACTTCTAGAGAGAAAAAGAGAGAGGAAGAAGGAGGAGGAGGAAAGGGGGATGCTCACCGGTGGTGCTGCGGTTTACCGACTAGAGATCCGAGGCCGACGTTGCGGAGGAAAAGCTCTTGTGAGTCGTTCAAGCCAGCTTAGAGCTCATGGCACCAAAGAGTGCTTCAATGGTAATGACTTTTCTTCCTAGCCATGTGAATGCTTCCTTTTGGCATATGTTTGTGATTCCCCCACCAAGAGGTGGCTGATTTTGGGAATCTTTGGGTGGATGCATGAAATCCCCTTTGTTGGCATATAGATCCAGAAATGGAGTACGAAATAGGCATGCTGTGTGAAGCTCATCTGGACAGGTTGGTCTGTATTGGTGATGTTGCATACGAATCAGAGAAAACTCTGTGATAAACGTGTAGTTTAAGGAGTCAACGAGTTATGCCTGTGAGGAGTAGTAGCAGGAAGTACTTGAGTGGTAGTCCAGGAAAATATCCGTGTTATGCTTGTTCTATTCGGTCGTACCTGTGCATGAGTAACGGGAAGTACTGGTGTGACCAGGAAAGACCCTTTGTGATGCTTGATGTCGTAGGGTGTCCACCTGTGAAGAGAGTAACAGGAAGTACTGGCGTGCCCAGGAAAGACCCCTGACATTTGTGATATTGCGGTGTCGTACCTGTGAACGAGTAACAGGAAGTATTGGTGTGCCCAGGAAAGACCCGCTATTGTTGTGAGAGAATGGGTGTAAGAATTATGCCCATGCTTGAATGCCAGAACAGGATCGGTGAGACCTACCCGCGCCTTTATATAGCCACAAGTACGCCGTGCTCGGTGATGGCAAGACGATTTGAGCAACGGGGGGTGGAGGATCCGACCTGCGTTATGTCCGTCCGACGTGAGACCAGAAAGTGCGGTCTGTTGGAGCGCAAAGCAAGAGTCTTAGGCCTGCGCGCCGTGAGACCATGGGGGGCTAAGGGCCAATCCCGGTTCACTAAGACTATAAAACTCCGGCTGCACGCCATGGAGTACATTATCAAGAGAGTTACCGCTGGGTTATGACCCTGATACGGTGGTGGGCAAGTGTTTTACCAGAACACCAAGAATGTGCCCGGAGTGCACGGACCGTTGGGCCGGGTGGCGAACAGTTGTGATGGCATGTGTGCGTGAAAGCACAGTATATGAATATATTGCCATGCTTGTGATATGATATGCCTGCAGGGAAGATTACCGCTGCCCCGAGAAAAGGGGTAGGGTCGTTATAATTGGGTCAGCTGAACGCTGACCGTTGCTTCTGTTTGTCACAGTTGGGTGGATTGTCCCTGTATAGGTGCTGGAGAGCCAAGCGGGACGCATAAAGGTTGAGATCCTTGCTGCTGCTGCTGCTACTGCTAGCCCTCGAAGGCTATTTGGAAATGCTTGTTGTGTTTTCTTTTATTGTGGCCGGCCTGCGCGCCAATGTTGGGGCCACTGTTTGAAAGCCTTGTAAGGCCATAAGGCCAATGATGTTTACATGTTGTAAGAAATTCCTATATGCTATAAAATATGGTGTTTTATTTGTTGGACATTCAAGAGAGGAGTTCAAGTGGTCGTATAGGCTTCCGCCAGAATGCTTTGTGATAGGTGTGCTGCGCTACTCTGGTATCATCCCGTACCTTCACCGCCTGTTTTGTGATATATGCTATGGGGCCCCGGCCGGACCTTCTAGGATATATTATATGAACGGATGGGGTTGTTACAAGCGGTGCGCGTGGGAGCGCGCAAGGATTATGCGCGCAGGGGAGCGCGTAAGGAGGCGACGAGGGAGAGAAATTCTGGGCGGAGAGGATGAAGATCTTCGAAGACAAAGGCGGTCTTCAAAGAATGCTTGAAGATCCTCGAAGGGGGAGAAGGAGATGAAGAAGATGAAGAAGGAGATGAAGAAGATGAAGGAGGAAGGAGTGAGAGGGAATCTGTAGGAGGATTTTTCCAAGAAGAAGATAATGAATAAAAAGGGGGAAGAGAGGTCCTATTTATAGGCTTCATGGGTGGTTATGGAGGTCATGCGGTTATTCACAACCCATAACCACCATGAGTGCTATTAATATTTCCACTCATGACATAATATGCACGTATAATATTTAATAATAATACTAACCGCAGGCCAGTCTATTTTTAGCCGCGCATTTCCCCACTACGAAAGATCATGGGGGGAGTTACATGGGTGGTTACCCAAGTAATCGATGGCGACGATCGCGGGAGCACGATCAGACGGTGGAGGAAAGTCATGATGGACGGCGGCCGACGGCGACGGCGGCAACGGCGAACGACAATTGCGGCGGTTGTGGAGTCGGGAATTAACGGCGGCGGCGGCGGCGTTGGGAGACGGCGGCAAAGGCGGCCGCGGGAGAAACGAACGACGACGGCTGGGGTCGTGGAGTCGGGAAATAACGGCGGTGGCGGTGTTGGGAGACGGCGGCGGCGGCAGCCGCGGGAGAAACGGACGACGACGACAGTCGTGGAATCGGTAAATAACGGTGGCGACGGCCGCGGTGTTGGGAGACGGCGACGGCGGGAGAAACGAACGACGACGGCGGTCGTGGGAGAAACGGACGACGACGACAGTCGTGGAATCGGGAAATAACGGTGGCGGGGGCCGTGAAGTCTAGAAATAATGGCGGTGACGGCCGCAATGTTTGAAGACGGTGGCGACGACGGCCACGGGAGAGAGGAGCGACAACGGCGACGACGGCGACGTCCGCGGGAGGGAGGGGCGACGATCGTGATGTTGGGAGAGGATGGCGGCGACGGCGCCCGCGACGTTGGGTGACGACGGCAGCGGCGGCCGCGAAGTTGAGAAATGATGACGACGGCGACCGTGACGCTAGGAAATGACAACGATGGCAGGTGTTTGGAGACGACGGCGACAACGTCTGAGAAAGAGAGGAGCGGCGTCGACAATGATCGTGGGAGAGAGGAGGGGGGACGCACTGCTGGCACGAGCCGGCGTCCCCTACGGAAAATGCCGCACCACTAAGGGGTGTTGCGGCAGCTTGCCCCAGAACCCTGTTGTGCACTCCCCAATAGGGAGGCCTAAAACAGGCGCTCACTTGGTCAGCGCCCTTTTCCAGCCAATGGGGATTTAATCCCCATTGGCTGGAAATCATCCCGAAAGCGCAGGAACCAAGCTTCATGCGCTGCGTGCGCGGGAATCGAGATTTCTGCGCGCAGAAATTCCTGCGCGCGCAGGAATTTAAAGCGTGCGCAGGAATTCGAGCGCATGCGCGCACAAAATAAATCTCGCGTGCGCGCATGCCGCGCGAGAGGATTTCATCGTGCCCGAGCGTGGCGCTCGTCTTGTGCAGATGAGAACGTGTTGTGGGCGTGGTTGACGATCGGGGTGCGCTTGCTGGGACTGCGGCTCGACCGGGAGCGGAAACAGGGAGCCCATCATATTCCCCCAAATTTTCGGAGGTCATTCTGCTAGAGAATGGGCCCAGAAATTATTATATTTTTTTTCTTTTCGAAGCAAATCTTTGAATGCTCCTTCGATAGGTCGAGCGATTGCAGGCCTGCGCAGTTACGTACTTGTAGTTTGGCCGAGGTGCTAGGAAATGAGGCCATATTGCATTGTTTGTGAGTACAACAAAGTGCTCGGGATGTGAAGTGGTTAGACCGTATAGGGGTTGCCTTGCGTGCTAGGATTTGTATACACGAGACGCGTAATGTGCATTGTGCATGCATGAGGCTATCTGCACGAGGTGTGCTTAATGCGCGCAATGTGCGTTGATTGTGTGTAGGAGTCGTATGATACACTTGCCAGACTAGAGATAAAGATCCTGCACATGGCGATGCCCGTGTTGATACGTGTGGTCGCACATGGCGCGATATGCACAATCGTGCTTTATGTGTGCGCAAAGTGCATGACATACGACATGTACACGAGGTGTGATGTGCACAACATGTGATGTGCATGGTGCATAACAGGTGTCGCGCGTGCAATGCATGCTGCGTACGCGATATGCGCAATGTGTAATATGTAAGGTGCATTGAGCACTAATCTGTGGAAGGGAAGAGGTCGCTGAGATGCGGAGTTTCTGGTGCCCCCAAGTGTGTCACCGGGGTACCTCGTGTTTATGGTTGGAAGAACAGACATGTTGTGGCGTGATACAGGGATACAGACACGACGCCTCCATTCTTATCGGGGCCGAATGATACCTCAGTTGACGAAGTTCATGCTGTTTTACGTAAGTTTGGCGTGCAACGTCGTTTTGCATGAGACTGACTCACGACTATTGCTCGTATGAGATTGGCTCGTGACTGTTGCTCGCATGAGACTGGCTCGTGGCTTTGTTTTGCGCAGTTTGTGACCGCGGCTTAGTTTGCACGAGGCTGGCTCGTGGCTTTGCTTGTATAAGGCTGACTCGCATCTTTGCTTGCATGAGGCTGGATCGCGGCTTAGTTTGCACGAGTGTTGCTCGCGGCTTAGTTGGCTATGAGTCGAAGAGGCCAGAATCTCTTTTGCGAAGATCTGAACATTCTGTAAGAAGAGAGGTCAGGGTCCTTGTTGGGAGCACTGAACACTTTGTAAGAGGAGAGGTCATGGTTCCTTGTTGGGAGCATTGAACTCTATAAGAGAAGAGGCCAGAGTACCTTGTTGGGAGCACTGAACACTCTGTAAGAGGAGAGGCCAGAGTCCCTTGTTGGGAGCACTGAACACTCTGTAAGAGGAGAGACGAGAGTCTCTTGTTAGGAGCACTGAACACTCTGTAAGAGGAGAGGCCAGAGTCTCTTGTTGGGAGCACTGAACACTCTGTAAGAGGAGAGACCATATTCCCTTGTTGGGAATACTGAACACTCTGTAAGAGGAGAGGCCAGAGTCCCTTGTTGGGAGCACCGAACACTCTGTAAGAGGAGATGCCAGAGTCCCTTGTTGGAAATACTGAATACTCTGTAAGAGGAGAGGCCAGGGTCCCTTGTTGGGAATACTGAACACTCTATAAGTGGAGAGGTCATAGTCCCTTGTTAGGAATACTGAACACTCTGTAAAAGGAGAGACCAGAGTCCCTTATTGGGAATACTGAACACTCTGTAATGCAGTCATTAATAAGATTGAAAATAACACATGTTGTTTGTCTCACAAATGTTAAAAATACAAAATACAAGCAGTGATGATGGAGCTCTGGATGCTTATTTGGCAGAAAGCAAACTCTTCTTTTAGATGTTCATCCTAGGGATCGTCTCAGTGCCGGATCATTATTGACATGTTGATTCAGAGCCTTTATTTTGGAGAGAACTCTCAAGGTACCCAAGGAAAACGAATCGTTCAATTTCTGTCTTCAGTCTTGAACAATCTTCTGTCTTATACCCGTGACCTTGGTGGAAGTTGCAATACTTAGATTGGTCCCCTAAATTTGGAGTAAGAGCCCTTGGACTTTGGAGAGACGGATGGTTGCGTATGGTGAGCAACACTCCCGCTCGCGAAGAGTTGTGGGGAGTGAAGGCTTGATGTTGGTGATGCCCCCCCAGCCCGTCGAGAGTTGACATGGCATGAGTTGCTCTTTTTGGGAACCAACAGTGGTGTCAACCCCTGCTCTCGCTGTCTCTTTGAATTGCTTTTGAATTGTTGGCGGTGTGCTTCGATTGCATCGTCAGCGGCGATCTGGGCATCGATCCGTTGAACAAGATCAGAATAACTGAGTATAGTTTCGTGTACTAGTGTGGAATGGAAGCCACCAGGGTGGAGCCCTCCAAGAAGAAATCCGCATAGGAGTTCCGCTTTTATTCCAAGGATTCGTCGTGCTTCAGAGGTGAAATGACGGAAGAAATCTTTAAGGGTTTCTCCTTCGCTTTAACAGATACCAGACGGGTGGGAAGGATCATTGAATACCCGGCGGCTGGCGATGAACTGATCCGTGAATTGTTGCGTTAGTTCTGCGAAATCCTTGATTTCTCCTTCCTTCAGGGACATGAACCATGTGCGAGCTTGCCCTTTCAAAGTTGCTGGGAAAGCTTGGCACAATAGTTGATCTGGGGCGTTGCAAAGTTGCATCATGATTGCGAAGTGTCTGACATGCTCTGATGGGTCACTTGTACCATCATATGCCTCGATCTTTGGGAGCTTGAAACAATGAGGGATTGGGTGTGCTCGAACCTCGAGTGCAAATGGCGAGTAATGATGGAGAGGGTGGCTGGCGGGAGAGGCATATTGCTTGGCCCGCTCACGTTCTTCTGTGATTAAGTTGAGAACTTCGCGTGTGAGCCCTTCAACTTCTGCTGGCCTGATGCCTGTTGCTTCTGAGTGATTGTAGTGATAATGAACTTCAGATCCTTTGTCTAAACGGGCTCTACGACCTTGTACATCTGCACTGGAGAGTTCTCTTTCTGGAATGATGACATGTCGGTGAGGAGGAACTGGACTAACCTGCCCCCCGAGTGTTGTCCCTTCTGTCGTGCGGGCAACTTCTCCCTCCATGGTCTTTAGTTATGAGTAATGTTGTGTTGATGGTACTGTATTTTGAGGATGTTGGGAAGTCGCTTCCCACAAATGGCGCCAAACTGTTGCGGACTAAATCGACTTCCCGGTCGGACAAGAATTCTTGGACCGTCTTAGCTCCCGGAACGGTCGAGCGCACACACAGTCAATGAAAATGGAAAGTTGACAAGTTAATTTTTTTGACGTGGAAAATCCCGGAAAGAGGTGAAAAACCACGTGGCTGGATTTGTGCCGACCAAACCTCCACTAGATCTGAGTGCTGTTACAGGGCTTTTTCAAGAACTCGAGGACGACATGCCGCCTCTCGTTACAATTATTGGGGAGAGAGAGAGATCCTGGAGGGTGACAGACCACCACTCACAGAGCAAATTACTTCTTCGAGTGCCGCGGGAGCGATGCGCTTGTTATATTCTGGAGTCTTCTAATAACTCCGGGAGGCGAGAGTAGCTTGCTGTAGACGTTCTGATGTCTGGAGCTTTGAGGCTCAGAGGCGCGCTTAGCGCGCCTTACCCTCTACTTCTTGTCTCTGATTGTCTTTTGAAGAAGCGTCATTTGGTTATCTTATTGGTATATGGAGCGCTTGTTCTTGAGCGCATAGGGCGCTTGCTGGGCTCTTGCTGGAGGAGAGCGCGTCGGGCACTTGTTGGAGGAGAGCGCGTAGGGCGCTTGCTACAGGAGAGCACGTTAGGCGCTTGTTGGAGAAGAGCGCGTGGAGTGCATGGGGAAGAGACCCGTGCAAGGGAGTAACTTGTGTGATAACGCGCAGGAGCGTGCAGGGAGAGACGAGCGTGATAACGTGCAAGGAGGCGGCGCGCGCGAGTGCGCCCAAGGAGGCGGCGCGCACGGGAGCGTGTAAGGAGGCGGCGTGCGCGGGAGCGCGCACGGGAGAAATGCGCACGGGATCGTGCAAGGAGGCGGCGAGCGCGGGAGCGCGCAAGGGAGAAATGTGCGCGAGAGCGTGCAAGGAGGCGACGCGCGCGTGCGTGCAAGGACTAGGCACGCGAGGGAGCGCGTAAGGGAGAAATGCGTGCGAGAGCGCGCAAGGAGGCGGCCGCGCGAGATCACACGAGGAAGCGGCGCGCGCGGGAGCGTGCAAGGACTATGCGCGCGGGGGAGCGCGTAAGGAGGCGACGGGGGAGAGAGAAATTCCGGGCGGAGAAGATGAAGATCTCCGAAGACGAAGGAGGTCTTCAAAGAATGATTGAAGATCCTCGAAGGGAGAGAAGGAGATAAAGAAGATGAAGGAGGAAGGAGAGAGAGGGAATCCGTAGGAGGATTTTTCCAAAAAGAAGATAATGAATAAAAAAGGGGAAGAGGGGTCCTATTTATAGGCTTCATGGGTGGTTATGGAGGTCATGCGGTTATTCGCAGCCCATAACCACCATGAGTGCTATTAATAGGTCTACTCATGACATAATATGCACATATAATATTTAATAATAATACTAACCGCGGGTCAGTCTATTTTTAGCCGCGCATTTCCCCACTACGAAAGATCATGAGGGGTAGTTGCATGGGTGGCTACCCACGTAATTGGTGGCGGCGATCGCGGGAGCGCGATCGGACGGCAGAGGAAAGTCATGACGGACGGCGGCCGACGGTGAACGACAATGACGACAGTCGTGGAGTCAGGAATTAACGGCGGCGGCGGCGGTGTTGGGAGGCAGTGGCGGCGTTGGGAGACGGCGGCGGAGGCGGCCGCGAGAGAAACAGACGACGACGACGGTGGTCGTGGAGTCGGGAAATAATGGAGGCGGCGGCCGCAGTGTTGGGAGACGGCGGCGGCGGCAGCCGCGGGAGAAACGGACGACGACGACGGTCGTGGAGTCGGGAAATAATGGCGGCGGGGGCCGCGGTGTTGGGAGACGGCGGCGGCGGCCGCGGGAGAAATGAACGACGACGACGATCGTGAGAGAAACGGACGACGACGACTGTCGTGGAGTCGGGAAATAACGGCGGCGGAGACCGTGAAGTCTAGAAATAATGGCGGTGACGGCCGCAACGTTTGAAGACGGTGGCGACGGCGACCACGTGAGAGAGGAGCGACGACGGCGACGTCCGCGGGAGAGAGGGGCGATGATCGTGATGTTGGGAGAGGATGGCGGCGATGGCAGCTGCGGCGTTGGGTGACGACGGCGGCGGCGACCGCGGAGTTGAGAATTGATGACGACGACAGCCGTGACAATAGGAAATGACAACGACGGCGGCAGTTTGGAGACGACGGCGACAACGTCTGCGAAAGAGAGGAGCGGCGACGACAACGATCATGAGAGAGAGGAGGGGGGATGCGCTGCCGACACGAGTCGACGTCCCCTACGAAAACTGCCGCACCACCAAGGGGTGGTGAGACAGCTTGCCCCGGATCCCTGGTGGGGAGTGCTGTGCACTCCTCAACAGGGAGGCCTAAAACAGGCGCTGAACAAGTCAGCGCCTAAAACAGGCGCTAACTTGGTCAGCGCCCTTTTCCAACCAATGGAGATTTAGGCTCTATTTGTTTGGGTGTTTCGCTTCTCCGTTTTGGGCAAACGCCGCCGGAAGGAGGGTAAACAAATGAACCTCCGGCGGCGTTTGCCCCGTTTCCACCCGCCCGCCTTGAGAAACGCCCCAAAAAAGCTTCGTTTGGAGCAGCCACCTCCCCCATCCGGTTCGAACTCTCCATTTCCACCCGCCGGATCGACCCGCCACCGCTAAAACAAATGACGCCTTAATCCCCATTCGCTGGAAATCATCCCGCGCGCAGGAACCAAGCTTCCTGCACTGCGCGCGGGGGAATCGAGATTTCTGCGCGCGCAGGAATTCGAGCGGATGCGTGCACGAAATAAACCTCGCGCGCGCGTATGCCGCGCGGGAGAATTTCAACGTGCCCGAGCGTGGAGCTCGTCCTGCGCAGATGGGAACGTGTTACGGGCGTGGTTGACGATCGGGATGTGCTTGCTGGGACTGCGGCTCGTCCGGGAGCGGAAACAGGGATCCCATCAATCCCAAAAATGTTAAAAAAATTCAAACAACAATAATTTTATCAATTAAAATATAAACTAGTAAGTAAATGTTCAAAATTAGATTAATATTCATTTTGTTGCAATGTATTCTCATATGAGACTAAAACAGTTCAAAATAATATACATGCTATATTTTTAAACGATTTTCATGTCCACCAAAAGTGAACTCGTTGAGGGGACTCGTTGCGCCTGAAAGGCTCGAGTAGGGCGTCAGATAGGAGTAATTTTTGAGTGGGCGTGGCTCAACGTGAGCACGAGATCAGTGCCGTGCACTCGCACATCAAATATCGTGTGTCTGATTTGATGTGCGAGTGCAAGGCCCTCATTTCTTTGCTCAAGGTGAACCAGACCCACCCAGGATGGATCCAGATCCCCTGGATTTCCTCCGGGAACTCCAGGGGGTGAAGTTTCACTTTTGCGACTCGTTCGACCGGAATCAAAAAAAATGATTAACATGAAAGTTGTAAAGATCCACGAGACGAACAACTTTCATGTTGAACATTTTTTGATTTGAAGTCATTTAGACTCCCGATTTGAGCTCCGAAAAAACTCAGTCCGAAAAACATTAATTTAATGTTTTTCGGACTGAGTTTTATTAATGTTTTTCGGACTGAGTTTTTTCGGAGCTCAAATCGGTTGTCTAAATGACTTCAAATCAAAAACTGTGCAACATGAAAGTTGTTCGTCTCGAAGATATCTACAACTTTCGTATTAATCATTTTTTCTGATTCCGCTCAAGCAAGTCGCAAAAATGAAACTCCACCCCTTAAAGTTCCAGAAGGAAATTCAGGGAATCCGGATCCACCTAGATAGGGGGTGCTTGGTTTAAGCTGTCCTTAACCCTCTTTAAATTTTGGAGTGGAGCCAGGTCTCATCAAACTTCTCTGCCTCAGCCAAAACGGATTAGTCTGCCACGCGGGCACTCACAATATTTTTCCAAAGCTTTTCTCTTCAGTCTTCCCCTCGCATTCTCTCCCTTTCGTCCCCGTTTGTAACATTCCGTCCCAGATCATTTCTGCATCACCTCTAATCCTCGGGCCTCGTTCTTCTCCTACCGATCTCTAGGAATGTCGACCGTCACATCGGCGACCGGGCACACTCTCCTCCCCCGGAATCTCTGCTGCTTCTACCCCTTTTCCTTCCCCTCCACTCTTCTCCATTCCAAAACCCTAACGTCAAGTCCCACTGCATTTCCTTTTCTCCATTCCGAATTCTTTGGCAAGCCTGCCGTCTCCTTCCTCTCCGTTGCTTCAATACGGCCCACCACGGTTTCCGCCGGGACACTGACTCTCGCCGCCCGCATATCCTGGGACGGCCCTCTTTCCTCCGTCCTGCTTATTGTCCAGGGAAAGAATTTCGAGGTATTTGCTCTCTCTATCGTGCTTCTGCAGTTCAATGGTAATTTCTCTCTCCGTGTTTTATTGCTTGGCTAGCTGTCGGAGACAGTGAAGAAGCACATCGAGGAAAAGGTCGGAAAGGCCGTGCAGAAGCACGCTTACCTCGTTAGAGAGGTCGACGTCCGGCTCTCCGTCCGTGGAGGTGAGTTTGGGAGAGGTCCCAGAGTTCGCAGATGCGAGGTAACTCTTAATTTGGCCCATCACTCAGGTTAATGATTCTTCTATAGAGGTATTGAATAATCTCATCTTATCTCATCCGAATCAGGTGTCTCTGTTTACCAAGAAGCACAGGGTTGTGCGCGCAGAGGAAGATTCTGAGACGGTATATGGGAGCATTGATCTGGTTTCATCAATTATACAGAGGAAGTTAAGGAAGATCAAGGAGAAGGATTCAGATCATGGGAGACATATGAAGGGATTCAAACTTCTTAAGGTTCGGGATCCCGAACTAACTGTTGATGAGGAAGAGGGGAAAGATGAAGCTACACATTCTGTTTTTCAGGAAGAGGTGGAAGATGGAGTTGTAGAGTCCATACCTCAGGAAGAGGATAGTAATATCTTGGATGAGGTTTGATTCCATAATGCCTTATTCACTGATAGCATGCCTTAAATCTAATAATCTTATTTCTAGTATTTAATGCTTCTTTTATTCTGTTCACTTCATCTGTTATTTCTATGTGTTTAGTGACTGAATTCTCTTTGTTAGACTTAAAATCTTGTGTTGGGTGTTCCCTGAATGTATGCTCCTTTGTCACAACCTAACATAACTGTGGTAAAAAAAGGCAAAAATGAAGTTCCACAACTTTAGTAGATTGTGATGAAGAGTAGACAAAAGTTGTGTTGGATGTCATCCCTATGTGATACACTATGATTTAGTCCAATTGTGATGAAAATGTAAGAAGGGATTTCCATGTTTAATATTAGGATTAGATTTGCGATATGAAATTTGGGGTCTTCAAATAGAAAGATCAGAGTGTTGCACTATAAATTTGTAGGTGTTAGGATTTATTTTCCATGCATGTCAATGGAAATCAAGTCTCCTTTGGGGCAAGCCATGTCTTTTGCAGTCTTGGAGAGTCAGCCGACTATTGTTGAGGTGTGCACCTGTACTAAGGTGATGTTGTCAAACTTTTGGAGTAGCTCCATAACTATGCAATGATAGATGAGTTTAAATTTATTTACATTAAATTTGTATGTTATTTATTTGTGATGCGGTAAAAGTGTTTGTATTTTCATATTTCTCTGATACATTTTTCAATAATCTTCCGGAGTCCTGCAATTGGGTGTTGCACACAATTTTATTGCCCGTGTTTGGCTCGAAAAGGCTATTGGAGTATAAGCATTCTCCTAGTGGTATGAAGACTAACAAATCTATCCATATGTGAGAGTTTAGTAATTGATTGGTATCCCGTAGTTGTGTGGCAGTAGAACTATTATGATGGATTGAAGATTGAAGAATGCTCCGGAATCGGCTTGAGTTTTTCTTGAATCGAGATTGGCTTGAACCCAAATGATTCGAGGCACAAGGGAAAACTTGCCTGTCTTGATTTTAACTTGAGCTTGGATCGAATAGAACAGACTCAAAATTAAAGATGAGTAATTTAATAAATAAATATATTAATGTTTTATGTTGGTTGTCATTTATCTAGCCTTCCTAATTGCATCCAATGCTTTGTATGATTATGTCGTACCCTTTGTGCAACATAAGTTACTTCTAGTTGATCATAAATCAATCTTATAATTTGAGATTTTTTCTTTTCCTTTTTTTCTATGCTACAATGTTGCGTCTGCATGATGATAAGTGGTTGTCGCTCAGTTCATCTTTCTCTGCTCTCTTTATCTTATATTCATGCAGATTTTTTTTCTAGTTTTTGACTTGCCTCCTCTCTCCTCTCATTGCAATTTCAACCCATTCCAAAATTAAATAACTTGAGCCAACTTACAATCTTCTTGAATCCATTTGAGCTCGAGCCAATTTTGAGTCAATTTGAATTACATCAAACCAATTTTGCTCGAAATCGTATCATTACATCTCTATGCCGAAGTTGCTTCCATGAGTATAATTTCCACATTTAAATGAGGCTCAACTCAGAGGTATTCGTGATATTTTCTTTTGACAGGTAGTCTTTCAAAGTGCAAGTTGGTACAATTAGGGCCTGTTTGGCTAAGCTGTGGCGGTGCAGGAAGCAGTGGTGGGAACAGTGGTGCAGGAATCAGCTGTTTTGCAGTGGTGAAAAAATTTATGAAACTGTTTGGAAAACTATATTTGCAGTGTTGTGTGAAACAGTGGTGCAGAATTAAACAGAGATAGTAATAATTAAACAACCCGTAAAATTTTCGAAATGTAAAAATAAATAAACAATTTGCTCGACATTAATTTTATTTAATTATAAAAATAAATATATTAATATTGATAGGTTTCCCCAAAATATGTTCGGACGAGCCATAGATTGTTTTCCCGATCTTGTCCGACTCGACGCTACAATTCCTAACGGACGTCAAGACGTACGTATGCGCACTCGATTCACTCAAGACTCACGTATTTTCTTATTCTTTCTTTTTTTTAAAAAATGTATAAATAAAAAACTCGCAAGCCGGCTCGCGAGCTCATGAACAAGGCAATATGAGTTCGAGTTCGACTCGTAATCGAGCTCGTCGAGCTCCAGCACCATAGGCTCGAGCTCGAGCTTTTTTCGAGCCGGCTCGCGAGCTCATGAACAAGACAATATGAGTTCGAGCTCGACTCGTAATCGAGCTCGACTCATAATCGAGCTCGACTCGTAATCGCGCTCTTCGAGCTCAAGCACCATGGACTCGAGCTCGAGCTTTTTTCGATCCGACTCAACTCAACTTGCACCCCTAGTCTCGAGTGACCCACAATAAATATTATTAAACATTAATTATGTAATTATGAAAGTAACAACTTGGAGACATAAATTTTTTTCTATAATTATAAATTTATATATATATATATATAAATTATAAACATTAATATTTAATGTAATTATGTAATTATAAATTTATAAATTATGTAATTATAAATTTATATATATAAACATTAATTATGTAATTATAAACTTATGTATATATATATTATATAATATTTTTTCTATATATTTAATATTTTATTAATTATAAAATATTTTATAATTAATATTTTATATAATATTATATTTAATATTATATAATATTTAATATAATATAATATTTAATATTATATAATATTTAATATTATATAATATATATATTTTTTAAACAGCGCTGCAGCCCTGAAAAAGGGCTGCAGCGCTGCCTTGCCACGGGTGCCCACCCGCGACAGGTAACTGGCGGTGGCAAGGTTACCACCGCCAGTGCCCTTTTCTTGTTTGGCGGAGCGGCATAGAAATCGGATGCGTGCCGCTGCTGTGCCACTCCGCCAAACAGACCCTTAGGTGTGTTAAGAGTGAAAGTTATTAACTTAAGATTAGCTAGTCACCTAGAGGGGGGGGGGGGTTAATAGGTCTTTGAAATTTCTTAAATCTTTTTGCTGTTTTCTTACTAAGTGATCTAGAGCTTGTCCTTAGTACCTAATATAAGAAAAAAACAAACAACACAACAAATCACACAGATATTTATAGTGGTTCCCCAATTGGATACATCCACTTTTCCGCTCACCTTTCTAACTTATGTTAGACAAGACACAAACTCCTCCAAAATGCTCCTCAGAGCTTACACCTCAGGCTCTCAGCCTTACACTCACGTTCTCTGCAGAACCCTACCTCAGAACCACAAAGGTTCCTACCTCAGAGCCCTGCAGTGCTCCTACAGCTCAATGGTCCTCAAACCACCTACCTCAACCTTATCTCTAAGACCTACAACTTAGGTTTTTCAGCCCTACAACTTCAGGCACAAGACCCTACTCTCAGAGTGCTGCAACACTCCTACAGCTCAGTACCCTTCTAGGTACCTACCTCAGTGCCCTTCCAGGCACCTACAGCTCAGTGACAAACTTGTCACCTACCTCAGGCCAAAAGACCCTACACTCAGTCTCCTCCAAGACCTACAACTCAGTGACACACTTGTCACCTATAGCTCAGTGACTCAATAATCACCTACCTCAGACATTAAGCCCTACTACTCCGGCTGGGAGGACAACCCTACTCTTATATCCACACTTGGATCCTATCTCAGTACCCTAGCAGGACACCTACCTCAGTGACTAATTAGTCACCTACAACTCAGTCACAAAAGACCCTACTGCTCAGATTCAGACAACCTGAATCCTACAGGAATTTAATTAAAATGTTGAAATAAATTAAACCACTGACTCAGAGATAAATCTCTGAGTCCACCTTGCTGGACTGAGCAGATATCAGTCCAGCCCTCTTGCTGTAGAAGGAATTAGTCTTCTTCTATAACTAACTTCTTCTCTGCTGCACTGAAGAACAACTATCTGCTGTTGAAGACTAACTGCCCTTCATACATCTATCTCTTCTTGCTGATTAGATGAATCAGCCACCTTGTTCTGCAAAGAACAAACTTGCTGAATTGGAAAAGCTTCAGCTATCTTTCTCTGCCTGCTGGCTTGCTCTGCTGGACTTAGCTTTCAAGCTCGTCGGAGAAGATGAAGTACAACCGCCTCTATTTTTGATTTTTCGTTTTTGTTAACCCTAATCCCCTTTTCTCTCTGTTTTTTATATCTGTTGATTTGAATCAACGACACAATTTGAATGTGGGCCCAGCCAAGGATGGTGAGCGCCACCTCCCTCAGAAGAGGACAAATAGTAGCTTCCAGCGCTACTGTAGCTTTCCCGCAACGACATGAAATACTTTGACTTTGTTGACTTCTGGTGACGTCAGTGTGCGAACAGAAAAGAGCAGACCGAAAATTTGGAGTAATGTAAACTTTATTATACAAAAAAAGGTATTTATTACAAAGGTATAACCTCACTTTTATAAAATGAAGAAGATGAGAGAGATTACAATTAAGAAATGTGGGACTAAATAATTATATGTGTAAGCAGTTTAACATAAAAACAAGCCGAACAAGCCGCGCAGTTAGATGAATAGGCTAACCGCTCGACCACCACAAGAGACAGATAACAAACCGCCATAGGAGACCGCCAGACCGCCCGGTCTCTAAGCTGTCTGAGACAAACCATTAGACCGCCCGGATAACCACAGCCACAGTCCAGCCATCAAACTGCAGGAGAGAAACCGACAGACCGCGCGGTCTCTAAACCGCCAGAATCAGATCGCCAGACCGCTCGGTCTCCATACAACAACACTCCCCCTCAAGCTGGAGCATTTATGTCGATCATGCCCTGCTTGTCACAAATGTGAAGAAAGGAGGCGAACACCGGCTTAGTGAAAATATCTGGCAGCTCTTTATCGGAGGTGACGAACGAAGTACAAATTTGTTTCTTCAAAATCTCTTCCCGAATAAAGTGGCAGTCGACTTCAATGTGCTTTGTTCTCTCATGAAAGACCAGATTTCTGGAGATGTATATAGCGGCATTGTTGTCACAAAACATAGGTAGAAGATGATTGTAGACCTCTCCCAAGTTAAGCATGAGAGTCCGTAACCACTTCAGTTCACATGTGGTTGACGTCATACTTCGATATTCTGTTTCAACGCTGGACTGGAGACGACAGACTGTTTCTTGCTCTTTCAGCTCACAATATTTCCTCCCACAAAGGTGCAAAAACTCGACGTTGACTTGCGGTCTTCTTTGTCATCAGCATAGCTTGAATTAGAGTACGCTTCAATCCTCAAATGTTCATTCTTCTGAAAGAGAAGTCCTTTCGCAAGAGCTGTTTTAATGTACTCCAATATCCTCATAGCAGACTGTAGATGACACTCCCTAGGAGCTTGCATGAATTGACTAACCTTGCCTACAACATAGGTAATGTCGGGTCTGGTCACTGTGAGATATATAAGTTTACCAACCAGACGTCTGTGCCTCGTAACATCAGAAAGAAGAGGAGAGTCATCCGTCCATGTTTTATCTTCTCCAGTCTCCATGGGACATCGGACAGGTTTAGCCCCAGTCAATCCTGCCTCTTTTAACAAGTCAAGAGAGTACTTCCGTTGGGAGAGAACAAGAGAATCGGGCTTCCGAGAAATTTCTATCCCTAGAAAGTATTTTGGAGAGCCCATATCCTTTGTAACCAGGTGTTGCCGAAGATGCTTCTTTGTCAGGATTATCCCAACTTGGTCATCTCCAGTAAGAAGAATATCATCCACATATACTGCAAGCACCACTAGACCCAGAGAAGTTTTACGAGTAAATAGGGAGTGATCAGCAGAACTTCTCGTAAAACCTACGACCGCCATAATCCCGCTAAACTTGTCAAACCAAGCGCGAGGACTTTGTTTTAGGCCATAGATAGCCTTCTTGAGCCGGCAAACATGTGTCTCTCCTGGAGCAACATACCCTGGAGGTTACTCCATATAAACATCTTCCTGAAGATCTCCATAAAGAAAGACATTCTTGACATCCAGCTGTGAAATGGGTCAATCCCTGTTGACAGCCACAGAGAGGACCCTAATAGTGCTGAGACGAGCAACTGGAGAGAAAGTGACAAAGTAATCAACGCCATAAGTTTGGGTAAAACCCTTGGCAACAAGCCGAGTCTTGTAACGATCCACACTGCCATCGGGGAGGAACTTCACCACAAAGACCCAACGAGAGCCAACAACATCTGTGCCGAAAGGAGGAGAAACCAGGGTCCAGGTACCCCGTTCAGTGAGAGTAGCAATCTCCTCATCCATGACAGCTTTCCAATGTGGAATAGTAAGGGCAGGAACGAGGGGTGACAGTGGCCGAGATAGCCAGTGCAAAAGCTCTGCGAGAAGGGGTAAGACGATCATAGGAAACAACTGCCGCAAGCAGGTGTTGAGTACATGCCCGAACCCCTTTGTGAAGAGCAATAGGGAGATCCTGGTCAGCGGGTTTCTCAGTATCCGGAGCATCCGTGGTGGAGAGAGCTGGCCCGGGAGTAGAGAGAGACGGCTGTAGAGAGGAGGGAGATATCGCGGGAGGGGGACATGGCAGAGGAGACGGTGGAGATGGTGGAGATGGTGGAGGTGGCAGAACGTCAGTAGGAGTAGAGAGAATGGATGAGTTGGTATGAGAAGTAGGATCAACAAAAGTAGAGGAGGAAGCGGGAGAGAAGTAAGATGCATTTTCAAAGAAGGTGACATCCGCAGAGACAAACTGCTTGCGGGTAACGAGGTCAAAGCAACAATAACCTTTCTGAGTGGTAGAGTACCCCAGAAAGACACATTTAGTAGCCCGTTGTGAGAGTTTATCATGGGTGGCATCGGGATAGTGCACAAAGGCGGTGCACCCAAAGATGCGCAGAGTAAGATGAAACATATTCTTGTTCGGATAAAGAATGAAGAATGGGGTGACACCGTGAAGAACTGTGGAGGGAATGCGATTGATGAGATAACAGCAGAGGGGACAACATAGCCCAAATAAGAGCGAGGAACATGCATTTGGGTCAGCAAAGTGCGAGCGACATCGAGGAGGTGACGGTTTTTGCGTTCCGACACCCCATTTTGTTGTGAGGTGTAAACACAACTAGTTTGATGAATAGCATCATGGTGCATGCAGAAAGAAGAGAAATCATGGCTAAGATACTTCTTAACATTGTCAGAACGAATGATTTTAATAGAGGTATCAAACTGAGTGTTAATCATATAATAAAACGATGTCCAGACAGAGAACAATTCAGAGCGATCCTTTAGAAGATACACCCACGTACACCTAGAGAAATCATCAATAAATGTGACAAAATATGAACTACCCCGACCGATGGTGAGGGTAGGAGCAGGACCCCATACGTCAGAGTGAACGAGGTCGAACAGACGGGAAGAACCACGACTTTGCGTTGGTGGGAAGGATGAGCGGTGATGCTTGCCGAGCTGACACGCATCACAGTTTAGAGGAGGATGATGAGGAGGGAGGTGGGGCAGAAGCTGGCGCAGAAGCTGGCGCAGAAGCCTGGGAGGAGCATGTCCAAGGCGAAGATGCCATTAGAGAAAATCTATAGAGGAGGAGGAGAAGACGGATAGAGCAGAAACGTTGTCGAGGAAGTAGAGGCCGCCGCTCTCAGTCCCAGTAGCAATCGTCCGTTGGGAGTCCGGATCCTGAAAAGAACAAAAAGTAGGAGTGAATATGACGGAACACCGTAATTGCTTGTATAGAGAAGTAACCGATAATAAATTGCAAGGGAACTTGGGCACATAGAGGGTATCTGGCAGGCGAAGAGACAGAGTGACTTGAACCACTCCCGTCCCATTGACCGGTGAGGAAGAGCCGTCCGCAACAAAGACCGGAGGCATCCGATCATATGTTTCTGAAGAGAAAAACACTGAGAATTGTCTGTCATATGATTGGTAGCACCAGAGTCGATCAACCATCTGCCGTGAGTAACAACGTGAGCACTACCAGAAGATGTGACCATCGAGGCGGACTGCGTGGAGGAGGTGGAGGCCATAGAAGAGAGGCCGCACGATCAAACAGGAAGCCGCGCGATCTGGGAGGAATTCGCGAGGAAGGCAAACAGGTCGTGCGAACAGAGCAGAGACCGCACGAACAGAAACTGACCGCGCGAATAAAGGGAGATCGCGGGGAGAGAAGAGGCAAAGAAACCGCAAAAATAGGTCGCAGAGACAAAGAAACAGACAGGCCGCACACACAAAGGGCAGCGACTAAGAGGAGACAAAAACAAGTCGCGCGGAGGAAACAAGTCGCAAACAAGTCGCGAGAAGGAGCAAGCCGTGCAGACAGGCCACGCGGAAAGATGAAGCTCACAGAATCAGGAGGAAAAGATCGATGACTCTGATACCTTGTGCGAACAGAAAAGAGCAGACCAAAAATTTGGAGTAATGTAAACATTATTATCCAAAAATAGGTATCTATTACAAATGTATAGCCTCCCTTTTATAAAATGAAGGAGATGAGTGAGATTACAATTAAGTAATGTGAGACTAAATAATTACAGGTGTAAGCGGTTTAACATAAAAACAAGACGAACAGGCCGCGCGGTTAGACGAATAGGGTAGCCGCCCGACCACCACAAGAGACAGGGAACAAGCCGCCATAGGAGACCGCCAGACCGCCTGGTCTCTAAGCCGCCTGAGACAAACCATTAGACCGCCCGGATAACCACAACCATAGTCCAGCCATCAAACTGCAGGAGAGAAACCGACAGTCTACGCGGTCTCTAAACCGCCAGAATCAGACCGCCAGACCGCCCGGTCTCCATACAACAACAGTCAGCAGTGGTCATCTGGTGCTGCTGTAGCTTTCACGCAACGACTTGAAATCCTTTGACTTGTTGACTTTTGGTGACGTCAGCAGTGGTTATCACTTTCTGGACTTAGAGAAATTCCAGAACTCATTAAGCATTGAGTGATGTTAAGTTACTCAACACCCGCTGAGTTGGCTCTTCATTAGAAGCGTTGAGTGAACCTGCTTCACTCAACGCTTCTGAACTTAGAGAATTTCTGCTGACTTTGTCTCAGCGATTCCTTCTCAACTGTCTCAGCGGTTTCTTCTTCACAGCTGAGACTATCTCCTGTCTCAGCGGTTTCTTCTCAACTGTCTCAATGCTTGCTTCTTCACAGGTGAGACTATCTCCTGTTTGAGCGGTTTCTTCTCAACTGTCTCAACTCTTTCTTTTTTACAACTTAGACTATCTCCTGTCTCAGCGGTTCTGCTGAGACCAACACTTCTCTCAACGCTTTGCATTGAGCTTCTCAGGTGTCTCAGCGGTTATGCTGAGACATTCTTCTCAGCTGTCTCAGCTGTCTCAGCGGTCTCAACGTTTTTGCCTTAGTCAAATTATCTGACTTCCAGCTACTCCTTTTTTGTTCACTTGTCCAATCAAGGACAACCTGTATGCATGAACTTAAACATACATCAAATATATTATGCCCCTTAGCATGATTGGTGATGCCTCTTCAAATCCTGAGGAACATTGTAGGGCACAATTCCCAACAATATCCTCCTATTTGAAGAAAGCAGAACACCCATCCATGCTAAGGTGCATCAATAAAAAAAGTATCATGATAGGCCAGATGAGACATTTCATGACAATTAGCCATCCCAGTATAGGATAACTCCCCCTAGATGAGACGACTTAACACTATGATTGAATAACTAATAGTACTGGTGAATTATCAATCATTAACAATATAACAGTATGACTAACAACAAAAGCTTTATTAATCATTGACAAGATAAACATTATGATTAAAATATACCTAATCATTAACTAATTTAGAGAGCCTTAGCCAATCAATCAGTTGACAAAACTTGTGATTATAAGATATTTATGAAAGAACAACATATTCATTAATCACAGATATATAACTCATAATTGCATGCACATTTATCACATCAATATAGTCATGGCCAACTCATATTAATTTCATTGATAGAGATTTGATATTGCTACACTGTTAATATTCATTACAAGATATTGATTAAATATTTAAAGAACCCTAAGTCTTGCAGCCTCATATCAGCTCTTCTTTGATGAACTTAAATCAGCATCCTTGGTAGGAACAGTCTTCTTCAAGTTTTCAGCTTTATTCTCCTGCCGTTTGAAGTAAAAGAATGTTTTGAAATATATCTGAGAGACATTTTCTTAGGGTTGCTATTCCTTATCAGATTTTCTTTGAATACTCTTTCCCTTAGAGAATTTCTTTCCAAATGCTTTATCCATTCCTCAGAAGGATATACACTATCAATATTCTTTAAGATTTGTCAATGACTTACCCAAGCATTGATAATGATGGATTTATAGGCATCACTTAGCTGTTTATGATCTGGATCATATCTGTTCTCATCTCTCCTCTTTGCCATGAACTCTTCAGCCATCTGAATTTCTTCCCTTTTTCTTCTGGCAGCAAGTTGTGGATCTTGTGTAACTCTAGCTTGTGCTGTGAAGTCTAAGTCCTCTGGCCTCTTTTTATCCAGGAGGGGTAGGTGCAGTGCCACCCTGGTGCCTTGAATTACATTGAAGGCTTGATCTTCAATGAGTGCTGCTGTCTTAGCATGACTGCTCTCCCCCTTTCTGTCTTCTTCAAAGATGGTCTTTTGTAGTAAGGTGGTGTTGGCTTCATTTTTGCTTGATATAGACTGAAATATTCTCTCATTGTCAGCAAACAGCTCATCTTTTAGAAGTATTGCCTGCTCTAGAGAGTGGACAACAACATTGGTGACATGCTGATTTACATGATCTGCTGTACCCCTGATCACCTCATCAGTTGCACTCATATAATTCTTGACATTTCCTATGTCAGCTGCAAAGAATTTCTGGCTTGTTTCCAGGGATTTCATGAGGGTGGTCAGCTTTGTGCCAGCAGTTCCAGACATATCAAACTAGGTGGTGACCTGTTTGTTTAAGTGAGAGGTTTCTTCTTTACTTTCCTTGACTTCAGTTAATAATTCTTCCCTTAGCTTGACAACTGATTGATCAACATACTGCTTGAGGGTTTTGGTCTGAGCATCCAGAAGTGTTTTGATATGGTTTAGGAGTAACTCATTTGAGATTTGGGTAGTGGGTGGTTGGCTTAATGGAGGGATATCATCCTGAGCAGGAACTTGTGAAGACTTCCCTTCAACTACAACACCTATAAAAGGAGCCATTTCCTTAGCTAAAGCTGTATTAGCACTGTTAATTAAGAGGGTATGCGTATTACTTGTAGTGGGTGCAGACTCAATTATTCTGTTGACAACTTAGTCCAAGGTTGTCAAATCCATCTGATTATGCTCCCCCTCAGACTGAGCATTCTTTTATGGGCTTGACCCATCAAGATAAGTATCTAATCTCTCAGGAGGCTCAGAGTTATCTTATGTAGCAAGGATATCTTCAACTGCAGCTACATCATCAGTAGCAGCCATATCTGGCTCATCTTCTGCAGCAACCTCTTCTTCAGTAGCATTCTTTGAAACTTGTCCTGACCTAGGGCTGACATGGATTTTATCAACATGCACAACAGTATCCTGGAGTTGAATGTTTGTTGAGGAGAGACTCAGGGATAAGTCTGTCTGCAGACCAACATCAGCAGGGGGAAGTTACTAGCTCAGGTTCAGAGCAGGAGGAACTGTCTACTTCAGCAACTTGCTGTCCCTTATCCTTTGAGGAGTCCTTTGTTGTTGAAGGTTGACTCTTGGGTAGGATCCTAGTGAATCTATCCAATGTCTTTATATCCATCCTTTTCAGGTAGTGAATCTTCACTCCATGCTCCTGCTTGAATGTATCAGGGTTGGTGTTCACTAGGTACAAAGAAGGAATTCTGCCCATGTTTGGAGTGTGTAGACAGTCTACTATTCTCTGGTAGATGAGAAGACCGAGAGGTCTTCCTATTGAAGATTATCCTAGTCATGACATCAAACATTGACTTGGAGATTATGTCATGTGATCCAGGTTTGCAGATAATGGCTTTCCCTACAATATCTGCCAGCAGTTTACCTCTCTGATTGAAAAATTTCCTCGTAAGAGACCCAGGTTTGGCATCACTGTATCCACACCACCTGAGAGCACTGTCTCTGTCCGTGATAGTGGGTTCTTCTTCCTCGGTATGCTTGACGGAGGGTAGACGAAGGGCTTTGCCTAGTCTCTTAGGGTTTACCTTAATCTTGATGTCCTCAATCTTAGATTTAAGTGAGTTTTGAGAAGACGACACTTTAACATTGGAGAAGAATTCTACTACCTCTTCGCTAAGAATGGTGGAGGGTTCAGAAAGGGTGCACTCCAAACTTGTGGTCTCAATCATCCTTAACACTGCTTTAATCTCTGGAGAGACATGATTGAATCCATTCCTCACAATTTCATAGCCCTCCTGGAGCTCCTTGGTGATATTTGACGCCATTGAACTAGTGCGGGAAGACGCTGAGAAGGTTTCGGTCTCGACGAGTAGGCTTAAGACTTTAAGAGTGATATGACTTTTCGTTTCTTGTCACCTTTATATATATAATGAAAAAGTTTAATTTCCTTATCATTAGATTAACCAATTAAACATTTTTCGCTTAAATTAATACTTTTAGGCCTTACGTCTTGCTTTACGCTTCCTATTATGATACAGGGCATTTAGCGCTTTTATTATACCTCTCAGCTTTTCTTTAATTCACTTAACGCCTGATTAATTTGTAGCTTCCCTCATTGTCTGGATGTATATTTTATTTGTCACACAATTATTCAAATGTTTTATCAATTCTAAATATAATGGAAACCTAACATGCTAATAATCCAGTTTTATTAGCAACCTTATTATGCACTGATTTACATGCTATTTGAGCTTGTGAGAAAAAGCTACATAAGTTAACAGTGCAGCTAATTATGAAGGATAACGGAATCATTGTTTTCTAACTAGTGTGCTTGATTAGGTTTATCCTAAGTAGATCTAACTTAATTCATGGATTTGCAAACTTAGTCTCTATACAAGAGAGAGAGACTTATCTTGAGGTTTGCTGCCTCTAGCTTTTGAGGATTACACATTTAACAGCCTCAACCTTTGTTTATTGCTTTACATGGAGCATATTTCTTAAGCAATCATCCTGTCCCAGACATTTTCCTGGAACATCCATTGTCCAAATACCAAGTCTTATCTAGACAGGTATTTGGACTATCCTACAAAAAAATTCATTTACCCTTAGTCACCTAACAATAATTGGGTCCTAGGTTCTTGTTAGTATTATAAAACTTTTGCTCAACTCTCTACCTAGGCTGAACACCTTTCTGTCCACTAGCCACATTCAGGTTGTGCCAACAATCAATGACAAAGTGACCCACCTTCTCACAGCACCAACATTTATGAATGTTGTACCTTCTCTTCATGACAACACAAAATTGTTGTCCATGAGAGATGTTATCAGCTCCAGATTTTGCTGAATGAGCATTGCATAATGCTGCTTCCTTCTTCCTGAGTGAAGATGTTGAAGAACTAAATACAGTTGGTCCAGGATGGGCCAATTGTATTTTTGGAGTCTGCCATCTAGTGGTCTCTCTCATCTCTTTAGATAAAGGATATTTGGATACAAATCTAAAGAACTTATCCTGAACTTTATGGCTAGTGTGAACAACATCACTCCTTCTGAGATCATGTGTCTTTACCCCACTGGTAGAACACACATTAGATTGACCCTTATGAGGAGGTGCAAACGTTACAGTTCTAGAATGTAAATTCACCTTTTGAAACACTGTCAACTTATCAGTGATATTTGATTTGACTTGATAATTTGTGTGATTAATACCCAGCTTCTCAGAGGTTTGACAAGTTACAACTTTTGACAACATACCAAGAGATTGAGAAGGGTTAATCACAATCCCTAATCTCTCAGTTAACTTATGTTTTAGATATCTAATATGTTTACATTTTTTTTCTAGAACCTTGGTCTGACACTCAAGGCTTTTTTTGAGTTCAGACACCTCATGACTTTTCTTATAAAACTCAATAAATTTATTGTTATAAAGAGTTTTATAAGGCTTGAGAACTTCGATCTCCTTTGCTTGCCTTTTGATAAGATTTCTGCTCTTCTTTAGAGCATCTAGGAGCAGTCCATACTTGTCAATCAATTGATTGACATCAGTTTCAGATTCTGAGCAATATTTATCACAGGATGAAGATGCACCAGTATCTGGACTGGTTTCATAGTCAAAGGATGTACCTTAAATGTCTGACACTCAATAGATTTATTGTTATAAAGAGTTTTATAAGGATTGAGAACTTCAATCTCCTTTGCTTGCCTTTTGATAAGATTTCTGCTCTTCTTTAGAGCATCTAGGAGCAGTCCATACTTGTCAATCAATTGATTGACATCAGTTTCAGATTCTAAGCAATATTTATCACAGGATGAAGATGCACCATTATCTGGACTGGTTTCATAGTCTGAGAATGTACCTTAAATGATTCTGCATGTACCTCACATCTTTTTCTTCAGATATTGCCATCAGCCCTTGACATCCACAATCTTCTTCATCCTCCTCATTGTCACTGTCAGAGTGTGACAGAGGGGCCCTTATTCTTATCCTGGCAGCAGGATATTCCTCTTCTTCTTCTGGATCTGCACCAACAGAGATCAGCCCTATATAGGTTTCTTCATCATCATCTTCTGATTCTGAGGAGAAAGAATCTGTCCAGCTTTTCTCCTTCTTAGACACAAATGACTTCTCCTTCTTCCTGTCCTTGTGGTGATGGTGATGCTTCTTCTTCTTCTCATCTTCTTCCTTGTTCCTGACTGGGCAGTCAACAATGACATGTCCAGCCTTGCTGCAAAAATAACAGATAATATTAGATGAAATCAGTTTACTAGATTTAGGGTCATACCTGTCCTTCTTGGAGGACTTCCTGTGATGAGATGATGAAGAGGGTCTGCTCTCCCAGTGCTTCTTCTTCATGAACTTCTAAAATTTTCTGGAGAAGGCATCAAACTCTTCATCAGACATGTGGTTGTCTGAGGAACTTGTCCTAGACAATTCTGAGCTGGACTCATCTTCTCTCCTTGGTGGAGGAGTCTTTCTTCTGCTCCTTCTTGGGGATTCTTCCTTGAGGTCCACAGTCTTATCCTTGGTCTTGGATTGACTCCCCTTCTCTTCTTGTCTAGCAGCCAGCTACATTTCATAGGACAACAGCTTCCCAAAGAGAGTTGGTGGAGAAGTGTTGTCAGCTTAGCCATTTCCCTAATGACACAAATCATGGTGTCCCAATCTTTAGTAAGAGATCTAAGTAACTTGTCATTCAGCTCATAGTTGCTGAAGACCCTACCATAGGTTCTTAGTTCATTAACTGTCCTAAAGAACCTCTCAAAGCTGTCAGCCATTTTTTCAGATTTGTTTTGTCTGAAAGCCTCATACTCTTGGTTGAGCATGAAGTTCCTATCATCTCTAACTTCCTCAGAGCCTTCCATATAGACCATAAGAGTGTCTCAGATTTCCTTGGAGGTCTTGCATTGTGCAAGATTTTGGAAGGTTGAGTCATCAATGACACTGGCTATAATATTTTGTGCCCTTTTGTCCATGGTAGACAAAATTACCTCATCTCTGTCCATCTCTGTATATGCCTTGGACACTCTCAGAGTTGGATCTATGGTGGAAGCCTTTGTGGGAATAAAAGGACCTTCCACTACTGTTACATAGATCCTAGGGTCAAATGCTTCTATGAACAGTCTGACCCTTTGCTTCCAAAGGCCAAATCCTTCCTTCCTGCAGATTGGTAGTGTTATGGCGCCTAGCTCCTTATAGTTCATTCCTGACCCCATAATTATATCTTATAGCTAACCTTGGAGGTATACTCAGATTGTTAGATCTTTTTTGAGCAATCTCCCTCTGTTAGCACTTGAAAGTTATTAACTTAAGGTTAACTAGTCACCTAGAGGGGGGGGGGGGTGAATAGGTCTTTGAAATTTTTTAAATCTTTTTGCTGTTTTCTTACTAAGTGATCTAGAGCTTGTCCTTAGTACTTACTATAAGAGAAAAACAAACAACACAACAAAGCACACAAATATTTATAGTGGTTCCCTAATTGGGTACATTCACTTTCCCTCCCACCTTTCTAACTTATGTTAGACAAGACACAAACTCCTCCAAAATGCTCCTCAGAGCTTACACCTCAGGCTCTCAGCCCTACCTCAGACACTAGGCCCTACTACTCAGGCTGGGAGGACAGCCCTACTCTTAGATTCACACTTGGATCCTACCTCAGTACCCTAGCAGGGCACCTACCTCAGTGACTAATTAGTCACCTACAACTCAGTCATAAAAGACCCTACTACTCAGATTCAGACAACCTGAATCCTACAGGAATTTAATCAAAATGTTGAAATAAATTAAACTCTGAGTCCACCTTGCTGGACTGAGCAGATATCAGTCCAGCCCTCTTGCTGTAGAAGGAATTAGTGTTCTTCTACAACTAACTTCTTCTCTGCTGCACTGAAGAACAACTATCTGCTGTTGAAGGCTGACTGCGCTTCATACATCTATCTCTTCTTGCTGATTAGATGAATCAGCCACCTTGTTCTGCAAAGAACAAACTTGCTGAACTGGAAAAGCTTCAGCTATCTTTCTCTGCCTGCTGGCTTGCTCTGCTGGACTTAGCTTTCAAGCTCGTCAGAGAAGATGAAGTACAACCGCCTCTATTTTTGATTTTTTGTTTTTGTTAACCCTAATCCCCTTTTCTCTCTGTTTTTTATATCTGTTGATTTGAATCAACGACACAATCTGAATGTGGGCCCAGCCAAGGATGATGAGCGCCACCTCCCTCAGAAGAGGACAAATAGTAGCTTCCGGCGCTACTGCAGCTTTCCCGCAACGACATGAAATACTTTGACTTTGTTGATTTCTAATGACGTCAGCAATGGTCATCTGGTGCTGCTGTAACTTTCCCGCAACGGCTTGAAATCCTTTGACTTGTTGATTTCTGGTGACGTCAGTAGTGATCATCACTTTCTGAACTCATTAAGCGTTGAGTGATGTTAAGTCACTCAACGCCCGCTGACTTGGCTCTTCATTAGAAGCGTTGAGTGAACCTGCTTCACTCAACGCTTCTGGACTTAGAGAATTTTTGCTGGCATGTTGTTGTCGCAGCGTGTTCTTGGCCACTATTATCTGTTTGATTTAGAAAAATACAAGAGCCCCAGACTTGACTATGTTTTCCATAGTGATCTCATAACTGAATAGATGGACTTGAAGAAGGAAGGCCTCATCCAATTCCAACAAGCGTGAAATGCTCAGAGACCCTGTCGGAATCAAGAGAATGTCGACATTCCTTGTTGCCCAAAACATGTTGACTGCTCTCCGAAGAGAGGGAAGATGCTAGCAGTTCAGTACATGCATGTTGGCTGTGTAAAGTCCATAGTGAGGTTCATAAGGAATACATGAAGATGGTAGTGGTCTTTGTTTTTCAATGCACGGGCATCGACAGTGAATGTTGGAGTGAGGTTCTCAAAGTAGTCAAGTTCTTGATAGATGTGCTCGATCTCACAGAAGTAGGCGATAACGCTAGAGGAGCCTTGTTTGAGTTTAAGAAGACGCCGAGTAAGCTCATACACTTGGGTATAGCTGCCTATTTGAGAATAAGTATGACACTAAGGCTCCGTTTGGGAGGACTTATTTTCACCGGTCAAGCGGTCACGACCGCATGTACCAGACCTTAATTAAGTCCCGGTTTATGCGGTCGTGACCGCTTGACCGGTGAAAATAAGTCCCCCCAAACAGAGCCTAAGTGTAGTGCCAGGGAAATTGACCCTACCTGACTCTAGGATGATATGTGCAATCAACAAACGATTTGAACTCCGATTGACAATAGTAATAAGAAATTCTAAAATACCCACGCAATTATCACGATGCTAGAAGCAAACTAATTTATAAAAAGCAAGCGGGTATGGCTTCTTCTGCACAAGCAACCTTGATTTCAAATGCAAAGAAGTGAATAAGCCCTACAAATAATATTCAATCCATATTAAAGACACGCTGAGGGCTGAGGCGCATATGGATCTTGAAGCTTAGGCACAAGTGCAGCCTTAAGAATTCAAGATTCAAAAAAAGAGATAATGTCTAGTTTATTAAATGCAAAAAATGACATAAAATTACTACCATAGTAGCGCACAACTTAAATCTAGAATAGCTGGAATCAATCCCCCTTCCCTCGGTGCTCCGGACGTAATCGTGGAATCCATCATCTAGATGATGATCCGATCAACATCTACTGCAAGAATAAAAATGTGAGGGCCCCATTGGGCAACGACCCACACGTGATGAATGATATCGATCAAAGTCTCCCGAGCCCGAGTCCATATCTCAAAGGCAGTGCACAACTACGAGAGACTAATGGATTTAGTGGAGAAGCTACTAAACCACGAAAGAGTTGTCAACATCCCACTTCTGCTGCGATGCATCAGTACTGAGATGTTAAACAATGGTCTCATCAATGTACCCATACAATTAATGATTGTATATGATATGCTGCGCCATCGGGGACCATTCAAGATATTTGGAATGTTCCAAAGGCATGATGGTAATCCTGAAGGAAACAAACGAATCACGAGTTGGTGGATAATCATTACCCGAAGGATTTGTAATAGGAGAGGGGGGCTGAACACTCGAATTTGAGGAGACCGTATTTTAGATACTCCAAAGTGCAGATCGGAGCTTGTGGTAGGGTCTGCTAGGAGCTCGCGCCATTCTACTGGGCTCGTGGTAGCAGAACGCCTATGGAGTTTGTTGTGAGGAAACTGTGGCAAGCAGGAGCTCCCATCAAGAAGCTCACGACAAGTAGGAATTTGCGGGAAGCCCACGGGGATCAGCGAAAGGTTTTTTGCCCAGTAGGGTGCAGAGGTAAAATTACCCGGATACCCTTGGAGGTCTGCAGTTAGCTCCTCAGAACAACGGAGTTTGGCTGTTAGCAGACCATTTTGGGCTGCATATAGCCTTTTTGAACAACAGAATTATGCTGTTGACAGACCAAATATTAGAAATATATAAATAGACCCATGAGATACCTCAGAAGGCAAGATTTCTCATTTTTCGAAGTCTTGCAGCGTTTTCTGAGGTGTCCTTAGCTCAGCATGCGCTCTGAGATCTTCCGGGTTAGTGGACGGACCTCCGTGCTGTAGCCTAGGGTCAATTTCTTTGTTTCTTGCGTCTGGTCAGGGGTCTGGGCTTGAAAGAAGTAGGTGTTAGCTACACCCCAGCGTCCGAACTCTCGTCGGGGCCAGTTTTTGTTCCGAACTCTCGTTAGCTACACCTCAGGGTTCGGACCCTGGGGTGTAGCTAACACCTACTTTTCCCAAGCCCAGACCCTTGACTAGATGCAAGAAACAAAAAACTGACCCTAGGCTACAACACGGAGGTCCCTCCACTAACCCGAAAGATCTCAGAGCGCTTCCCCTCCTTAGCCAAATACTGAGCTAAGGACACCTCAGAAAGCGCTGCAAGACTTCGTAAAATGAGAAAGCTTGCCTTCTGAGGTATCATGTGGGTCTATTTATAGATTTCTAGTATTTGGTCTGCCAACAACGTAATTCTGCTGTTCAAAAAGGCTATATGCAGTCCAAAATAGTCTGCTAACAACCAAACTCTGCTATTCTGAGGAGCTAACTGCATACCTCCAAGGGTATCCGGGTAATTTTACCTCTGGACCCTACTGGGCGGAAACCCTTCCGCTGATCCACGTGAGCTTCCCGCTCATCCAGGCGGAAACCCTTCCGCATATCCTGTCGAAAGACCAATATCCGGCTGAGTGCGAGTTTGCTTACCTCACTCGCCTGCTCTTATAAGAGACACGATCATGTATAAAAGTGTTGAGTGCGTTGAGTGGAAAGACTTCACTCAACGCCAGAGGCGAAAAGGGGTGCAGATGCATCACCCGATGCCAAATCTGAGGGCCTCCTGCTTACCCGGGCGCACGCCTTCTCGCGTGCCCCGGGTGGGAACCCTTCTGCCTATTCTTCTTGCCTGACCCGATTAGCTTAAAGCCCACTCAAAACTGGATCCCAGGCCCTTAGATCCCACTCGGCGAATATGAGGTTGTACATTATCAAATATAGGTTGGCCTCATCATTGGGTAATACAAATCATTGGTATGAGAAAATAGCTTTATTTCATGCGAGAGCATGTATTTCCATATCTTTTGAACCACAAATACCTATCGTAAGGATTATTTCTTGGCGTCAACCGTCAGGCTATTTTAACTATGGTAACTAGACACCTACTCAGCCATTAGAAAGTGGTTTCCTTCTCTTCCTAGGTTCCATCGACCAATAATGTTCTAAATGATTCTTTCAAGGCGTCTCCGTATTGGATGAATGATTTTCATAGTGTGGGCGCAACCATAATGAAAGGCTTCAACATGCGACTTTTGTGTTTGTTGAAGGTCGCCTGACTGGTTCAATCCCATTCAAATTAAGTGCCCGTCTTCATGAGCCTAGAAAAAGGATGGCTCCTGATAGGTTGGTGATTATTCGTATGATGTAAATGTCAGGCGACCTTCTTGGGAGCATAATTGCTTCAGATTTTGGAGTTGTGAAATCTCTAGGATTTACCTTGATCTTTATTGGATCGACCTCAATATCGCAATATAAGACAATGAACCTTAAGAATTTATCAAAAAACGCCAAAGGTACATTTACGTGGGTTTTTGTGGTTGTATTTTCTTCATCACTCAAACATGACACTCAATTTCATTGACACAACACCAGATCTGCCCTAATATATGAGGGCATCAAAAGTGTCATGGACCTATGGCGATGGAGATCATGTCAGAAAACCTGTGAGGGTCTACTCATGCCGACTAAGGAACCACCAGTGACGATAAAGACAGCTCATATCGAGCGGGCCGTTGATTTAATAATTTTAATATTTTATTTGTAATTTTTTGAATTTTATTTGTGTTTAGGAGATCACAATGATTGGAGAATCACAACCTCTTATTTCCCCTTTATAGTCTATAAATACAGGTATAAAACTTAATTTCATGATATTGAAAGATTGAGAAGAAATTCACTTTTTTGATCACTGGTGCCGAAGCCAGAGTTTGAGTGTGACGCTTGGATAATATCTTTCTTACCTCCTCTTGGCCGGCAACCTTCCTCCACACTCCATTTCCCCCCACCTTATCTAGCCATCCAAAACCCCACGCCCTTTTGTTTCAATTGTCCGTGTTAGAAAGTAGAGAAAAGAAGCGAAAAGTAGAAGACAAGCGAATAAACTTTTGAATAATTGAAATTTTATTATCCAAAAAAGATATCATTTACAAAGGTATGACCTCCCTTATATAGAATGGAGGAGATAAGAAAGAGAGTATACAAACAATGTGAGACTAAACATTTACAGTACTGGGCGGCTAGAATAATGGAGACCGCATAGGCCGCGCGGTTAGACAGATGGGCTAACCGCTCGGCAACTCCAGCAGGATAGAACAGGCCGCAGAGGTAGACCGATAGACCGCCCGGTCTCCAGGCACCAGAAAGACCGCCAGACCGCTCGGTTAACAAACCGCTGGATCAGACCGCTAAGCCGCCCGGTCTAATACTTCAACACTCCCCCTCAAGCTGGAGCATAGATATCAATCATGCCCAGCTTGTCACAAATGCGGAAGAAGGAAGTAGAAACCGGCTTGGTGAAGATATCTGCCAACTCCTTGTCAGAGGTGACAAAAGGAGTACAAATCTGTTTTTTCAAAATCTCCTCCCGAATGAAGTGACAGTCAACCTCTATATGCTTCGTTCTCTCATGAAAGACCGGATTCCTGGATATGTGTATAGCGGCCTTGTTGTCACAGAACATAGGGAGAGGACAATCATATACCTCGCCCAGGTCAAGCATGAGAGCCCGCAACCACTTTAACTCACACGTAGTTGACGCCATACTCCGGTATTCTGCTTCGGCACTGGATCTGGAAACAACAGACTGTTTCTTGCTCTTCCAACTTACGAGATTACCTCCAACAAAGGTACAAAAACCTGACGTGGATTTACGATCGCCTTTGTCATCTGCGTAACTGGAATCTGAGTAGGCCTCAACCCTCAGATGACCATTCTTCTGGAAGAGTAACCCTCTGCCCGGTGCTGCTTTGATATACTCTAAAATCTTCAGGGCGGACTGAAGATGACACTCCCTGGGAGCTTGCATAAACTGACTGACCTTTCCTACAGCGTAGGCGATGTCGGGTCTAGTCACCGTGAGATAGATGAGTTTGCCTACCAAACGTCTGTACCGTGTGACATCAGATAGAGGAGGCGATTCATCCGTCCACGTTTTGTCCTCTCCAACAGCCATGGGAAGATGAGCTGGTTTGGCACCTGTCAAGCCTGCTTCTTGAAGAAGATCAAGGGCATACTTCCGTTGAGAGAGAACCAAGGAGTCAGGCTTCCGAGAGATTTCTATCCCCAAAAAGTATTTTGGAGAGCCCATATCCTTCGTGACCAAGTGCTGACGGAGGTGCTTCTTCGTCAAGTCCACCCCATCTTGGTCATCACCAGTAAGGAGAATATCATCCACATATACGGCTAAAACCACCAGTCCCGAGGCCGTTTTGCGAATGAACAAGGAGTGATCGGCCGAACTCCTTTGAAAGCCGATGGTTGCCACAATACCACTGAATTTTTCGAACCATGCCCGAGGGCTCTGCTTTAGGCCATAAATGGCCTTCTTCAAATGACAGAGACGTGTCTCCCCCTGAGCAACATACCCAGGAGGTTGCTCCATATAGACGTCCTCCTGAAGATCGCCATAGAGAAAGACATTCTTCACATCAAGCTGGGAAATAGCCCAAGCCCGGTTAACGACCACAGAAAAGAGAACCCGGATGGTGCTGAGGCGAGCAACCAGAGAGAAGGTATCAAAGTAATCAACGCCATAAGTCTGAGTAAAGCCCTTGGCCACCAGCCGGGCTTTGTAGCGATCCACAGTGCCATCGGGGCGAAACTTCACAACAAAGACCCAGCGACAGCCAACCACATCAGTGCCCACGGGAGGAGGAACCAGAGTCCAGGTACCCCGTTCAGTAAGAGTAGCCATCTCCTCATCCATGGCAGACTTCCAATGAGGGAGAGCGAGAGCCTCCTGGTAGGTACGAGGAGTAGAAGTAGCAGAGATAGCCAAGGCAAACGACCTGCGAGAAGGAGAAAGCTGATCATAAGAAACAACAGCCGTGCGCGGGTGTTGAGTACACGCCCGCACCCCTTTGCGAAGGGCAATGGGAACATCCAGATCATCGGGAGCGTCGGCGACAGGAGCGTCAGCGACCGGAGCGTCCGTGGCGGAGAAGGCTGGCCCGGGACTAGAGAGAGACGGCAGCGGAGAGGAGGGTGGAGGGGTGGGTGGGGAGACGGACTGGGAAGGAGTGGGTGGAGGAGGAGACGAAGGTGGGAAAACGTGAAGAGGTGTGGAAGAAACGGAGATATCAGAAGGAAGAGAAGGAAGAGAAGAGGAAGGAGAGAAATAGGAAGCATTTTCGAAAAAAGTCACATCTGCGGAGACAAACTGCTTGCGGAGAAGGGGGTCAAAGCAGCAATAGCCTTTTTGAGTGGTAGAGTACCCCAAAAAGACACACTTGGTGGAACGGGGGGAAAGCTTGTCGCGGGTAGCGGAGGGAGCGTGAACAAAGGCCGTACAGCCAAAGACACGGAGAGGAAGAGGAAAAGGTTCCTGGTGGGGGTAGAGAAGGGAGAAGGGAGTCCGACCGTGGAGGACCGTGGAGGGAATGCGATTGATGAGATAGCAAGCGAGAAGCACAGCGTAGCCCCAGTAGGAGCGAGGGACGTGCATCTGCGTCATGAGAGTACGCGCAACATCAAGCAGGTGACGGTTTTTACGCTCCGCCACCCCATTCTGTTGGGAGGTGTAAACACAAGTCGTTTGATGAATGAGGCCGTGTTGGTGAAAGAACGCGGAGAACTCATGAGACAGATATTCCTTGGCATTATCAGAACGTAAGACTTTAATAGAAATAACAAATTGAGTCTTAATCATAAAGTAGAAAGAGTGCCAAACAGAAAATAGCTCAGAGCGATCCTTTAATAGATACACCCAGGTACATCGAGTAAAATCATCGATAAAAGTGACAAAATAGGAACTGCCCCTACCAACTGTGAGGGTAGGAGCAGGACCCCATACATCAGAATGAATAAGATCAAAAATGCGAGAGGAGCCACGGCCTTGCTTCGGTGGAAAGGAGGAGCGATGATGTTTGCCAAGCTGACACGCATCACAGTTGAGCGGAGAACTGGTGGGAGGTAAGTGGGGCAGAAGCTGACGAATGAGCCGAGGAGGAGGATGTCCAAGACGAAGATGCCACTGAAGGAGATCGGTGGAGGAGGAGTAGGCAGAAAGAGCTGAAACATCGTCGAGGAAGTAGAGGCCGCCGCTCTCAGTCCCAGTAGCAATCGTCCGCTGGGTCCTCGGGTCCTGAAAAGAACAAGTAGTGGGAGTGAATAAAACGGAGCACTGAAGTTGCCGGCATAAAGTAGTAACTGATAACAAATTGCACGGGAACTTCGGGACATAGAGGGTATCCTCCAAGCAAAGCGAAGGAGTGAGTTGAACCATGCCCGTCCCATGAACCGGAGACGGGGAACCATCCGCCACACGAACTGGGGGTAAGCGGTCATGGGTCTCAAGACGGGAGAAGCAATGAGGGTTGCCCGTCATATGATTGGTGGCACCGGAGTCAATCAGCCATTTACCTTGGGTAACGACGTGGGCACTACCTGACGTCGTGGCCACAGAGGCAGACGGCCTAGAAGAGGCGGAGGCCGAAGAAGGAGCATCACCGGAAGGGCGAAGATGAGGATGTTTCTGCCAGCAGCGGTCAACAGTATGACCAGTACGACCACAGTGAGAGCAGAAGAACCGGGAGGAACCCCGTCCGCCAGAGGAGCCACGGCCACTAGGGCCCCCCCGCTGAGCTTGGTGAGCAAAGGAGTCCTGGGAAGGGGGGGAGGCCAACAGAGGCCGCTGAAGGAGCGAAGTAACGGCGGCAATGCGAGCCACAGTGGCATCCAAAGTGGGAGATTCCGCCTCACCCAAGATCTGCTGGCGGATCATATCATAAGAGTCGGGAAGACGAAGAAGATAACAAACAACCAGGAGTTCCTGGAAGTGTTTGTGCTGGTCGGCCAAGTCCGCGGAGAAGGGGCGATTCTGGAGGATTTCAGCCCCAAGAGCCTGAACCTGCTGATAAGCCGCAGCTGGGGTCATGGAAGGGCGGGCGAAGAGGTCCGCATAGAGAGTATAAATGCGGGACGTCTGGCCCCCCTTAGAATAGAGCGCAGCGAGGTGAAGCCATGCGGCCTTGACCGTCTCATCATGGCGAATGACGGGAAGGCACTCATCAGAAAGGCTGTTGGCCAGCCAGGTGCGAACAAGAGCATCACTCGCATCCCAGTCATCAAACTCAGGAGAGGTGCGAGGAGGAGGGTCATCGGTGAGGTGATGACGCTTGCGTTGAGAACGAAGGAGAAAGGTGAAAGAAACACTCCAATCGGGATAGTTGGAGCCAACAAGCTTGGACAGAGTGCCAAGGTTGCCCGAAGGAGGAGGAGGAGAAGGAGCTGCAGGAGTAGTGGTGAGACCGGAGGTAGTCATAGAACCCGGCAAGCAGAAGAAGCCGCGCGAACTGAAGCGGTTAGAAAACAGACGAAGCCGCGCGAATAGTAGCGGCTTGAAACAGGCAAAGGCACAGGGGGAAGAGGTCGCGCGGACTGAAAAGGCCGAGCGAACAGCAGAGAGGAGAAGAGCAGGTGACCGCGACCAAGATGCGGGTAAGAAAGGAATAACCCGCACGGTCAGGCAGATCACAGCAGCGGCGAGAAGGCGGTCAAAGGCACAGCGGGGAAGAGGTCGCGCGGACTAAAAAGGCCGAGCGAACAGCAGAGAGGAGAAGAGCTGATGACCGCGACCAAGATGCGGGTGAGAAAGGAACAACCCGCACGGTCAGGCAGATCACAGCAGCAAGCCGCGAGTAGAGAGACAACACACGCGGATAGGGACAGACCGCAACGACTAGGAAGTCGGAGCGGGAGGAAAGAACAAGGAGCGCAGCGACAAGGAAACAGGTCGCTGCGACAAAGAGCAGTAGGAGAAGAGAAGAAGAAGCAAGCCGCGCGAACAGAGCAGCGGACAGAAACAAGCCGCGCGGATAGAAACAAGCCGCGCGGACAGAGAGAAGCCAAGTCGCGAAGCAAGTCGCAGAATGCGGAAAACAAGCCGCGAACAACAGAGAGCGCACAGAATCAAAAGGAAATGACCGTGTTCTCTGATACCATGTTAGAAAGTAGAGAAAAGAAGCGAAAAGTAGAAGACAAGCGAATAAATTTTTGAATAATTGAAATTTTATTATCCAAAAAAGATATCATTTACAAAGGTATGGCCTCCCTTATATAGAATGGAGGAGATAAGAAAGAGAGTATACAAACAATGTGGGACTAAACATTTACAGTACTGGGCGGCTAGAATAATGGAGACCGCATAGGCCGCGCGGTTAGACAGATGGGCTAACCGCTCGGCAACTCCAGCAGGATAGAACATGCCGCAGAGGTAGACCGATAGACCGCCCGGTCTCCAGGCACCAGAAAGACCGCCAGACCGCTCGGTTAACAAACCGCTGGATCAGACCGCTAAGCCGCCCGGTCTAATACTTCAACAGTCCGGCTACCACCGCCGCCACCACCGCCACTGTTGGGTACATTGGAATATATGTACCAGATTTGAAGAAGTCTCACCATACTCAATGATATACATCAAGGTGTATTTGATGTGCTTTGAGTTTATTTGTGCAGGTTAAGTAACTGCAGGATTGCAGGAAAAGTTTCTAAGTCCATGTGTCAACACCTAAAAGAAAAGTGTCGACACTTAAGAAGACTTGTGTCGACACCTAGAGAAGCTATGTCGACACTTGGAGTAATTGTGTCGACACCAGAAAGGCAGAGTCGACACCAGAAGAAATGTGTCGACACATACAGGCAGTGTCGACACACAGTGAAGAATTGTCTACATAATCAGTGTCGACACTTAGAAGCAGTGTCGACAACCAGAGAAACTTTGTCGACATCAAAAGTGTCGACACCAGGAAGCTATGTCGACACTCAGCGAACTTCAACAAAGTTTAAGTACAAGTGTCGACACAAAGGAGATGTGTCGACACTCAGCAAAGTTTCAACACATGAAGAATGTGTCGACACAAAGAAGATGTGTCGACACTCAGCAAAGTTTCAACATATGAAAAATGTGTCGACACAAAGGAGATGTGTCGACACTCAGCAAAGTTTCAACACATGAAGACAAGTGTCGACACAAAGGAGTTGTGTCGACACACAGCAGAAATCAACTAAGTATTGAAGAATAAGTACTTGTGTCGACACACTCAATCAGTGTCGACACATTCAACAGAAGGCTTGTGTCGACACACAGGATCAGTGTCGACACATTCTGAAGAAGCAGTGTCGAGAAGCTGTTACAACAACACAAGGAGTTGTGTCGACACCATCAAGGCTAGTGTCGACACTTAGTCTACTTGTGTCGACACTTAGTCTGTTTGTGTCGACACATAAAGACTATCTGTCTCGACACTTTCAGACAGTGACAGAGATTTCAAGAAGTGACTGAATGACTTGACAGCTGCCATTTCAACCGGTCAACTGCAACTGTCAGAGCTGTCAGAAGGTTGTAAGAAACCGGATCAGCCGGTTACCTTGGAGGAAGACTATTTATAGACCTTTCTCCTTCGACAGAATTAATGATTAGTGATCAATGAATTAAAAAAACAACACAACAAAGAAGAAGACCTTCAAGAGAAGATCTAAGAAGTTGGAGAGAGAGAGCTCCTTCTAAGAACAGTAGCTGCTGAACCGGGCTGCTAAGTAAGAATCAGATTGAAATCTGAATCTCAAGACAGCAGTTGATTGAAGATCATCTGCACAGAAGATTCAACCCTTCTGTGTTCTAATTCAAGAAGGTTTGAAGAAAGTCAAGGGAGGTTGATCTCTGCAAAGTTCTATCAAGAACTCATCAAGAAGCCAGTCAACTCATCTCTCTCTTTCAGAGTTGTGGTTAAACACTTTGTATACTTTATTTTCTGTAGGATCTTGTATAAATCTGAGTTGTAAGACTAAACTATAAAGGCTGAGGTAGGGCTTTTGTGCCTGAGTGTAGGAGATTCTATTCTCTGAGTGTAGGCCTTAATTGAAGGCTGAGGTAGAGGGCTGTTTAGCCTGAGAGTAGGTCTTGGTGAAGACTGAGTGGTAAGGCTTTGTGCCTGAGTTGTAGGAGTGGGGACACTCTGAGTTGTAGGAACCTGTTTGGGGTTCTGAGTTGTAAGATCTGAGGATCTGAGAAGAAGTGAAGAAGTTAGGCCGAATCTAGTACACTACTAGATAGGCGAAGGAGGAAAGTGGATGTACCCAGACCTTGGGGAACCACTATAAAAATCTGTGTGTACTCTGTGTGTGATTAATTCTGTGATTGCTGTATTATCTGTGCTGAATTGCTGTAGAGAATTACAAATACAGGTCTTATTATTCAGTGTTTCTGCCTGTAATTGTAAAAAGATTAAGTTCACATATTCACCCCCCCTTTAGGTGATTATGTACTATTTCTTTCAGCCGCCGCCGCCGCCGCCACCACCACCACCGCCGCCGGGATGCGGGATGCAAGTTCGGCGGGTTACAGATCGGGAGATGGGATCCTCTGATACCAAATTAGATTTGAGAAATAAGAGAATTGATTTATTCTTCCAATATGTGGGATATAAATATGAGATCCGAATACAACTAAAGGTAGCCCGCAATGTGGGACTGAAACCATTCCAGAAAGAAACACGTCAATAAATCAGAAAATACGCCAATACCACTGCTATGTCTATCCGTGCTCCCACTGACATGAAAGGTACATCCATTTTATCAGGAGCCCCCAAACCTTGGGGCTTCCAGTGCTATCAATGCAATGATAGAGGACACCCAATGCCCTATATGTAATTTACTCATTGAGGAGAGCTTTGACCCCAATATAGTCCTAGCCCGTTCTATCGAGGAAGAGATTGTCATTACTGCTGAATTAGGGTGGTCTAGTGATATGGATAGAGCTTTAAAGTTGAGTATTTTTAGGTGTCTTTTATCGATCCCGATTTTAGGGGAGGACTGGAGTCATACTTCTATCTTATACACATATTTTCCTAGCATGAGCGGTCCCTGCAAATTGGTCATCAACAACGGTAGCTGTATCAATGTTGTTGCTGTAAGTAGCATTGGGCGTATGAAATTAACAACTAAACCTCACTCACATCCTTATCAAGTAGTTTGGGTTGACAAGATGGCATTGCAGGTCACCCAATGGTGCCTTGTTATGTTTAGTCTTGCGGATATCGAGGACTGTGTTTGGTGTGGTGTTCTCCCCATGAACTCCGCTCATGTATTATTAGGAAGACCTTGGCTATACAATCACGATGTCACTAGCTTTTGTTAATCAAACACATGCGTATTTTATGACAAAGGTTGCAAAATCACTATCCTCGACTCCTCCCAATGAATTTAATGAAGATAATAGCTAGAAAATGGGCACTTTCTCAGGAGTAGGAATCCCTAAACCACTATATCTTATATATCCTGAGCCTGGGGCCAAATATGTCACACACACCCTTTCATTAGATGAGAGCACACCTACTTATAGGGAAATCCACACAGAGTGATCACCCTGGTCTAAGAATGTATCCATTATTAGTGAGTCGTCACCCAGTGTTGCCTTAGAAGTCGAATCCACCATTAAGAGTTCTGTCTAGCGCTACTCAAGTACCTCAACGAATTTTGCTTGCTATAGCAGCTCAACTCCCTACTGATTTCTTAGAGACCTGAGTTCGATTATTATACCTGCGATGAATATTTCTACACTCCACCCACAACCTCCATAACACGTACCTCTTGGGAGAGTGATAGTGGTTGTTATAGGATCACTACGTAAGAGGCCCATTGAGTCAATCAACCATCATTTACTATTGTTGCACGACATGCATGAGTCTGTCTGACATATGTTCACTTGCAATAATAAAGTTTATAAATCTTATGTTGATAGTCACAGGAAAGCGCAAAGATCCAAAGAAGGCGAACATGTGATGATCCGAATATGTGCTTAGGGGTTCCCCAAGGGAGCTGCTTGAAAACTAAATGTCAGACGAATGGGTCTCTATACGGTTATCATGAGAATTGAGACAAATACTTACGAACTCAATATTCCTAAAAGTATGGTAATTTCACATGTTTTGACTTACGAACTAAATATTCGACTCCATTCAATGAACCACATGATTGCATGTGTCCATCACCTCCCAGTATCTCAGAGCCTCACCCCCCCTCACTGTACTATACCGCCCCTACCTTCGACACTGATATTTTTACCGGCTCCTGTCTCGTCCTCTACAACAACAGCACCACATACACAAACATCTTTCATAGACATTCACCTTTTGACGCCACCACTGAGATCTTGGCCGACAAGATTTTATTGGTATTAGATAGAGTCAGATACTTGATCCATTGGCAGGGCGCTTGCTCATCGATGATACATGGATTTTTGCAGCGGAGCTCGAGAGACTCACCTCCACCCTCCGACGACTCTATGATCATCTCCATTCATCATAGATGAATGCTTTTGAGGCGAGAGGAGTTGATGGGGATCATGTTACACGACCTGTGAGGATCTATTCGCGTCTACCAAAGAACTACCAGTGATGATCAAGACCGCTCATATCAAACGCGTGGTCGATCTAGGAGTTTTAATATTTTATTTGTAATTTTTTGAATTTTATTTGTGTTTAGGAGGTCTCAATGATTGTAGAATCATGACCGTTTTATTACCCCTCAGTCTATAAATAGAGGTAGAAGGCTTAGTTTCGTGCATTGAAAGTTCGAGCAGAAATTCTTCCTTTTGATCACCGACGCCAAAGTCGGAGTCCGAGTGCGACGCTTGGACAATATCTCCCCCCCCCCCACACACACACACAGCCGACCACTGTCCTCCCCACTCCACTTCCCTCTCACCTTAGCGACCATCCACAACTCCACTCCCTTTCGTTTAAATTTTTTTGGCGACCGCCATCAACAACCATGACCACCACTCCACAACTCACATTCCCCTCAATTTCAATTTTCTGGTAATTGCTGCCACCATCTTTGGCGACCAGCACTACCTCCGACAACCACGAGCACTACCAGCCACCATTGGCCGACCACCCCTCCTCACCCCATTATTCTTTAATTCTCAAGCCACCTCCCCACTACCCTGCCTCCCTACTCATAACCACCTCCTAAAATCTAGCCTCAATTTCTAAAATCACTCCCACCTCTCATTTCCCCACTCTTCCTTAATTCCCTCTCTTCCATTGCTTATATTCTCCTCTAACCCAAGTCCAACTCTCAGCCCATCCCCACCTTTTCCAACCCCAGACCTCACGCCTCACTCAAGCTTAAACACACTTCCCACCTCCAGAACTCTACTCTTCTTACTTGCTCCTTAACCAACCACTTTACCCCCCTAATCTCCCACCCACCTAGTCCTACCTGAGTCTCCAAACCCCCCAATATCTCCTCTCTTGAATTCTGATACATCCCCTGGATACCTGATACCTGCATTCTAAGCTCTTCTATTTACTTTTTTCCTTTCACAATCTCAGGAATTAGAGATTACAGCTGTCCTGCAGCTTCGTACAGACACGAGTCTTCTTCCAACTCCCCTTGTGCAGCCTCCCATCGCCTCTCCGGCCAGCGACACTTTCACGGGCATTTCTCGAACCTTCACCCCGTAAGTATTGTGAGTTTTTGTCGGGTCGCATTGAATTTTTAGTGTCGAATTGTGTCTATTCTCTGTTTTGGGTTTATTATGTAGTAATTGTTGCCTACATGTCTCATGTGACTTGTTAGGACTTATTTGCTTGTGTCATTTTTCTGCACCCTCACATATATGTTGCATCACGTGTTTCCCTATTTTGGAACTCAAATATATTGGGCTTGTCTTTAATATTGTATACAAAGTTTATTATTGCAAATTTAGTTTGCCTCCATAATGTTCTAGCGCATATAGTCATCTTAGAGCCTACCTGCATCATACGGTAAGTTGCACCAATAGTCTTAAGGTGACAAGGAATTACTACGCATCATAAGATTCTTTCTTGGAGCTCTATCATGACTTGATTATATCCTTCTAGCATATAACACGTGACAGGTCTATGTTTTTTTATTATGATTTCCATTATTGGGAGTGTAAAGTAGCCCCCCAATTTTCTTTTAAGGGGTACAAGCTCTAGGGTTCTGCTTGGCTCGGCTGCAACGATGAGAGTAGTGGTGAGAGATTGAGTTGTTTCATAGAGTGGTGGCAAAATCTCAAGGGCCCTTTTGGATCTCTGGAATTGGAATTGGGGCAGCGAAATTTCAATTTCAGTGTTCGGGTGTTAGGAATTCCCACGGAATTGGAATTGGTCCATTTCTATGAAATTCAGCTTTGTATTATGGTCAGTTGTTAAGGGTAAAGACAGATATTTCATAAAATTCAGTTTTGTACTATGACATTCATCGCTCGATCTCGCTGTCATCACCTGATCTCGCTGTCGTCACCCGATCTCGCCGTCGCCCGATCTTATCGTCACCCAATCTCGTCATAGTCACCCGATCTCGCCGTCGTCGCCCGATCTCGCCGTCGTCGCCCGATCTCGCCGTCGTCGCCCGATCTCAACGTCGTCGCCCGATCTCGTCAACATCGCCCGATCGCGCTGTCGTCACCCGATCTCACTCTTGTCTCCCGATCTCGCCGTCGTCACCCGATTTCTCCGGCGTCGCGCGATCTTGCAGTCGCAGCCAAGAGAAAAAAATTCCAAACTAGTTTCAATTCCAATTTCAATTCTAGAAAGTCATCCTGCAGCCAAATAATTACATTGGAACTCAAACCAATTTCAATTCCTGTGATCCGAACGAACCCTAAAATTGTTTGGAAGAACTGCGTTTGCAGTTTTGTTTGACCTATTTGAGAAAACATTTGTGTGGTGTCTATTTATATTAAAGTAAACCCGTTTTGAAAAAAACCAAGTATTTTATATACAAAACATTGCAAAATTCTAAATGAATATTTAATATTGTGTAAAATATTACAAATAAAAATAATAGATAGACAAACATAAGTTTTTCTCAATAAATCATCATGATGCTCCTGTAAAAATATTATGTTGCCCAGTTCCATGTCTGGAATGCAATAGCTAATTGCATAATTAAAATACATGTAGTTAACAAGTTATATATCTAAATTACAATATTGAACTACGAAATGCCATGTACTTGTGATAATTTTGCTATTGATCCACAATAAAATCCCTTAATGCAGGCATCTCAGCAGCTCTGGTCCCTTTAAGTATACTGGGTGCAATGTTTGGATCTGTGTTGATATTTGTAGACGGTATGAAAAAGGAGAAATAAAAAGTAATTGTTTTTTATTTCTCTCATTATAATCTACATACAAGTATTTGTATATTTGTAGGAAGAGAAAAGAGAGGAGTTTCATTCTTAGATGTGAGACTAAAGACCTAAAGAAATAGAGGGAGCTAGCTGGGCCTTATTATGGGGTCTTTTTACATTGTTTATTCAACACTTCTCCGCAAGCTGAAACATATAGATTGTAGGCACCAAGCTTGGAGAAGAACTGATAATATAGCGGACGTGGTAAGATCTTAGTGAGAATATCAGCCACTTGCCCAGTTGCAGGAACATTTTTTAATTCCAGTTTCTTCAATTGAATCTTCTTCCGAATGAAGTGACAATCAACTTCGATGTGTTTGACATGAAATACGAGATTCTTGGCAACATGTATAGCGGTTTGACTGTCACAATAGAGAGTAATCGACAAAGGAATTTTAACACCAATGTCACTTAGAAGGCTTTCCAACTAGGTGAGCTCAGATACAACAAAGGCCATTGAACGATACTCTGCTTCGATGGATGAGCAAGCAACCACAGACGGCTTCTTGCTGCAAGGTGATAAGGTGTCCACCAAAATATGTACAATATCTACTTGTGGAACGACGATCATCCAGTGAGCTCACATAGTCAACATCTTAGTATGAAACAGGAGATAATGTAGACGATGAAGGCTTGTATTCAAGTCCTTGTCCAGGAGCTGACTTCAAGTATCGAATGATGCACTCAGCTGCCTAGAGATGAGGGATTCATGCAGCATGCATGAATCGACTGACAACTACAACGACAAAAGATATATCAAGCCTTGTAACTGTAAGATATATCAACTTTCCCACAAGACGACGATAATACTTTATGTATGGAAGTAGTAGATCAGAGTCTGAGACATGAACACATAGCTTATGATTGACATCTATAGGATTTTTTGCAGGCTTGCATCCAAAGTAGCCAACATCTTGAAGCAGTCAAGACAGTATCTCTGTTGTGATAGAACAAGTCCATGAGGACGCCGAGCTACCTCAAGACCAAGGATATATCAAAGATTTCCCAAGTCTTTGGCTTCAAAAATAGAGGTCAAGTGTTGCTTGATCATGTGTATTCCTTTGACATCATCACCCGTAATCAAGATGTCATTGACATAGACCAAGAGAACTACTGTGCTTGTCGGACGATGTCAAGTAAATAGAGCGTATTTAGCCAAGCTTCGATTGAACCCAACACTATGAACAACACGATAGAACTTGTAAAACCATGCTCGAGGAGACTGTTTGAGAGCATAAAAGAAATTTTCTTATATGACAAACGAGGGACTCCCCGATGGTCTCAAACCCAGGAGGTTGTTGCATGTAGACGGTCTCCTGCAGATCGCCATTGAGAATTTTTTTTACATCCAATTGATGCAACTGCCAATGTCGATGAACAACATGGGAGATCAAGACGCGAACAATGTTCAGTTTTGCGACAACCGAGAAGGTTTCTTCATAATCAAGACCTTGTTGCTGTGTGAATCCTCGAGGCACCAAACGAGCCTTTAATCGTTGAACTGCGCCATCGAGATCATGTTTGATGGTAAAAATCCACTTACATTGACACAAGATTGGGCAGGTAGAACCGTGGAAGGGAAACAAGGTCCCAAGTATGATTTGCTCGAAGAACAACCATTTACTCATTCATGTCTGCACGCCACCCTGGATGCAAAAGAGCCTCGTGTAGAGAGTTTGGAGTGGACATAGACATCAAAGAAGATGCAAAGTGGTGAAGAGCCAAAGATAGGCAATGTAAGGATACATAATTCTCCATAGGATGAGCGGTTGATGCTTGTGCCGAATCTTCAGGCTGCGTGATATCATTTGTAGAGGGTAATTGTCTGAGGGCATCAAAATGAAGAGGACGACGAGTGTAAAAACGAAGAGGAGGCTGTTTGGAGGGTGCAATAGTGGTTGGTGGGGTTATACATTGTAGAGGAGAAGTAGCAAGGATGACAAAACGTGGTTGTGTTGGAGGTGTTGGAGAAGCTGAGTGGGAAGAGTGAAAGAGCTGATGCTCGAGAAAGGTTACATTCGCAAATGTAACAACCTTGCAATCATCAAGAGAGTAGCATACATAACCTTTTTGAGTGAGAGAATAAGTAACGAACATATATTTGGTTGCACAAGTAGCAAGCTTGTCAGTGGAGGGGCCACAGTAGTGGACATAGAAGGTGCATCCAAAGACACGAGAAGTGACTGGAAAGGGAGGTGTGGAGGGAAATAGAAGACCGAAGGGAGTCACATAGTTAAGATTGGAGGAGGGCATGCAATTGATGAGTGTTACAGATCCGCCGTCAGTTATCGAGTGTCGTTATTATTATTATTATGTCGAGTCATAGGTGTTTTTATTATTTGATGAATGCATGTGTATTTATCGTTATGCCATCGACGCCTATATTTATGGGCCTTTGGGGGTCTTGTAAGGTTTTATGCAAGAAATTATCAATAGTTCTATTTCTCTCCTCAAGCTCTTCTCCTCTCACCTCCTTCATTCTAGGGTTTTCAACTTCTCTCATCTCCTCCACCATTTCTAAGGCTAACAACCCTTGTATCTCCACATACCCGTGACCCTCCGACAAACCACCAAAAATAGGCACATAACAAACTTGGTATCAGAGGATCTTTCCTCCCCTCCGGTGAATCGATTTCGTTGTCCTTCCCCTCCAGCAGATCAAACACGCACAACAACTCCACCCCGTTGCTCTGTTTCCACCATTTCCGTAGCAGCTCCATCCGTAGATCCATCATCTCCCCCCTATGTACTGCTCAGCTTCCAGCCACCCCGCGCTGCCATTTCCTCAAACCAGCGCCGTCACCTTCCTCCCCACTGGCCACTACGCCTCTCCCCGCCGTCGCACATCAACAACACCCCGCTACTCTTCCGTTGCCCTTGTACAGAGCCGCAACTCCAGTCGTGCTTCCGCTCGAACAGGCGATGGGATCGTCTCCTCCAAAAACCCCGCGCAAATTCGAGCTCCGTCAGGTCCCGAGGACCCCTTCTGCTACGACACCGAACCGCACAGTCCTCGTAAAGGGAATTCTCCATGCCTTCTCATCGAGCCCATCACGCTGTCGCGCCTCTTTTCCCATCCCGTCGCATTTTCTTTATTTTTTCCCCGTGGGGCCCACCGGTCTTTCCCTCTTTGTTTTTTTGCCTTACTTTTCTTCTGGAGACTGCCTGCACACCTTTTATTTTATTTAATTCCTTATCATCCCAGCTCTCTTTTTTTTTAACTTTTTCTAATCCGTCTTTCTCATCATGTCTTTTATTTTTTTTGTCTTATTATCTCTTCTTCTAAAAACTTGCACTATTTCTTCTCTTTTATTACATTTTATTTGCTATTCTATCTCAACACCTCTGTTGCACATAGAGGTGCACATAAAAACCGGTCCCAATCGGTCCGGTTGGGACCGGACCGGTTGGGACCGGATAGAGACCGGACCGGTTGGGACCGGACAGAGACCGGTCCCAGTTAGGACCGGTCCGGTCCCGGACCGGTCCAGTGGTCCCTGCCAGTCCCTCTAAAAAGGGTAAAAACCTTTCCCGGACCGGGACCGGTTTCGGGACCAGTCGGGACCGGCTAAAAGAGCCGTTAAGGCTCTTTTAATAGAGCCGTTAAGGCTCTCATTAAAAGTGGCAGACTCATTAAAAGAGCCGTTTGACTCTATAATTTTAAAATTTTTTTATTATTTATTTAAACCCCCCCTCTCTCATTTTTCTTTCTTTCTCTCTCTCACTATCTCTCTCACTATCTCTCCCACTCTCTCTCTCACTCATATTCGTGTTAAATGGCTTCCTCCTCCTCCATGCCGGCGTCCTCCTCAGCGTCCGTCGATCATGAGATCATTGAGCACCGGCATAAAGCGGCGATATGGGATAACTTCGATAAAGTGCGGATCGACGGCGAAATTAAGGCGAAGTGCAAACTTTGCTCGAAGCTTATGGCCGCTAATAGTAGCAACACAACGCTCGCCCGACACAACAAATCGTGTCTTTCCAAACAAGCCCCGTCGGAGGCCAACCAAGCTCAAATTTCGACGACCGGGCACATTTGGACGTATGACCAAGCTCGACAACGGGAGCGACAAATGGAGAATGTCATCAAAAGCGGACTTCCGTTCAACCACTACGACAACGACGAAATGACGTCTTACATACACGAAGCACTCCAACCAAAATATCAATAGGTAAGTCGTACTACAACTCGACGTGATGCTTTACAAGCTTACCTCCAATCAAAATTATATTTACAAAATTTTTTTGAAACATTCGACGGTCGAGTTAGTTTAACGAGCGACGTTTGGACTAGCGGTTTAGTTGACAGACTTTCTTATATTTGCATAACTTGTCACTGGGTCGATCCCGATAGTTGGGAATTAAATAAACGTATAATTTGTTTTGAAGGTTTTGAATATCCGCACACCGGTAAAGCTATTTATCAGGTGATTATTAAGTGTATTAGAGATTTTAAAATAAAAGATAAAATTTTAAGTATTTCGTTTGATAACGCCTCGAATAATAATATGACTATTAAATATTTGATTAATGATTTGGAACCTATGCTAGATGGTATTTTTTTTCATACACGTTGCGTATGTCACGTTCTTAATTTAATTGTGCAAGATAGTTTAACTTTTATGAAAAATTATGTTATTAAAATACGTACTATGTTACGAGTTATTTATAGTTCAAAACGACGAAAACAAGATTTCAAAAAATTTGTTATAGCACAGGGTAAAAAATTTTTGGGTCCATCTTATGATATGTCGGTACGATGGAATTCCACGTACAAAATGTTAAAACGGGCTTTGTCACAGAAATCGTTATTGATAGAATTTTATAATAGTGTAGAAGAATCACATGATTTAGATGCGTCAGATTGGGCTATAATCGAAGATTACGTAAATTTATTAGAAAATTTTTATCGGGCAACAACTATTTTATCTGACGTTTATTATCCTACCAGCTCGCTTGTTATTGAAAATTTTTTATTAATTATTGAAACGTTTAAAACTTACAAAATTAACCCAATGTGACGTCCGTTAATATTACTAATGGAGGAAAAGTTTTTTAAATATTATACGCATATGCCACCTATGTTTTCTTGTGCTGCGGCTTTAAACCCTTTAATGGGTGTAGACGGGGTTGAAAATTTTATAGAAGAAATTAATCGAAATTTAGAGTTAAACGAATCTTCTAGTGATTTTCACAACGTTAGTGTTGTAAAATTTAATTCTGATTTTACTCGCCTATATAATTATTACGATCAACTATATGGATTGCGACCTCGCGAGGAATCCACCGCCCCTCGAACAAAAGATATTTTAAAAAATAGATTTTTAGAATTAGTTTCGAAGAAAAAACAACGAACTTCGAGTACTTTAAACGAATTAGGTTTATATAGCAAAACACAGTTTCAAAATTTTATGACCGCGTACGAAATAGAAAATTTTGATATTTTAAAATGGTGGAAAATTAAATGTAATAATTATCCTATTTTGGCCTTAATGACCCGTGATTTACTAACCATCCAAACTAGTACGGTAGTTTCGGAGTCTGCATTTTCTTTGAGTGGCAGGATTCTGAACGAGCGAAGGAGCCGTTTGACCGAATAATCTTTGGAGATTTGCATTTGCTACAAGGACCATTTGGACGCTTTGAGGAGGAGACAACACGTCTCGTCAATTGAAGACAGTGAGTCTGAAGTTGAAGACGAGCTTAATAACTTAAATCTGGGGAGCGCCGCAGAATAATGACGTTGAAGTTGAAGACGAGATTAAAATCAAACGCGACTCCGGAGTTGAAGACAAGTCCAAGGCTCAACTCAAAATTTTGAATTTGTATTTTGTAATATAATTTCAAATTTAATAAAAATGTTCGTATTTTGATTTTGTATTATAATTTGTAATTTGTATTTTGATTTTGTAGTTTTATTTCAAATTTAATAAAAAATTTTATTTATTTTGCAATTTTGCATTTCAAATTATTACATGTTAATATGTTATTTAATTAAATTATTAAAATTGAAATATAATAATATTAAAAAAAATAATTAAAATAATTAATTTAATTAACCGGTCCCGGTCTGGGACCAGTTAGGACCGGTCCTTCCGGTCCCAGTTTTTAATAGAAAAACCGGTCCCGGACCGGGACCGGTTTGGGCAGGACCGGTCCGGGACCGGTGTCCCAAAAGACCGGTCCTGCCCAGGACCGGTCCCGAACCGGGACCGGGGTCTTTATGTGCAGGCCTAGTTGCACACCACCCCCTCACACAATTAATTTCCTGTTATTCTGTTAATTAATTACTTAGTTCCTATTAAGTAATTAATTAATTTTCTAATACTCTTAATTAATTATTCCACATTCTCGTCATGTTTACTTCTTTCTTCGCCGCCAACCCAGATCTCTTCGCCCAAATACTCGCCCGCCTTGACAGTATGACAGCGTTAGTCGAACGTGTAGCTGCACGTTGCGGCTTGCCACCTCCCACGGGCGGCTATTCCAGCACCCCGCCTCTCTCGTCTGCCCCGCCACCGACTTGCCTTGGGCATTCACCGTCGCCGTCGCCGTCGCCGCCGTCACCGTCGTCGCCCCCGCCACCACCTCCACGTCGTCAGCACCATCGCTCGTTGATGTACCACCTCTCCTCACGGTGGTTGTCTTTCCACGACTTCTGCATCCTATCCCGTCACCCGCTCCGTCGTCGCCGGTCATATCGCCGCCTCCTCCGACCATCTCATCGCCTCCTCTCCCAGCTCTTTCCCAGCCGGCCCTGCCTTGCTGCTTCCACCGACCACATCGCCGCCTCTTCCGTCGCCCCGTGATCCGCTGACCTCGACGGATCCATTCCTGCCACCGACTGTCGCTTCTCTGCCATCACTACTGTTGCTGCTCACCACCGCTCCATTGACCATGCAGAAGCCATTACTTCCGCCACGCGTCTTTCCCATGGCGTCGCCGCTACTCGCCGACATCGCCGTCGCCGCTACGCACTATCAGGCCTTGTTCTGGCGTGAGATCAAGCTGCAATATGATCCGGCCATCCACGTGGAGTTTGAGTTTGAGGTCAAGCTCGATGTCAAGGATGGATGGGATGTTACGGATCCGCTGTCAGTTATCGATTGTCGTTATTATTATTATTATGTCGAGTCATGTTGTATCGAGTCATGTCTTTTTATTATTTGATGAATGTGTGTGTATTTACCGTTATACCATCAACATCTATATATATGGGCCTTTGGGGGTCTTGTAAGGTTTTATGCAAGAAATTATCAATAGTTCTATTTCTCTCCTCAAGATCTTCTTCTCTCACCTCCTCCCTTCTAGGGTTTTCAACTTATCTCATCTCCTCCATCATTTCTAGGGCTAACAACCCACTCCATCTACATACCCACGACCCACCATTTCTAGGGTTAACAAACTGTAAAAACCGTGGAATGCCAATAGAGTTTGAGAACTTGCATTTGAAACATAAGCGAGCGAGCGACCTCGAGAAGTTGACATTTTTTCTCTCTGCTGCCATTTTGTTGGGGTTTATAAGCATATGAGGTTTGATGGATGATCCCCAACTCAGTACATAAATTATTAAATTCATGACTCGTGCATTCACGCGCATTGTCGATGCGAATTGTTTTAATGGAGTGTGAAAATTGTGTAGTAGATACAACCACATCATGCAAGAGTAATCATTAATAAAAGTGAAAAAATAACGGAACCTGAAACAATAGCTGTTTTATATGGTCCCCAAATGTTGGAAAGAACTAAAGAAAAAGGAGCATCGCTCGAGTACAATGAGGGATATAAGAACTTCAATGTTGTTTGTCAAAGATACAAGATTTGCAAGTTAAATCAGTGAAGGAGAAATTCGGAAGAGCTTTCTTGAGAATTCAGAGAGGAGTTTGCTCAAGACGCCAATGCCAATCAATCGCAGTGATGGAGGAGAGAAATGTGGGAGGAACATGCAGTATGTTGAGCACGTTGGACAATTCTCCTTCACGTATGATATTTTGCGTCCGTCGATCCTGCATAATAAAAGAAGAGAAAGAAAAGGTTATAGTGCAATCAAGATCTTGAGTGAGAGAACTAACTGAGAGAAGGTTGAAAGCTGAGCGCGGAACATGAAGAATCGAGGGAAAGGAGATAGTGGAAGTAAGGGGCACATCAGCGGAACCAAAAAACGGGATGGTGTCATTGTTGGCCACTGTTATGAACTTGCGATGTACTGCAGGGGTTTCTACGGAGTAATATGGTGGGTGGCAACTGAGTCCATAATCCAAGTGGAACTATGTGAGAGACATGAGATACCTTCGTTGGAGATAGATGCAAATAACCAAATGCACGACTGAGCATCCCCTGAAGATATTGAAGTTGTGTGCACAAGGCATCAATGTTGGCACTGGTGGTGGAAGGTGGTACGACCGCAATGGCGGCGTAATGTTGTTGCGGCGTACCTTGCTTACAGAAACATGTTGTCTCAAAATGACCAACCCGACCACAATGAGAACAATGAGGACGAGTATTTCTGGTGCGACCTCGTCCACAAGATCCGGTGCGAGCGACCCCTCTAGTTGATGAAGTAGCGGGGTGAGATGGAGAAGCTCGGTGGAGGAGAGCCGAAGACAGAGTCCTGAGAAGATCGGGGGGCTGGGTGACTTTTAAGAGCTTCGAGTACACATTTGATAGAAAAGGAATGGTGGATTAAGAAAGGATCTGAGCGCAAACACTGTGGAGATGAGGCGGAACATGAGCCTTCGTCATAGTGATGCTAACAACTTTTTTCTAGAACGTTGGACAGCGAGATCCGCTGTTGGAGGCTGACGTTGAATCTAGGCCTCAGACAAAGTTTTGGAACGCACAACAAATGAGGTTAGGTCTCCAATCACCCTTGAGTCAAGAGATTGAAGATCTATGATGATATCAAACGGATGCTGCAAAGTTCCTTGCCAGAATAGAGGGAGTGAAGTTCCTCCCATATGGCCTTGACTGTCTCGTGATACATGACCATTTGATACACAGTTCATTGTCCATAGAATTGAGGATCCAGTATTGAACACAGTCGTCATCACCAGGCCACTCTTCGGTGGGCGCAGTAGGTGGAGCCTTAGTCAGATGATGGAGCAGGTCTTTGGTCTGAGGGACACGACGTATGAAGTGCACCCACTAAAAAAAGTTTATTTTTCCATGAGGAGAAATGACGGTGATCTGGAGCTCATCACGAACCTCAGGAAGGGGAACCACAACACGGGGAGGAGGAGATGGGGCATCGTTCAAGGCCATTGAGACTGGGCACTTTTGCGGTCAGGAACGACGAGGATTATGTGAGGCAAGCTCTTACGACGAGGATTGGCAGCAAACACTGGCAGGAAGGGCTAGCGACAAGCACTGGCAGGAAGGACTGACGACAAACACTGACTGGCAGAGGATCACGCGAGGAGCCGGGCGATCTCATGAAAGAACTTGTGATCATGCAAGAAGAGGAGCTCTTCTGCGGACAGAGGGTCACGCGAGGAGAGGATCACGACAGGCAATCTCTTCAAAGTTCGAAGGATAGAGTAACTCGACGACCAGGTGAGCAACAACCAACACAGAGCTTGATGAGCAGGCGATCTAGACGGACAGAGGGTCATGCGAGAAGAAGATCACGATAGGCGATTTCTTCGGCGGACAGATTCTCGGCGACCAGGAGAGCAACGACAACCTTCAACATCAGATGATCTCGACGGCCAGGAGACCAAACGAGTTGCTGATCTGAGAGCCCGTGGGTGTAACCAACTAGTGGGGCTCATTAGGTAGCAGATGCATGCTATAAATCCATCAGGGATGAGGGACTGCACAGACAAGAGCAAGCCAGAAAACCAGAGCTGCGAACAAAAAAGTGTGACCGCATGAGCTTGCGGTCAGTAGTGTCAAGCTCGGTCAAACCAGAAAAAAAATGAGGGCGGGGGAAAAACGTTAGAGATTGTTATGGATCTGGTACCATGTAGATGAGTATGCAAAATGAAAAATAAAAGGGAATTATTTTATTTATTTCTCTCATGATAATCTACACACAAGTGTTTGTATATTTGTATGAAGAGAAAAGGGAGAAGGAATCTCATCTATGTTTTGTGACTAAAGACCTAAAGAAATAAAGGGCTCTAGCTGAGCCTTGTTATTGGTAGGCGTGCAAAAAAGCCCACTAGGCCCAGGTCGGGCTCGGGCCCCCTGGGCCCGGGCTTTTTTGTTGCCAGACTCAGGCCGGGCCCTGCTCAAACCGGGCCCAGGCCAGGCCAAGACCTCGCTATAATATGGGGGCCTGCCTGAGCCCACCACACCGGGCCCATGCAGCCCTCAAAAGGGTCGCCCAGTATTTTAAAATGCTGCCCATCATTTTTTAATGTTGGGCAGCGCTGCCCAACATTAAAAAATGCTGGACCGAGCATTAAAAAATTCTAGCACAGCATTTTATTAATGCTGACAAGCATTGGACAACATTAAAAAATGCCGGGCCAACATTTTTTAATGCTCGGCCCAGCATTTTTAATGCTAGGAGCAGGGCTTTCAGGCCGGGCCTGGCCTGGGCCTAGCCCGGGCCAGGAATCAGGCCTGGCCTTAGACAAATAAGGGGGCCTGGTGAGCCCCCTTAGGCCCGGCCCGGGCCTATCCAGACACAGGCCTTACCGAGCTCAGACCTAGGCAGACCCCAGCCGGGCAACCGAGCCCGGGCCAAATTTGCACCCCTAGTTTTTGGGTCTTTTTACATTGTTTATTCAACAATATTCATTTGACTAGTGCATGTTCTAAGCTCGTATGCATCTGGATGAACAAAGCATTCATCACCATCACATGAACCAAACTCTGGATCTGTACGCAATGTCTGTTTCCTAATATAATTATGTAGCGTCATTGTTGCCACAACAATCACAACTAGTTTCGAGATAGCGTACTGACACATATCCCTAATTATGCCTTATTTCTTCTTCCATACACCAAAGATTTGTTCGATAACACTACAAAGAAAGGAGCGTGCTTTGTTAAATCTCTCACGACGTCCTACCACTGGGCGATTACCTCGAGCAAAATTCTGCAAGTGATATATAGTTTCGGGAAAGGGTTTCAAAAGTCCCTTTTCCAATAAGCCCCCCGGATAATATTTATCTTCAATATTGTAAAATGATTAGAAGATATTAATTGTTTTAAAATATACCAGTATGCAATAATATTGTCAATCACCTGGAGGTGAAATGAGAAACTTATATCTTGGATCTCTTACTGTGCGATGATATATGTAGTTGTCATGTGCTCAACCCTCCCATCCTAGTACAACATATGCAAAACACATTGAAGTCACACGAAACCATTACATTTTGAGTATGTGCATCAACGTGCGTTCCTTCAATTGCTCCAATACAGTCCTTGAAATACGACATATATCTTTCCTTATTAATTATGTGTGGAGCGTGAAGCTCTTTCATGAAGTACCGACTAATAGTTTCCGTTGAATGTTAAAATCGTTCACTCGTAGCTCTAATGGTTCATTATGCGCATGGATGCGTAGTGTGAGTGCTAATACCTCGCGTGTAGCCGCTTAAATCGTGACTATGCTCAAGTAATGTTTCTTCAAGTTGCAGTGGGACCCTTCCCCAGACCCTTGCTGCGCATGGATTCTTTGTGCACCGGGTGTCCCTTTTTTAGACATCTAAAACTTATTGTGGAACCTCCCTGAATGTCTAGCTGATAATTCACAGATCCACTTGTTCCCTATTTGAGATGATGTCATACAAAGTGTTTTGTCACAATATAATGATATGTATTCATTGATCACACAGAGTCATTGTTACTTCATTCTTAAAATGAACACAATTTCGTTCACGATTCACATGATAAGTTAACATCAATTTTCTACTGTCATTATAGTAACCTAAACATATGATATATAAAATAAAGCAATGATATAAGCCGTACCAGAAACAAAACATTATTTTCTGTTGTCTTTATAGTAACCTAAAAATATGATAAACAAAATGAAGCAATCATATAAGTAATTAAAAAAAAGTATTTCCTCATACAGATATATTGAGGAGACAAAACAGGAGTGCCTGATATAGATAATGAGGCAACAAAACATCACTTCAACACTAGAAACAAAACATCACCGTAATACAACCAAAACATCATGGCAGATAATTCAGGTAGCCGTTCTTTAGCAAGTCAACCCTCCTACTTTCTGGAATACTTAAAAATGTCACTTGATTAACTGAAGTGAGAAAATGCACGGTGGCAAAATCATATAATAGTTTTTCTTCGAATATCTCTGGATATTTTTCTAGTTCTTGTAGTGCTTCATGCAGTAGGTATACATGGGCGGAGTGGGCGGTGCTGCAACACTGAACAATAGTTCACGATGAAGATACTAACTCTTCAACATGCGATAACATGATGTGTTTTGCGCCTATATCCTTCTTTTTCTTTCACCTGTTCTTTAGAACCAACTCCACTTTGTGAACTTTCTCTAAGGGCAGTAGAGTCCACATCATCATTTGTAAATACTGACGTATCAATGTTCTATATGATATAGTCCTCATCCTCATCAGATACATTTTCTGGCTAGGAAAATATAGAAGGCATTTCCCCTGATGTTGGGAGCCGCACATGATTTCCCATAGCAATTACTAAGCCAATCATTTTGTCATGTTTTCTGCTAGCTCAGGCGGTATTCTAGCATATTTGTATTTCTTTGCATTTCTAAACATCTAAAATGAAAAATAGGAGTTAAACTCGTGCGTTTATGTTAGAAAATAGTAACAGCAGAAACTGTTAATAGAAATCCTAACTTGAATTCTTTCCTTCCACCATTCTTCAGTGGCGTCTATTGTTGGTTTGGTGGGGTTCCAACCCAACCCAGTCTCGCCTCTTTTAAGTTCACGACGTAATTTCCACTTGTGCTTCAATTAGTCTCATTTCTTTTTCAGCTAACAATTATAGTCTAAACACATGCGCTCTTTGAAATTATTCATCAAATTATCCCAACCATCTTTATTAAAGTGAGCAGTTGACATATTTCCTAATTCAATCTCTCTTATACATAGATCGCAAAATAACATAACATTGAATGTCTCCCAAGTTGCAAATATTCCGCTTTCTCTTGATTTACCCATCCATTTTTGACCTATGATATCATGCACTGCATAGAGAAGGCATTCTACTTAAAATTAGATGGACAATAAATTCAAATAAAGAGCATCATGTAAAATTCTTCAAACAAAATAGGAGGATTCATGATAGCAACATTAAAAGAAATCACGACTTCTACTTAAAATTAATAATTACAAAATTAAGATCTCTCAGAAACCAGCAAAAATCAGTCACCAACAAAATGTAGGAATTATTACTTTTATCCAACTAAGATCCGGTCAGTGTAATCGCACAGAAAAAATGCCTCAGATCACACATTTAGCAAGATTCATGATAGCAACATTAGACGAAAAATGAGCCTAATCTATCATTAAAGGGGACCATGAGTTCTATCCATCAGTGATCGTTATTGCAAATCACAAAAAGAAAAACTTCCAGCATAGTCATAGCACCCTCGATCATGATATAAGAACGTGATGCTGAGAGAGGCCCCAAATCTCGTTTAGCTATAAATGCAACAACTCCTTATTTGGAATAAAACCGGAGCAGTTGACGCGCAAGAGAGGCCTTACCAGAAATACTGGAACTCGCCAAAGATGAGATGATGTGGTAAATGATGAGGGTGGAAGGTGGGATGAACTCGCTGGCTTCAAGAGATCCGAAAACCTCCAGTCGCTGGTAATAGCCGCAAATTGGGTTGAATGAGGAAGGAGCTCGTCGGGGTGCAATGGCATCGCCAGGGAAGGAGCTCGCCTGCGTGCAAGGGGCGATGTCCAAAAGCTTCAGACGCCGGAAATAGCTATGGTTAGGTCAAGAGGGGAGAAAGAGAACAGTGCGGGGAAACGCGGCTCATTACGGTTTGCAAATCGTGGAATTATTTTGCAATTCATAAACTCGTTTTTTTAGTGATCCGCCTGCAATTGATGCTCACACTATTCGATTCAAAATAATAGTTTGGCATAATGGCGAAGAAATTTGCGGCACACAACAAGCATGCAAGTCGGTCAAAAAAGGCCTAGGTGACACATGAATTGGAATTTGAAGTCGATTCAAATTTTGTTGTTCAGCTGAATGCAAGAATTCTGTCACAGGAATTGGAATTAATAATTTCGTTGTTCGGCTGTATGTTAGAATTCAATAAATGGAATTAAAATTTTAAATTTTAAAGTCACAAAATAGAAATATCATGATACTTACGCACAACCATATTTTTCATTCGCATAGGACCACACACACACACACACACACACACACACACACACACACACACACACACACACACACACACATAAACATAAGACCACACACATGTACACACTTAAACACAGAACCAAACACACATCTACATACATATATACACATGCACACACAAGGTTGTAAATATCGGATGTTGGCTACATATCAGATTGAGTTTTTAAATATCGGATGTCGGAAGTCGGAGACATGTCAGAGATATTTTAAAATATTTGATTTTCTTGTCTTATAAATAAAATTTTTATTTTTATGTATACTAACTATAATTATATGTTATAAAAATAAAAAAATAATATAAGAAATAGATAAAAAATGAGTCATTTATATTACAAAATAAAATCGAATAGTATCTAAGATAAAATATTACTAATAAATACAAAATGATACATTGTAAAATATATTTAATAGTATACAATAATTTTATTTTGATAGCAATAAGTTTATTGCAAATAAAAAATATCTAAAAGTTAAAAATCTTTGATTGATTATATATTTTTTCAAACTTATAAATTTATATTAAAAATATGTAAATCAACAAATAAATGTATTAAATGTTTTCATATTTTTGTAATATGAAACTAAAAAATTGTGAAATAATTATAAAATTTTTTTGTAAGAATAAAACATCAAACAAAGTCAAAACAATGAGTCTAACCGATGCAAACATACATAATATAATATATATAGATAATTTAAATAAATGTTGCTTGTCTGCTAATACAACATAAAATAAAATAGCAAACGATATATTTCGGCCAATATATCGGAAAAATCGGACACGTCGGCCTATATTTTACAAAAACGCAATCTATTTTTTTTAGAAAAACATATTGTTTTACTTTTAAAAGTGACATGACGGGAGACATGTCAGACATATTGGAGGACATTTAAAACAATGTACACACATAATCCTCTTTCTCTATGATTATTCATCTACCAAACAACAACAATATATATACATTGTCTTGTACTGATTCGAGAGAATTGAACAATCTACAACTAGTACAACTCCAAGCAAACAGGATATATATTGTGAAATAGAACTCCAAGTCAAAATGAATGGTTTTTAATGATCATCAATTGTGAAGACAACTTGAGTTTTATATCCAATTTCATGTCTCATATACTTGAAATTTTCATGATAAATTTATAAATGAAGGCATGCATCTTTGCTGATTTCAAAAGTTTACTATAAATTCATAAATATTCATGGCTTTAACCAATTCATTAATAAATGTACAATGGGACAAGTGGATAACTCCAGATTCAGTTTCAGTTCCAGAATACATCTCAACATTTCTAGGGCAAAGAAAAAATTTTAGCGCAAAGAAAAGAGATGCAAGAAGAACATTGAAATTATTAGGTCAAAATAGGAAAAAAATCTGAAATCATTCAACTAATCAAAAAGCATGCTCAACTTTAGGGCAAAACCTTACAAGAAAATATGAAGCCTTTCCTGCAGCTAGCTGGCGAAGAGAAGAGGAGGTTGTCGTTAGAGAAGAAGGCTTCACATGCCGACGGAGGCTTGGAGTTGTGAGCTAGAAGGTTCGCTGGCGTTGCGAGCTAGAAGGTTTGCTGGTGTCGAGAGCGAGAGGGCTTGCTGGAGTCGCAAGCAAGAGAAAGACTGGTGTTGCGAGTTGCGAGTTGCGAGAATTTCCGATTTGCGTGTCTTGAGGTTGGAATTGGGGAGACGTTCTTTCCTCTGCTCAATTTCAATAGGAATTGAATTGAATTCCATTTCCTATTGAATTTTTGGGCCGCTGAACGACGGAATTGGAATTGGCAATTCCAAAGCTCCAATTCCGACCAAACGAACGGGCCCTAAGTTTAAATGAATTTGAGCTTGCAGATACGACAAATGCAGATGGAATTAGAAGCATACTAAAATTGTGTGAATGAACACATGCACACAATTAGATGAACATGATTCTCGCCACCTGAACAATAACCTTATGATGATGCAAATGATTCAGTCATAAAAATGTCCAAAGACAATTCATTAAATAACAAAAAACTGCAATTTTGCACCAAACAATCACAGTAGATTATAATTATCCATAATTAGGCCAACAAGCAATGATCAGGCAACTGAAAGAGCTAAAACATTGAAGATAAAGCGAAAAAGAAATACACGCCAAGGAAATCAACAAGTAATCAAGACAAAATTTCACTAGTAATGGAATGTGCATCCGTACAATGTAAATGAATTTGACACTAAAATTGAACGAAAATCACCGAGCTATGTTCGACCAATGTGATGATAAGTGGTGGCTGCATGTGGGTGATGATGGCTGAGTTGGAGCGGTGGGAAGACTGGAAAACAGGGTAATAGAAGAGAAATGATTGTTGGTAGGGATTTGGAATCTTGAAAGAGTGGGAGGAGGGATGGTACAACAGTTCAAACTCAGAGAAATTAGCAAAGACAATCATGGATATTTTTTTCAACAACGGTACGATGGTAATCTTTAGTGAGCCTGAATTACCATGAATTTGTGTGTGTGTGGGGGGGGGGGGGGGGGATACACTCAATTGAGGCACTTGAATACTGGATGAAGAGACAAAGGAATCCCTCATAATGGCAGAAGGACAAAGCACTACTGACAAGATCCTAAAAACAAGATAATAGAGGATTTGATCACCACAGCAGCCAAAGATACCCTAGAGCTTCATTTGCCGGAGTGGGTAGCTGGTGGGGATCCCATGAGGCGGCCCCTACAACTGCTTAATAGACGTGAAGTGCCGAAGGCCCTGTTTGTGGTTGAAGAGTGTGTGGGCAAAAAGCCCTAGTGGAGGTAGAGGGCAACTGAAGAAACTAGGTACCTCATCTAGGCCTCCTTAAGGAGCTGCAAGCCGCGGTGGGTCTCCAGGAGTCCTCTTGGACAAGCTGCGAGCGATGGTGAGCCTCGGTGGAGAAATTGCGAGTCTCGAGGGGAGTGTCAGGAGTGGTGGTAGAGCCCGGCAAGGAGCATGACTTGATGTGTTGAGACTTCGTGGAGTGGATACCAAGCGAATTATTAAACAAGAAAAAGATGATTACTTAATTCATGTTATACCTATATACATATAGATATTTCAAATTTACATATTTTGACTTCACCATAATATTACAAATATGCCACATGTTATAATTATTCGACTCATGCCTGGTATCATTGATGTGGTAGCAGGCCTATCCAAAAGGCCTGATCGGGCCGGCCCAGACTGGGCCTGATCGGGCCCGGGCTTTTGCAAACCGGGCCGAGCCCGGGCCCTTCCTTTATCGGGTCGGGCTCGGGCCGGGCTCAGGCTTTGACCCCGAGAAGGGGCCCGAGCAGGCCCCGGGCCGGGCAGGGCCTTTTTTTTTAAAAAATCATTTTATTTAAAAAATAAAACTTGAAATAAAAAATCGAATAGAAAAATTTATTAATATTAAAATTTTAAAAATCAAAATTACACTTTTACAAAAAAAATTAGGGAAAAAATGGAATTTATTATTTTTAATGATAATAAAAAAAATTACACTTTTACAAATTCAGATTGTCCATATCCTCTTCAATTTTCTCGGAGCTCTCCTGCAACGCTGAAATGTGTTGTTTTCTCTTCGTAACATCCAAATAATCCTTGTAGCAGATGCATAGTTCCAGTGATTCTTCGTTTAGTCGGCTTCTCCGCTTGTTCAAAATCCTGCCATTAAGAGAAAAAACGGACTCCGAAGCTACTGTACTAGCTTGAATTGTTAGTAAATCACGAGCCAGACAAGCCAAAATAAGATATATATTAGCTTTACCTTTCCAGCACTTTAAGATATCGAAGTTTTCGATCTCTTCCGTAGTCATAAAATCACGAAATTGCGTTTTCGTATACAGTCTTAATTCGTTTGAACTACTCGATGTGCGTGCTTTTTTTTTTTCTGAAAGCTAATTCTAAAATTTTATTTATAAAAGAATCTTTTGTCGTAGGTTGCGTTATTTCTTCTCGGGGTCGTGAGGCATATAAGTTATCGTAATAATTAAAACATTCGATAAAAATAGAATTAAATTTAGTAGTACTAACGTCGTCAACATCATCAAAACTTATATTTATGTTTAAGTTAACGTTAATTTCATCTATCAAATTTTCTACGCCGTCTACAGCGAATAACAGGTTTAAAGCGGCGGCGCATGAAAATGCAGGAGGCATTTCTCTATAATATTTTAAAAAATTTTCTTCTATTATTTCAATTAAACGAAGCAATCCGGAGCGTTGCTTAAAATAGTTAAGTTTTTGTGCGATATTTACAAAATTTTTAACTACTAACGAGCAAGTTGGATAATACACACCAGATAAAAAAACAGTCGCCCTATAAAAATATTTTAATAAATCCATATAATGTAATAGTACGTCACAATCGTCATCAGTTAAATCATGATTATTTGTCATAGTGTAATATCTCATAAGAAGTTTTTTTTTGTTGAAACGCTATTTTTAACATTTTATATGCTGAGTTCTATCTTACAGACATATCAAATTGAAGTTTCAAATATTTTTGACTTTGACGATCACAAATTTTCGAAAATCTTGACTTCGTTGTTTGATACAATAAATAAATCTAAGCATGGTTCGAATTTTTTCAACATATGGTTCCATAGCTTCTAAACTATATTGTACCACTAAATTTAAAACGTGACACACACATCGAGTGTGAAAAAATGCACCGTTGAGCATTGATTTTAATTCACATTTTAACCACTCTACTGTGGTGTTGTTATTACTAGCGTTATCAAAAGAAAGACTCATTATTTTATCTTTTATTTTAAATTCACGCAAACATTTAATAATTACCGAATATATAGCCTTACCTTTGTGCGGAAATTCAAAACCTTCAAAACATATTACACGTTTATTTAACTCCCATGAAACTGGATCGATTCAATGAGCCGTGATACAAATATAAGATAATCTTATCTTTACGCTACTACTCCAAACGTTGCTCGTTAAACTCACACTTCCCTCAAAAGTTTCAAAATTTTTTATTAAATCTTGTTTTACGTCAAAATATAAATTAAGTGTGTCGCGTCTAATAGTGGATCTACTTACCTGTTGATATTTGGGTTGAAGCCCTTCATGTATGTACTCCGTCGTCTCATCGTTGTCGTAGTGACTGAATGACAACCCACGTCTGATGACGTTTTTCACCTGTAGGTCTCGCTGTCTTTTTTGATCGTACGTCCAAATTTGTCCTGATGCTAATATTTGTCCCTGACTGGACTCGGGAGCTTGTTTCGCAAAACACGACTTAACGTGTCTCGCTAGTGTTAAGTTGCCGGTAAGAGTTAGCAACTTTGAGCATAACTTGCACCGCGCCTTGAATTCGCCGTCGACTTTAACCTTGTCGAAATGCTCCCAGACGGGCGCCCTCCGATTATTCTCCACCACTTCGGCCGTGCTTTGAGTCGACGACGCCGGCGTTGAGGAGGACGATGCCATGCAGCGAGAGAGAGTAAGAGAGCAAGAGAGGGAGCGAGTAAGTGAGAGAGAGAAAGTGCGTGGAAGAGAGAGAGAGAGAGTAAGTGATAGAGAGAGTGAAGGGGAGAGAGAGAGGGTCGGGTGGGGGGGTATAGAATTTTTTTAAATAAAAAAATTCTAAAAGAAATAAATTTTTTTAATATGGCCTAGGGCCTAGGCTGTTGCCTAGGCCCTAGGCCACATTCCACAGCAGCCAGCAGCTGCTGACAGCCGACAGGTCTGTCAGCATCAGCCCTGCTGGCTGCTTCCAACGGCTCCAAGAGACGTTAGCCAGCAGGGCCGGGCCGGCCTGTGGGCCTGGTCCGGGCTTCGCCTGGTCCCGCGCTCGGGCCCGGGCCGGCCCGAATTTCGGGATTTGCCCGACTCGGCCTGGGTCGGGTATCGGGCCGAGCTAGCCCCCAAAACCAGGGCCCTGAGCCCGGCCTCGGCCCGGACCGGGTTTTTTCTGGACCGGGCCAAATCAGGTTTTTGCCGGGTCGGGCTCGGGCCGGCCCACTGGGCCCATCCCTTTTGGACAGGACTATGTGGTAGTGTAATGTCTTACAGATCCTACGCCGTTGGTTATCTAGTATTAGGGACTTTTTATATTCAAGTCGTAGTGTACCGATTCATGTTGTATTGAGTCGAGTGTATTAGGTGTTTCAATATTGTATGAGTCGAGTCGTAGTGTTTGAGTTGTTTTTAATATTTTATGATTTTCTTTATGTATTTACGATGTTGGCACCAGTGTGGCCCTATAAATATACCCTTAGAGTCATATAAGAATGAATGAAGGAAATAGTTTCTCTCTCTCTCTCTCTAATTCCTCTTCTCTGTCGATCCCTCTTCTCCTACTAGGGTTTCCTCTCTTTTTCCCCAAACTCTTCTCTCCTTCCTCCACCTTCTCTTAGGGTTTCATCTTCTCTCCTCTACCTCCATTTATAGAGCATTCCCTTGGATCTCCTACCCGGTTGCTGTCTGACAATCTACCCAGGACAACCACATAACATATTTGGTATCAAAGGGCTCTTTCCTCCCCTTCCAGCTAAGCATCTCCCCCCCCCCCACATACACACCACGCCTCCAATCGTAGTTTCTCAACTGCACGCATGCACTGCTTTAGTCACTTCCCTCCGACGACATGTTCTTTCTGTGTCGCCGGGTCATAGTTTCCTTCTCCCGACTCCAGGGAAGAACTTTGCCAACCCGCGGCTTCCTTCTGCCGACTTTAGAGAAGAACTTCGCCAGCCCAAAGCTTCCCTTCTTCGACTCCAGGGAAGAACTATGCCACCTGCGCATCTCCATGCCTCTCCGTTTCCTTCTGCGGATCGTGCTTCCTCCCCGTCAAAAGCCAACATGTCATCCATCGATGCACCCCTGCAACAATTCCATCTTCCGATCTCACTGCTTTGCCTTGAGCCCTAGCCACCTCAACACGTCTCTTCCTTTTAATCTTTATCGAGTCATTGCGTCTCATCCTCCTTGTGCCCCGGGCCGCATGTTCCCTCCCATTAAACCTTCTTCCTCGAGCCTCCTAAACTGCAGCACGCCCTTCTCACGAATTTGGACTATCTTAATTTCTTGCTCATCTTAATTAATTCTTAATTTGAATTAGTTAAGTAACCAATTAATTATGATGACCAAAGATTAGTTTTTAGCCCAATTGATCGTCTGGCTGGACCGTCAGATAGCCAAGCTCAACCACAGGGTCGTCGTTGGCCCCGACCAGACTGACAGGGCCCCGCCACTCCTCGTGCAGTTGCAGCCTTCGCTGGTCGCTGATTTGACAGTTCTCTCCATGGTGGTTGTCATTCCACCGCTTCTGTCGGCCCATGCCTTTTTGGTTCCCCCGGCCACCTCGCCGCCTCTTCCGTCGGCCCCTGCTCGGCCGGTCATATCTCCGCATCTTTTTTTGATCCCTGCGTTGCTGGTACCTCCGATTATCTCACCTCCTCCTCTCCGACCTCTTGCTCCGTCGGCCCCCTCTCCGCCTATTCCCCCAACCATCTCGCCACCGCCTCTACCGTCTCTTGCTTCGTTAACCCCTGCCTCGTCGCTTCCTCCGACCTTCTTACTGCTACTGCTCACCACTGCTCCGCCGGACCCCTTCCTCCCTCCGGTCGTTGTCCCTTCGATCGCCGTGACGCTCCCCCCTGCTGCTATCTCGCCGGACCCGGTCCTTCCGCCGCCAACAATTTCATCAGCACTGTCGCTGCTCGCAGCCACTCTGACAACCGCAACCCGATACCTGGAGTTGTTTTGGCTCAAAATCAAGGAGCCAGATGATCCGACCGCCACGTAGAGTTCAAGCTTGAAGGCAAGCTCGATTTCGAGGATGGATGAGATGTTACTGATCTTACGTCGGTGGTTATCTAGTATTAGGGTCTTTTTTATATTGAAGTCGTAGTGCATCGAGTCAATTGTGTTAGGTGTTTCAATATTGTGTAAGTCGAGTCATAGTGTTTTAGGTGTTTTAAATATTTTATGGTTTTCTTTTATTTATTTACAATGTTCTCATTGAAGTCCTATAAATAGACCCTTATAGTAATGTAAGAATGAATGACTGAAGGAAATAGTTTCTCTCTCTCTCATTCCTCTCCTCTCTCAAGCCCTCATCTCCGTCTAGGCTATGTTGTCGAAGGCACAAGGCGCACTGAGGCGCAAAGGGCTCCTGGAGCCTAGGCGCAGACGCGCGACTGAGGCACATAAGACGCAAAAATGGGGGGAAAAGGAAATTGAGCGAATTGGACGTCCAATTCGCTGAATTTCAGCGAATTGGGCGCCCAAGTTCGCCTAGGGGTGCCTCGGGTGCGTCTGAGATCATGTTTTTGCCCATCTATTTTTTTTTGAAAAAAACACCTTGAAAGACCCAGGCGCGCCTTTGGTGCGTCTGGGAGCCTGTAAGGCGCTCGTCTGGGGCACATCGCTTGTCTCAACCATGCTGAGGCGCGGCAGGCTGCTCCCGGTGCGCTCGGCGCCTCAGGCGCGTCTAGGCGCGTCTAGGCGCGTCTAGGCGCGTGCCTTGACAACATAGCGTCTAGGGTTTCTTCTCTTCTTCCCCAAGCTCTTATCTCCTACCTCCATCCTCTCTTAGGGTTTCATCTTCTCTCCTCTACCCCCATTTTTATGGCTTGCCCTTGTATCTCCTATCCCGCTGCCATTCGACAAACCAGCCAAAGGAAGCGTAGCATTATGTTTCTAGTTTCCTTCAGTTTTGGTGGTGCTCCTTATGTAGATTGTGAATCTTAAAATGGTGAAAATTTTTCATACAATTTTTGTTTCTAATTCAACAATTATACATTTTATATGGCTATGGGTAAATCTACTCTTTATCAGGTTGTTCGCACAAAATATTTCAAGATGCCTCCGTTGACTGTTAAAGAGGCTATGCAGCAATTAGAGAATGTGAATCACGACTTTTATGGCTTCCGAAATGATGAAACAGGTAACATGAACTGCATTCTCCAATCCAGCTTCCGCCGGTCCGATTTCGTCTCGAAAAGAAGCGCCAGGCTCACAATTTCATGGAATTACAACCATTCCATTGTCATGGACTTGACGCTTATTACATGCCCGAACCTCACTCCATGCGGCCCTTGTCATTGACCGCTTCGCTTCCTCACAATAGCCGAGTCAGCCTTTCCTATCGCTCTTGCAGTGAAAATAGACTCGTGCAAGATACTGGCAGATAGGTTGAGTGCAAGACTTCTAAGCCTTGCGTGGGTTTGGGGGCATAAAAGCCTAGTCCCGTGACACCATCCCGACGGATTCATATTTCGGACGCTGGGAATCGGACCGCCGAGAATTATCGGATAAGTAGGTATTACTTATTTTAGATCCTGGCTTCTGACTTTTGTATATTGTTGAACTTCTCTATTAGGCAAGATCAATATCTTATACAAGAGAAAGGATGGAGGCTATGGATTGATAATCCCAATAGAAGACAGCGAGGATCAGAGGGTTGGAAGGTTGGATTCAAAAGAGTCCTGGACAGCCGAGCAGGTAATAGAACGAACTCCGCTCTAATAGGAGCCGAGTTCCCCCCGCTGCACTTCTTCCTCTAGTACTGCTTTTTCATCTGTTTAAATGTTTTGGAGCTGTTGTATGCGAACATCATGTTTGGTTCTCTTTCTTCCCTCTACATAATTTATTTATGTATGAGTTGTTTATTATTTGATGTACTAATGTATATTTTTGATTAATATATGAGGTAATTACAAGTACAGACATTGAATTAGAAAGTAAAAATAAATTTATTAAAATAATAATAAAATATCTGTATAAATTTATTATTGTTAACTTTAATAAAATAATATTAAATTATGAAGATATTATAGAAAAATAACTGTGTAATTTTAATATTTTTATTTATCAATGTTAGCATGAAAATGTTTCCTGTTTTTATATTATGGGAAATGCATTCATTAGTCATTACCACAGCATTAAAAATTATTATATGTATTATAAGATCTGTAACATAACATTATGTATATTATTTATTTCAAATATCTTCAACAATAACTCGTAGCAAGCCTTAAAACTGGGTTCTGCTTCCCCAGCTATCACAAAATTATTTTGCCAAACAGTTACATTGGTTCTCTGTTCTGAAACAACCAATTTCCAACTACAACTGCTACCTCGGCCCCTCTCCGCCTATTCCCCCGACCATCTCGCCACCGCCTCTACCGTCTCTTGCTTCGTTAACCCCTTCCTCGTCGCTTCCTCCGACCTTCTTACTGCTACTGCTCACCACTGCTCCGCCGGACCCCTTCCTTCCTCCGGTCGTTGTCCCTTCGATCGCCGTGACCCCAACCTCACATGTATAATAATAGCTTGCAATATGTAAAACTCGTTGAATGCAATAGCAATGAAAAGTGCAAAATATTTTTTTCATTTAATTTTTATTCTCATCTTGTCACAGTTTATAACACAACTATTATTTACTTAAGGCTCTATTTGGGACACAGGGGCCTAGCGTGAAACGGGATGTTACACGTTGAGTGAAGGGCAGTCCACCCAATGACATAAAAAGAACTGTCGAGTAAAGCTCTATGCTGTCAAAGCCAGAGAAACAGAGAAGAAATCTGTCAAATTCCAGTAGCATTGAGTGAAGCCAGTTCACTTCACGCATTCAACGCCGCCTCACCCACTCATGCAATATTATATTGTTTAGCAAAACTACATTGCACAATGATCCGAAGTATGACTCATATATGCTTTCACACTTCAAATATGTGCTTTATTATATTGCGGAATGAGGCGTGCACTTGATTGAATATTTCATTTTTGATCTCGACAATTTCCACGCGCAAAATCTATCAAATGTTACTGTGTTTCACAATACGGTTTAAAAAAAACACATGGTAGTGGAAAGAATCTCAATAAGGTTATGTTCATTTGGCAGAAAATGAGATGTAAAAATTGGAATTGGCACAATTTCAATTCCTACGGTCAATTTCAATTTCGTTGTTCGGCTGAATGCATCAATTCTATCACTAGAATTGAAATTAGTAATTCTGTTATTAAAATAGTGATAGAATTGTTCTACTTTCCACAAAATAGGGAACCATGCTCAGGTTATCTATTGTTCCCTCAAATTTCATTCAAATGATAAGTGGATTCTCTTTTGAAGTGCTTTAATTATATAAATAGTAACATTTCATGTTAATAAAAACTTCATTACAATCTCAATCCATTAAACTCAAAGTAATGGTATGATACCCTAGCTCAAAGAGAAAGTAAATGTACCATGTCAAGAAATAGGTGACCTAAAATATGATGTGATACAAACATTATAAATCAAATTTAAACCCATCCAAACAATGCCTAAATCAAATGTGAAGATGGTAACAGAGAAAATAGTAATAACAGAAGATAGCCTCTTCTTTTATTTTTTTTTCCCTTTTTAAAGGATAAAACAAAAACTATTTTTTCTACCACACCAGCAACATTCCCAACTCCTCAGTAGGTAAAGAGAGAGAAAGAGACGGATTATGAGATTAGTAGAAGAAAACCTACCGGAATTAAACCCATTCTTCCAATTTTCAACATCTATTACTTCATAAATATCAAAAACTCTTCAACCCACTAAATAAATTAGAATGCAAAAGCATTTGAACTTCTAAGCAAGGCTGAAATCTCGAATGTAATAGGATATCAGATTAACTGGAAGAGAGAGAAGATGTCATCCGGGGAGAGATACCGTCGGGGAGAAGATATCGTCGACGACAGTGCAAATGTGTAGAGATCATCTTCCTTCGCGGGAGAACATCAGTCGGTCTGAATCACGAAGGAAGTACTCACGAGGTCGGGATTGTGTGAGTGGCTCTAAATTCAAATCCCATAAGAATTGAGATTGATGGGGTTGGACCCAATTTATAGAGGAGCAAGGCTGCTAATAGCGAGTTTACCCACTATGCCCACTCAAAATGTTGGAGTTACACCCGTAACCACCATGCGCGCGATCCACACACCGGATTGCGCGTGATAACTGCACGTGGGATCCCAACCGCCGTCGGGATCCCGCGTGCCGCTCCGCCCTTGGCCGTGGCCGGCCTCGCAAGGACCGGCTGCCCCCGGCGCCAAGGCCGCATCCCGCGGCCTTGGCTGCGGCCGGCCTCCCATGGGTCGGCCGCTCTCGGCTCCAAGGCCGCGACCGGCGGCGATGGTCGCGGCCAGCCTCCCAAGGGACGGCCGCCCTCGGCTCCAAGGCAGCGACCGACAGCGATGGTCGCGGCCAGCCTCTCAAGGGACGGCCTCCCTCGACGCCAAGGACACGACCGACGGCCAGCCTCACGAGGGACTATCGCCCTGGCGCCAAGGCTTCACCCCATGGCCTTGGTCGTGGCCGGCCTCGCGAGGGCCGGCCTCCCCCGGCGCTAAGGCTGCACCCCACGGCCTTGGCCGCGGACGGCCTCACGAGGGTCGGCCTCCCCCAGCACCAAGGCCGCACCCTGCGGACTTGGCCGCGGCCGGCCTCGCGAGGGTCGGCCGCTTTCAGCACCAAGGACTCCCCGCGGTCTTAGTCGTGACAGACCGCGGCCAAGTCCATGGGGCAGCCGTCTCTCACGAGGCCGGCCACGACTAAGACCGCGGGGAGTCCTTGGTAGAATTCAGTGAACAGGAATCAGATCCAAATGAAGTACAAAAGGGGAATATTTATAGGCTTTAGAAGGGGCGGCCAGGTAATTTTACACAATAACTACCGGACAGGCCGCCCCTTCTAAAGCCTATAAATATTCCCCTTTCGTACTTCATTTGGATCTGATTCCTGTTCACTGAATTCTACCCATTTTCATGTCTCTCTGTCTCTTCTTTCTCTCTCTCTCTCTCTCTCTCTCTCTCTCTCTTCAGGTTCGCTTGTTCGTAAGGCTACTCGGCGGTAAGCACTTGAACCTGCAGGACTTGTGGTCGGCAAGGAGAGAGCCGCGAGCGGAGCGCAGGGCGTTGGCAGGCTTGGAAGGGATCGTCACCGCACCAGCCAAGTCAAGAACACTCTCTCACCTTATAAGTGTAACGAGGAATGTCTTGTCGCCCTCGCCTTCTCGTAGAAACCCCATGTAACGAACACAATGATAGTGGAAGTTAGGCCGACACCGTACCGATCACGTGGGTTTTTCGCCCCGATTGCGGGTTTTCCACGTCGTCAACTCTCGGTCTCGTTCTCCTCAGAGTCTCTCTATCTGTTTACCCGTTCGGTCGCTCGTGGCTAAGGCAGTCAGAACGCACGGTCTACCGGAAGCCCCGAACGGACCACAACAGATTGGCACCGTCTGTGGTAAACAATTCTCATTAATCACCAAAGGGTTCACGAGATTGTCCAGCGAAGGAAAGTCATGGCAGGAAAGAGTACTCAGATGACATGGGGGTCGGCTCACCGGGAGAAGGATGGTCTTGGCCCATCCCACTCCCTTATCAATGCGCCACGACAGGAAGAAGCGGCTGCTATGACTGGAGACACACTCGCAGGAGGAGATACACATGAAGTAGACATCCAAGCCGAGATGCTCGTCCTCCTTAGGCGCATAGCAGTCGAGCAAGCCCCAGCGAGGATTCTCGCACCAGAGAACGAACCGCCACCCAAGTTCACAGCCATAGAGTAGGAGAAGAGGAAGAGTCAAAGTCATCACGACAAACAAGCATAGAGCACCTCGTTCGCCAGGCTAGGGCGGCCAGAGCCCCCCCTGCTTCAACACAACCAGCTGGAGGGAGCACCGACAGTGCCTGATAGAGGAGATACAAGGGAGGCGATTGGAGAGCTGTTCGAGGTAGAGTTCGGCCAGTTCGACCGCTCAGCATCAGCTGCACGCTGCCAGGTAAGGGGGTGTCGCCACTGGCCGCCGAGGTGCTGGCACACCCCGTCCCAGCAGGGTTCAAGCTCCCTCACATCGAGACCTATGACGGGACAAAGGATCCCTTAGAGCACATAAACCATTTCTCCGTGATCCTCTGAAAGTGTCTAGTAGTCAACCTAAATCACATAGATGAGGGTGAATATGTGAGTTTTGCATCTTTTAGCGGAATAAAAAGTAGTACAAAATAAGCACACAAAAAAACAGAATTTATAGTGGTTCCCCGAGTTGGGTACGTCCACTATCCCGTCTCGCCTATCTACCACAAAGGGCTAGATTCAGCTGCTTCACCTTTATCTCAGATTGAAAACAATCTTACAACTCGGAAGCTCAACTCCTACAACTCGGAGACAACTCTCCTACTACTCGGAGAACAACCTCTCCTACAAACTCAATCCTATAAACAAGGATCTACAACTCGAAGGCAAGACCTCCTACAATAGTATAAAGAGAATTATACAACAATAGAACAAGAAAAATCTTCTTCAGATCTGAAGTCTTCAATCTTTCTTTCCTCTGAAAAGTCGATCTTGAAAGCCTTGAGGAAATAGAGAACTTGAAATCGTTGAAGTCTCGATCTGAATAAAAAGATCAACTAGATTTGAGGAGTATGTGAACCTTCAGAGATCACAGATCTAGTCGACACACTGGAAGAAGAACAAATCATGCGGAACGTCGTCGTTGACCGAGGGAATCGTGAAGAATAGTGTCGTACGCCGACAGGAGCTTTTTCTTGAAATTTCTCGATTTGGAATTGTAAATGCACGATTAGGGTTGATCAAAATTCACCCCATGTATTTATAGGAACACCTCTTCTTCTAACGACTAGAAATCCTTTCCATATGGAGAAATCACGAGTTACTGTACATGACAGACGGGATGAGCCGAGACGGAAATTTGAAAACAGAAAATAAAAACACTAAGTATTATTCGTCAAGTATCGTCGAGTATATACGGGTATACTCGTCGAACTGCTTCAAATCTCGATGAAAATTACTTAAATTATTCCAGAAAATCTATCTAAGAACTCAGCGCATTCCTGGAGAGGCTCGATGAATATCGACTAGTATACTCGAAGAATTCGACAAGTATCAAAATATACTTTCAATGAATCGACGAGTATCGACTAGCTCACTCGACGCTTTTTACTCGGCCAATTCTCAAGGATGCAGGAAATATTCACAGAGTGAATTCCTACGAATTCAACGAGTATCAATAGGTATACCTGACACGAGTATCAACAGATAAACTCAACGAATTCGACGAGTCTACTCTACGATACTCGGCGAATTTTCTTTGGAGAAAATTCTATGAATTCGACAAGTATCAATAGGTATACTCGACGAATTCGACGAGTATCCACTGATAAATTCAATGAATTCGACGAGTTTACTCTACGATACTCAACGGATTTTCCTCAGAGAAAATTTTGTCCTTCAGAATTCAACAACCTATCCTTTCTCGATTCTTTTAATGCACTTGAAATAGAAGTACACTCCAATAGAGAGATTACACTTGGGTTAACACATTGACCTATACAATGAGGGATTGCATTGTATAGTCATGTGTTTCATGACCCACTGTAACCTGACATTGGGTTGTACTTAGCAATAGAGTCCTACAAGCACATAACTAAAAACATGCAATCAAATACAATCTCAATTCATCTTAGTTCAAGGAAAACTTCTTCAAACAGGGTTATTGTGGATACAATACCCAACAATATCCCCCTATTTGAAAAAGTCGGAACCCTACAAACTAAGATGAATTGTACACAAGATAATAAAATAAGGAAAGAACATAACAAATGATAAATAAGAATAATCGCAATCAAAACATTAAAAATATATATGTAAGTTCTGTCGGGGCAAATAGTTTTCACAAATGTCAAGAAAAATAAGAACTCTAAACTAGTTTCCCCTGGCTCTTCTTGAACTGTTTGTCAAAATAAGCCTTCAACTTCGGGAAATACTTCGAAGGCGGAGGAGGGTCATCTGGATCATCCCTTTTGAATTTTCTGAAGTGAATTCTTCTCTTGGCATTGCTCACTTCATGTTTCTGTCACTCTTCCCTGTTATAGTGATTGTACCTGTCTTCATTTTACTACATTGACTAATGTGAAGGTGTCCAAGATGTTACTTTTTGAGATCAGACTTCACATGTCACATAGTTCTCTGTTAGGATCAGTCCTGACAGCAGAAGGGCCTTATCCATACTTTCTTCTCTTAGGAGCTAGTTGAGAGACATCCTCAACCACCTGAATCTCTGGTCCAGCAGCAACAGCAGGTTATATTCTATATTGAGAGAAATCTTGAGTGTCTGACTAGTATTGAGAATAATCTTAAGCAGGATGAACATCAACATGTACTGGATCAGGCATCACAGGTTCTTGCATCCTTACCTCACTAGAACCATGACCACCAAAAAGTTCTCCATATAGCCATTTGAAGTTATCATAACTGTAGATGTTTGCTGCCTTAAACTGTTCTTTCATGGCGGCTTCAATAACATTAACCTTAGTTTTCAATTCTTCCTCCCCCTTTCTGACTTCTTTAAGGACTTCATCAGCAATCACATTACTGTAATAGACCATCTGATTGTCAAAGTGGTTCATCCTTGCATTTTGGGCATTTATCACAGTCTTGGCATTCTCATCAACATTATGAAGTACTTCCAAATTGCTCTTAAGTCCAGCCATAGTGAGATTAATGGCCTGCCCACCTTTCACAAACCAGTTGTCCAAATTCAGTTTATCAAAACGCACCTTGACTTCAGCAAGGCCGTTGTTCATATCTTGTTCAGTCTCTTTTATTTTCTTCATAACTTTCTTCTGAACTTTCTTTAGAGATATATCAAAATGAGCTTGTTATCTGGTCATCATAGCTTCTATAGACTTTAGTAAAGGAATATCTGAACTTATACTTGGAATGTCTGCATTCAGAATACTTGGGGGAGAGGGTAGATCTTCACTCTCCTCAGAGTCACTGGAAGACTGCCACGATAGATAGATGGGATTTCAGCATAGGAGCTGGATCTTGAGTTCCTAGGACAGGAGGGAGTACCTCATCCTCTCCTTCCTCATCAGAACTTTCAACAATTTCTTCTTCCTCCACTGGAGGTCCACCTGAAATCTTTGCAATACTTCTCTATAGGTTACGCACAAACTTATCAATATGGGTGTGAACAAAAACGGAAGAGTGAATCTGCTCCCCCACAGACACAACTAGATGAAACTCTGGGAGACATACAATCATGTTTTTTGTAGAAGCATCAACAATAGAATCATCTACATTATCAGCAGCCAACAAATCATCATCAGCAACACATCAAAAGCATCAGCATCCACACTATCATCAACAACTATCTCATTATCAGCCTCATCGAGCACAACCTCAGCAGCAACAACACAACCAATCTCAACAATCACTGTATGCAGAGCAACTGTATCCGGTATCACTGTATCTGGAACATTCGTCACTGAAGAAGAAGGAACAATTAAGGGCATTTGAGCATCAGTAGCCGCTTAAGTTTCAATAGACTCCCTGCACTTGAGCTCTCAGGAATTTCATAGGGGGAAGGAGGAGGAATCCTATCCGCAGGTACAAGCACACTCCAATAGAGAAAATTTTCCTGTCACTAAAATCGTCGAGTTTCATCCAGCTGATACTCGACGAATTTTCCTTAGAAAAAATTTTGTCCTTCTGAATTCAGCAACCTATCCTTCCTCGATTATTCTAATGCACTTGAAATAGAAGTACACTCCAATAGAGAGATTACACGTGGGTCAACACATTGGCCTACATAATGAGGGATTAAATTGTATAGTCCTGTGTTTCATAACCCACTGTAACCTGACATTGGGTTGTACTTAGCAATACAGTCCTGCAAGCACATAACTAAAAACACGTAATCAAATATGATCTCAATTCATCTTAGTTCAAAGGACATTTCTTCAAATCAGAGTTATTATGAATATAATACCCAACATCCTCCATCTTTACAATGCACCCGACCAGTTATTGTGCTAAGTATTTCTGGAAATACTTAAAAGGCCAGGCGCAAACATGGTATCACTCGCTCTGTGAAGGGACCATCAGGAACTTTGCTCAACTAACTCAGCAGTTCTTGGATCAGTTCATTGCTAATCGGCGCATTGTAAAGAATCCTTCCCACCTCTCTGGAATCTAATAGGGGGAAGGAGAAACCATTAAGGAATTCTTCCGCCGCTTCACCTCAGAGGAAAGACAGCTCCCAGGGGTGGACCCAGAGCTTCTACACGGAGTATTCCTTGGTGAACTACGACCAGGGGGTTCTATTCAGCCATGATGAGGGAGACAGACCACAACTACCTAGATTTAGTATGCCAGGTCGAAGCACAGATAGCGGTCGATGAGGTAATCGAGGACCACCAGAAGCAGTTTGAAGGAGGAATGAAGAGGAAGAGGGAGATCCATCCTTGAAGCCCCAGGAGGAGCGTAGAGAGAGCACCCGCCAACGAGACCGCCGTGAGGATCGATCCCCAAGGCGATACCATGAGTATGCGCCACTCAATACCTCGCAGGCCAATGCGCTCTAAGCCATCTGAGATGACCCGGATCTGCGGATGTAAGACCCTCTTTTTTGCTACGCTACCGGGTCTTACGCCCAGAATCACTGTTTTGCGGTGACACCCACACTCGGGGTGGTCATCACTACAAAACGCTGATACTGCCTGCTAAAACGATCACCAAAGAAAGTAGAAGTGCAAAAGAAGTCCAAGTCCACACGAGCATATATATATATATAAGAGCGATAGTCCACAATGAATACAAAATATGAAAGTGGGTAGAAAAGAAATATGAGCTTAAGCCTGGTACATGTCTAATACAAATAATCTCTCTCTCAACTCACACATCTAGCGAAAGCAAGCTGAAATCCATCCTCGACTTGTTGCCGTGTGGTAGTGGTAGTGCACAACAACTGCTCCTCATGTCCTGCCTCCTTGTCCTGTCGGTGTTGATGCCCCTGCTCCTCGGTACCCTAAAATGATGTGGTCCACCGACCGTTAGTCAAAATACAAGCCACTATCATCCTCGCCTCACCCTCGCGATTCCTAGGCACCGTGCGGGGAGGATGAAAGCTGAGGACAACAAACTCGAGTGGAACAAGCAGGTGACAACTACCCTAACAGGTGTATGTACAAAAGAACTATAACACGGAAGCAGTAATGTAAACAAGTAAAGTAGAGCAGTAATTACATGTAAAGTAAACTATGAAATAAGTAACCTTAACTTATATGAAAGTCCATACAAACTTATAAGTTAACGGGTCTTTTGCAAGACTCATCTTATAAAAGTCTCATACTAATTTATACGATGTGGTGTCAGGTTATATGCAAGTACGTGTGTAGTGATATGTTATGCAATAACTCATGCAAGTGCAACACACACACACGACTCTATGCGCACAGACCTTTAGTTCCCCCCTTTTGGAAGCTAGCATCACTCCCAGGAGCCTCCGCCGTGGCGAACAGAGACAGTGGGTCGGGACACCCCACTCCTAGGAGGGTATCCGCACTACCAGGCGTAGCCCTTCGTACGCCTCAATGCGAAGAACACAACCGCGGAGTCACCACGTACTATGTTGACCCATCGCTAGACTTTCCCTTGGCTAAGTGTAAACCACACCCGCCGAGTCATCGTATTGACGTCGGTGCAAACGACCATCTAATACCGAAGACCCACCACCTTTATGCACATGCAATTATGATAGATATAAATCTCTGAGCCGTCGGCTCCCCGAACTAACCTGTCTATTACAATTACCTTCTGAGCCTTCGGCCCACCGGGCCAACTTGCCCATTTCCACAACCACCGAGCCTTCCACTCGGATGTATAAACCAAACTAACCTCCCGAGTCACCGAGGTGAGTGAAAATAAAGCCCTAGTATATTGCAAATTACTCTTGTATTCATTTTTGTCTTACAGTTTATGGTTGACCTTGGACTGCACAGGGTATTCCCTATGAAGGGCTCTCGGGGACACTCAGAACTATAATGGTAGCTGAAGCCCATCGCTCCCTTTCGTGTGCGAACAAGAAAAAACAGATCGAAAATTTGGAGTAATGCAAATTTTATTATCCAAAAAAGGTATCAATTACAATGGTATAGCCTCCCTTTTATAGAATGGAGAAGATGAGAGAGATTACAATTAAGCAATGTGAGACTAAAAATTTATAAGGATATACGACTTCACAAAAAGACAAACCGGATAGGTCGTGCGGTTAGACAAGCTGGCTAACCGCCCGACAACCAACAGGAGAAGAGAGCAAGTCGCCACAGGAGACCGCTAGACCGCCCGGTCTCCAAGTCATCTGAGACAAGCCGCCTGACCGCTGGGATACCAAACAGAAACAACCAGGCAGACAGGCCGGGTAGGATAAACCAACAGACCTCCCGGTCTCCGAACAGCAGCAGACCTCCCGGCTTCCATGCTGCAACACTCCCCCTCAAGCTGGAACATAGATATCAATCATGCACAGCTTGTCGCAGATATGGAAAAAGGAAGCGGACACCAGCTTGGTGAAGACATCTGCCAACTCGTTGTCAGAAGTGACGAACAGAGTGCAAATCTATTTCTTCAAGATCTCTTCCCGAATAAAATGACAGTCGACTTCTATGTGTTTTGTTCTCTCATGAAAGACAGGATTTTTGGAAATGTATATCGCGATCTTGTTGTCACAGAACATAGAAAGAGGATAGTTGTAGACCTCTCCTAAGTCAAGCATGAGAGCCCTTAACCATTTCAACTCACATGTGGTCGACGCCATACTGCGATATTCCGCCTCTGCACTAGACCTGGAGACCACAGACTGTTTCTTGTTCTTCCAACTCACAAGATTGCCTCCAACAAACGTGCAAAAACCTGATGTCAACTTGCGGTCCCCTTTGTCATCAGCATAGCTTGAATCAGAGTATGCTTCAACCCTTAAGTGACCATTCTTCTGAAAGAGGAGTCATTTCCTTGGTGTTGCTTTAATATACTCCAATATCCTCAGGTCAGATTGTAGATGACACTCCCTAGGAGCTTGCATGAATTGGCTCACCTTGCCAACAAAAGAGATGTCGGGTCTAGTTACCGTGAGATAAATGAGCTTGCCCACCAGACACCGGTACCTCATAAGATCGAATAGAAGAGGCGAATCATCTGTCCAAGTTTTGTCTTCTCCAACAGCCATGGGACAACAGACAGGTTTAACACCAGTCAATCCTGCCTCCTTTAGAAGATTAAGAGCATACTTCCGTTGGGAAAGGACCATGGAGTTTGGATTCCTAGAGATTTCAATCCCCAGAAAGTATTTCGAGGAGCCCATATCCTTTGTGACCAGGTGTTGACGGAGGTGTTTCTTTGTCAACGTTACCCCATCCTGGTCATCGCCAGTAAGAAAAATGTCATCAACATAAACCGCAAGATCTATCAGACCAGAGGCGGCTTTCCGGACGAACAAGGAGTGATCGACTGAGCTTCTTATAAAACCAATGGCCGCAACAATGCCACTGAATTTGTCAAACCAGGCACAAGGACTCTGCTTGAGGCCATAAATAGCCTTCTTTAGCCGGCATACTCGTGTCTCCCCCTAAGCAACATACCCAGGAGGTTGCTCCATGTAAACATCTTCCTGCAGATCACTGTAGAGGAAAGCATTCTTAATATCCAGCTGCGAAATGGGCCAATCCCTGTTGACAGCGACAAAGAGAAGGACCCGAATGGTGCTGAGACGAGCAACATGAGAGAAGATGTCGAAGTAATCAACACCATAGGTCTGAGTGAAACCTTTGGCCACCAGACGGGCCTTGTAGCGATCCACGCTGCCATCGAGATGGAATTTCACAACAAAGACCCAATGACAGCCAACAACATCCGTGCCCAAAGTTGGGGGAACCAGGGTCCAGGTGCTCCGTTCAGTAAGGGTAGCAATTTCCTCATCCATGGCAGCCTTCCAATGAGGAATAGTGAGAGCCTCCTGGTAGGTGCGGGGAGTGGCAGTCGCTGAGATAGCTAATGCAAACGCCCTACGATAAGGAGTGAGATGATTATATGAAATGACAGCAGCCAACGAGTGTTGGGTACATGTCTGCACCCCTTTGCGAAGAGCAATGGGAAGATCCAGGTCGGCATGTTCCTCAGTAACCGGAGCATCCGTGGCGGAGAGAGCTGACCCGGGAGAGGAGAGAGACGACTACAGAGAAGAAGGAGATGGCGGTGGTGATGAGGAAAAGAGCGAAGGAGGAGATCGTGGAGGTGATGGTGGGAAAATCTCGACAAGAGTAGACGGGGTGGAGGGGACGGTGGGAGAAGGAGGTGGAGGTGGAGTCGGGTCGGAGGAGAAATAAGAGACATTCTCGAAGAAGGTCACATCCGCGGAGACGTATTGTTTCCGCAGAACTGGATCAAAACAACAGTAGCCTTTTTGGGTAGTTGAGTAACCCAAAAAGATATATTTGGTGGCACGTGAGTCAAGTTTGTCATACGTTGCAGAAGGATTGTGCACAAAGACCGTGCACCCAAAGATACGAAGAGAAAGAGGAAACACATCCTTGCCAGGATAGAGAAGAGAGAATGGAGTTTGTCCGTGGAGAACCATGGATGGAATGCGATTAATGAGGTAACATGAGAGGAGGACAGCGTATCCCCAATAGGATCGAGGAACATGCATTTGTGTCAGCAGAGTGCGGGCGACATCAAGAAGGTGACGGTTCTTGCGTTTCGCCACCCCATTTTGTTGCGAGGTATATACACAAGTAGTTTGATGAATAATACCATTTTGCACACAAAGAGAAGTGAAGGCATTGCTAAGATATTTCTTAGCATTGTCAGAACGAAAAATTTTAATGGACATATCAAATTGATTTTTAACCATATGATAGAAAGATGTCCATACAGAAAAAAGTTCTGAGCGATCTTTTAAAATATACACCCATGTACATCTAGAGAAATCATCAATAAATGTTACAAAATATGAACTACCCCGACCAATGGTGAGGGTAGGAGCAGGACCCCAGATGTCGGAGTGGACAAGTTCAAACGGCCGGGAAGATCCACGGCCTTGCTTTGGTGGGAAGGAAGAGCGATGATGCTTGCCAAGTTGACATGCTTCATAGTTGAGCGGTGGGCCTTGCAGAGGAAGATGTGGTAGAAGCTGACGTAGAAGACGGGGAGGAGCATGACCAAGACGAAGGTGTCATTGGAGAAGATCAGTAGAAGATACGGAGAAGGCGGATAGTGCAGAAATGATGTCGAGGAAGTAGAGGCCGCCACTCGCAGTCCCAGTAGCAATCGTCCGCTTGGTGCCCGGATCCTGAAAAAAATAAGTAGTAGACGTGAATGTGACAGAACATTGTAGTTTTTTGCAAAGAGAAGTAACAGATAACAAGTTGCAAGGAAACTTGGGCACGTAGAGGGTATCCGCCAAGCGAAGAGACGGAGTTACTCGAACAACCCCCATTCCATTGACTGTTGAGGGAGAGCCGTCCGCAATAAGGACCGGGGGTAACCGGTCATGCTGTTGTAAGAGAGAAAAACAGTGCGGATTGCCGGTCATATGATTTGCAGCACCAGAGTCGATCAGCCATTTACCTTGAGTAGCGACGTGGGCACTACCTGAAGACATGACCACAGAGGCGGATGGCTTCGAAGAGGAAGATGAGGCGTCACCAGATGCTCGAAAATGAGGATGCTTCTTCCAACAGCGATCAACCGTGTAGCCGGTGCGGCCACAGTGAGAGCAAAGAAAGCGGGAAGCACCGCGTTCGCTGGAGGGGAGATGACGGCCACCAGAGCCACTGCGCTGAGTATGGTGAGCGGAGTTGTCCGATGGAGGAGGGGAGGACAACAACGGATGTTGGAGCAAAGAAGTAACAGCGGCGATGTGGGCGGCGGGGGCATCCAAGGTGGGAGACTCCGCTTCACCAAGGATATGCTGACGGATCATGTCATATGACTCTGGAAGGCGTAGAAGATAACACACCACCAGAAGCTCCTGGAAGTGCTTGTGTTGCTCAGCGAGATCAGCAGAGAAGGGGCGATTTTGGAGAATTTCGGCTCCGAGAGCCTGAACTTGCTGGTAAGCAGCCGCGGGAGACATGGAGGGACGGGCAAAGAGGTCCGCATATAAAGTATAGATGTGAGACGTCTGAGCCCCCTTGGAGTAGAGAGCGGCAAGATGTAGCCAAGCGGCCTTGACGGTTTCATCATGATGGATGACAGGGAGGCATTCATCAGAGAGGCTATTAGCCAGCCATGTGTGGACAAGAGCATCGCTGGCATCCCAGTCGTCAAAAAGAGGGGAATCATGTGGAAGAGGGTCATCGGTGAGATGATGACGTTTGCGTTGAGAGCGGAGGAGAAAAGTGAAGGAGACACTCCAATCTGGATAGTTGGGACCAACAAGCTTGGAAGCGGTGCCAAGATTACCAGGAGTGGGAGGAGTAGGAGGATGAGCGGCAACGAGAGTAGTGGTGGTGGAGATATCAGAGTTGTCCATAGATGACAACAACGAGAGAAACAAGCCACAACAAGAAGGAGAAGTTGCTAGCAAGGTCGCAGAGACCTAAGTACAAGTCGCGGCGAAAAAGAAGAGGAGATTGGCTGGAACAGGTCGCGTCGACTTGAGGACAGGTCGCGGCGACAAAGAAGAGGAGAGTGACAAGAACAGGTCGCGACGACTTAAGGATAGGTCGCGGCGACAAAGAGGAAGAGAGGCTAGAAAAAGATGAAGCAAGAGGCCGCAAACACAAAGGGTCAGAAGAGGCCGCAAATAGGGAGAAGCAAGCCGCGCGAACATGGAAATGGCCAGAAGAGAGATCGAGCCGCGCGAACAGGGAAACAGTCAGAAAAGGAATCAAGCCATGAAAATAGGTCGCGGAAAGAAGAAACAAGCCGTACGTGTAGAGAGAGCTCAGTCAGGAGGAAATGACCGAGTGCTCTGATACCATGTGCGAACAAGAAAAAACAGACCGAAAATTTGGAGTAATGCAAATTTTATTATCCAAAAAAAGTATCAATTACAATAGTATAGCCTCCCTTTTATAGAATGAAGGAGATGCGAGATATTACAATTAAGCAATGTGAGACTAAAAATTTACAAGGATATGCGGCTTTACAAAAAGACAAACCGGACAGGTCGTGCGGTTAGACAAGCCGTCTAACCGCCCGACAACCAACATGAGAAGAGAACAAGTTGCCACAGGAGACCTCTAGACCGCCCGGTCTCCAAGTCGTCTGAGACAAGCCGCCTGACCGCTGGGATACGAAACAGCAACAGCCCGGCAGACAGACCGGCTAGGATAAACCATCAGACCGCCCGGTCTCCGAACAGCAACAGACCGCCCGGCTTCCATGCTACAACATTTCGCAAGACACTTACTATTATTGGTGACTACCCATGTTCAAACCCTCTTAACATTACGCGTGAACTAACCCTGTGTGTATTTAGACATCTTCCCGGGAAAGACGATCTATTGTCGGTCCCGAGCACAACTCTGTCCTTGCACAACCGGGCTCACAAATCCTACCTTCTCTTGGTGACCCTATTCATTCTCATCTAGACCAGGTACACCAACTACCATTTCCCATAACAGGATTCACATATTACTCTACTTTTATAGTTTCTACTATGTGTAGACCAACTAACCTACATGATGAGTATGAATGGTGACCCCCTTCAAATATTCATCTGATTGACCTAAGAATATTACTGGGGGTCTATCATGATGTTTTGAGAATAAATCCAGAATATAGCATTTTTCCTAACTTAATTGTTATTTAATTAATTTTCTGCAAAATAAGGTCAACAATGCTTTTGAACATCAAGTACACTTTTCTGTCTAGGTATGACCTTATTAAAATTATGTCAGGTGCATGCCATCAAAATAACAATAAACACTAAAATTCATATTTTTACAGAAAGGTTTTCAGCTCCAAATAATTATGGACTAAATAGCCACATTAATAGGGAAAACAAGAAATAATAGAAGTATTCATTCAAAAATTATAGAAAAATTACCAGAGGGCCTACATAAACAGAAAGGAATACTGTCCAAGAATCATTATTTTCCAAGCTCATTTAGCTATATAATTAATTCATCTAATAATCTTCTACATATGACACTTGTGAATTAACTTATATGAAAAGACTTCCAATAATTGTATAAAAATTCACAAAGCTAGGTTATGTCCTAAAATGTTCCCTGACCAAGTTTCATAATTTTTCAGTGAGCATATAATCCCTAAATAATTATCTTGTGATTGAATCAAAATTAGGATTTGTAAATGAAGTACTACAATTATTAATCCAAAATTCACAATAAAATTTCTAGGGAACAATATCGCTAAATCAAGTTTATTGCCAAAGTTTCATGAGCATCAAAATCCATTTGAGCATGTAAATAATTATCGGACCTAAGTACTCTAAATCATCAATAATTATTTTAAGGAAGGTGGAAGATCCTAAAAATTCTAAAACTATTCTCCAGAGCCTATTTTCACCATAGGAACTCACCTCAACTCTAGGGCCTACATTAGGGTCTTAGTGCATCTCCACCCTAAACCACTCAATCTCTCTTGAGGGGGTGTTTTAGATGACTTTGAGGTAGTGGCCCAAGTTTCACCCCTTTTGGGTGAGGATTGACCCCTCAACCCATCAATGATACATTTTGCCCTAATTCACCCTTAGGGGACCAAATTTTTGGTCACACCAAAACCTATTCCAATCAACTCCAAATGAGCTAAAAATTTTACCAGGGTCATATCATGTCCCTAAGAACCATCCACCAATTTTTTGGGGGATTATGAGGTCATTAGACACACTAATTAAATCATACATGGTTTATTAAGTTTTTACAAAAACTATAGAAAAATGTTTTCCAAAAATTCTCATTTTTGGATATGTTACAGGTATGGGTAAGACTGACTCCCAATACAAATTTAAAGTCATTTGGACAAGTGGTTTAGTGGGGGCACTCAATTTAGTCTCTGACTAGCCCTATGTATAGACTGCACCATTTTGAGTGCTATGGTCAGACCACTTACCCAAATGGGTTGAAACCAATTTTAAAATAAAGTAGACTTCGATGTTCAACCCCTAAGGGACTTATTTATTTAATTTAAAGGGTGCACAGTAAAGGGTTAACAATATACTATTTAATCATTTATATAATAACAGATCCAACGACCAAGGAGTCGTCTTCCTCCTACAGCCTACGGGCATGATCAACCTGACCTTGAGCTTCTTCCAAGTCATTTTGTGGGCGATCCAGTCCCCTCCCCGGCCGGCCACCACCACCACCACCTCCGTTGAGGCGGTGACTATCGTCAGAAGGCGGCACGTCCGTCAGAGGGGCGGTTTCCAGCGAATCCACAAGGCATAAAAAACCATGAAAATTCAGAATTTCTCTCAACCAACGGGCTCAATTGAACCCGATTTCTCTCCTAATTGATCTAGGATTCTAGCATAAGGGGAGAGGAGGAGAAGAAGACCTGTGTGGGGGGTGTTGCCTTGCCGATCGCCAAATCGCCATTTCGGGTGGTAGAGGTGATCGGTGCTCTGCAATTGTATAGCCAGAGGGCTCTTCTCCTTCAAGGGGATGGTGGAAATTGTTGCCCTAAGTCCGGGGAAGCTTTTAAAAGTCTCAATTGGGGGGAGGGGAGGAGTCTAGCTTCAATGTCATTAATGACTTTGAAAGCTCAATTTCGGCCATGGGAATTCCTCTAAATCCAGCCACCTAGAGGCTGGTTATGGCTGTTTGACTCCTCTTAATTAACCAGGGAAGATGAATCTAGCCATTTTAATTGAGTGGAGAGGCCTTTGGCATCCCTTAGCCATGAATGGTTTTAACTCTTCCTTTCTCTCTCCTCCATTAAAGAGGAAGATGGAGCTTCATAGTCATCACCTCCAGAAATTGAGTGGCATTTTAGGTAAATATCAGCCCCTAAGTTTGGTGGGCGACTCCAATTTGGCTTAGCCCAAGTGGATTGGGCTAGTTTGGGTCAACTTGAGCTAATTTGACCTAAACTAAGGATGAGTTGACTTTAGTCAAATTGACCTTTTGGGTTGCCCCAAATTGATCCTTAGTGACCAATTGCCCTCCCCTAAGGTCTATGAAGAGTTGTGTAGGGTTGGTTTGGCACCTTGGATGTCACTTGACCCTTAAATAGGGCACTTTGACCACTTTAGGGCTAGGGTTGACTTTGGTCAACTTGTCCACTTGGGTTGACCCCAATAGATCCTTAGTGACCCAATGAACCCCTTTAGGGTTAGGGAGGTTTAGGTGGGGTCAAAGTGGCTAAGGGAAGGTCCACTGGCCCTAGATAGAGCACTTTGACCATTTTAGGGTTAGGGTTGACTTTGATCAACTTGACCACTTTGGTTGACCCCAATGGGTCCTTTGTGACCCAATGAACCTTCTAAAGGGCTAGGGATGTTATGATGGGGTCAAGGAGTCAAGATGAGGCCCTAAAGTCAAACCCTAGGTTAGGTAATTGGAAAGTGTTATTTGCAAACCATGGTGATCTTCACCTTCAAGCCTAAGTTCACATGGTCTCTTGAGCTTCCTAGGGTTTTGTCATGACTTAGTCATGACAAAACCACTCTTAGGGGTCTAGTTATTTGAGGGATGTTACAGCGGATGCCCCGAGAAGTCCCCGTGGGAAAAGGGGATAGGAAGAAGTATTGTGAGTTCCATAAGGGAACAGGGCATTCCACCGAGGAATGCTTAGGTTAAAGGACGAGATTGAGCAGCTCATTCAGCGTGGATCCCTTGGGAGGTTTGTGCAAGTGCAATAGAGGAACCTCCCGGGCCAACAAAGGCGAATAAAACCCCTGCTCACCCGGAGGCTCTAGGAGGCAGACATGTCGTGGGAACGGTCGAGACCATAGATGGGTCGCCGTTCGCCATCGTAAATCCAATTGCTTAGAGAAAACCAAACCAGTGTGCGATAGCAAAGGAAAAGATTAGCTCCGGGGATGAGGATCTTGAAGGACTGTTGATACTACATCAGGACCCGCTGATTATAACTGCAGAGATTGGAGATCCGTGCTTCAATGTCAAGAGAATACTGGTTGACAATGGTAGTTCAATCAACGTGTTGTTCATGTCAGCCCTCCGAGGAATGTGTATCCCGAAAGAAAAGTTCAAGCCGGCGGCCAGCCCGATCTATGGCTTTGACGGAGGTCCAGTCGCGGTCGAAGGCACGATCACCCTCCCGGTCATCTTGGGCGAGTTCCCGTAACAAGCCACTCATCAGGTCCAGTTCATGGCGGTGGATACAAAGTCGTCGTACAATGCGATTTTCAGGTGCCCTCTCCAAATCGTGTATGGGGAAATCCCGTCGATTCTGTAACACCCCATATCCGTCACATAGTATATAGCAGTAGGTCCGGCCGGGGCCTGACGCCATATACCACAGACAGACCGGGTGGTTACTCAATGGAAACCATCCAACCAATGACAACGTCCTACACAGAGCATTCTAGCGGAAGCAATTTAAGGTTTCAAGATTAAGAACCCAGCAATAAGCATGAATGTCCACTACCCAAAACAAATAGGAATGAAGGTACAAATACACAAGTACTGGCCTTATGACCTTACAATTGTTTTCCTCAAATTACATGTTTTTCAAACCTCGGCACGCAGGCCAGCCATACATGATTAAAAAAAACACTCGGAATTAAGCCTTCAAGGGTCGGCTCAGCAACTTGGGCTTTAGCCCGCTATTTACCGCTCGGCTCCGCAGCACATGCAAGCAAAAATCCACCGCACGGTGACAAACAAAAGCAACGGTCAGCTATGCTGACCAAATTATAACGATCTCGCCCCCAATTTGGGGCAGCGATGCTCCTTCCCTGCACTTTATTAGCATAAACCAAGTAGTATATATATGCATTGCCTCGCAGACGTTGGCACGCATGGCCACACGCCCCGTGCACTCAGGGCACATTCTCGGTGAACCGGTAAATGTCACCTCAATTTAAGCCATAGACACCCCGGTCTCACCACCGCCACTTTGACGGCCAAACTATGAGCATTTTGTCTTCCCGGCATGGGTCACGTCAATTTAAGCCATAGACCGCTGAAGACCCTCATCTATGCCAATGGCTCACACCGAACGACATAGAACGGGTACGGTCCCGTCTAACCCGTGCTCACATCTCAACGACAATTTAAGACATATGCGCGGGTCAAACTTCTCCCAAGTCCTGTTTCCGTTACACACTTCACATAACCCGTTTATGTTCAAGTTGGCTCCCAGGCCACCAAGTTGGCAGAATCACGCATCTGCCCAGTTTTCCGGGTGCACCTTGGAGTTAATCCCCAAGGCTCCCTGTTGCAATCTATCTCGTAGAAAACCCAAAAAATAAACATTCGCACGGAGTCTTCTCTGGCCATTTATGCAATGCAACATCACCGATCCAGACCAACTTGTCCGGGTAGGCATCACACATCATGCCTATATCCATTCTCGATTACGGACTCTACATGTACACAACTGGGACTATTCATGTCTACCCGAAGGAACGCCTCAACTCATCGCAAACTCGCGAGAGCAGGCTTCCTATGCAAGGGAAAAGAAGAGTTTCACATGCTCAAGTAGAGAATCGTTACCATAGCGTTCTTCCTTGGCGCCATGGAGAAGTATGCGGATGAAAAGCACCACCCTCTCCTTGCCTCCGTAGATCCAAAGTCGCTTCGCGATTTGGAGCTCCGAAGCTCCGCCGGCGACCGGATCTAGACTTCTTCTTCCTCGTTGCTCTCCCCTCTCTCTAGAACTTAGACAGAGAACCAGCGAACATAAGATGAGGGTTTTGAAACCCTACACTCGGGTATATCTCAATAGGAATAACCTCCAACCGTCGGATCCCAATCATAAAGAAATGTACGGCTACGATCCAGGTCTGACATAGAAAAACTGGGCCGAACACCGCACGGTTCACAAACCGGAGCAGGACACGTCCGCGACAAACTCAAACTATGTCGGGACATTTAGTCGAGACCCTGCCAAGACCTCTGTGTCGATACTCTGTGCCGACACTCTGTGTTGACACTCTGTGTCGACACTCTGTGTCGACACTCTGTGTCGACACAGCACACCCTGTGTCGACACTCTGTGTCGACACTTTATGTCGACACTTTGTGTCGACACAGCAGGCCCTGTGTCGACACAGCAGGCCCTGTGTCGACACAGCAGGCTGTGTCAAACACACCACAACCCGCCAAGGACACGACCTATGACACGCCCGTGTTCCAGGCCGTGTGATCCCTACCAAATTCCAAACTTGGAGAAAAACGCCTCCCGTCGCTCTTTTGAGTTTCGGGGCGTTACAACTCTCCCCCTCTTAAAAGAATTTCATCCCTGAAATTACATAAAGGAAAGATAAGCATAAAACTTAAACTGTACCTGAGCAAAACAACTCCGGGTACTCCTCAAGCATAGTCTGCTCTCGCTCCCAAGAGAGCTCCTCCCGACCGCAATTGTCCCAACGGACCTTGACCATCCTGATCTCTTTATTGCATAGCCGCTTGACTTCCGAGTCCTCAATACGTACGGGCTTGACCTTCGTCGTCAACCCACTATCGACCGACACTTGATCGACCGCGATCACTTGCGTAGGATCTTGCACCACCTTCCGTAGCACCGATATATGGAATACATCATGTAGACCACTAAGCTCCACTGACAGCTTCAACCGGTACGCTGCTTCACCAATCCTCTCCAGAACCTCAAACGGTCCAAGGTACCTCGGGCTTAGCTTCTTCAAGCGCCGCACCTGCGAGACACCCTTGAACGGCTTGATCTTCAAGTACACCCAATCGCCAACAACGAACTCCATGTTCCTGTTCTTGGCATTATAGTACTTAGCCTGGCGGTCCCGAGCGATTAGCAACCTCTCCCGAATGGTTTTTACCAAAGAAGTAGCATCCTCCACCTCTTGTCGCTTGTACAATTTTGACTCGCCCGTTTCCAACCAAGATAACGTCGTGCGACATCTTCTACCATAAAGGGCCTCGAATGGTGCCATTTGTATTCTTGCCTGGTAGCTATTGTTGTAAGCGAATTCCACCAAGTATAAGTGATCTTCCCATTGCTTTCCAAAGTCCAGGACACACATGCGAAGCATGTCTTCCATTGTCCTATTGACCCTCTCGGTCTGCCCATCCTTTTGCGGATGAAAGGTCGTGCTAAAACTCAGCTTTGTTCCCAACATCTACTGCACCAGCCTACAATCATTGGATGTGAACCGCCCACATCGGTCACCCACGATGCTGCGGGCACACCATGAAGACGCATAATATTATCCACATACAGCTTTGCCAATTTCTCAACCGGATCATCCTTCCTATGCGGAATGAAGTGCAACACCTTCGTTAGACGATCTACGACCACCCAAATAGCGTCGTTCCCCTTTTGCGACCTTGGCAACCCGTGCACAAAGTCCATAGTAATGTCGTCGAACTTCCACTCCGGAATAGGCATGGATTTCAAGAATCCTCCCGGCTTTTGTCACTCCGCTTTCACCAAGGTGCAAGTTTGACACTTCACCACGTAGAGCGCCACATCCTTTTTCAGTCCTGGCCACCAGAACAATTTCTTAACATCTCGGTACATCTTCGTGCTCCCTGGGTGAATTGATTACTTGGTATGATGCGCCTCGTACAACAATTCCACCCGCAAATTGCCCATGCTTGGGACGCACATACAACCGTCTTTCCAAAGTAATCCGTCCTCAACGACGAATTGGGAATTTAACCCATCCAGAGCTTCAACCATGATCTGCTTCATGTAGCCATCCAAATCCAAAGCCTGCCGAATCTGATCAGCCAGGTCATACTGGACTTCAGTCCAATTCAATAATGCTTCAGCACTTGACTGCTTATCTACGCAAAAGATCTCCAACGCCTCCAACTCCCGAACCAACCGCTCGTCATGGAGCGATAACCAATTGGCTTGAGCTGGGGCCCGACGACTCAATGCGTCCGCAACCGCATTGCATTTACCAGGCACGTAATGGATCTTGAATGTATAGTCCCCCAGGAACTCCATCCTTCTACGCTGCCGCATGTTCAAATCTTTCTGATCCAACAAATATTTCAGGCTTTTATGGTCGGTATAAATATCGACCCTTACTCCATGCAAGTAGTGCCTCCACAACTTCAAGGCAAAAATCACGGCCGCTAACTCCAAGTCATGGACCGGATAATTCCTCTCGTGCACTTTCAGCTGTCTCGAGCCATACACTATAACGCTTCCATGCTGCAGTAGCACGCAACCCAAACCACTGCCCGAAGCATCGCTATAGATCTCAAAACCTTCAGTCCCACACGACGAACTAAGAACTGGCGCCGTGGTCAACCGACACTTCAACTCCTCAAAAACTCGCGTGCACTCCGGCGTCCATGTTGAAGGATTAGACCGGGCGGCTTCACGGTCTGTTCCAGCGGTTTGTTGACCGAGCGGTCTGGCGGTCTCTCTGGTGCCTGGAGACCGGGCGGTCTATCGGTCTACCTCTGCGGCCTGTTCTATCCTGCTGGAGTTGCCGAGCGGTTAGCCTATCTGTCTAACCGCGCGGCCTATTCGGTCTCCATTGTTCTAGCCGCTCAGTACTGTAAATGTTTAGTCCCACATTGTTTGTATACTCTCTTTCTTATCTCCTCCATTCTATATAAGGGAGGCCATTCCTTTGTAAATGATATCTTTTTTGGATAATAAATTTCAGTTATTCAAAAGTTTATTCGGCTTGTTCTCTACTTTTCGCTTCTTTTCTCTACTTCCTAACATGGTATCAGAGCACACGGTCATTTCCTTCTGATTTTGTGCGCTCTCTGTTGTTCGCGGCTTGTTTTTCGCTTCTGCGACTTGCTTCGCGACTTGGCTTCTCTCTGTCCGCGCGGCTTGTTTCTATCCGCGCGGCTTGTTTCTATCCGCTGCCCTGTTCGCGCGGCTTGCTTCTTCTTCTTCTCTTCTCCTACTGCTCTTTATCGCAGCGACCTGTTTCCTTGTCGCCGCGCTCCTTGTTCTTTCCTCCCGCTCCGACTTCCTAGTCGTTGCGGTCTGTCCCTATCCGCGTGTATTGTCTCTCTTCTCGCGGCTTGCTGCTGTGATCTGCCTGACCGTGCGGGTTGGTCCTTTCTACCCGCATCTTGGTCGCGGTCACCAGCTCTTCTGTTCGCTCGGCCTTTTTAGTCCGCGCGACCTCTTCCCCGCTGTGCCTTTGACCGCCTTCTCGCAGCTGCTGTGCTCTGCCTGACCGTGCGGGTTATTCCTTTATTACCCGCATCTTGGTCGCGGTCACCTGCTCTTCTCCTCTCTGCTGTTCGCTCGGCCTTTTTAGTCCGCGCGACCTCTTCCCCACTGAGCCTTTGCCTCTTTCAAGCCGCTACTGTTCGCGCGGCTTCGTCTGTTTTCTAACCGCTTCTGTTCGCGCGGCTTCTTCTGCTTGCCGGGTTCTATGACTACCTCCGGTCTCACCACTCCTCCTATAGCTCCTTCGGCCTCCGCCTCTTCTAGGACATCTGCCTCTGTGGCCACGACGTCTGGTAGTGCCCACGTCGTTACCCAGGGTAAATGGCTGATTGACTCTGGTGCCACCAATCATATGACGGGCAACCCTCATTGCTTTTCCCGTCTTGAGACCCATGACCGCTTACCCCCAGTTCGTGTGGCGGATGGTTCCCCGTCTCCGGTTCATGGGACGGGCATGGTTCAACTCACTCCTTCGCTTTGCTTGGAGGATACCCTCTATGTCCCGAAGTTCCCGTGCAATTTGTTATCAGTTACTACTTTATGCCGGCAACTTCAGTGCTCCGTTTTATTCACTCCCACTACTTGTTCTTTTCAGGACCCGAGGACCCAGCGGACGATTGCTACTGGGACTGAGAGCGGCGGCCTCTACTTCCTCGACGATGTCTCAGCTCTTTCTGCCTACTCCTCCTCCATCGATCTCCTTCAGTGGCATCTTCGTCTTGGACATCCTCCTCCTCGGCTTATTCGTCAGCTTCTGCCCCACTTACCTCCCACCAGTTCTCCGCTCAACTGTGATGCGTGTCAGCTTGGCAAACATCATCGCTCCTCCTTCCCACCAAAGCAAGGCCGTGGCTCCTCTCGCATTTTTGATCTTATTCATTCTGATGTATGGGGTCCTGCTCCTACCCTCACCGTTGGTCGGGGCAGTTCCTATTTTGTCACTTTCATCGATGATTTTACTCGATGTACCTGGGTGTATCTATTAAAGGATCGCTCTGAACTATTTTCTGTTTGGCAATCTTTTTACTTCATGATTAAAACTCAATTTGCTACCTCTATTAAAGTCTTACGTTCTGATAATGCCCAGGAATATCTGTCTCATGAGTTCTCCGCGTTCTTTCACCAACACGGCCTCATTCATCAAACGACTTGTGTTTACACCTCCCAACAGAATGGGGTGGCGGAGCGTAAAAACCGTCACCTGCTTGATGTTGCGCGTACTCTCATGACGCAGATGCACGTCCCTCGCTCCTACTGGGGCTACGCTGTGCTCCTCGCTTGCTATCTCATCAATCGCATTCCCTCCACGGTCCTCCACGGCCGGACTCCCTTCTCCCTTCTCTACCCCCACCAGGAACCTTTTCCTCTTCCTCTCCGTGTTTTTGGCTGTACGGCCTTTGTTCACGCTCCCTCCGCTACCCGCGACAAGCTTTCCCCCCGTTCCACCAAGTGTGTCTTTTTGGGGTACTCTACCACTCAAAAAGGCTATTGCTGCTTTGACCCCCTTCTCCGCAAGCAGTTTGTCTCCGCAGATGTGACTTTTTTCGAAAATGCTTCCTATTTCTCTCCTTCCTCTTCTCTTCCTTCTCTTGCTTCTGATATCTCCGTTCCTTCCACACCTCTCCACGTTTTCCCACCTTCGTCTCCTCCTCCACCCACTCCTTCCCAGTCCGTCTCCCCACCCACCCCTCCACCCTCCTCTCCGCTGCCGTCTCTCTCTAGTCCCGGGCCAGCCTTCTCCGCCACGGACGCTCCGGTCGCTGACGCTCCTGTCACCGACGCTCCCGATGATCTGGATGTTCCCATTGCCCTTCGCAAAGGGGTGCGGGCGTGTACTCAACACCCGCTCACGGCTGTTGTTTCTTATGATCAGCTGTCTCCTTCTCGCAGGTCTTTTGCCTTGGCTATCTCTGCTACTTCTACTCCCCGTACCTATCAGGAGGCTCTCGCTCTCCCTCATTGGAAGTCTGCTATGGATGAGGAGATGGCTACTCTTACTGAACGGGGTACCTGGACTCTGGTTCCTCCTCCCGTGGGCACTGATGTGGTTGGCTGTCGCTGGGTCTTTGTTGTGAAGTTTCGCCCCGATGGCACTGTGGATCGCTACAAAGCCCGGCTGGTGGCCAAGGGCTTTACTCAGACTTATGGCGTTGATTACTTTGATACCTTCTCTCCGGTTGCTCGCCTCAGCACCATCCGGGTTCTCTTTTCTGTGGCTGTTAACCGGGCTTGGGCTATTTCCCAGCTTGATGTGAAGAATGCCTTTCTCTATGGCGATCTTCAGGAGGACGTCTATATGGAGCAACCTCCTGGGTATGTTGCTCAGGGGGAGACACGTGTCTGTCATTTGAAGAAGGCCATTTATGGCCTAAAGCAGAGCCCTCGGGCATGGTTCGAAAAATTCAGTGGTATTGTGGCAACCATCGGCTTTCAAAGGAGTTCGGCCGATCACTCCTTGTTCATTCGCAAAACGGCCTCGGGACTGGTGGTTTTAGCCGTATATGTGGATGATATTCTCCTTACTGGTGATGACCAAGATGGGGTGGACTTGACGAAGAAGCACCTCCGTCAGCACTTGGTCACGAAGGATATGGGCTCTCCAAAATACTTTTTGGGGATAGAAATCTCTCGGAAGCCTGACTCCTTGGTTCTCTCTCAACGGAAGTATGCCCTTGATCTTCTTCAAGAAGCAGGCTTGACAGGTGCCAAACCAGCTCATCTTCCCATGGCTGTTGGAGAGGACAAAACGTGGACGGATGAATCGCCTCCTCTATCTGATGTCACACGGTACAGACGTTTGGTAGGAAAACTCATCTATCTCACGGTGACTAGACCCGACATCGCCTACGCTGTAGGAAAGGTCAGTCAGTTTATGCAAGCTCCCAGGGAGTGTCATCTTCAGTCCGCCCTGAAGATTTTAGAGTATATCAAAGTAGCACCGGACAGAGGGTTACTCTTCCAGAAGAATGGCCATCTGAGGGTTGAGGCCTACTCAGATTCCAGTTACGCAGATGACAAAGGCGATCGTAAATCCACGTCAGGTTTTTGTACCTTTGTTGGAGGTAATCTCGTAAGTTGGAAGAGCAAGAAACAGTCTGTTGTTTCCAGATCCAGTGCCGAAGCAGAATACCGGAGTATGGCGTCAACTACGTGTGAGTTAAAGTGGTTGCGGGCTCTCATGCTTGACCTGGGCGAGGTATATGATTGTCCTCTCCCTATGTTCTGTGACAATAAGGCCGCTATACACATATCCAGGAATCCGGTCTTTCATGAGAGAACGAAGCATATAGAGGTTGACTGTCACTTCATTCGGGAGGAGATTTTGAAGAAACAGATTTGTACTCCTTTTGTCACCTCTGACAAGGAGTTGGCAGATATCTTCACCAAGCCGGTTTCTACTTCCTTCTTCCGCATTTGTGACAAGCTGGGCATGATTGATATCTATGCTCCAGCTTGAGGGGGGAGTGTTGAAGGATTAGACCGGGCGGCTTCACGGTCTGTTCCAGCGGTTTGTTGACCGAGCGGTCTGGCGGTCTCTCTGGTGCCTGGAGACCGGGCGGTCTATCGGTCTACCTCTGCGGCCTGTTCTATCCTGCTGGAGTTGCCGAGCGGTTAGCCCATCTGTCTAACCGCGCGGCCTATTCAGTCTCCATTGTTCTAGCCGCTCAGTACTGTAAATGTTTAGTCCCACATTGTTTGTATACTCTCTTTCTTATCTCCTCCATTCTATATAAGGGAGGCCATTCCTTTGTAAATGATATCTTTTTTGGATAATAAATTTCAGTTATTCAAAAGTTTATTCGGCTTGTTCTCTACTTTTCGCTTCTTTTCTCTACTTCCTAACAGTCCAAACGAACTGTTGCTCTTTCCTCGTCAAAGTAGTGAGAGGTAACACTATCCGCGAGAAGTTCTCCACGAAGCGCCTATAATAGCCGGCAAGCCCCAGAAAGCTCCAGACTTCCGCTACCATAGAAAGCTCAGGACACTCTCGTATCGCAACAATCTTCGCTGGATCCACTACAATACCTTCCCCACTCACTATATGACCGAGGAACGCCACTGAGGACAACCAAAACTCGCATTTCGAGAACTTGGCGTACAATTGATTCCTCCTTAGCGTCTCCAAAACCAAATGAAGATGCCTGAAGTGATCTTCCTCACTCTACGAGTACACCAAGATATCGTCGATGAAGATGATCACAAAATGGTCCAAGTACTCCCTGAATGTCTGGTTCATCAAATCCATGAACACCGACAGCACATTAGTCACCCCAAACGGCATGATCGTAAATTCGTAATGCCCGTATCTTGTACTGAACGCTGTCTTAGGGATATCACTCTCCCTTATCCTCAGCTGATAGTAACCAGACTTGAGATCCAACTTCGAGTACACCGTCGACCCGACTAACTGATCAAATAGATCATCAATCCTTAGGATCAGGTACTTGTTCTTTTCCGTTAGCTTGTTTAACTCCCGATAATCAATACAAAGTCTCAAGCTCCTGTCCTTCTTCTTTACAAAGAGGACCGATGCGCTCCAAGACGACGAACTTGGACGCACAAACCCTTGCTCCAACAACTCTTGAAGTTGCACCTTCAGCTCTGCCATTTCTTTAGGCGCTAGCCGATACAGGGATTGTGACACAGGTTTCGCACCTGGTACTAGCTCAATCGTGAAATCTATCTCCCGTTGAGGCGGGGCTCCAGTAAGATCGGCGGGGAACACATCAGGGTACTCAGCTACCACTGAAATACTATCCAATGTAGGCTTCAACTTTGCAACCTCCACTAGTGTAAAGAACAGCTCTGCACCAGCACAAACTGCCTTCACCACCTGAAGAGCAGACATCAATGTCTTGCTCGACCCTTTCAAGCCCGTAAAAGTCGTCTCACGACCTGCTCCCAACTTGACTTCCTTGCGACCGCAATCAATATAGGCTTGCTGCTCCGAGAGCCAGTCCATGCCAAATATAATGTCGAACTCCACCAGCGGTAGTAACAATGCTTGCAGATTGAACTCTTGATTCCCAATGAGAATCTTAACACCGCAGATTTTATCCGCGCGCATCGAACACCCATTCGGTAACAACACATCCAAATTGTCCTTCGTCATCGAAGAAGGTACTCTGATGCGCGATATGAATCTTTTGGACAAGAAGGAGTGTGAAGCTCCCGTATCAAAGAGTGCACTTGTCGGATTCTCACAAATCAAAACAAATCCTAAACAAGCAGTGGTAATGTAATACACGCATAACAAGTATTTAAAATTTAACTTGCTATAAATTAAACCGTACCTATCACCACATCCGCTTATCTGATGGCCTCCTGTTGGCCATGATTATAAACCCTTGGTTGAGCCGGAGCATAATGGGACACGGTTGACTCCACCGCCTTGCCCTTCTCTTCATAAGTTGCTCCAGGCTTCCTTTCGGACTTGGGATGTCTGCTCCAGCAGTCACGGGCAAAGTGCCCCGGCTTCCCACAAGTAAAACATGCACCCGGGGTCCGACCCGTAGTTGCCCCAGAAGCACCGGAAGAAGGAGCTGGACCCGAAGTCCTAGCCTTCTTAAAGAACTTACAGTACCCAGACTTTGAGGTAGTCAACACCTTGAACTCCGTCTTTTTATCACCCAAGCTTTTCTTCACGTGAACATTCTTCATGTCCTTCTCCAAGGACCGGGCCGTGTTGACCAGGGTCAAGAAGCCCTGCGTCATAGGCCCCGAGAGTAGTAGCCTCAAGTCATCTCTCAAACCTTCATAGAATCGGTTTGTTTTGCGCTCCTCATCCGCGATGGTGGAGCTAGCGTACCGACCCAATCTGGTAAACTCGTGGAGATACTCATCCACGCTACTCTCTCCTTGTACAAACCTCTGGAACTCATTCTTCAATGCTATCCTTTGCGTCGAAGGGAGGTACCTAGGCAAGAACAATCTCGAGAACTCCTCCATCGAGACGTCCACAAGTTGCCTTCCTCTCAATAGATGCAGCTCCAAACCCTCCCACCACAGCCTAGCGTCTCCATCCAACAGGAACGTAGCTATAGTGGTCATCTGCCACTCCTCTGTCTCCGTCGCTGTCAAGACTCTCTTCACACGGGAGAGCCAGTCTTCAGATTGAGATGGGGTTTCGAACCACGAGAATACCGGAGGATTAAAGATCATGACATGTTTGAGCTGTCTCTCGGTTGCCCTCCTCGGCACCAATGGTTCCACTACTACCTGCTCCACTCTTCTTGGCTTAACCTCTGGAAGAGGTACCTGCTCCATCGCAGGAGCGGGCTGCTGCATTTGCCTTGCAGGCTGTGCATTGATCATGACAAACACTGCTTCGGCAACCAATCATATGGTTTCAGCCGATGGAGGTGTTGCAGGAGCATTATTTAGTGCACTACTAGCCTCAGAAACTCGGCTTTCTGACGGCCCAACACCGCTTCTGGTCACCTATAGTTGTACAAAACACCGTTAAGCGACCAAACAAAATTGCAAACAGCAATTATAGGAACATGTAGGTTCCTCAAACACGTGTATTTTCATTCCCAAGTGGACATTCATGGGTTCTTTTGCTGTTATAACGATGATGCACACACATGTGCTCACCACCACTTAAAAGAATTCGCCCACGAATTCATTTTAAGCCTGACCGAAACCAGTAGTCTGATACCAAATTGTAACACCCTATCCGTCACATAGCATATAACAGTAGGTCCGGCCGGGGCACGACGCCATATACCACAGACAGACCGGGTGGTTACTCAATGGAAACCATCCAACCAATGACAACGTCCTACACAGAGCATTTTACCGGAAGCAATTTAAGGTTACAAGATTAAGAACCCAGCAATAAGCATGAATATCCACTACCCAAAACAAATAGGAATGAAGGTACAAATACACAAGTACTGACCTTATGACCTTACAATTGTTTTCCTCAAATTACATGTTTTTCAAACCTCGACACGCAGGCCGATCATACATGAATAAAAGAAAACACTCAGAATTAGGCCTTCGAGGGCCGACTCAGCAACTTGGGCTTTAGCCCGCTATTTACCGCTCGGCTCCGCATCACCTGTAAGCAACAATCCACCACACAGTGGCAAACAAAAGCAACGGTCAGCTATGCTGACCAAATTATAATGATCCCGCCCCCAATTCGGAGCGGCGATGCTCCTTCCCTGCACTTTATTAACATAAATCAAGCAGTATATATATGCATTGCCTCACAGGCGTTGGCACGCACGGCCACGCGCCCAGTGCACTCAGGGCACATTCTCGGTGAACCGGTAAATGTCACGTCAATTTAAGCCATAGACACCCCGGTCTCACCACCGCCACTTTGACGGCCAAACTATGAGCATTTTATCTTCCCGGCATGGGCCACTTCAATTTAAGCCATACACCGCCGAAGACCCTCATCTATGCTAACGGCTCACACCGAACGACATAGAATGGGTACGGTTCCGTCTAACACGTGCTCACATCGCAACGACAATTTAAGCCATATGTGCGGGTCAAACTTCTCCCGAGTCCCGTTTCCGTTACACACTTCACATAACCCGGTTATGTTCAAGTTGGCTCCCAGGCCACCAAGTTGGCAGAATCACGTATCAGCCTAGTTTTCCGGGTGCACCTTGGAGTTAATCCCCAAGGCTCCCTGTTGCAATCTATCCCGTAGAAAACCCGAAAAACAAACATTCACACGGAGTCTTCTCCGACCATTTATGCAATGCAACATCACCGATCCAGACCAACTTGTCCGGGTAGGCTTCACACATCATGCCTATATCCGTTCTCTATTACGGACTCTACATGTACACAACGGGGACTATTCATGTCTACCCGAAGCAACGCCTCAACTCACCACAAACTCGCGAGAGCGGGCTTCCTATGCAAGGGAAAAGAAGAGCTTCACATGCTCAAGTAGAGAATCGTTACCCTAGCATTCTTCCTTGGCGCCATAGAGAAGTATGCGGATGAAAAGCACCGCACTCTCCTTGCCTCCGTAGATCCGAAGTCGTTTTGCGATTTGGAGCTCCAAAGCTCCGCGGGCGACCGGATCTAGACTTCTTATTCCTCGTTGCTCTCCCCTCTCTCTAGAACTTAGACAGAGAACCAGCGAACAGAAGATGAGGGTTTTGAAACCCTACACTCGGGTATATCCCAATAGGAATAACCTCCAGCTGTCGGATCCCAATCATAAAGAAATGTACGGCTACGATCCAGGTCTGACATGGAAAAACTGGGTCGAACACCGCACGGTTCACAAACCGGAGCAGGACACGTCTGTAACAAACTCGAACTGTGTCGGGACATTTAGTCGAGACCCTACCAAGACCCCTGTGTCGACACTCTGTCTCGACACTCTATGTCGACTCAGCACACCCTGTGTCGACACCCTGTGTCGACACTCTGTGTCGACACTCTGTGTCGACACAGCAGGCCCTGTGTCGACACAGCAGGCCCTGTATCGACACAGCAGGCCCTGTGTCGACACAGCAGGCCCTGTGTCGACAAAGCAGGCCCTGTGTCGACACAGCAGGCCCTGTGTCGACACAGCAGGCCCTGTGTCGACACAGCAGGCCCTGTGTCGACACAGCAGGCCCTGTGTCGACACAGCAGGCCCTGTGTCGACACAGCAGGCCCTGTGTCGACACAGCAGGCCCTATGTCGACACAGCAGGCCCTGTGTCGACACAGCAGGCCCTGTGTCGACACAACAGGCCCTGTGTCGACACAATAGGCCCTGTGTTGACACAACAGGCTGTGTGACCCCTACCAAATTCCAAACTTGGCGCAAAACGCCTCCCGTCGCTCTTTTAAGTTTCGGGGCGCTATAGATTCCCCATCTCGCTATGAAGTTTTCCACCTTTACAGGTGTTGTAGTCGCCAAAGGAAACCAGGGGTAGCCTGGACGTTCTACCTGTAACAAATCTACCCCATGCAAGAAACAACCACATACACAAGAGAAGCTGGACCAAGTAGGTCAGGTGGGCTGCAAGTAAAGAAGTCTCAGGACAGGATAGGGGCCGCCGCCCCACTAAGTTTTGTCTCCTTACCTATTTCAGAACTAATGGACATACAACATACTCTATAAAGTCGCGAGCTAGTACTCGTGCACCCTACTCTATAAAGTTGCGAGCCTGTACTCGTGCACCTAACTCTATAAAGTTGCGAGCCTGTACTCGTGCACAAAAAATCATTGCTTACTATAACGGTTGAAAGCTATAACTGCTTCTAACCTTGTCTTCACAGGAACAACGTCAGCGGGGTGATCCGTCGTAAACTGACTACTGCCCCAGATTGACGATCTGCCCCTCTCCCTCGCGTAAGGATGGACACACGCTAAGGATCGCCCCTATCGCGCCGGGACCACGTCCCAGCGACCTCTCACTGCCGACGATCGAAGGTCTGCCCTTATCTCCACAGTAGGTCACGGCGTTGCCAGGGTCTGCCCCCTCGCTCGCCATAGGTCCAAAGATCCACTCTTCATCACTTTTCTCGAGACCACGTCCCAGCGACCTCCACTGCCGACGATCGAAAGTATTCCCTTCTCTCTACAGTAGGTTGCGACATTGTCAGGACCTTCCCACCACGCTTGCCTCAGGTTCGAAGATCCGCTCTTCACCGCTTCTCTCTGGACCACATCCCAGCGACCTCCCACTGCCGACAATCGAAGGTCTGCCCTTCTCTCCACAGTAGGTCGCGGCGTTGCCATATCCTGCCCCCTCGCTCACCACAGGTTCGAAGATCCGCTCTTCACCGCTTCTCTCGGGACCACGTCCCAGCGGCCTCCCACTACTGACGATCGAAGGTCCGCCCTTCTCTCCATATTAGGTTGCAGTGTAGGTCCTGTCCCCCTCGCTCGCCATAGGTTCGAAGATTCGATCTTCACCTCTTCCTCCGGACCATGTCCCCCAGTCTCCCACTCTCTGCGATCGAAGGTCTGCCCTTCTTCTGCAGTAGACTGCAACACCGTCAGGGCTTGCCCCCCTCACGGTTGCCCTAGTTCAAAGGTCTGCCCTTCACCAACAAACATCCAGTGACATCCCCCAACTCGGCAAGGGAATGACGGCAGCTCGCCCACAGTTAGTAGAAAGTCCGCATAACAACATGCGCTTTTCATCCACGAACAAATAAATACTGAACAAATGATCCGCCACCTGGCTAGGATGCTCGAACCCAAGGATAGGCGTAAACTCGCGCTCACACCCATTAATACGCCAACACCTATCTGGAAGGGAACTCCAGAGTTCTGGCCACTCCCAACAGTTATGAACGAATCTGTAAACTGTGTTTTTGTGTCGCCTGTCGAATCGGTTCTCAAACTGCAACCATGTTTTGTTGCTATGAACTTTGACACGGCTATCGTTGTCAGTGCACACTTCGCACCATTCCTTGAAGAGATACAAAGTAAAGCTCGAGCCATGCTCACAGAAGAAAGCTATCAGGCCCATGACACGCGTCATCACCAAGGGAGTAAACTGCGACATCGGTAGGCCGAAATGCTTCATGATCGCTGAAATCTCGCCACACAGAGGAAAGCGAAGGCGTACCCTCACTAAAGCGTAGGCCTGACTCACACAAGGTCATCCACCTCATCGAACGGCTCTGCACACGCTGGTCATCATGGGGAACCATAATCTCTAGGGAGGCAGGAATGTTGAATCACCCCCTCTAGGAAGCAAACTGCTCTTTAGTGAGGGTAGACCGCAACCTCATGGTCCTACCCTATGCAACACGCCTTGGAGACTGCAAAATATATAAAGGATAAGTCGACAAAGTGACGTGAGCCACCCAGCCAGAATATCAAGTATCATGCACTTAAGTGCACCCCACGTAAGCGTGCAAGACCTCATACAAACACAAGGCACGCAGACAAGAGCGTCGCAACCTCAAAGGCACACGCCCTGCTCTCGTGCGCCCAAGACAAGCAGACGCAAGGACTGCACACAACACGCACGCGCATGTGGCACACGCACAAGCGCCCAACACGCGCGCACCTGGGGGGAAAGCACGCCTGCTGCTCGAGCGCGCCCGCTGCGTGCGCACCCGCTCGGTGCCCGCGCACACGCCCTGCGTTCACGCATGCACCCTGTGTGAGCGCACCAGTAAGGACACGAGCTTTTGATAACCAAGAAGATTCTGAGCCAAACATCTCACGCTCTGAATTTTCTGATGGAGAATTCTCGCTAATCTACAAGCAATTTAAAAGACTGTTCAACAAGAGGAGGCAAATGAAAAATTAGTCCTCCTACTCAAATTTCAGAAGATCACATCATGATGGTGACCGGTCTAAGAAAAGCTACAACTGAGAGGACATGTATAAGTTTAAACCGAACAAACACTCTTCCTTTGACATAGTTTATTATTATTGCAATAAGCCAGGACACGTGATTGCGGAATGTCCCTATAAAAAGAAGGATCCAATTAAGAAAGAAGAGAATAGATCCTTCAAAGGTAAGAGAAAGGAAGAGAAGAGTTTCGTTGCAAAGAAGTCAAAGACTCTTAGTGTAAGACCCCCTTTTTTTTTTCTTTTTCGACACCGGGGTCTTAGGCCCAGAACCGCCGTTTTGCGGTGACTCCTTCACGCCCTGAAGGGTCATCACCACAAAGCGCCGATTCTGCCGGCCAATTCGATCACATAAAAGTAGCGAAATAACGAAGTAAAAGTAAACTATCTGTCCACAGAGAATCACATGACATAATAAAAAATAACTCCACGAAGGGAGTGTCCACAGAAATAACATCAGAGTAGCAAAACGGGCTTATGCCCGGTACATCAAATCCTCACTACAAGATCTCTCATATGGAAACAAAGGTAGAAAACTGCTCAGGGTCGAGACTCACGGTCCCGGCTGTGTGAACTCCGGAGCTAGACTGCCCCACCTCCAAGCGCACCGGTCTCTGGGGCTGCTCCTCCATGCTGGTCTCCGCGATCCCCTAAATGATGCGGTTCGTAAACCGTTAGTCTAAAAGACTAAGTCCTATCATCCCCCACCCCTTCCCCCACGGCTCCTAGGCACCGAGCGGAGAGGAAGAAAGGGGAGGACTTGAAAGTGGAGAATATCAAAAGCAGATGGCAGCGGTCCTATTCTAGCAAGTTCTATAGCATATAAAGACAATAAACTGTAAACTGAAATGTAACCTTCACTTATGTGAAAAAAAAACACATAAGCCAAGGGGTCTTTTGCAAGGCTCCCATCGTATAAAAAGTCCCATACCGATTTATACGTTGGGGTGTCGGTGGTCAAACAGCAGTAACTAAATATATCAAAATTAACCTTAATTTATAAACTTACCCACACAAGCTTATAGACTAAGGGGTCGTTTTGCAGGTCCTAATGTATAAGCGTCCCATTCCACTTATACTTTAGGTGTCAAGGTTTAAGGTAACGATTATGCTATGACATGCAAGTGGGTATGATGGACATGCAAGTGCAACACACACACCCGACTCTGTGCACACAGACCTTTAGTTCCCCCTTTCTGGAGCCGTAACCTCCCAGGATACCTCCGTAGTGGCAGACGGAAGCGGTGGGTTGGGCCTCGCCCACCTCTAAACCAGTAAAGCACTACCGGTCAGACCTATCGTACGCCTCAACGCTTGGTGCACGAAGCGGACTCCTGCGTACTCTTGCCGGCTGGCGCACCGGACTTCTGTTGGCGAAGTGCTAACCACACTTGCCGAGTCAACGTATTGGCGTCGGTGCATCGACCCTCCAATACCGAAGACCCACCACCTTAATTTACTTTCCTTTTATGCACATGCAAATTTAGCGTGATCAAAACCCGAGCCGAAGCTCCCCGGACCAACACATCCGTCACAAACAATCGAGCCGAAGCTCCCCGGACCCAAAGTCCATCTTTAACCATCCGAGCCGAAGCTCCCAGCTAACATTCCGTGCCATCAGTGTCTGTGAAATGTGCAACCCTAATTACTAAGTTACTCTTTTCAGCTTGTTAAACAGTTTACGTTAACCCAGGACTGCCCCCGGTATTCCCTGTGAAGGGCTCTCAAGGGGCACTAGGAACTGTGTTGGGATTACGCCCAGCGTTCCCTTTCGCAAGGTACTTATTTTATTATTGGTTGATTCCCTTACCCATTAATTTCTCATGTTTCGATACGCTAATCTTAGGGTGATTTGACTCCAACTCTCCTTGGGCAGGACGATCTTTCGTCGGACCCGAACGCCTTTAAACCCTAGACAACCCACACCTTGCTCACTCATCTTCCAAAGACGCAGCCCATTCCACTTGTCCTTACAACAACCACCATGACTCATCATACTTGCCCTAATTCACATCCAAATGAAATCCTGCAGTTTTGCTATATGCAGACCACTTAAGCTACATGACCCGTAAAAAGGGAAGTACATGAAATACTCATCCAGTACCCTTACGATAATTATTAGAGGTCTATTATGATAAATATAGACTAAATTCAGAAAATCATATTTTTCCCCATTAATCTACTATTTATTGAATTTTCCTCAAAAGCTAGGCCATAGTCAATTTGAACATGAACTATAAGATTTCCTCAGGTAATGGCCTCCTAAAATTTGTATTCACTAAATAACAGAGAAATATTATTGGTTGCCAATGTTCATAATTTTCCAGATAGTTCTTGACCTCTAAAGGATTTCTTTAGAATAATTCCTAAAATCAAATATAATGAAGGAAGTGCCACAAATATGTCTCCAATAATTATGTAAAAATTACTAGGGCTTCATAAGGAACTAGAAACATCATGATGAAGAAATTAGAATTTTTCAGGCAATCTAAATGTCATTAATAAATTTTCCAAAGTTTCTTAGAATTAAATATTTAAAGAAGCAGCTACCAAATATCATTCTTCAACAATTCCATAAAAATTTACAGAGATGGGTATCATGCCTATAAGCCCCCATGCTAAGTTTCATTAGGTTTAAGCAAGTATATTGTCCTGCAAAAATTCCTAAGTGAAAATTGTAAGATATGACTTTGTGAATAAAGTACCAAAAATATTCATCCAAAATTTATTATAAAATTTCCAGAAATAGGTATACCCTAAACAACTACCCATTCAAAATCTCAGCCCTTTCCAGATAGTTTTGGTATTAGATCTTATGGTTTCAAAGCTAGTGCCCTAAACTAGGGTTATGGATTTAAGGGGTCTTAAGTCTTCCAAAAGCCCTAAAATTTTAGCCACAGGACCATAGAAACCCTATGGACATCATACCCAAGTTTCAAGTCCACCCAAGGTCTTTTGACCCCAGTTTCTTCAAACCCTAGAAGTTTACCCCTAAGGGCCTACCCTAACATTCTAGGGCTACCCTAGTCTAATCCACTCCAAACTCCATGAGTGAGTGTAAAAAGTCAAATTATATCAGTGGCCAAAGTTTCAGCCTCTGTTGAGGTGATTTGGTCACTCAAAACCAAAAGTGCCACTTTTGACCAAAATGCCCTTCATAGGGTAGAAATAGGGTTGGGTCAAAACCTATTCAACACACATCCAAATCAACTGAAATTTTATACAGGTACCTAATTGGAGCCCAGGGACCACTCACCAAAATTTGGGAGGGTTTGGATGTGTTTAGGGCACCTATTTAATTAATCTAATAATTATTAAATGTTTACCAAAACTATAGAAATATTTTCCCCAAAAATTCCCATTTTTGGGCAGGCCCTAGGTATGTCTAGGATAGTCTCTCTGCCAAAATTTCAGCTAATTTGGGCCTGGGGTGAAGAGTGGGCACTCAATTTAGTGACTGACTAGCCCTAAGGGCATGTCCCACCAAAATGGGTGCCCTGGTCTAACCAGTGACCCAAAATGGTCCAAACAATTTTTGCTGCAAACTAGACTCCCTAAGCTACAATGTTTATGTTGGGCAAATTTCCAGTCAGGGTCCCTAAGTATTTTTAAAAATTAAATACATTAAATACATTCAGTGTGACAGAAATGAAATGATTCTTATTTAAATCCTATAGTATTTGATCTGATGCCGCACGAATCTTGGCGCAGATCGACGGCATCTGGTCATCGTCCCCACTGAGCCAACGGCTGAGATTTATTCTTCCTGGAGCGATTTCCAAGCCTTGCCGCCGGCGACCCAGCCCCTTCCCCGGCCGGCCACCGCCACCAACACCTCCGTTGAGGTGGTGGCTATCGTCAGGCGGCGGCTCCGCCACCGGAGAGGCGTTTTCTGGCGGATTAAGCAAGAATTTTTCTTGCCGAAACCAGGAGAAATCCCGGATTCGTTCGGGCTCAATTGAGCCCGAAACTCAAGCCTAAGGATTCCTAGGATCTACCCGCGAGTTAAGGAGAGGAGGAGGACCTTCCTGGCGGCCTGGATGCGAGAGGAGCGGCGGGATGCCATTGGCGACGGCGGCGGCGCTCGGCTTCTGCAACTGCACAGTGGAAGGACTCGTCTCCTCCAGGTAAGTGCTCCAAAATATTCCCCTCGACTCCCTGAAGGTGTTTAAATGGTAATTGGGGGAGGGGAGAGGCTGGTTCTTCAATGGCCATTATGCCCATTAATGGAGTGGCTCGGGTTGTGTGGAGGGGGGCTGAACCTACCCCTTGGTGGCCGGGAAACGGTTGGAATCAACTCCTCTCCCCTGGAGGAGTTGATTACAGCCAACAGTGGTGGCTGTTGGCCTTCCTTGGCCGGCTTCTCCCTTTCCTTTCCTCTTCCCCATTTTCTCTCTCCTCCATTATCATGGAGAGAAGCTCCTTTCTCTCTCCTAGTCACCTCTGGTTGACTAGTCAACCCCACAAGCTAAAGGCAGCCCACTGGATTATGATGATCATGGGAATGGGCTTAGCCTAAGGGAGAAGTGGCTTGAGTTTGGGTTAGCCCTCTTTGGGCTAAGTTGACTTGACCCTCAATGAGGGTTGACTTGGTCAGTTTGACCATCTAGGTTGACCTCATTGGATCCTGGGTGATTCATTGGCCTCCCCTAAGGTCTATGTAGGGTTGGGTAGGGTTGACTTGGCACCTTAAAGGTCACTTGACCCTTGGTAAGGTCACTTTGACCATTTTAGAGCTAGAGTTGACTTGGGTCAACATGACCATTAGGGTCCACCCCTATGGATCCTTGGTGACCCATTGACTTCCCTTAGGGTCTAGGTAGGGTTAAGTGGGGTTACCCTGCACTTTGGAGGTCACATACCCTTAGTAAGGGTACTTTGACCAGATTAGGGCTTGAGTTGACTTGGGTCAACCTGGCCTCTAGGGCTGACCCCAATGTGTCCTTAGTGACCCATTGACCTCACTTTAGGGTTAGGAGGGCATAGGTGGGGTCCTCTAGGCTAGGAGTAGGTCAGTTGACCCTAAGTAGGCTAGTTTGACCCATTTAGGGCTAGGGTTGACCTTGGTCAACTGGGCCTCTTGGGTTGACCCTAATGGGTCCTTTTGGCTCTAATGGGGCTCCCAAAATGTTTGGGAGTGTTGTGGTAGGGTCTTGGGGCCATGGTGAAGCCCCATTGTCATTCTAAACCATTGTTCAAAATTCTACTATTTGCAGACCATGGTGATCCTCACCTTGGCCTCCTATCTCTTGGCCCATTTCTGGCTTTCTAGGGTTTTGTCATGACCTAGTCATGGCCAAAACCACTCTTAGGGGTCTAGTTGAAAATGGGATGTTACAAATCCCAATAAACAAAACAAAGATTTCGTCCTCGAAATCAAGGTTGAGCCTACGGGTCTTTCTACCGAAGGAAAGAGTCTTGTAACATCCCATTATGACGCCTTGTTTGTTAAATTAGATTCTACGGGAAAACTTAGATCTAAGACCCTTTCGCCCAATCGGCAAACCAAAATCCCAATAAACAAGGATAAGCCCCCAATAAACAAAAGATAAGCCTCTATCTGCCTAGAGCAGCCCTTAGTATACTTGAAGCAGGAAAAATAAATTAACATCTTGAGGGGTCTGAGAGGCATACCTGACTGAATAGCTCGGGGTATCTTTGTCGCATCAGGTCCTGTGGCTCCCAGGTATGCTCCTCCTGACCGTGGTTCCTCCACAGGACCTTGACTAGTGGGACCTTCTTGCGTCGCAAGACCCGTACTCCTCGGTCGTCGGTTTGAACCGGCTCCAAGAGAACTGACCGATCTAAAGCTACCGACCATTCAGTGGTCAAAATCTACTGCTCCAGAGCCCTCCTCAGCGAAGAAATGTGGAAGACGTCGTGTAGAGCTGCCAGCTCTGGTGGCAACTCTAGCCTGTAGGCTAGGGGCCCGATTCGCTCCAGGATCCTGTAAGGGCCCATGCACCTCGACTGAGCTTCTTCCTCCGACCACGCACCCGTGAAACTCCATGCATGGGCCGGATCTTAAGAAATACCCGGTCCCCCACCTGGAACTCCACCTGCCGATGCCGAGCGTCATAATACTTAGCCTGTCTACTCTGTGCCTCGAGCATCCTGTCCCTGATCAGCCTCACCTGTGCCTCGGTGTCTTCAACAAACTCTGACCCCAACACTTTCGGATCCTCGTTCTGCACCCAAGAAAGCGGGGTCCGACATCTCCTCCCGTACAAGGCTTCGTAAGGCGCCATCCTGATGCTGGACTGGTGGCTGTTATTATAGGAGAACTCAACAAGGGGCAAGAGTTTCTCCCACGGTTCCCCGCGATCCAAGATGCATAGCCTCAAAAGGTCCTCCAGCGTCCGGTTGGTGCGTTCTGTCTGCCCGTCTGTCTGGGGGTGGAATGCAGTGCTGAAGGTCAATCGCGTGCCTAAGTAAGCTTGCACGGATCTCCACTCCCTGGAGGTGAACCTGCCATCCCGATCCGACACTATCGTCCTGGGCACACCATGATAACGAATGAACTGCTCCACAAACTTCCGCACCAGTACTCCTACTGAATCATCCTTCCTGATCGGTATAAATCGAGCCACCTTGGTCAACCGATCGACGATTACCCAGATCGAGTCATTCCCTGTCCGAGACCGGGGAAGCCCATGTATGAAGTCCATGGCTATGTCATCAAACTTCCACTCCGGCACCGGGAGTGGCTGCAATAATCCTGCGGGGTTCCTGCACTCCGCCTTCACTAGCTGACATGCCTCACAATGGGTCACGAAGTAAGAGACATCCTTCTTCATGCCCGGCCAGAACATCGTCTTCTTCAAATCAGCCGTCATCTTCGTGATCCCCGGGTGTACGGAATACCGGCTGCAGTGCGCCTCTGTCATAATATCCTCCCGGATCTGGCCTCCCTCCGGTATATACACCCGTCCTCTGAAGCACACCAGGTCGTCCCTCAGTGTGTAGTCTCCTGCAATGCCTGCCTCCAGAGCTTGGAAGATGGGCTCTAACTTGGCATCCTGCCTCTGCCCTTCTCTGACTCGGTCTCTGATGTCATCGGTAACGCCTGTCGCGGCCAAGTACTCCTCATAGAGCTCAGGATCATCGGACGATACCAGGGTAATGTGCATGTCCTCTAGTCTCTGCAGCAGCTCCATAGACATCAACTGAGGCTCTGCTCCTGCTGTGGCAGCTCTCCTACTCAGTGCATCCGCTACCACGTTCGCCTTTCCCGGGTGGTAATGCATCTCATACTGATAGTCAGAAAGGAATTCCACCCACCGCCTCTGCCTGATGTTTAGTTCCTTCTGCGTGTCCACGTACTTAAGGTTCTTATGATCGGAGTATATGTCACAGTGGACTCCATATAGGTAGTGCCGCCATATCTTTAGTGCGAATACGACTGCTCCCATCTCCAGGTCGTGCACTGGGTAGTTCTTCTCATGGGTCTTCAGCTGGCGGGAAGCATAAGCTATGACGTGTCCATTCTGCATCAGTACTGCTCCCATCCCCTGATATGATGCGTCGGTGTAGACCTGAAATCCCTCCCTCCCCGAGGGAAGAGTAAGAATGGGAGCCGAGGTCAGCCGATCCTTCAGCTCCTGGAAAGCTGTCTGGCACTGCGGGGTCCACACGAACGGTACCTCCTTCTTCGTCAAGGATGTGAGCGGGAGGGCGATTCGAGAGAATCCTTCTACGAATTTCCGGTAATAACCGGCAAGTCCCAGGAAGCTTCGCACGTCTGTGGCCGTCTTCAGTGGCGGCCAATCCCTGACTGCCTGAATCTTTGCCGGGTCCACCGCCAGCCCGGCTCCGCTGATAATGTGGCCTAGGAAAGCCACCTCCTTCAACCAGAACTGACACTTGCTGAACTTCGCATAAAGGCGATGCTCCCGCAGTCTCTCCAAGGTCAGTGCCAGATGTCGTGTGTGCTCCTCCTCCGTCTTAGAATAGATAAGGATGTCGTCTATGAACACTATGACGAACACATCCAAATAAGCTTCGAAGACCCGGTTCATGAGGCTCATAAACGCCGACGGAGCATTCGTGAGCCCGAAGGGCATCACGATGAACTCATACAATCCATATCGGCTACTAAAGGCCGTCTTCGGAATATCCTCCTCCTGGATCCGCAGCTGGTAATAGCCTGACCTCAAGTCCAGCTTCGAAAAATAATGGGCTCCCTCCAGCTGATCGAACAACTCGTCTATCCTGGGGAGCGGATAAGTATTTCGGACGGTCAGCCTGTTTAGTGCTCGATAGTCGATGCACAGGCGTAAAGTACCGTCCTTCTTCTTCACGAATAGGACAGGAGCTCCCCATGATGAGGAACTCGGCCTAACAAATCCTGCTTCCACCAGCTCCTGCAACTGTGTCCGAAACTCCGCCAATTCCTTCGGGGCCATCCGATAAGGGTCCTTGGATACCGGCTTAGCCCCCGGTACCAACTGAATCTGGAAGTCCTTTTCCCTATGCGGAGGTAGTCCTGGCAGCTTATCCGGAAAAATGTCGGCGTAGTCACGAACCACCGGAATGTTAGCAATCAGGTCCTTCTCCTCAGTCATCTCGAACAATACTTGATATACCTCGTCCCCTTGCATATGAGCCTTAATGGCCTGAATAGATGAAAGCAAGCGACGGGAGACCGGTGTAGTACCTTCGAACGTTGCATAAGTATTGCCGTGGCTGAGCACGACCCTCCCTGTCGGGCAATCAATCTGGGCATGGTTCCAGACAAGCCATGTCATGCCCAAGACGAGGTCGAAGTCCGGCATCCTCAGGATCGTCGCCGGGGCCTCAAGTGTCAACCCGTCTATGGTAACCTCCAAGAGGCACTTTTCTGTGGACTGGATCTCCATCCCATTGGGGAGGCGCACCCTCCTGGGTAGTCCCGTATAACAACGAATCTGATCCAGGTCCTTGACGAAATCCTCCGACACAAAGTTGTGTGATGCCCCCGTGTCGAACAGGGTGTGGGCAGGCTTGCCGCACACCATCACCATTCCTGCAATAACCCTGTCCGGGTTCCGGGGCTGTGCTAAGTCCAGAGCGTAGATCTGCTCCCCATTCTGCCTGCGGTCGCCTCCCTGGTAACCACGTCCTCGGCCGCGTCCTCGGCCTCCGAAATGCTGGGCCGGTGGGCCACCCCGTGGTGCTGGAGGTGGTGCCCCCCTCATAGGGCAATCTCTCCGGAGGTGTCCCACCTGGTGACAGTGGAAGCACTCCGGCGGGGGATACGCCATACCCCGGGGTCTCTGCATCTCCTGGACCTGGAGAGGTTGAGGGGCCAAGACCACCTGCTCTCTCGGCTCCTGCCTCAACTCCTGACGAGGCTGCTCCTCTGCCCTTCTTCCATCTGGTACGATGCCTCGCCGCTGATCATTTCGGGCCCTCCGGCCCTGGTCCTCCGTTTGCCGTTTCCGGCCCCGAGTGGTGTGCCAGTCGGCCTCAATCCTCTTCGCCATTTCCAAAATCCGGGAGATGGGCCCGTCAGAGACAAAAAGCAGGGCCTCCCTCAACTCCTCTTTTAGGCCCTTATAAAACCTCTTGACGTAACCTGCTTCATCCAGCTGATAGGAGCCCGCATATCGGGCCAAATGATCGAACTCTCGGTGGTACTCCACCACTGTCCTGGTGCCCTGCCTCAGCTGCAAGAAACGCTCCTCCAACTCGTCCCTGGCCGACTGAGGAACAAAGTGCTCCAGCAGCGTGGCCCTGAACTCTTCCCAAGTGATTTCTGCAATCTCTCTATCCGCAAAAGTCGTGTCCAACAGCGTCTTCCACCACCGCTTGGCATGTGACTCCAAGCAAGATACCACTAGGGCCACCCTCTCCTCCCAAGGGCATCGTATCCCCGTCAACATCTCGTACATCACATCCAGCCACTCCTCTGTCCGTACTGCCGACTCTGTCCCCAAGTAAGATGGGGGAGAGAGTCCTCGGAAGGTGCTCATCCAGTTGGCCCCTGGGTTTGGCTGCTGGGCTGGGGCTTGCTGAGCTCGGAAGGCCTCAAGGATAGCTGTAAGGGTCTGCCCCATGTCTGACTGGAGGAAAGGTGTGGGGACCATGGGAGGTGGTGCAATGTCTGGAGTCTGCTGAGCTCCACCTTGTGGGGTGGGCTGAGCTGGGGGCTGCAAAATGAACTACATTAGTAGATAATCGACTCAATGCCTAATGAAAGTGGACAATCTTACATGTGATTTCCCTGTATGGGCACACCACTGCTTCCGCTGTTTAGTTTGTCCCCAAACTAAACCCGCGCGGGGGTGTCCCAGGGTTGTGGACGGCTACTTTTCGATCGAGGTTTCCTCTGATACCACTTGTAAGACCCCCCCCCTTTTTTTTTTCTTTTTCGACACCGGGGTCTTAGGCCCAGAACCGCCGTTTTGCGGTGACTCCTTCACGCCCTGAAGGGTCATCACCACAAAGCGCCGATTCTGCCGGCCAATTCGATCACATAAAAGTAGCGAAATAACGAAGTAAAAGTAAACTATCTGTCCACAGAGAATCACATGACATAATAAAAAATAACTCCACGAAGGGAGTGTCCACAGAAATAACATCAGAGTAGCAAAACGGGCTTATGCCCGGTACATCAAATCCTCACTACAAGATCTCTCATATGGAAACAAAGGTAGAAAACTGCTCAGGGTCGAGACTCACGGTCCCGGCTGTGTGAACTCCGGAGCTAGACTGCCCCACCTCCAAGCGCACCGGTCTCTGGGGCTGCTCCTCCATGCTGGTCTCCGCGATCCCCTAAATGATGCGGTTCGTAAACCGTTAGTCTAAAAGACTAAGTCCTATCATCCCCCACCCCTTCCCCCACGGCTCCTAGGCACCGAGCGGAGAGGAAGAAAGGGGAGGACTTGAAAGTGGAGAATATCAAAAGCAGATGGCAGCGGTCCTATTCTAGCAAGTTCTATAGCATATAAAGACAATAAACTGTAAACTGAAATGTAACCTTCACTTATGTGAAAAAAAAAACACATAAGCCAAGGGGTCTTTTGCAAGGCTCCCATCGTATAAAAAGTCCCATACCGATTTATACGTTGGGGTGTCGGTGGTCAAACAGCAGTAACTAAATATATCAAAATTAACCTTAATTTATAAACTTACCCACACAAGCTTATAGACTAAGGGGTCGTTTTGCAGGTCCTAATGTATAAGCGTCCCATTCCACTTATACTTTAGGTGTCAAGGTTTAAGGTAACGATTATGCTATGACATGCAAGTGGGTATGATGGACATGCAAGTGCAACACACACACCCGACTCTGTGCACACAGACCTTTAGTTCCCCCTTTCTGGAGCCGTAACCTCCCAGGATACCTCCGTAGTGGCAGACGGAAGCGGTGGGTTGGGCCTCGCCCACCTCTAAACCAGTAAAGCACTACCGGTCAGACCTATCGTACGCCTCAACGCTTGGTGCACGAAGCGGACTCCTGCGTACTCTTGCCGGCTGGCGCACCGGACTTCTGTTGGCGAAGTGCTAACCACACTTGCCGAGTCAACGTATTGGCGTCGGTGCATCGACCCTCCAATACCGAAGACCCACCACCTTAATTTACTTTCCTTTTATGCACATGCAAATTTAGCGTGATCAAAACCCGAGCCGAAGCTCCCCGGACCAACACATCCGTCACAAACAATCGAGCCGAAGCTCCCCGGACCCAAAGTCCATCTTTAACCATCCGAGCCGAAGCTCCCAGCTAACATTCCGTGCCATCAGTGTCTGTGAAATGTGCAACCCTAATTACTAAGTTACTCTTTTCAGCTTGTTAAACAGTTTACGTTAACCCAGGACTGCCCCCGGTATTCCCTGTGAAGGGCTCTCAAGGGGCACTAGGAACTGTGTTGGGATTACGCCCAGCGTTCCCTTTCGCAAGGTACTTATTTTATTATTGGTTGATTCCCTTACCCATTAATTTCTCATGTTTTGATACGCTAATCCTAGGGTGATTTGACTCCAACTCTCCTTGGGCAGGACGATCTTTCGTCGGACCCGAACGCCTTTAAACCCTAGACAACCCACACCTTGCTCACTCATCTTCCAAAGACGCAGCCCATTCCACTTGTCCTTACAACAACCACCATGACTCATCATACTTGCCCTAATTCACATCCAAATGAAATCCTGCAGTTTTGCTATATGCAGACCACTTAAGCTACATGACCCGTAAATAGGGAAGTACATGAAATACTCATCCAGTACCCTTACGATAATTATTAGAGGTCTATTATGATAAATATAGACTAAATTCAGAAAATCATATTTTTCCCCATTAATCTACTATTTATTGAATTTTCCTCAAAAGCTAGGCCATAGTCAATTTGAACATGAACTATAAGATTTCCTCAGGTAATGGCCTCCTAAAATTTGTATTCACTAAATAACAGAGAAATATTATTGGTTGCCAATGTTCATAATTTTCCAGATAGTTCTTGACCTCTAAAGGATTTCTTTAGAATAATTCCTAAAATCAAATATAATGAAGGAAGTGCCACAAATATGTCTCCAATAATTATGTAAAAATTACTAGGGCTTCATAAGGAACTAGAAACATCATGATGAAGAAATTAGAATTTTTCAGGCAATCTAAATGTCATTAATAAATTTTCCAAAGTTTCTTAGAATTAAATATTTAAAGAAGCAGCTACCAAATATCATTCTTCAACAATTCCATAAAAATTTACAGAGATGGGTATCATGCCTATAAGCCCCTTTGCTAAGTTTCATTAGGGTTAAGCAAGTATATTGTCCTGCAAAAATTCCTAAGTGAAAATTGTAAGATATGACGTTGTGAATAAAGTACCAAAAATATTCATCCAAAATTTATTATAAAATTTCCAGAAATAGGTATACCCTAAACAACTACCCATTCAAAATCTCAGCCCTTTCCAGATAGTTTTGGTATTAGATCTTATGGTTTCAAAGCTAGTGCCCTAAACTAGGGTTATGGATTTAAGGGGTCTTAAGTCTTCCAAAAGCCCTAAAATTTTAGCCACAGGACCATAGAAACCCTATGGACATCATACCCAAGTTTCAAGTCCACCCAAGGTCTTTTGACCCCAGTTTCTTCAAACCCTAGAAGTTTACCCCTAAGGGCCTACCCTAACATTCTAGGGCTACCCTAGTCCAATCCACTCCAAACTCCATGAGTGAGTGTAAAAAGTCAAATTATATCAGTGGCCAAAGTTTCAGCCTCTGTTGAGGTGATTTGGTCACTCAAAACCAAAAGTGCCACTTTTGACCAAAATGCCCTTCATAGGGTAGAAATAGGGTTGGGTCAAAACCTATTCAACACACATCCAAATCAACTGAAATTTTATACAGGTACCTAATTGGAGCCCAGGGACCACTCACCAAAATTTGGGAGGGTTTGGATGTGTTTAGGGCACCTATTTAATTAATCTAATAATTATTAAATGTTTACCAAAACTATAGAAATATTTTCCCCAAAAATTCCCATTTTTGGGCAGGCCCTAGGTATGTCTAGGATAGACTCTCTTCCAAAATTTCAGCTAATTTGGGCCTGGGGTGAAGAGTGGGCACTCAATTTAGTGACTGACTAGCCCTAAGGGCATGTCCCACCAAAATGGGTGCCCTGGTCTAACCAGTGACCCAAAATGGTCCAAACAATTTTTGCTGCAAACTAGACTCCCTAAGCTACAATGTTTATGTTGGGCAAATTTCCAGTCAGGGTCCCTAAGCATTTTTAAAAATTAAATACATTAAATACATTCAGTGTGACAGAAATGAAATGATTCTTATTTAAATCCTATAGTATTTGATCTGATGCCGCACGAATCTTGGCGCAGATCGACGGCATCTGGTCATCGTCCCCACTGAGCCAACGGCTGAGATTTATTCTTCCTGGAGCGATTTCCAAGCCTTGCCGCCGGCGACCCAGCCCCTTCCCCGGCCGGCCACCGCCACCAACACCTCCGTTGAGGTGGTGGCTATCGTCAGGCGGCGGCTCCGCCGCCGGAGAGGCGTTTTCTGGCGGATTAAGCAAGAATTTTTCTTGCCGAAACCAGGAGAAATCCCGGATTCGTCTATGAACACAATTGAGCCCGAAACTCAAGCCTAAGGATTCCTAGGATCTACCCGCGAGTTAAGGAGAGGAGGAGGACCTTCCTGGCGGCCTGGATGCGAGAGGAGCGGCGGGATGCCATTGACGACGGAGGCGGCGCTCGGCTTCTGCAACTGCACAGTGGAAGGACTCGTCTCCTCCAGGTAAGTGCTCCAAAATATTCCCCTCGACTCCCTGAAGGTGTTTAAATGGTAATTGGGGGAGGGGAGAGGTTGGTTCTTCAATGGCCATTATCCCCATTAATGGAGTGGCTCGGGTTGTGTGGAGGGGGGCTGAACCCACCCCTTGGTGGCCGGGAAACGGTTGGAATCAACTCCTCTCCCCTGGAGGAGTTGATTACAGCCATCAGTGGTGGCTGTTGGCCTTCCTTGGCCGGCTTCTCCCTTTCCTTTCCTCTTCCCCATTTTCTCTCTCCTCCATTATCATGGAGAGAAGCTCCTTTCTCTCTCCTAGTCACCTCTGGTTGACTAGTCAACCCCACAAGCTAAAGGCAGCCCACTGGATTATGATGATCATGGGAATGGGCTTAGCCTAAGGGAGAAGTGGCTTGAGTTTGGGTTAGCCCTCTTTGGGCTAAGTTGACTTGACCCTCAATGAGGGTTGACTTGGTCAGTTTGACCATCTAGGTTGACCTCATTGGATCCTGGGTGATTCATTGGCCTCCCCTAAGGTCTATGTAGGGTTGGGTAGGGTTGACTTGGCACCTTAAAGGTCACTTGACCCTTGGTAAGGTCACTTTGACCATTTTAGAGCTAGAGTTGACTTGGGTCAACATGACCATTAGGGTCCACCCCTATGGATCCTTGGTGACCCATTGACTTCCCTTAGGGTCTAGGTAGGGTTAAGTGGGGTTACCCTGCACTTTGGAGGTCACATACCCTTAGTAAGGGTACTTTGACCAGATTAGGGCTTGAGTTGACTTGGGTCAACCTGGCCTCTAGGGCTGACCCCAATGTGTCCTTAGTGACCCATTGACCTCACTTTAGGGTTAGGAGGGCATAGGTGGGGTCCTCTAGGCTAGGAGTAGGTCAGTTGACCCTAAGTAGGCTAGTTTGACCCATTTAGGGCTAGGGTTGACCTTGGTCAACTGGGCCTCTTGGGTTGACCCTAATGGGTCCTTTTGGCTCTAATGGGGCTCCCAAAATGTTTGGGAGTGTTGTGGTAGGGTCTTGGGGCCATGGTGAAGCCCCATTGTCATTCTAAACCATTGTTCAAAATTCTACTATTTGCAGACCATGGTGATCCTCACCTTGGCCTCCTATCTCTTGGCCCATTTCTGGCTTTCTAGGGTTTTGTCATGACCTAGTCATGGCCAAAACCACTCTTAGGGGTCTAGTTGAAAATGGGATGTTACACTTAGGACAGTGACTCAAGTGAGTCAAGCTCTGAAAATGAAGAACCTTACTTCGGGTTCATGGCTCAATCAGATGAGTAAGTAGGCGACTCTCAATTCCATGAGAAGGTAAATTCTCACACAATGTTCTCAAAATCTGAAACTTCTACTAATGGTCATGAAAATTTTTCTTCTGAGGAAGATGATTCTAACTTGATGGCTCAACATCAAGAACTTTTGAGAGCCTTTGACAAATGCCACAAGGTAGTCAAAAACAATCAAAAGAGATTGCTTCTCTCAATCCAGTGGAATCATGAATGAAAGAGGAAATTGCTGAATTAACTCCTTTTAGAGATGAAGTTCACTCCTTGAAAGAGGAATTAACATGCTCCGCTGAACTATTTTTCAGAAGGAGAAATAGTTAGATGAGTTAGAAGAAAAGCTCTTGGTGGAAAGGAAACTTGTGGAAAGTTACTCTAAGCCAAAGACCATTCTTAATCTCATCGATGAATTCTCCGCTCCTAAGAAGGGTAGTGGTCTTTGCCATGTAGCTGAGAAAGGTAAGGCTACTAAGAAATTCGATACCAAAGGCAAAGGGAGGGCAACTCAAAGTCAACCCTCTTTTAAGAAGGCAATCTTCCCCACAAATAAATACTACTTTGAGACGTCCTATGGTCACTTTGCTAGGCCAAATTTTGTGGAGCCTAAAATGCCCTACCAAGGATGGACCCATCCCCGAGACTTTGGTGCTAGCGCATTCAAGGCACCGTATGAATAAGTAACTCTTAAAGAGTATGGTCCCTATGTTCATGGACCAAATTTCAAGAAAGCACCAAAAGACAAAACTGTTGCTTACAAGGCTACGGAGAAAGTGAAGCCTTGTGTTTGTTGCAATTACGAGGCTTCCACCTCCAAGTCGGTTGCCCCTGCTATACCTCTCATTCAAAAGGTAAAGCAGGAGTACAAGAGAAGGTACAACAGTTTGATTATTGGTGTTGCGGCAAGATTGGTCACTTTGACGTAGATTGATGGTTTCATCCTGTAAAAATTTAAACTCCACGAGTTAACAGTGCGAGACCGACCACTCGCAATGTTAATGTTTCTAGTGGCGTTAAACTAACAAGGAACCAAGGACCCAAATCAGTTTGGGTTCCTAAGGGAAAATGATCTATGATTGCAGGTATGTCCATAGGCCAACAAAACTCCAATATGGTATTTAGACAGTGGATGCTCTCGGCACATGACCGGGACAAGAAGTCTGTTGCAAGAATATACCCAGTTGAAGACGGTCCATAAGTCATATTTGGAGGGTCTGACAGGGGAATCACTAATGGCTAATGTATGATTACCAGCGGTATAGTTTCCTTCACAGAAGTGGCATATGTTAAAGGATGACAACATAATCTAATCAGCATAAGTCAATTATGTGATAAAGACTATATCGTTGAGTTCTACAAGGATAAGTGTTTGATAAAATCGTCTGTCAATTTGAAGACATTCTTAACAGACACTTATAGTAGAAATATTTTCTGCTTAAACTTTCTATGTTTATACAATTCTACATCAGTGTGCTTTTTAACAAAAGATAGTGCGTCTCTCTATGTCTAATGACAAAAGAGATTAGCACATATAAATTTCAAAAATATTAATATTCTATTTTCTCACAACTTAGTGTGTGATGCTCCCTGCACTAAGTACCTTATAGAGAGTCTATGTCACGCATGTCAAATGGGTAAGCAGACAAGGGCTACAATTTAGGGCATTACTGAAAAAGATTCTTCTAGATGTCTACACTTACTTCCTATGGACTTGTTTGGTCTTATGCCAGTTCACTATTTAGGAGGTAAAGTCTATACGTTGGTCATTGTTGATGATTACTCTCATTTTACTTGGGTTTTCTTTCTAAAACACAAGTCATACACCTTCGAGACTTTCACTAATTTTGTTTAGCACATTCAGAATGAGTTAAACTGCTTCGTGACCAAAATCAGAAGTGATCAATGAACAGAATTTGAGTCTGGGGCCATGACAGAATTCTGTGGAAGTCAAGGTATTTTTCATGAGTTTTCCTCTCCACGCACTCCCCAACAAAATGGAGTCGCCGAGAGAAGGAATAGAACCTTTATTGAGGCATGTACAACTATGTTGAATGACGCTTCTATAAACCCTCCATCCGTCACATGAAATATAACAGAGGGTCCTGCTTGGGCCCCACACCATATTCCACTGACAGTCGCGGAGTTATATGTTAATATCAAAAGACCAATCGAATCCTAACTCAGAGCATTCTGGCGGAAGCTTCAAGGTTACCCGAACTCAAATCATGTGAATGTACTCTATTATACAAATCAGGAATGTTTTATAAAAATACACAAAGTCATGGCCTTAAGGCCTTACAGTTATTCTTGAAAAGTATGGTTTACAAACAACGGCGCACTGGCCGACCACACATGAAAAACATTAAAAAGCCTTCGCTTGGCCTTCGAGGGCCGGCATAGCTTCAAAGTACTGCAACTCGCTATTTCCTGTTTGGCTCTCTAGCACCTACACAGGGACAATCCACCACAAGGGTAGCAAACAAGGTAACAGTCAGCTTTAGCTGACCAATTTATAATGAGCCTACCCCATACCCGGGGCAGTAGTAATCCTTCCTTGCATGCATATCAAGCAACCATAGATATATCACAAGAAGGTACAACTTAAGCACCATTCAATATCACAAACGTCTACATCAACTGCTAGACATTCCGTGCACTCAGGGCACATTATCGGTGTACCAGACTTTCTGGGTCCCACCACCATCCACAGTCCCACACTTGATGGTATACTTGAGCATTCCAGTCTTTCCGGCACGTGGCCTAAGACTCTCATTTTGCCAACGACGAAAGCCAGTTACTTTAGGCAATCTAGCCCGAACTACATAACACAGGTACAGTTCAGCCACAGCTCGTTGCTCAAATCGCCATGTCAACGCCGATGGTCCCAGCCATCATGGCAAACGATAAGACGCAGGTCATCCTCCCCTTTCCCGTTCGGCTCACTGGCCTTTCTTTAGCTGGGCTCTTTAAGCTCTCAGCTTCGACTGCCACCCACCAGTTCCCCAGGACCAGAGCCCGCAATCGACATACAATGGCACTCACAGCCATAGCTGGGCACCCAGGCTCACAACTCACCTGCTAGCCCCATGGTCTCCATGAGACAGGCCCTGCAAGTACAATACAATATGGGAGTTTCGCCAGCGATAGCCACTATTGTCCAGCGTTAACAACAGAACACTTCTTCTGTCTCCATACTCAATCATAACTGGAACATCCTTCCAACACACAACTATAGCATCCTGCAGTGCCAGAAAACTGGAATTCTATAGAGTAAAACTCATACAGAACTATCATCAGCGATACTCATTGTCACCAGGTGATATCCACAGTTATCCAAAAACCGTGGTATTTTCCTGGAGCGCATCCCCAGTACTTCCCGCTACTAACTTCACAGGCACAACCCTTCAGACTCCATAAACTACTTGTTTATACTCGAAGTCTTTTCTGACATGTAAATTAAAACATCATCAATCTAGACCAACCTGTTCGGATAAGCTTCACACTGCATGCCTATTCCGTACTGTGATTTTTGGATTCTATATGCAAAATTACTCGGGGATATCACGTATCAACCCATCGAAATTCCCTTCACTTTTCCACCTTTTGGTTGGGGATTCAATGCATGTGCAAAAGGGAGGACTTCACTTGTCCAAGAAGGAAGATTGTTACCCTCGGAATTCATTTCAGAGCCAATAGAAAGCTTTCTATCCAATTGGAAAGGAGCGCATTGCTTTCCTCTTCTCGGATCTTGCCTTAGGGCTTGATTCCGACCACGGGTTCTTCTTCTCCAAGCTCACAAAGTTCAGCTTCAACACTTAGCTCTTTCTTTCAAGAGGATAATGACAATGAGGAGAGAGAGGGAGAGGAGAGAAATGAAACTTCTCTCCACCTCTTCTCCGCTTAAGTATTCTCGGGATTACTCCCAACCACATGATCATTTCATCAAAAGAAAGCAAGAGCCACGATTCCAGTTGACCAGTCAATTAAAACGATATCATCGTACAATATTGGTTGTCGCATGGCGATATCGGCCATAGCCACTTTGACTCCAGTCAACCACCGCTCATCGGCCGCTTACTAGCCACCTGACACGTGTCTAGATATCACGTGGCGATATAGCCGCATGATACCCACTATCGCCACTCTGATAGCTCACTCAACGCTTCATCGAGTGTGTTGACTGTGTTGAGTGCGTCAGGTGCTATTGCCAGCGATACCCACAGTTGCCCGGTGATAGCCACCTTTGATTTCTATTTTCCAATTTTTGGGGTGTTACAAACCTCCCCTCCTTACAGAAATTTCGTCCCAAAATTTTATTCATCTGTATGTAAAAACAACAACAAATATGTTACAATATTATTTTACAAACAACTAGAGAAACTCATCGCGTATGGTTTGCTCACGCTCCCATGTCAATTCGTCTCGGCCACAATTGTCCCAACGGACTTAGACCATCCCGATTATCTTGTTTCGTAGCTGTCTGACCTCCGTATCCTCGATCTGAATGGGTCTAACCATCGTCGTCAGCCCACCATCGACCGGTACCTGATCATCAGCCACCACCTGCGTCGGCTCTTTCAAAGATTTCTGCAGCACTGATATGTGAAACACATCGTGCAAACCACTTAGCTCAATCGAAAGAGCTAATCAATAGGCAACTCTCCAATCCGCTCAACCACTTGAAATGGACCAAGATACCTCAAACTCAACTTTTTCAAGCGCCAAATCCTATACACGGCTTTGAATGGCTTTATCTTTCGATATACTCAATCGCCCACCGCAAACTTCGCGTTTCGGTGTTTGACATTATAGTACTTTGCCTGCCTATCCTGGGCTACCAATAGCCGCTCTCGTATAGTGCGTATAGTCGAATTTGCATCTTCGACTTGTTTACGCCTATACAACTTCGACTCGCCTGTTTCCGCCCAAGCTAAAGGAGTACGACACTTCCTACCGTATAGAGCTTTGAAAGGCGCCATCTGAATGCTAGCTTGATAGCTATTATTATAGGCGAACTCGATCATATAGAGATGGTCCTCCCACCTCTTCCCGGAATCCAAGGCGCATATCCGGAGCATATCCTCCATTGTCATGTTGGTCCTCTCGGTCTAACCATCCATTTATGGATGAAAGGCCGCATTGAAATTCAGTTGAGTACCCAACAACTAGTGGATTTGTCTCCAATCATTCGAAATAAAGCGCCCATCTCGGTCACTGATGATGCTACGAAGCACGTTGTGCAAACGTACTATATTGTCAACATACAACTTGGCCAGTTTTTCAACTAAATCATCCTTCTTGTTCGGTATGAAGTGTGATACCTTTGTCAATCGGTCAATGATCACCCACACGACATCGTTCCCACTCTGTGATCTCAGCAACCCATGCATGAAATCCATAGAGATATCATCGAACTTCCACATTGGAATTGGTAACGACTTCTGGAAACCTCCAGGCTTCTGACATTCAGCTTTTACTAAGGCACAAGTTTGACACTTTGCCATGTAAAGAGCTGTCTTTTTTCAAACCCGACCACCAGAACATTTTTTTCATGTCCTTGTACATCTTTGTGCTCCTTAGATGGATTGAGTATTTCATGAAATGTGTCTCATACATCAACTCCTTTCGTAGTTTACCCACATTCGGGACGTACAAACGATCATCTCTTCTCAAAAGACCGTCTTCCAAGGAGAATTGGGAATTTGACTCATCCACTTCATAGCATTGCGTACTCTCATCAAGTTTCGTTGCTCGTCGAACCCTATCCACGAGGTCATACTGCACCTCCGTCCAGTTCAAACACGCATTTGCAGTGGTATTCTTGTCAACACAAGAAATATCTAAGGCCTTCAACTCCTGGATCAGATGCTCGTCATGCATCTGCATCCAACTTGCCCTTACTGAAGTCTTATGACTCAAGGCATCTGCGACCACATTTCCCTTCCCGGGAGTGTAATGTATCTAGAAAGTGTAGTCCCTGTGAAACTCCATCCACCTTCTTTGTCGCATGTTCAGATCCTTATGATCTATTAAGTACTTAAGGCTCTTATAGTCCGTGAAGATATTGATTTTCATGCCATATAAGTAGTGACACCACAACTTAAGTGCAAAAATCACAGCCGCCAACTCCAAGTCATGGACTGGATAATTTCACTCATGCACTATCAACTGGCATGACCCATAAGCTATAATCTTTCTGAACTGAAGAAGAATGCAGCCTAAGCTGCTCCCTGAAGCATCACTATAAATCACATAGCCATCCGTACCGCATGGCGAACACAAGATACGTGTCATGGTAAAATGACTCTCTAACTCCTCAAAAGCTCGTGCGTACTCATGCGTCCAAACGAACTTCTGATCTTTCCTTATCAGTGTGGTGAGAGGTAAGCTATCCGCGAAAATTTCTTTACAAAGCGCCTATAGTAGCCAGCAAGTCCAAGGAAGCTCCTGACTTTTTCTACAGTAGACAGCACAGACTACTCCCATATCGCAACTATCTTCGTCGGATCCACCAAAATACCTTCTCCACTAACCACATGGATAAGAAAAGCTACCGACGACAGCCAAAACTCGCACTTTGATAACTTGACATAGATTTTATTTCTTCTCGGGGTATCCACAACCATCCTCAAGTAATTTGCATGATCTTCTTCTGATTGAGAGTACACCAGTATGTCTTCAATAAAGACGATCACAAATAGATCTAAGTACTCTCGAAAGGTTTGATGCATCAAGTCCATGAATACCGATGACACATTTGTTAGCCCAAACGACATTATAGTGAACTCATAGTGACCATAGTGTGTACCGAACGTTGTCTTTGGAATGTCGCATTCCCTAATCTGCAACTGGTAGTAGCCAGACTTTAAGTTTAGCTTCGAGTATACAGTTGAACCCACCAGCTGATCAAACAAGTCATCAATCTGTGGAATCAGATACTTGTTCTTTTCTGTCAGTTTGTTTAATTCTCGATAGTCAATGCATAAACGCAAGCTTCCGTCCTTCTTCTTCACAAAGAGGACCGGTGTACTACAAGGTGATATACTTGGATGTATATAGCCTTGCTCTAGTAATTCTTGTAATTGAACTTTCAATTCCGCCATCTCCTTTGGCGCTACTCGGTATGGTAAGCGGGCCACATGTTTCGCACCTGGCACTAACTCAATAGCAAAGTCAATCTCCCGCTGGGTGGTAACCCAGGGAGATCCTTAGGAAAAACATCTGCACAGTCTGATACAATAGGAACGTCACTCAAACTGGACTTCGGCTCAACAGCCTCCAACAGCGTGGAGAACAACTCTGCGCCCTTCCGAATAGCCTTTACTACTTGGAGAGCAGACATCAATATCTCGCTCGATCCTCACATACCAGCGAACTTAGTCTCTCGTTCGGTGTTCTGTTTCAGTGTGACTTCCTTCGAGTTGCAATCTATACAGGCATGCTGCTCCAAGAGCCACTCCATACCAAAGATTACATCAAACTCAGATATCGGCAGCACTGATGCTTCCAACCCAAAATCCTGACTTCCAATCCGTACCTCAAGACATCAAGACATATCTGCACGCATCACACATCTGTTAGGTAGCAACACCTTTACTCTATTTGTCGACATAAGAGTAGGCACTCTGATCCGCAATACAAAGTCGTCAGATAGAAACGAATGAGAAACACCTGTATCGAACAGTGCTCTCGCCGGATAGTCCTGAATAAGGACAAAGCCTATATGCAAACAATTCATACACAAGCAACGTACAAGGTACTAAGTATGGAAAGCAGTAAAAACTGTATTTTAACTCATAAATATTACGACGTCACTTTGTTTTATGGCCTCCTACTGGCCAAGATTGTACAACCTTGGTTGAGCTGGAGCATGTTGGGATGTAGTGGACTCCACCGCCTTTCCCTTCCTAGCGTAAGATGCTCCTGCTTTTTTCTCCATTTTTGGAGGGCCACTCCAACAGTCTCGGGCCATGTGTCCCACTATGCCACATGTGTAGCATGTGAGAGGACCTCGCCCTGATATTGCTCCAGAAGTAATTACAGATGGAGCTTGTCCAGAAGACTTGGACTTCTTCTTCCATCTCTGAAAATGCGATTTTGAGGAAGTCAGCACTTTGAACTCAGGCTTTGTCACAACCAAATACCTCTTTCCCTATACCCTCTTCATGTCCTTCTCTAACGAACAAGCCCTATTAACCAACACTTGAAACCCTTGGTTCATCAAACCCGAGAGCAGTAACCTCAGCTCATCCCGCAGTACCTCGTAGAACCTATTGGTATTACGCTCTTTGTCAGCAAAAATAGACCTTGCATATCATCCCAACCTGGTAAACTCATGCAAGTAGTTATCCACACTACCCTCGCCCTAAGTCAAATGCTAGAACTCATTTTCCATGGCAATCCGCTGCGACGATAGCAGATGCTTTGCCAAGAACAATCTCAAAAACTCCTCCATCGAGATCTCTGATAGTCGTCTGCCCATGAAGTGGTGTAACTCCAACTCATCCCACCAAAGCCGAGCCTCTCCTTCCAACAGGAAATTGGCCAAGGTGACCTTCTATCCCTCCCCTGTCTCTATTGTCGTCAATATCCTCTTAATGCGTGAAAGCCAATCATCTTCCTGCGTCGGGGATCCTGGACCCATGTACGTAGGAGTACTAAATCTCATGAAGTGCTTCACCTGCTATTCAGCCGCTTGCTTATCAACCAAAGCCTCAGCAGGCATTTGCCTAACAGCTATAAGCTTGTCTACACCAACCTGCTTGGGCACCATCGTAGGTCGCACCTGCTCAGTCGGCTGTGCATTTATCATTGCAAACACTGCCTCAACAACTAATCATACTATTTCCGTAGAAGGAGGAGGTGTTGGCATATCAGTTGGTGCCGCACTCTCAACAGAATGTTGGGGTTCAGACTGCCTCGCACCACTTCTAGTCACCTATAAGTATAAAATACACAATTTAGTGACTACTAAAAAGGCAAACAACGCCTATTAGGAACACGTAGGTTCCTCAAACATGTGTATTTTCATTCATAAGTGGACATTATTGAGTTTATTTTGTTATAATGGTAAGCACATTCGCATGCTCGTCACCCCTCAAAAGAATTCGACCACAAATTCGTAGAAGGAAGACTGAGACAAGTTGATACCAAATTATAATACCTCCATTTGTCGCATGAAATATAACAGAGGGTCCGGCCAGGACCCCACCCCATATTCCACCGACAGCCGACGAAGTTACATGTTAATATCAAAAGACCAATCGAATCCTAACTCAGAGCATTCTAGCTGAAGTTTCAAGGTTACCCGAACTCAAATCATGTGAACGACCACTATTATACAAATCCGGAATGTTTTACAAAAATACACAAAAGTCATGGCCTTAAGGCCTTACTGTTATGCTTGAAAAGTGTGGTTTACAAACATCGGCGTGCAGGCCGACCATACATGAAAAACATTAAAAAACCTTCGCTTGGCCTTTGAGGGCCGACATAGCATCAAAGGGCTATAACTCACTATTTCTCACTCGGCTCTCCAGCACCTACACATGGACAATCCACCACAAGGGTGGCAAACAAGGCAACAATCAACTTTAGCTGACAAATTTATAACGAGCCTACCCCATACCCGGGACAACAGTAATCCTTCCTACATGCATAACAACCAACCATAGATATATCATAAGAAGGTACAACTTAAGCACCATTCAATATCATAAACGTCTGCATCAACTGCTAGATGTTCCGTGCACTCAGGGCACATTATCGGTGTACCGGACTTCTCGGGTCCCACCACCATCCACATTCCCAGACTTGATGGTATACTTGAGCATTCTAGTCTTTCTGGCACGGGGCCTAAGACTCTCATTATGCCAATGACAAAAGCCAGTTACTTTAGGCAATCTAGCCCGAATGACATAACACGGGTACAGTTCAGCCATAGATCATTGCTCAAATCGCCATGTCAACGTCGATGGTCCCAACCATCATGGCGAACGATAAGATGCGGGTCAGCCTCCCCTTTCCCGTTCGGCTCACTGGCCTTTCTTTAGCTGGGTTCTTTAACCTCTCAGCTTCGGTTGCTGCCCACCAAGTCCCCAAGACCAGAGCCCACAATCAACACACAATGGCGCTCACGGCCATAGCTCGGCACCTAGGCTCACAACTCACTTGCTAGCCACACGGTATCCACGAGACAGGACCTACAAGTACAATACAATTTGGGAGCAATCGCAAGCGATAGCCACTATCGCCCAACATTAACAATAGAACACTTCTTCTATCTCTAGACTCAGTCATAACTGGAACATCCTTCCAGCACACAACTGCGGCATCCTGTAGTGCCAGAAAACTGGACTTCCATAGAGTACAGCTCACACAGAGCTATCGTCAGCGATACTCACTATCGCCAGGCGATATCTACAGTTATCCCAAAACCGTGGTATTTTCTGGGTATTTTCCTGTAGCGTATCCCCAGTACTTCCTGCTATTGACTTTACAGGCACAATCCTTCAGATTCCATAAACTACCCATTTATACTCAGAGGCTTCTTCGACACGCAAATTAAAACATCACCAATCCAGACCAACCTGTCCGGATGGGCTTCACACAACATTCCTATTCCGTACTACGATTTCTGGATTATATATGCAAAATTACCCGGGGATATCACGTATCAACCCATCAGAATTCCATTCACTTTTCTACATTTTGGTGGGGGATTCCATGCATATGCAAAAGGGAGGACTTCACTTGTCCAAGAAGGAAGATCGTTACCCTCAGAATTCATTTCAGAGCCATTAGAAAGCTTTATATCCGGTTGGAAAGGAGCGCCTCGCTTTCTTCTTCTCGGATCCTGCCTTAGTTCTCGATTCCGACCATGAGATCTTCTTCTCCAAGCTTACAAAGTTTAGCTCCAGCCCTTAGCTCTTTCTTTCAAGAGGATAATGAAAATGAGGAGAGAGAGGGAGAGAAGAGAAATGAAACTTCTCTCCACCTCTTCTCTGCTTAAGTGGTCTTGGGATTAGTCCCAACAACAAGATCATTTCATCAAAAGAAATCAAAGGACACAATTCCAGTTGACCAGTCAATTAAAATAATATCACCACACGATATCGGCTATCGCCTGGAGATATCGGCCATAGCCGCATTGACTCCAGTCAACCACCGCTCATCAGCCACTTACTGGCCATCCGACACGTGTCTAGATGCCACGTGGCGATACCGCCGCGTGATACCCACTATTGCCACTCCGATAGCCCACTCAACGCTTCGTCGAGTGTGTTGAGTGCGTCGAGTGCTATCGCTAGCGATACCAACTGTCGTCTGGCGATAGCCACGTTGATTTTTGTTTTCTAGTTTTTGGGGTGTTACAGCTTCACTACCAGAGCACTTATGGGCCGAAGCAGTCAAAACAGCTTGCCACATGCAAAACAGAGCATTAATCAACATAATCCATTGTAAGACTACCTACGAACTGTTGAAAGGCAAAAAACCGAATGTGTCCTACTTTACGATATTTGGCAGTAAATGATTCGTACTTGACAATGAGAAGTATTATCCTATGAAGTTTAGTGAAAAGTATTTTGAAGGTATTTTCATATAATATAGTAGCCATAGTAAGGCATATAGTATATTTAATAAGAAAACCCTCTTGGTAGAAGAGTCTATAAATGTTGTATTTGATAAGACAAACAAGCTTCATAGCAGCTTGTCTAGTGTTGGCGTAGATGCAGGTGCCAGGTTAAAGGAACTAAGCTTGGAGGAAGCGGTCAAGGAAGATTCCCAAGCTCTGTCAAGGTCGTTGATCCAAGTGTGGTGGATGAAGAACTACTAGTTGAAGAACTACTTCAACCTATAGGAGATGCAACAGATATGACAGAACCTGCTGGTGGGAGAGGAAGAAATCTAGTATTCAGACACCTAAGAGATCACCCTATTGATCTGATCATTGGAGAGCCAGGTGATGGTTAAAATTCACGCTAGAGCGCGATTCTAAATCGATAAGCCAAGTGTACCTATCGTTCTAGAGTATATGATCAAGTGTCACATTAGACTCGGGGCCTGTTGACTACTTCTACTCATGCAAATTAATATTATTTTATCGGTAAAAAAGATTAAATAAAACTAAATGAAAACAAAGGAATAAAATATAGCACTTGATCTAGACTCTCTTTGAAATAAAATAAACTATACATAAAATTCAAGCTTCTAATCTACCTACTTCGACCGTGGAGGTTGCCAAATTACAAAAGCGCCTCTCTCGAGAATACGCTGTCGACTAAACTTAGGTTGATCGATTAATACCTCTCGGACAATCGAAACCCCTAAGCTTGATTTATGCGCTGAACCCCACTAATGGATTTTACTCCAATCCAGAAGATCCATGTCATCCACTCTCGAGGATAACATGTGAATCCCTCTACCTTTGAGTGATATACTCGTATCCACAACCTCTCGATAAATCTAAGATACAGATCTAAAATCAAAATCAAAGATAAATTGAAGCAGAAATAATAGAGAGCTTGAAAGAGAAGTTTATTTTATTCTAAGATCATCATGATCAAGTGCTTATTTAAAATTAGCTACTTAACATAATATAAAAACTACATAAGAAGAGAGACATGAAAATAAAAGTGCTTGAATTAAACTTGATGCAAATCTAAACTATGAAATTGAAATTACAATAAAGAAATGCAAGAACAAGTGGAAATAAACTACTAAAACTTCCTAAACTCTACTCCTACATGACTCCCTAGATGACCCTTAGCTCCTGGCTCAATCTGGAATTTATAGAAAATTTTCTAGAGAGTCACGCCCCTCGATCACACCTGTGTGACTAGGGGGCGTGTAAGGTGCGGAACCATCCTCTTGAAAGCCCAAGAACGTTGGGAGAAAACTGCCCAAATTCGTCGTTCTGCAGGTCACGCCTCTAGGTCACACCCGTGACCTAGGGCATGTCTTTACTATTACTGGAAATGGCGGGATTTAAATTTTGTAGTTGCGGGAAGTCATGGACCTTGAAAGATATGGTACCTAAACACCTAGAGGGGGGGGGGGGGGGGTGAATAGGTGACCTAATCCTTTTTGAGCTTTAATGACAGCAATCAGTTATATCACAGATTACTAACTATTTTATCACAGCAAAACACAAAGCATACACAGCAAATCACAACACAGCACAGCAGACACAGTGGTTTATAGTGGCTCCCCAAGATATGGGTACATCCACTTTCCCCCTTCGCCTATCTAGTAGTGTACTAGATTCAGCCAAACTCCTCCACTGTCTCAGAACTCAAATTGGTTCCTACACCTCAGGCCCAAAGCCTTACAACTCAGCTTTATCCCAAAGCCTACACTCAGCCACAAATGCCTACACTCAGCCACTCAGGCCTACACTCAGCAACTCAAGGCCTACACTCAGAGATAACAATCTCCTACACTCAGGCCAAAGGCCCTACCCTCAGCCCTTATAATTATAGGCTTACAATTCACTCAGATCCAAAGGATCCTACAAGATAAAAATAATTATAGAAATAATAACTCAACAACTCTGTAACAAGAGAGGGGAGTTGAGAGTTTCTTGATGAGTTCTTGGAAGAACTCGGTTGGATACAATCTGACTTAGCTTTCTTCAAAGCTTCTTGAAAATAGAACTGAATAAGATTGTCTCCTTCTGCAGTTGATCCTTGACCTCTGCCACTTAGAATTCAGAATGAATCTGAACCCTTCTTCTCAGCCTAGTTCCAGAGGCTGATTTCTTAGATGGAGCCCTCTCTCTCCAACTTCTTAGATATGCACTTGAACTGCAAGATCTTCTTGATTTGATACTCTGTGTACCACTTTAATAACTTGTTCTTCAACAACGTGATCAACCAGTTTCTGTAAACTGTAAGTGCCTATTTATAGGCCTTCTTCATGGTAACCGGCTGGTCCGGTTCATAACTGTCTTCTGACATCTCTGACAGGTGCTGTAGACCGGCTGGAACAGCAGCTGTCAGGTCATCCAGTCATTCCTTGAAAATCTCTAACTGTCTGAAAGTGTCGAGACTTTCTGTCTTTAAGTGTCGACACTTATAGTCCAAGTGTCGACACATGCTGTGTAAGTGTCGACACAAGTCTACAAGGTGTCGACACAACTCCTTGTATGTCTCGACACAGATTCTTCTTCAGGTGTCGACACTGAAATTGAGTGTCTACACAAGTACTTGATCTTCTATCTTTAGCTGTATTCTTCTAAGTGTCGACACATCTCGTTTGTGTCGACACATCTTTTTGTGTTGAATCTATTAAGTGTCGACACTGCTTCTTGGTGTCGACACATAGTCTTCTATGTTGATACTTGCTAAGTGTCGACACAGCTCCTTGTGTCGACACTTGATTCTTCTGTTGAGACTTCAGCTGAGTGTCGACACATTCCCTTAGTGTCGACACTTGTACTTAGAATATTTTGGAGATAATTCTGTTCTTTGCTAAGTGTCGACACAGCTCCTTGTGTCGACACTTTCTTCAAGTGTAGAGTCTTCAGCTGAGTGTCGACACATTGTTCTAGGTGTCGACACTTACTTCATGTGTTGACTCTTCTGTTGAGTGTCGACACTTTGTTTTTGGTGTCGACACTTTCTTCAAGTGCTGACTCTTCTTGTTGTGTCGACACATTGTTCTGGGTGTCGACACTTTAACTTAGTCTCTGCTGTCTTTTGCTGAGTGTCGACACAGCTCCAAGTGTCGACACTTTCTGATGTAGACACAGCTTTACTGGGTGTCGACACAGCTCCTTGTGTCGACACTTTCTGTCTGCACTTTTCTTCACTGAGTGTCGACACAGCTCCTTGTGTCGACACTTTCTGTCTGGTGTCGACTCTGCATCCCAGGTGTCGACACAATGACTCCAAGTGTCGACACTGCTTGTCTGGGTGTCGACACAAGCCTTCTTAAGTGTCGACACTTTCCCTCTGGGTGTCGACACATGGACTTAGAAACTTTTTGCTTCAGTCCAGTGATTACTTAACCTGCACAAGTAAACTCAACATACATCAAATACATTATGATGTATATCATTGAGTTGGGTGAGGCTTCTTCAAATCAGGTACATTTAACCAATGTACCCAACAATCTCCCCCTATTTGGAGAAGTCATAACCCTTAGTCAATGATATACACCATTCATAATTAAAAATTACAAAGTGATGTAAAGCAGGATAAAGTACAGTAGGGTAAACATAACATGTATAAATCACACATGTATACACATACATCAACACAGAACAATTAAGAAATAGACATATTCACAGAACAAACATGAATTATATTGATCATATATTGTTCTAACATTTGTCTTATACATTCTCAGTAGTTTACAAAAATGTTTTACATTCAAAAGATTACAAAATAATCTTCAAGTAAATTCTTAATCTATTTCTGGTCAGGTTCCTTGATAACTATTCCCTTGCCAGGTTGGACTTGAGCTTTGACAGGGACATCAACAGTTTCAGCATCAGCAGGCTTCTTGCCTTTTAGATCTTTCTTTTTGAGCTCTTCAGCTTTGATCTTCTGCCTCTCAAAATAGTGATATGGCTTAGGAAAGTACTTGCTAGGCTCCACTGCAGTAGGAGGTAGCTTTCCCATCTTTGCCTTCCTTCTGTATTGAACAATGGCTTCTTGTCTGATCTCATGTTTCCTCCATTCAGCTTCAGAAAACCATTTGTTCCTGTCATGAGTATTGTCCTTGGCAGCTTTCCAGGCAGTTAATATTATATTCCTAGAGGTAGGGCTCCACTGTTCAAAGTCTGGCCTTTGTTCTGCTTGTTCTCTAAACCTCTTCTTAGACAACCTTGTCTCTTCCTCCTTCTGTAATGCCTCTTGCATGGCTTCAGTAATAGGTTGAACCACTTTATCCAGAATAACATTAGACTTCCCTTCAGTTGGGCTATACATATGATGAATATCAGCTTGCACCATGTCAAAATCTAGTGGAGGATATATCACTTGAGCTACCTCTGGTTGCTCACCTCAAAGATATGCAGTTTGAATCCCAAATTTAGCAACATTGTCATCATCACAGAGTGGAGGATAGCACAGTGTAGCTCTGATGGAATTAGATATCCATTTGGCATGGTCAGAGCTAGCTTTGACTAAAACTCTCTCCCCCTTTATGACTTCTCGAGCCATATGATCTCTGACATCATCCTTTTGAAATCGGATTTGACTATCCAAGTATCTCACTCCATCTTTAAAGAATGGTTTGAGCTTTTGAAGTTGATCAGATATAGCTTTCTGGGAGGCTTGGATAGCAGTCTTTACAGCAGTAATTTCTTCTTGAAAGGCTTTGTCAAATTCAGCTTTGATAGTAGCAGAAGATGTAGAAGGATCATCAGCCTTGTTCTTCAACTCAGTGACTATAGCATTATGAGAAGCAGTCAAGTTGTCATTCATCCTTAGTTGATTTTCAAGAACATATCCTTGTTTCAATGCTATATCATCCACTTGGGCTTTGATCTTCTCCTGGTGTGTTGCCAAGTACACCACTGCATTTCCACCTTTGTGGAAGCATTCAGTCATTTCTTTCTTGTTAAGGTTCATCTCAAACCTTATAGACTTTATATCTTGGGCCAGATCAAATTGTAATGACTTTTGCCCTTCATCAACATACTTTTCTATTGCCTGTCTTTGCTCATCTAACTTTATCTGTAGTGCAACCATTAAAGCACTATAATCAGCAGTTGGAGCTTGCTGAACTATAGGCTGTGGTGCAATTGATTGTAAAGCCTTTTTATAACTTTGGCTTCTCCTCTTGAATACATAGAGTTTCTTTTGTTTAGCCCGTGCTGCCTCCTCATCTTCAGACTCTGAGGAGCTGGCTATGTCAACCCTATCCTTAGAGCTTTGAGGCTTCTCAGGTTGTTGCCTTATAGGCTCTTCCAGAACTGGCATTTGCTCCCCCTCAGCAGCAGTATGACCTTTTTCAGCAGCATCCTTGTCCATGTCAAAATCTTGTTGGTCTAGATTTAGGAATAAATCCTCCATGGTGTATTCTGGTGGTGAAGAAGCTGGAGAAGTTCTTAGTTCTTCAACCACAGGATCAGGAATTACTGGAACAGCAGATGTGTCTTCTATAACAACATCTGGAGCTTGACTAGGCAGCTGAGTTTGCTGAGGAACATCAGACAAATCAACATCTTCTATAAGATATTCTAAAGTATTTAGGTCAGTGAGTACCTCTTGTATGATGGTGGTGGCTTGCTCACTTTCCAGTGTAGATGGTGCTTCTACAACTGGAGGCTCCCCCTTGCTTTGATCCCTGTGGATGGGGCTAGCTTGTGGTAGCTCCCCCTGGATCTCTGCATCAGCTGGAGGAGCAGGAGACTTTACTGCAGGCTCTTCCTCTTGGTCATCTGGAGTGAAAACAACTTGTTCTTCACTTTCAGAACTACTAGTGGACTCTTGTGCCACTGGAGTAGTTTTTCTCTTTTTCTTTGGAGGAATCTCCTTCTCAGTAACTGTCTTCTCTGGGGTTGGCATTTCCTTGGACAACACCCTGTCCCATCTAGAAAAGATCCTTAGATCCATCTTCCTCATGTGGTTTATCTTGCTGCCTGCAGCAGTACTCATTACCTCTGGTATCACACCAGCAAGGTAGAGACTTAAGATTCTTCCCAGGTTGGGCATCTTCAGACTTTCCTTAATCTTGTCAAACACTATAACTGACCAATCAGTTCTTATAGTGAAGATAATTCTTGTCATTATATTGAACATGGAGGCAGACACTCTATCATGCCCTCCTGGCTTACTGAGTAAGACCTTTCCCACTATATCAGATAGGAATTTGCCTTGGCTGTTCATGCCCTTCCTGTTAAACACAGAGCCTATCTTCATTTTTGGATCAAGTCCACACCAGGTTAGAGCTTCCCTGGTCCTTGAAGCTGTAACTTCTTCTTCTTCTTGAGTTTTTGGAAGCTGTAGAATCTTCCTCAGACTTTTGGGGGATACCTTAACCCTTGAACCATGAACTCTGGATTTGATTTTGTATCCAGATTCATCTATCTGAGCTCCATTAAGGAATTCAAGCACCTCCTTCTTCCATATCTTAGTTGGGTCAGACACTAGATATTCTAGTCCAGAATCGGCGACTAGGGTTACGACCGACTTGATTTCTTGATCTGCATCGTCGAACGCGCCGCGCACTAGCTCATATCCTTCATTAACGTTCTCCTCAAGCTTTGGCGCCATTAGGGTTTGTAGAATTTGTCTTTAGAAAAGAGAGGTGTCGACACAGAAGTTTGAGTCTCGAAACTGTGAAAGCGTGTCGACAAACAAAGACAGAACCCTATTTATACCTTTCTGATTTTGAAGATGAACAGGCGGGACAGCTAACTTAAAATGTGTCGACACTGGCAATAAGTGTCGACACTGACTTATAATGTCTCGACACACATGTGTCGACACAAGTTTAGTCACAGATTTTATGTGTCGACACTTGGTTATGTGTCGACACAACATAACTCGACACATTGTCGAGACTTTACTTAGAAAATTCTGAGTAAAACATAAGTGTCGACACCACTTTGGATGTGTCGACACCTACTGGACATGTGTCGACACTAACATTCTGAAGTGTCGACACCAACATCCTAGATGTGTCGACACCTTTTTCCTGAAGTATCGACACCACTATTCTGTGTCGACATAGACTTATCTATGTGTCGACATCTTTTTACTTAACCAATTTTAATTCTGTAAACTTATTCTAAGTTTATCATTCCTAGTTCAATTTTGAATCTATTGAACTTAGCTTCTTCTAGGGGCTTAGTAAACATATCAGCTATTTGATTATCAGTTTTAACATATTCTAATAAAATATCTTCTCTTTCTACATGCTCCCTAAGAAAATGATATTTAATCTCAATATGTTTTGTTCTACTATGAGATACAGGGTTATTAGCTATTGAAATAACACTTGTAGAATCACAGAAAAGTGGAGTTCTACTTACCTGAAATCCATAGTCCTCTAGCTGATGTTGAATCCACAGAAGTTGAGCACAGCAACTTCCTACAGCCACATAATCTGACTCAGCTGTGGAGATAGCCACACTGGTTTGCTTTTTGCTACTCCATGAAATTAGTCTCCCACCTAGGAATTGATAGGTTCCAGTAGTGCTCTTTCTATCCTCTTTGCATCCTGCAAAGTCTGCATCTGAATAACCTGTTAGATCAAAATCTCCATTCCTAGGGTACCAGAGGCCTAGATAGGGAGTGCCTTTTAGATATCTCAATATTCTTTTGACTGCTGTCAAATGAGACTCTTTAGGGCAGGCTTGATACCTGACACAAACACATGTAGCATACATGATGTCAGGTCTACTAGCAGTCAAGTATAATAGGGAGCCAACTATCCCTCTATACAAGGTTTCATCTACAGGTTTCCCTGCATCATCCTTGCTAAGAGACATACTTGACCCCATAGGAGTCTTCATGGTACTGGATGAATCCATACCATACTTCCTTATGAGTTCTAGGGTGAACTTGGACTGACATATGGATAAACCACTTTCAGTCTGTTTAACTTGGAGACCCAAGAAAAACTTCAGCTCTCCCATACTACTCATCTCAAACTGACCTTGCATCAGTTTTGCAAACTTTTTGCAAAAGCTGCTTTCAGTAGACCCAAATATAATGTCATCTACATATATTTGGACTAGTATGACTTTGCCTCTAGATTCCCTAAGGAATAGAGTCTTATCTATTTTCCCCCTTGAGAACTTGTTCTCAATGAGGAAACTAGATAGGGTTTCATACCAAGCCCTAGGGGCTTGCTTTAACCCATATAAAGCTTTCCTAAGTCTATAGACATGATGAGGTAGAGTTGGATCAACAAAACCTGAAGGCTATTCCACATAGACTTCTTCCTTAAGATTACCATTTAGGAATGCTGACTTGACATCCATCTGGTAAACCTTGAATCCTTGATAGGTTGCATAGGCCAAGAACATCCTTATGGCTTCCAGTCTGGATACTGGAGCAAAGGTTTGATTAAAGTCAATACCTTCTTCTTGCCTATATCCTTTAGCAACCAGTCTAGCCTTATTCTTAATGATGACCCCTTGTTCATCCATCTTATTCCTGTAGATCCACTTAGTTCCTATTACATTGTGGTCTTTAGGTTTAGGAACAAGTTTCCAGACCTTGCACCTCTTGAACTGATTAAGCTCTTCTTGTATTGCTTCAGTCCATTGTGGATCTTGTATTGCTTCTTCAAATTTCTTAGGTTCAACTTGAGACAGAAAGCTGGAGTAGATTGCTGCATTTATGTATCTGCTCCTGATTTGTACTCCTTGTCTTGGATCTCCAATAATTTGCTCTACTGGATGATCTCTTAGATGCCTGTTGGCTGGAGGCATCCTAACTTCTGGTTGAACCTCTTCAGCATCTCCATCATGCTGTACTCCTTGTATTTCTTCAGCAATTGGCACATGTAGTTCTCCCCCTGGACAACAGCTACTGTCTTCTACTTGCTGTCTTGCAGTAGGTACTTCTTATATAGTTAGCTTGTCCATTTTCTTTGTTAAACCTGTGGGGCTGCATACACTACTAGACAACTCATTGTTAATAAGTTTAGTCTCATCAAAAACTACATACACAGATTCTTCTACAACTTGTGTAGTCAAGTTGTAGACTCTATAAGCCTTACTATTATTGCTGTACCAAACAAAAATTCCCTCTTGGGACTTGGCAGCAAACTTAGTTAAGTAAGACTTCCCATTGTTAAGTATGAAGCATTTGCAACCAAAGATCCTGAAGTAGGATAGGTTTGGTTTCCTGCCTTTCACAACTTCATAGGGGGTCTTGTTTAGCCCTTTAGTGATGGTAGCCCTATTTATAACATGGCATGCAGTGTTAACTGCTTCAGCCCAGAAATACTCTGGCAGTGATGTATCACTTAATAGGGTCCTACCAGCCTCTATCAAGTTCCTATTTTTCCTCTCAGCAATGTCATTTTGCTGAGGTGTTCTAGGTGAAGAGAATTCTTGAAATATCCCAAAATATTCATATAGTTTTGTCATTCTATCAGACTGAAATTCAGTACCATGGTCACGTCTAATCTTGACCACTGTACTGTTTAGTTCATTCTGAATTTGTTTGACAAAGTTATGGAAGACACTAGGTGTTTCAGATTTCTGTCTTAAGAACACCCAGGAAAACCTTGAGTAGTCATCTACAACTACAAAGGTATAGACCTTCCTACCTAAGCTGTGAACTGGCATTGGACCAAAAAGATCCATATGCAAGAGGTATAAACACCTCACAACATCTTTGTTTTCTATGCTTCTAAAGGTGGATTTAGTCTGCTTGCCTTTTTGACAAGCTGAGCAAATACCATCTTTAACACACTTAACTTGAGGACCATTCCTCACTAACTCTTTGCTAAAGAGTTTGCTAATAGTCTTGTAGTTAAGATGAGCAAGCCTCTTGTGCCATTTGACACAATGAGAGACTGTCTCATCAGCTACAAGACAAACTGGAGAACCATTGTTCTCAACCATAATGTCTAGGCAGTAGACATTCCTCTTCCTATAACCAGTAAAAATGATCTCTTGATCACTTGACCTCTTGATATGACAACCATTTTTAACAAATGAGATGTCATACCCTACATCACTTAGTTGACTTATACTTATTAGGTTGTGTTTCAACCCTTTAACATAAGCCACTTGAGTAATGGTAACTAAGTTGCTAGAAATGTTACCAAACCCTTTGATGATTCCTTTTTCAGAACCACCAAGGGTGACTTTTGGACCATCTTTTATTGGAATGTAGTCCTTTAGTAGTCCTCTAGTTCCAGTCATATGTCTGGAACATCCACTGTCCAAGTACCATGTTGGGGTATGACCACTTGGACTCACCTGCAAAACAGATTAATGAACCTTAGAACCCAAAGAATTCTTGGGTCCTTGGTACTTGTTAGTTTGCAATCTGACAAAGCTACCCACTGGCTTTCCAGGCAGGTAGTTTGGTACTCACTTTGGCACTAACATTGTGCCAACAGTCCACTGCAAAATGGCCAACTTTGCCACAGCACCAACATTCAAACTTATTGTACCTTTGCTTAGGTACTGCCTTGGTTGTCTTGTCTACAACAGGCTTGTTGAATGTTGGGGCTTTGCCCTTGAACTTAGACTTGGACTGCTCAGTCCCTGCAGGTCTAATAAAGCCCAGTCTAGCCTTGCCTTTATGATGAACAAATTCATCAATTAAAGGTAGCACTGATTTAGGTTTAGAAAACCTAGCAACAAGATCTCTCTCTTTCTGAAGATTTATCTCCAGACTCTTGATTTGATCATTCTTAAAGGTGATAGTGCCCATCTGAATCACTGTTATGTGTTTCAGCCTGGCTATTTCATTAAGCTTTTGATCAAATTGCTTCTCAGAATCTGTTGCAGCAGCTTTAAGATCAGCAATTTCCTTTGCCTGACTTTTGGCAAGGGACTTGCTTTTCTTGTAAGCTTGCAACAACACTTTATATTCATCTATAAGCTGATGAATATCATCCTCAGACTCAGATACATTCTCATCACTTGATGAAGAAGAATCTGAATCTGAACTAGAACAAGAAACTGAACTTGAACTTGCACCTTGTACCTTACTGGGTCCTGGCTGCTCCAGGATTTTGGCACACTCTGTCAAAGCCATTAGCCCTTGGCAATGACTGTCTTCTTGTTCATAAATAGACTCCATGATCTGCATGAATTCTTCTTCTTCTTCTTCAGCAAACAGCCCTATGTAGGCCTCAGACTCAGTTTCTGAAGAAGAGATATCTGATAGAGTCTTCTCCTTCTTGGCAACAAAAGACTTCTCTTTCTTGCCTTTGAAGTGAGGCTTTTTCCTGTCACCAGATTCCTTTCTCTTCTCTGGACAATCTGCAATAACATGGCCCTGTCTACTGCAGCAATATCACACCATCTTTGAACCAGTTGCCTTGCTTGACTTTGTCCTCTTCCTGTCTCTCTTTGAAGGCTTTTTCTCCTGATACAAGACTTACTTTCCCTTTGAAGTAGAAGGTCTTGACCTCCACTGTTTCTTCTTCAAGAATTTCTGAAAGTGTCTGGTGAAGGCAGCAAAGTCTTCATCACTTTCACTGCTTTCAGACTTGGTGCTGACTGACTCATCTGACTCTGATTCAGCTACCTCTAGAGGTGGAGTTGATGACTTATTCCTGCACTTCCTGGAGGCTTCTGTCTTGAAGGCTACTGTTCTTTCCTTGTGTTCAATTCTTGTTGATTTCTCCTCCTCTTTTCTCACTATCAACTGCATCTCATATGACAATAACTTGCCAAACAGTGTAGGAGGAGGAATTTCCCCCAACTTAGCCATTTCTCTTATGGCACAGATCTTGGTGTCCCAATCTTTGGTTAGGGACCTTAGGAACTTGTCATTTAGTTCATAGTTACTGAACTCTCTTCCATAAGACATGAGTTCATTCACTATTCTGTAGAACTTCTTATAGCACTCAGTTATGCTATCACCTTTTCCTTGTCTAAAACTCTCATACTCCTGATTTAGCAAGGATTTTCTATCTTGTCTAACATCTTCAGATCCCTCCATATACACAATAAGAGTGTCCCACATCTCTTTGGCTGTCTTGCAGTATATAAGATTCTGAAAAGTTGCATCATCAATGACACTCACTATTATGTTTTGTGCCCTCTTGTCCATGGTGGCTAGGACAATCTCATCCTTAGTCATTTCAGAGAAATCCTTTGGAGTTCTCTGATTTGCATCTAGAACAGATATCTTCATGGGCACATAAGGCCCTTCCTTTACTGTGATGTAGATTCTAGGGTCTGAGGCCTCCATAAACAGCCTTACCCTTTCCTTCCAGATCCCAAAGATTTCCTTTCTACATATGGGCAATTTCATGGAACCCAATTCCTTGTGATTTTCAGAGGAACCCATGGTTCTTGATTTTCTTGAATTTCTTGAATCTATATTTTGCCTTACACTGAATCTGCCAAATATGATCTCCTCAGACTGTTAGTCCTTTTTGAGGAACCTTCCTCTGATACCACTTGAAAGATATGGTACCTAAACACCTAGAGGGGGGGGGGGTGAATATGTGACCTAATCCTTTTTGAGCTTTAATGACAGCAATCAGTTATATCACAGATTACTAACTATTTTATCACAGCAAAACACAAAGCATACACAGCAAATCACAACACAGCACAGCAGACACAGTGGTTTATAGTGGTTACCCAAGATATGGGTACATCCACTTTCCCCCTTCGCCTATCTAGTAGTGTACTAGATTCGGCCAAACTCCTCCACTGTCTCAGAACCCAAATTGGTTCCTACACCTCAGGCCCAAAGCCTTATAACTCAGCTTTATCCCAAAGCCTACACTCAGCCACAAAGGCCTACACTCAGCCACCCAGGCCTACACTCAGCCACTCAAGGCCTACACTCAGAGATAACAATCTCCTACACTCAGGCCAAAGGCCCTACCCTCAACCTTTATAATTATAGGCTTACAATTCACTCAGATCCAAAGGATCCTACAAGATAAAAATGATTATAGAAATAATAACTCAACAACTCTGTAACAAGAGAGGGGAGTTGAGAGTTTCTTGATGAGTTCTTGGAAGAACTCGGCTGGATACAATCTGACTTAGCTTTCTTCAAAGCTTCTTGAAAATAGAACTGAATAAGATTGTCTCCTTCTGCAGTTGATCCTTGACCTCTGCCACTTAGAATTCAGAATGAATCTGAACCCTTCTTCTCAGCCTAGTTCCAGAGGCTGATTTCTTGGATGGAGCCCTCTCTCTCCAACTTCTTAGATCTGCACTTGAACTGCAAGATCTTCTTGATTTGATACTCTGTGTACCACTTTAATAACTTGTTCTTCAACAACGTGATCAACCAGTTTCTGTAAACTGTAAGTGCCTATTTATAGGCCTTCTTCATGGTAACCGGCTGGTCCGGTTCGTAACTGTCTTCTGACATCTCTGACAGGTGCTGTAGACCGGCTGGAACGGCAGCTGTCAGGTCATCCAGTCATTCCTTGAAAATCTCTAACTGTCTGAAAGTGTCGAGACTTTCTGTCTTTAAGTGTCGACACTTATAGTCCAAGTGTCGACACATGCTGTGTAAGTGTCGACACAAGTCTACAAGGTGTCGACACAACTCCTTGTATGTCTCGACACAGATTCTTCTTCAGGTGTCGACACTGAAATTGAGTGTCGACACAAGTACTTGATCTTCTATCTTTAGCTGTATTCTTCTAAGTGTCGACACATCTCCTTTGTGTCGACACATCTTTTTGTGTTGAATCTGTTAAGTGTCGACACTGCTTCTTGGTGTCGACACATAGTCTTCTATGTTGATACTTGCTAAGTGTCGACACAGCTTCTTGTGTCGACACTTGATTCTTTTGTTGAGACTTCAGCTGAGTGTCGACACATTCCCTTAGTGTCGACACTTGTACTTAGAATATTTTGGAGATAATTCTGTTCTTTGCTAAGTGTCGACACAGCTCCTTGTGTCGACACTTTCTTCAAGTGTAGAGTCTTCAGCTGAGTGTCGACACATTGTTCTAGGTGTCGACACTTACTTCATGTGTTGACTCTTCTGTTGAGTGTCGACACTTTGTTTTTGGTGTCGACACTTTCTTCAAGTGCTGACTCTTATTGTTGTGTCGACACATTGTTCTAGGTGTCGACACTTTAACTTAGTCTCTGCTGTCTTTTGCTGAGTGTCGACACAGCTCCAAGTGTCGACATTTTCTGATGTAGACACAGCTTTATTGGGTGTCGACACAGCTCCTTGTGTCGACACTTTCTGTCTGCACTTTTCTTCACTGAGTGTCGACACAGCTCCTTGTGTCGACACTTTCTGTCTGGTGTCGACTCTGCATCCCAGGTGTCGACACAATGACTCCAAGTGTCGACACTGCTTGTATGGGTGTCGACACAAGCCTTCTTAAGTGTCGACACTTTCCCTCTGGGTGTCGACACATGGACTTAGAAACTTTTTGCTTCAGTCCAGTGATTACTTAACCTGCACAAGTAAACTCAACATACATCAAATACATTATGATGTATATCATTGAGTTGGGTGAGACTTCTTCAAATCAGGTACATTTAACCAATGTACCCAACAGACCTAGGTCATGCCCGTGACCTAGGGCATGTAGGCTTGAAACTGACTGGATCTGAAACTGGCTTTATAATGCGCGACACGCCTGTAAGTCACGCCTGTTGGTCATGCCTGTAACTTGAGGGTCATGCCCATGTCCAAGGCGTGTAACTTTAATTCGCCGTGGAAATGTGATCTAGAGGTCCTAGAGTGGTCACGCCTGCTGGTCACGCCCGTGACTTGAGGGTCACGCCTGTGACTTGAGGGTCACGCCCGTGACCTAGGCATGTAAAATGTCATTTTTCCAGATATCTTCAGTTTCCTCTCCTGATCAGTCCTACAAGCTCCAAATTGTTATTGGCAGCCCAAATTATCCTGAAATAAAAAAATAAAGTATTTTAATAATAATATTAAAAAAAACTAACTAGAAATTAATTAATTATTAAATAAAAATAATAAAAAATAATTATAAATATTGACTTCTCAAATACTTTCATACTTAAGCTTTTGCTATTCCAGAACAAAACTATGAGAAGTATTTATAAGAAATTGGTATAATTTTTAATTAAACTAAAAATTTATTAAATCAAAAAAAGTTAAAAATAAATTTTAGGGATTCAAAATTTAAGTCCTAAAATATGAAATTAAAATGTGAAGAGCCAAATATATTTAGCAAAAGTTTCTCATATAGATTAATTACACTTCAAAATTAAGTAGTTAGCAAAAAAAGCTAGATTTAAAATTATTAACATTTTTTACCTAAAAAGAGACTTAAAAGAAAATTCAAACTATTACTTATGTTCTCTTAGTATTTTAATTTACATCTAAGACAAATTTTTAGGATTTGGAGATTAGGAAATTAAAGAGGCTTTTGATTGGAGGTGATGAATTTTATCCTCTCACCCCACATAATTTTCTATTTCTTTTTGATATTTGCATATGTTTACCAAGAAAATGATGGATTTTATTCTCTCATTTTTCATGATATACGAACAAAAATTTTTTTTCTTCAAATAACAACAAAATAATTAGGAGTAATGAATTTTATCCTCTTACTCCATCTTTTTATTTTTGGGGTTGTATATGCGTACCAATGATTACTTGATTCCCATGACATATGATCTAACCAAAAAGGAAAAGTTGCATATGCGTACTAAGGGATAATGAATTTTATCCTCTTATCCCCATGACATATGATATAACAAGAAAATAAAAAAACAAAGGGAAAGGCTGAACAAATATTTAGATTAAATTAAAATAATTAGAGAGTAACTATAGTAAATTAAAATTTTCTAAGAATCTCAAAACATAAAGTCCATCTAATTAAAATCTAGAAATTGTTGAGCTAAGTACTACAAAATTAACACAAATTAGAATTGAAAAAAGAAAAAGAGCTAAATAAATTACACTAAACAAATTTAATTCATAAGATATTTCTTAAAATCAAATCACCTAAAAATTAAATCCAACTAACAATAATGAAATAAAAGATTAATAAATCAGAAATTATAAAAAATCTTATAAATAAACTCAAAATAAATTTTAAAAATCACAAAAAAAATAAGTATGGGTTTATTATTTTTTTGATTTTTAAACATAAATACCAAAAATATAAATTATAATCCTAATTTTTTTTATTTCTTGGACTTCTTGAGGACTATCCAGTTACAGGTTCGTAGGGTACTAGTCAGTTTTGTGGGATGAAAGCCCAACACGGCGCTTTCCAAGAATTTAATTTTCGATTTTCTAATATTTTTTTGTATTTTTTTGTTTTTTTACTTAAAAAGGAAGCAATCTTTTGTAGATTATAATTTTTTTTTATTTTTTAGATTTTTAAATAAAAACAACAAAAGTGATCCCACCGGCCCACCCCTACTTAAAGATAAACATTGTTCCCAATATTTATATGTCAAGTAGGGGGGAGAAAAAGAAAAAAAGATTAATGTTTTTTTAAAAAGAAATCCAAGAAAGTAAATGATAAGCAAGGGGTGTCTCCCAAGAACGCTTTTTTTCCCCATCTTTAAGCTAGACGGTTATTGTTAAGAAAAAGAGAAATAAAAATTAATGTGGACGGGCAACTTTCTTAATTCACGCTTTGGTGAATAAGCCGAAGGCGCTCGCCCGGCTACTCCTCCGCTTACATCTTGATTTTCCATCTCGCAGTTGACTTGAAAATGTAAATTCAAATCACCTATCCATACCTACGGTGATTTGAATTTTTGTAGATGAGCGGCAAATGGATCGTGGAATACGTTTAATTGCAATGACTCATCTCCTTCTTGAAAAGCGTTAGTGAAAGAAAAATAGAAAAGAAGCGCGTTAAAAAAAATTCGCAAGGAGGAGACTCTTGCGAAACTATATGTATAAGCTCTGGTTGTTCATTTTCTAAAATAATATTATTATATAAAAATTCATTTAAAATAAAATTATTGGGCACATCATTTTCATGAATTTCAATTTCTAAATATTTATAAGTGGTAATTGGAAATTCATGACGAGAAGGAAGATCCAGAGAAATAGGAGAAGAAACATGTTCTATTTCTTTTTCATCCGGTGTGCTCATAATTTTGATAAAGTTTTGATATAATAATTTTTTTCCTCTTCGGAATAAGACACCAAGGTGGCACATGAAGATTCATGTTCCTCCATAGGAGAAATATTCGAAGAAGGGAAAAAATCATTAGAACAAGAAAAATGTTCATCTAAATTTTGGGGGAGTGAAGAAATTGGAATTTGCGAAAATTTCCCAAAATTAAAAGAATTTTTAGAAAAAGTATTAATTTCTTCTAAATTTTGAGGAGGGCGATCAACCTGAAATTGTGAAAATCCCCAAAATTAGAAGAAAAGGTTGTGGTGCGATTAAAGAATAAAAAATTAGGATCTAAATAATTATTCTCATAACTCGTGAATTCTTTCGGTTGATCTTGTGATCAAGAAAAACTAACATCCGAGATGGAAGAAAAATTATTTAAATCGAAATAATTATTCTCGTTAAAATTCGAAAAATTATTTTCATGAAAATTAGAAGAATTAGAAAAATTATTTTCATAAAAATTTGAACTAGAATTATCATAAGAGTGAGAAAAATTATTTTCATAAGAAAATTTTTGATAATAATAAAAATTATAACATTCCTCACTTCGATGAGAAGCAACACAATAATAATAAAAAAAATTCACCTATGTGCGGCTTCCAAAATATTTAGGTGATTTTCAAGCTTGGCAAGCGTGCCAGCCAACTGAGATAATATTTTTTTTATAAAAGAAAATAAAAACAACCTTTACCTAATGAAAATGAATTTTAAAAATAAAATAAAAAGAGAAGTGAGGTAGAGAAAAAGAATGATAAAATTAATAAAATTTGCAGTTTCTAAATATCAACAAAAATGTTCCCCGGCAACGGCGCCACAAATTTTATGGTTAAAATTCACGCTAAAGCGCGATGCTAAATCGATAAGGCAAGTGTATCTATCGTTCTAGAGTATAGAATCAAGTGTCGTATTAGACTCGGGGCCTGTTGACTACTTCTACTCACGCAAATTAATTTTATTTTATCGGTAAAAATAAAATGGTTAAATAAAACTAATTGACAACAATGGAATAAAATATAACACTTGATCTAGACTCTTTTTGAAATAAAATAAACTATACATAAAATTCAAGCTTCTAATCTACCTACTTCGACCGTGGACGTTTCCAAATTATAAAAACGTCTCTCTCGAGAATATGCTCTCGACTAAACTTAGGTTGATCAATTAAAATCGCTCGGCCAATCGAAACCCCTAAGCTTGCTTTATGCGGTGAACCCCACTAATGGATTTGACTCCAATCCAGAAGATCCATGTGATCCTCTCTTGAGAAAAACATGTGAATCCCTCTACCTTTGAGTGATCTATTCGAATCCACAACCTCTCGGTAAATCTAAGATACTGATCTAAAATCAAAATCAAAGATAAACTGAAGCAAAAATAATAGAGAGCTTGAAAGAGAAGTTTATTTTATTCAAAGATCATCAAGATCAAGTGCTAATTTAAGATTAGCTACTTAACATGATATAAAAACTACATAAGAAGAGAGACATTAAAATAAAAGTGCTTGAATTAAATTTGATGCAAATCTAAATTATGAAATTGAAATTACAATAAAGAAATGCAAGAACAAGTGGAAATAAACTACTAAAACTTCCTAAACTCTACTCCTAGATGACCCTTAGCTCTGGGCTCAATATGAAATTTATAGGAAATTTTCTGGAGAGTCACGCCCCTTGGTCACGCCCGTAACTAGGGGGCGTGTAAGGTGTGAAACTGTCCTCTTGAAAGCCCGAGAACGTTGGGAAAAAACCGCCAAAATTCGCCATTCTGCAGGTCACGCCCATGACCTAGGGCGTGTCTTTACTGTTACTTGAAATAGCGGGAAGGTGAAATAGGGGGAGTTAAATCTGGCAGTTGCGAGAATTCATGCCCCTAGGTCACGCCTGTGACCTAGGGTGTGTAAGCTTGAAATTGGCTGGATCTAAAACTGGCTTCATAATGCGCAACACTCCTGGAAGTCAAGCCTGCTAGTCAGGCCCGTGACTTGAGGCTCACGCCTGTGTCCAAGGCATGTAACTTTAATCCTCCATAGAAATGTGATCTGGAGGTCCTGGAGTGGTCACGCCTGCTGGTCACTCCCGTGACTTGAGGGTCACGCCCGTGACCTGAGCGTGTAAAGTGTGATTTTTCCAGATTTCTTTAGTTTCTTCTCCTGATCAGTCTTGTAAGCTCCAAATTGCTATTGACAGCCCAGATTATCCTGAAATAAGAAAATAAATTATTTTATTAAAAACTAACTAGAAATTAATTATTTATTAAATAAAAACTATAATAAAATAACTATAAATATAGACTTATCACCAGGCGACAGTGTAAGAACAAGGAGAGGTACTACCAACGAAGTTTTACATCTCAGCTTTTTGTCTCAGGTTAAGCCAAAGAAATTTGAAGAAGCAAACAAGGATGCCTCTTGGGTAATGGTTATGCAAGAGGAACTCAACCAGTTCGAAAGGTGCAAGGTTTGGGAATTGGTGCCTATGTAACGCCCCGAAGCTCAAAGGAGCAAAGGGGGAACGCTTTGGGCCAGTTTGGGTTCTGGCTGCAGGCACACGGCCTGGGACACGGGCGTGTCCCAGGGCGTGTCAAGCCTGTGTCGACACTAAGACGGGAAGTCGACACTTTGGTCTCGACATTGTGTCGAGACTGGGCACACGGCCTGCGACACGGGCGTGTCGCAGGGCGTGTCGACCCCTGTCGACACTTAGCCGCGAAGTCGACACTCTGCTTCGACGAAGTGTCGAGACATGGTACACGGCCTGCGACACGGGCGTGTCGCAGGGCGTGTCGACCCGTGTCGACACTCGTCCCGGGAGGTCGACACTTTGGTGTCGACAATGTGTCGAGACAAGGCACACGGCCTAGGACACGGGCGTGTCCAAGGCCGTGTCAGTAGGTCGACGATCTTCGCTCGACGAAGTGTCGAGTGTCGAGACCGTGTACACGGCCTGGGGTCCAGGCGTGTTGAGGTGACACGGGTAAGGACACGGGCGTGTCCTAGAACCCGTGCAGTGCTCGGGTTGATTTTGGGGAAAAATGATGGGGTACACGGCCGGCCACACGGCCGTGTCAGGTGGAACACGGGCGTGTCAGCTCGAACACGGGCGTGTTCGATACCCGTGTGAGGTTCCAAGTGATTCGATTTTGACGGCGAATGAGGCACACGGCCCTGGACACGGGCGTATGCCAGGCCGTGTTCGGTCCAGATTGGGCATTTCAGTCCCGAATCAAAGCCGTTCGTTTCCTTATTTTGAGATCCAACGGCTGAGGGTTGTTCCTGAAGGGATATACCCGGGATTGGACTTAGAAACCCTCACTTTTCATAACTTATTATCTTTCTAAAAGCTTAGAGAGAGAGGAGAGCCAAGGAAGGAAGAAGGAGCTAGATCCGGCCATTGGAGGAGCTTCGAAGCTCCGAATCGCGAGCTGACTCCGGATCCACGGAGGCAAAGTTAGGACGGTGCTTTTCATCCGATTACTTTTCAATGGCGCCAAAGAAGAATGCTAGGGTAACGATCCTCATCTTGAGCATGAGTAGCTCTCTTTCTTTGCATAGGAAGCCCGCTCTCGCGAGTTTGCGGAGAGTTGGAGGCGTTCCTTCGGGTAGATATGTGAAGCCCCCGTTGTTTAGAGTCCGTAAGAGAGAACGGACATAGGCATGATGTGTGAAGCCTACCCGGACATGTTGGTCTGGATCGGTGATGTTGCATTGCATAATGCCAGAGAAGACTCCGTGCTATTGGTTGTTTTTCGGGTTTTCTACGCGGTAGATTGCAGCAGGGAGCCTTGGGGACTAACCCAAAGGTGCAACCGGAAAACTAGGCGGATACGAGATCTTGCCAACTTGGTGGCCTGAGAGCCAACTTGAACATAACCGGGTTATGTGACTTGTGATGGAAATGGGACTCGGCGGAAGTTTGACCCGCGCAAATGGCTTAAATTGTCGTTGCGACGTGAGCACGGGTTAGATGGAACCGTACCCATATCTATGTCGTTCGGGTTAAAGAGACCTAAGGTTACGTGGCACTTGCCGTTGGCATAGATGAGAGTCTTCGGCGGTCAATGGCTTAAATTGACGTGACCCATGACGGGAAGACAAATTGCTCATAGGTTTGGCCGTCAAAGTGGCGGTGGTGAGTCCGGAATGTCTATGGCTTTAATTGACGTGACATCGACCGGTTCACCGAGAATGTGCCCTGAGAGCACGGGGCGTATGGCTGTGCGAGCCAACGTCTATGATGAAATGGCTATATGTTTATATTGCTCGCTTATGCTAATGAAATGCAGGAAAGGAGCATCGCCGCCCCGAGGTGGGGGCGGGATCGTTATAATTTGGTCAGCATTGCTGACCGTTGCCTTGTTTTGCCACCGTGCAGTGGTTTGTTGCTTGCAGGTACAGCTGGACCAAGCGGTCAATAGCGGGCTAAAACCCTTTTTGCGAAGGCGGCCCTCGAAGGCCCAAATGGAAGTGTTTACTGTTTTATTCATGTATGACCGGCCTGTGTGCCGTGGTTTGTAAAACATGTAATATCAAGTGAAACATTTTGTAAGGTCTTAGGGCTTATTTTGGGTATTTTGTATAACATTCCTATTTTGTATTAGTGGACATTCATGCTTTAATGCTGGGTTCTTTGTTACAACTTGTTTATAATGCTTCCGCTAGAATGCTCTATGTAGGACGTTGAGATTAGTTGGATGGTTTCCATAAGTAACCACCCGGTCTGTCTGTAGTATATGGCGTCGGGCCCCGGCCGGACCTACTGCTATATGCTATGCGACGGATAGGGGGTGTTACAATTTGGTATCAGACTACTGGTTTTGATTGGGCTTAAACTGAATTCGTGGGCGAATTCTTTTTAAGGGGTGGTGAGCATATTGTGTGCGTCATCGTTATAATGGTAAAAGAACCCATGAATGTCCACTTAGGAATGAAAATACTCGTGTTTGAGGAACCTATGTGTTCCTATAATTGCTGTTTGCAATTTTATTCGGTCGCTTAACAGTGTTTTGTACCACTATAGGTGACCAGAAGTGGTGTTGGGCCGTCAGAACCTCGAGTTTCTGAGGCAAGTAGTGCACCGGAAGTTGCTCCCGCAACACCTCTGTCGGCTGAGAATATTCGATTGGTGGCTGAAGCGGTGTTGGCCGTGATAAATGCGCAGCCTGCAAGGCAAACGCAGCAGCCCGCTCCTGTTATGGAGCAAGAACCTCTGCAAGAGGCTGAGCCGAGGAGAGTGGAGCAAGTGGTTGTGGAACCGGTGGTGCCAAGGAGGGCAACTGAGAGGCAGCTTAAGCATGTAATGAGCTTTAACCCTCCGTTATTCTCGGGGTTGGGAACCCCATCTCAGGCTGAAGACTGGCTCTTCAGGGTGAAGAGAGTCATGACAGCGATGGAGACAGAGGAGTGGCAAATGACCACCATCGCTACGTTCCTTCTGGACTGTGAAGCGAGGATGTGGTGGGAAGGATTGGAGCTGCATCATTTGAGAGGTAGACAACTGATTGACGTTTCGATGGAAGAGTTCTCGGGATTGTTCTTAGCAAGATACCTCCCTTCTACTCAGAGGATTTCGATGGAGAACGAATTTCTGAAGTTGGTTCAGGGTGAGAAGAGCGTGGATGAATATCTCCATGAGTTCACTCGTTTAAGTCGATATGCTAGCTCCACCATCATGGATGAGGAGCGTAAGACTAATCGCTTCTATGAAGGGTTGAGAGATGAGTTGAGACTACTACTCTCGGGGCCAATGATGCAGGGTTTCTTAACCTTGGTCCATACTGCCCGGTCCTTGGAGAAGGACATGAAGAATGTGCAAGCAAAGAAAGGCTTGGGTGATAGAAAATCTGAATTTAAAGTGCCGACTACTTCAAAGTCCGGCTATCGGAGGGCTTTCAAGAAGCATAGGACTTCGGGTCCAGCTCCTTCTGGTGCTTCTGGGGCAACTACGAGTCGGACCCCGGGCGCGTGTTTTACATGTGGAAAGACGGGGCACTTTGCCCGTGACTATTGGAGCGGACATCCCAAGTCCGAAAGAAAGCCAGGAGCTACTTATGAAGAGAAGGGTAAGGCGGTGGAGTCGACCGCATCCCATTATGCTCCGGCCCAACCAAGGGTCTACAATCTTGGCCAACAGGAGGCCATCAAACAAGCTGATGTGATGACAGGTACGGTTTAATTTATAGCAAGTCGATTTCTTTAAATACTTGTTATGTATATGTTACCTTACCACTGCTTGTTTAGGATTTTGATGGGCCCGCGAACAGACTCTTACTGTGGTTGGTTCGGTGAGTCGATCGCCGCGGGCTTGCTCGGGTAGGCAAGTGCACCTATCGCAAGTAGTACTCGATATTCGGGGGAATACCGAGGTCGTATTGTTCTCGGGGTCGCGTTGACTATTCTTACTCCTCCGGGAGGACTATTATTTTACTGAAAATAAGGTGGATTTTTTACTTAACTAAAAACGGAAAAGCAAAGGAGCGAAAAAAAACGATTTAGAAAATATTCGATGAAGGGTTAACGCTCGGCATCAAATCGGATTAAGACTAAAACAATTTTTAATAATAAAAAGACTTAGTTTTCAAATTAATAATAAGGCAACTTGGCCGTGGAGGTTCCACAAATGTGAGCGCACTTATCTCTAGGAATATTGCTCACCTGAACGTTAAGACTATTCGACCGAACGTTAGTCCGACGAAGGATTCCTCTTAACGCCCGCTTTACGCTAAGAACCCCGCTATTGGGTGGGGAACCCAATCCGGTAGAATTACGCTTGTCCTCTCTCGAGGGGGTGCACGCAACTCTATTTACCCAGGGGTGATCGGTCCATATGCACGGCCTCTCGGCTAGCTAGCATATGGACTACGGAAATAGGGCCCACACATCGATTATGTGGTCCTACGCGTCGTAAACCCGGAGTAAACCCTAAGTGCTTAAATTAAAATGAAAATTAAGAACTTTAATTATTATAAATCATTTCAAATGTCCCAATGCTCTTCGATGCCGAGGCTAATAGCGATTAGCCACACATCGGTATGGGGACGGCTTATAATTTAGTGAGGCGTGAGTTCGAAATTAAATACTAAACGATTATAAGAAAGAGACATAAGAAAAATAACAACATTTAGAAAATTGAAAAATTAGCTAAAACAAGAACTCACGCACACTCTAAATTATAAATTAAAAAGGAACTAAGTTACACATGAAAAGAAATTTGCATAATTCAAATTTGCGAGTCCCACTCAAACGAGTGGGGGCGGTAAATAAAGGCTGAAAATTGCAAGTCCTACTCAAACGAGTAGGACTGAAATGAAAGCGAGTCCTACTCAAATGAGTAGGAGAAAATAAATGCGATTACAGGGCTAAGAAGTCCGGCCATTTAACTCAAGTGAGTAGGCGGAAAAAATAAAGAAAGTAAAATTGCAAGTCCTACTCAAACGAGTAGGACTGAAAATGAAAACGATGCGCCATTTAACTCTTAACGAGTAGGCGGAAATAAATGCACACGAACACACACACTCCAAATGAAATTCAAGAAAGCAATAAAATTATACACCTACACTCACACACTCTACATAATTGAATAAAGCATTAAAAGAAAGCAATTAAAAAGAAAGCATGAAAATTATACACCTACACTCACACACTCTACACAATTTAAATCAAAGCATAAAAATTATACACCTACACTCACACACTTCATGAAAAATCAAAGTTACCTAAAAATTAAAATTTTAACTATTTCAAGCATAGGTTTTGCCAAAAACAAATAAAAAGAAGAAATTAAAATTTTAGAAGACAAAAGTTTTTCAAAACAAATTAAAAACTAAAGTTTTTGGAAAATAAAAATTTCAACATTTTCATTCCTAGGATTTCATAAAAGAGCTAAAAAAGTTGAAATAAAAGTGAAAGAAGAAAAAAAGTTTTCATTCCAAAATGAAGCTAAGTAAAAAAAAAACAAAGGAAACTTTAACTCTTTTACACACTCATAAGAGTGAAGATGTTGAAGAAGACAAGAAAAAAAGGAAAACCTAATTCATCATTTCATGAGTTTCTAATAAAACCTATCTTGAAAAATCAAAGGCATGTAAAGAGGAAATCCTAACCTAAGCATGAAAACAAGTAAAACAAAATGTAAAGTAAGCATGTTACACTCATACACACACACACACTTTTCATAAATGAAGAACAAGTGAAGAACAAGTGAAGAACAAAGATAAAACCAAGGATAAAAAGGGAAAGAGGTGAGCCATCCAAATGAATTTTTCATGCTAAATAAAGAGAGAAAATCTAACATTTTTATTAAAATTTTCAAGCTATTACAAAGCTAAAAGGTAAAGCAAAAACAAAACATGAAATAAGAAGGGAGAAATCTCCTTACATAGCACTAGAATCCACGGATTAAGCCCACAAAAAGACACTAACTTGGCCCAAAAATCTGAACCCTTGGACCTTACAGAACTGGGCTATTTATAGGAAAAAATTTCTAAGTACACGCCCTCGGTCACGGGCGTGACATGGGGGCGTGACAGTACTATTCATGAAGGCGGCTGGCGATTGGACAGCAAAGTTGACTTCGGGCTGAGTTCGCAGCAGTCACGCCCTAGGTCACGGGCGTGACTATGGGCGTGTCGGGGAGGTAGAGCCGGGCGCGGGTTGCGTCAAATGTCCTCGGCAGCGTCTTGTCGGGCCAGCTGGAATGGTCACGCCCCATGTCACGGGCGTGACTATGGGCGTGACAGTTGGGTCGACACTCGACGAATGTCGAGCGGAAAGTGTCGAGTCGAAATCGTTGAGCTGAAATTGGGTCACGCCCCAGGTCACGGGCGTGACTATGGGCGTGACAGTTGGGGTCGACACTCGACGATCGTCGAGTGGAATTCGTCGAGAGGAGAGGACACGGGCTTGGGTCACGCCCCGTGTCGGGTGACACGGGCGTGTCGCCAGGCGTGTCAAGCCTTTTCTTCAGAAATTTTCCGATTTCACAGGAAATGCACAGTCACGGCTCGGTCACGGGCGTGACCCATGTGTCACGGGCGTGTACTTCCCAATTTTTGGCAGATTTTGGAATTTTTCTGAAAATCAAAATAAAACAAGTTAGGAGAAAATTTACAAGAATAGGAACATTTTATTGAACAAAAATAAGTAAAAACGACGAAAATAAATGAAAATGACTAAATTAATGTGCATAAAAATACGCATATTTACAGTTCATCAGATTTGTATTGATTTGTGAAAATCCGGCACGAGCACTCTTCGATACGGGAGCTTCACACTCCTTCTTGTCCGAAGGATTTATATCACGCATCGGAGTCCCTTCTTCGATGGCGAAGGATAAGTTGGATGTGTTGTTGCCCAATGGGTGTTCGATGCGAGCGGATAGGTTCTGCGATGTTAAGATTCGTATTGGGGAGCAGGAGTTCGATCTGCAGGCGTCTTTACTTCTGTTAGTGGAGTTTGACGTCATATTTGGCATGGACTGGCTCTCGGAGCAGCAGGCCCATATAGATTGCGGTAGCAAGGAAGTCAAGCTGGGATCGAGTCGTGAGACAACTTTTACGGGCTTAAAGGGGTCGAGCAAGACATTGATGTCTGCTCTTCAGGTGGTGAAGGCGGTTCGTGCCGGAGCAGAACTGTTCTTTACACTAGTGGAGGTTGAAAAGCCGAAGCCCGCGTTGGATTGTATTTCAGTGGTATCGGAATACCCTGATGTGTTCCCCGCAGATCTTCCTGGAGCCCCGCCTCAGCGGTAAATAGATTTTACGATCGAGCTAGTGCCAGGTGCAAAGCCTGTGTCACGATCTCCGTATCGGCTAGCGCCTAAGGAAATGGCGGAGCTGAAAGTTCAACTGCAAGAGTTGTTGGAGCAAGGGTATGTGCGCCCGAGTTCTTCACCTTGGAGCGCACCGGTCCTCTTTGTTAAGAAGAAGGACAAAAGCTTGAGGCTATGTATTGATTATCGGGAGCTCAACAAGCTGACGGAAAAGAACAAGTACCCGATCCCTTGGATTGATGATCTCTTTGATCAGTTAGTCGGGTCAACGGTGTACTCGAAGTTGGATCTCAAGGCTGGGTACTATCAGCTGCGTATAAGGGAGAGTGATATCCCCAAGACAGCGTTTAGTATGAGATACGGGCATTATGAGTTTACGGTCATGCCGTTTGGGCTGACTAATGCGCCGTCAGTGTTCATGGATTTGATGAACAGGACTTTCAGGGAGTACTTGGACCATTTCGTGATCGTCTTCATCGACGATATTTTGGTGTACTCGCAAAGTGAGGAAGATCACTTCAAGCATCTTCATTTGATGTTGGAGACACTCAGGAGAAATCAGTTGTATGCCAAGTTCTCGAAGTGTGAGTTTTGGCTATCCTCAGTGGCGTTCCTCGGGCATATAGTGAGTGGAGAGGGTATTGCTGTGGATCCGGCGAAGATTGTTGCGATACGGGAGTGACCTGAGCTTGCTACTGTAGCGGAAGTCCGGAGTTTTCTGGGGCTTGCCGGCTATTATAGGCGCTTCGTAGAGAACTTCTCGCGGATAGCATTACCTCTCACTACTTTGACGAGGAAGGAGCATAAGTTCGTTTGGACGCCGGAGTGAGCGCAAGCTTTTGAGGAGCTGAAGTGTCGGTTGACCACGGCGCCTGTGCTGAGTTCGCCATGTGGGACCGAAGGCTACGAGATTTATAGTGATGCTTCGGGCAGCGGTTTGGGTTGCGTGCTACTGCAACACGGAAGTGTAATAGCTTATGGCTCAAGACAGCTAAAAGTGCATTAGAGGAATTATCCGGTCCATGACTTGGAGTTAGCGGCCGTGATATTTGCCTTGAAGCTGTGGAGACAATATTTGTACGGTGTGAAGATTGATATCTACACTGATCACAAGAGCCTAAAGTATCTAATTGATCAGAAGGATCTGAATATGCGGCAGCGTAGATGGATGGAGTTCCTGGGGGACTATACATTCAAGATCCACTACGTGCCTGGCAAAGGGAATGCGCTTGCGGACACGCTGAGTCGCCGAGCCCCAGCTCAAGCCAATTGGCTATCAGTGCATGATGAGCGGTTGGTGCGGGAGTTGGAGGCGTTGGAGATTGTTTGTGTGGACAGGCAATCAAGTGCTGAAGCAGTTCTGAATTGGACTGAAGTCCAATATGACCTGGCTGATCGTATTCGGCAGGCTTTGGATATGGATGCTCATATGAAGCAGTTCATGGTAGAGGCTCTGGATGGGTCAAATTCCCAATTCGTCGTGGAGGACGGATTGCTTTGGAAAGACGGTCATTTGTGCGTCCCAAGTGTGGGCAATTTGCGGGTGGAGTTGTTGTACGAGGCACACCATACCAAGTACTCGATTCACCCGGGGAGCACGAAGATGTACCGTGATGTGAAGAAACTATTTTGGTGGCCGGGTTTGAAAAAGGATGTGGCGCTATACGTAGCGAAGTGCCAAACTTGTGCCTTGGTAAAGGCGGAGTGCCAAAAGCCGGGAGGATTTCTTAAGTCCTTGCCTATTCCGGAGTGGAAATTTGACGACATCTCTATGGACTTTGTGCACGGTTTGCCAAGGTCGCAGAAGGGAAACGACGCCATTTGGGTGGTTGTTGATCGATTAACGAAGGTGTCGCATTTTATTCCGCATAGGAAGGATGATCCGGTGGAGAAGTTGGCAAAGCTTTATGTGGATAACATAGTACGGCTTCATGGTGTGCCCCGCAGCATCGTGAGTGACCGAGATGGGCGGTTCACGTCCAATGATTGGATGCTTGTGCAGCAAATGTTGGGAACAAAGCTGAAATTCAGCACAACCTTCCATCCGCAAACGGATGGGCAGACCGAAAGGGTCAATAGAACTATGGAAGACATGCTCCGCATGTGTGTCTTGGATTTTGGAAAGCAGTGGGAAGACCACCTTTATTTGATGGAGTTCGCATACAACAACAGCTACCAAGCGAGTATTCAGATGGCGCCTTTAGAGGCCCTATATGGTAGAAAATGTCGCACGCCGTTGTCTTGGTTAGAAACGGGTGAGTCAAAGTTGTATAAGCGATCAGAAGTGGAGGATGCTACTTCTTTGGTGAGAACCATTCGGGAGAGGTTGCTTATCGCTCAGGACCGGCAAGCAAAGTACTATAATGCCAAGCACAGGAACGTGGAGTTCGCTGTGGGAGATTATGTATACTTAAAGATCAAGCCGTTCAAGGGTGTCTCGCGGTTGCGGCGATTGAAAAAGCTAAGCCCAAGGTACCTTGGACCGTTTGAGGTTCTGGAGTGAGTTGGTGAAGCGGCCTATCGGTTGAAGCTTTCTGTGGAGCTTAGTGGTTTACATGATGTATTCCATATCTCGGTACTTCGGAAGGCGGTGCAAGAGCCTACGCAAGTGATCGCGGTTGATCAAGTGCCGGTGGATAGTGGGCTAACGACAAAGGTCAAGCCCGCGCGGATCGAGGACTCGGAGGTCAAGCGGATACGCAATAAAGAGATCAGGATGGTCAAGGTCCGGTGGGACAATTGCGGTCGTGAGGAGCTCTCTTGGGAGCGAGAGCAGACTATGCTTGACGAATATCCGGAGTTGTTCCGCTCAGGTACAAATTTTGGTTTTGTACATGTCTTTCCTTTATGTAATTTCGTGGACGAAATTCTTTTAAGAGGGGGAGAGTTATAATGCCCCGATGCTCAAAGGAGCAAAGGGGGAACGTTTTGGGCCAGTTTGGGTTCTGGCTGCAGGCACACGGCCTGGGACACGGGCGTGTCCCAGGGCGTGTCCCAGGGCGTGTCAAGCCTGTGTCGACACTAAGACGGGAAGTCGACACTTTGGTCTCGACATTGTGTCGAGACTGGGCACATGGCCTGCGACACGGGCGTGTCGCAGGGCGTGTCGACCCCTGTCAACACTTACCCGCGAAGTCGACACTCTGCTTCGACGAAGTGTCGAGACATGGCACACGGCCTGCGACACGGGCGTGTCGCAGGGCGTGTCGACCCGTGTCGACACTCGTCCCGGGAGGTCGACACTTTGGTGTCAACAATGTGTCGAGACAAGGCACACGGCCTAGGACACGGGCGTGTCCAAGGCTGTGTCAGTAGGTCGACGATCATCGCTCGACGAAGTGTCGAGTGTCGAGACCGTGTACACGGCCTGGGGTCCAGGCGTGTTGAGGTGACACGGGTAAGGACACGGGCGTGTCCTAGAACCTGTGCAGTGCTCGGGTTGATTTTGGGAAAAAATGATGGGGTACACGGCCAGCCACACGGCCGTGTCAGGTGGAACACGGGTGTGTCAGCTCGAACATGGGCGTGTTCGATACCCGTGTGAGGTTCTAGGTGATTCGATTTTGACGGCGAATGAGGCACACGGCCCTGGACACGGGCGTGTGCCAGGCCGTGTTCGGTCCAGATTGGGCATTTCAGTCCCGAATCAAAGCCGTTCGTTTCCTTATTTTGAGATCCAACGGCTGAGGGTTGTTCCTGAAGGGATATACCCGGGATTGGACTTAGAAACCCTCACTTTTCATAACTTATTATCTTTCTAAAAGCTTAGAGAGAGAGGAGAGCCAAGGAAGGAAGAAGGAGCTAGATCCGGCCATTGGAGGAGCTTCGAAGCTCCGAATCGCGAGCCGACTCCGGATCCACGGAGGCAAAGCTAGGACGGTGCTTTTCATCCGATTACTTTTCAATGACGCCAAAGAGGAACTCTAGGGTAACGATCCTCATCTTGAGCATGAGTAGCTCTCTTTCTTTGCATAGGAAGCCCGCTCTCGCGAGTTTGCGGAGAGTTGGAGGCGTTCCTTTGGGTAGATATGTGAAGTCCCCGTTGTTTAGAGTCCGTAAGCGAGAACGGACATAGGCATGATGTGTGAAGCCTACCCGGACATGTTGGTCTGGATCGGTGATGTTGCATTGCATAATGCCGGAGAAGTCTCCGTGCTATTTGTTGTTTTTCGGGTTTTCTATGCGGTAGATTGCAGCAGGGAGCCTTGGGGACTAACCCAAAGGTGCACCCGGAAAACTGGGCGGATACGAGATCTTGCCAACTTGGTGGCCTGAGAGCCAACTTGAACATAACCGGGTTATGTGACTTGTGATGGAAATGGTACTCGGCGGAAGTTTGACCCGCGCAAATGGCTTAAATTGTCGTTGCGACGTGAGCACGGGTTAGATGGAACCGTACCCATATCTATGTCGTTCGGGTTAAAGAGACCTAAGGTTACGTGGCACTTGCCGTTGGCATAGATGAGAGTCTTCGGCGGCCAATGGCTTAAATTGACGTGACCCATGCCGGGAAGACAAATTGCTCATAGGTTTGGCCGACAAAGTGGCGGTGGTGAGTCCGGAATGTCTATGGCTTTAATTGACGTGACATCGACCGGTTCACCGAGAATGTGCCCTGAGAGCACGGGGCGTATGGCCGTGCGAGCCAACGTCTGTGATGAAATGACTATATGTTTATATTGCTCGCTTATGCTAATGAAATGCAGGAAAGGAGCATCGCCTCCCCGAGGTGGGGGCGGGATCATTATAATTTGGTCAGCATTGCTGACCGTTGCCTTGTTTTGCCACCGTGCGGTGGTTTGTTGCTTGCAGGTGCAGCTGGACCAAGCGGTCAATAGCTGGCTAAAGCCCTTTTTGCGAAGCCGGCCCTCGAAGGCCCAAATGGAAGTGTTTACTGTTTTATTCATGTATAACCGGCCTGCGTGCCGTGGTTTGTAAAACATGTAATATCAAGTGAAACATTTTGTAAGGCCTTAAGGCTTATTTTGGGTATTTTGTATAACATTCCTATTTTGTATTAGTGGACATTCATGCTTTAATGCTGGGTTCTTTGTTACAACTTGTTTATAATGCTTCCGCTAGAATGCTCTGTGTAGGACGTTGAGATTAGTTGGATGGTTTCCATAAGTAACCACCCGGTCTGTCTGTAGTATATGGCGTCGGGCCCCGACCGGACCTACTGCTATATGCTATGCGACGGATAGGGGGTGTTACAGGCTAGGGGTGCAAGTTGAGTTGAGCCAGCTCGAAAGCTCGATGAGCCGACTCGAAAAAAGCTCGACTCGAGATCGACGAGCTCGAGCTCGATTAAAAGTTGAGCTTGAGCTCATCTAATGTTGTTCATGAGCTCGCGAGCTTTTTATTTATACATTTTTTAAAAAAAATTAAAAAAATAAGAAAAATAATATAAAAGCTCATGAGCTAAAAAGCTCGCGAGCAGCTCGAGCTCGAGCTCGCGAGCTCTAAACTCGAGCTCGAGCTCGATAAGTTGGCCTTGAGCTCGAGCTCGAGCAGAGAAAAATGAGCTCATCGAACTCGAGCTCGAGCTTGAGCTCGAAATGAAAAGCTCGAGCTCGAGCTCGAGCTTACAAATTTTGCCAAGCTCGACTCGATCTCGACTCGTTTGCACCCCTATTGGTGCCTAGGCCAAAAGGACAAAATGTGATCGGTACCAAATAGATATTCAGAAATAAGTTGGATGAGAATGGAGTAATTATAAAGAATAAAGTTTGGCTTATAGCTCAAGAGTAAAAACAAGGAGAAGGGATCAACTTCGATCAGATCTTTTCTCCAGTGGCCAGACTTGAAGCGATCAGGTTGTTTCTTGCGTATGTTGCTCATAGGGGCTTCAAAGTTTATCAAATGGACGTGAAGTCAGTATTTCTCAACGACGATCTAAAAGAGGAAGTATACGTAGCACAACCCATAGGTTTTGTCGACTCAACTTTCCCAGATTATGTATACTTTCTTAATAAAGCCCTATATAGCTTGAAACAAGTTCCCCGAGCTGGTATGAGACGCTGTCTAGATTATTTCTTGAGAACAAGTTCACAAGAGGAAAGATAGATAAGATATTATTTCTTAGGGAAGTAAAAGGCAAGATTTTGCTAGTGTAAATCTATGTCGACGACATTATTTTTGACTTTACGGAGGACCATCTTTGCAAAAGGTTTTCTAAACTTATACAAGGGAAGTTTGAAATGAGCAGTATGAGAGAGCTAAACTATTTCTTAAGACTCTAGGTGAAGCAATCTAAAGATGGAATTTTCATCTCTCAGATGAAGTTCACCAAAGAGTTACTTAAAAAATTCAGAATTGAGAACGCAACCTCGATGAGGACTCCAATAGGTTCAACTGTATCTCTAGAGAAGGATGAGAAATGGAAACCTTTTGATGAAACCAAGTGCGGAAGCATAATTGGGTCCTTGCTCTATCTCACTGTCAGTAGACCCAACATAATATTTTCAACATGTGTTTGCGCTAGATTTCAGGTGAACTCTAAGAAATCTTATTACGCCGCTGCAAAGAGGATCTTGAGATATCTTAAGGGTACACCAAATCTTGGCTTATGGTACTCAAGAAGTAATGATGTCGAGTTAATTGGTTTTTTAGATGTTGAATTTGAGGAAGCAGGGATGACAGGAAAAACACTTTTGAGACTTTCCAATTCCTCGAAAGAAGGCTTATTTTATGGACTAGTAAGAAGCAAAATTGTGTGGCAACCTCCACTAGCGAGTCAGAGTATATCTCTACTGGTAGTTGTTGCGCACAGCTTCTCTGGATCAGGAATCAGGTTGAAGATTACAACTTGCAATTCAAGGAGATTCTGATATTTTGCGACTCCTCTAGTGTGATTGCGATTGCAAATAATCCAGTCTCTCACAGCCGGACAAAGCACATCGAAATTAGTTATCACTTCATCCGGGAGCATGTGGAGAACAGGGACATAATTCTCAACTATGTCTCTACGGATAAGCGAGTCGCAGACATATTCACGAAGCCGCTGGACGAGGCCAAGTTCTCATTCTTCAAAATGGAACTAGGCATGCTAAATAAGGATTCTTGAAGACGGCTAAGGAGAGTCAAAATTTTCTCAGTGAAGTACATCTCTAAGCAGATAAAGTTTCAAAGGGAAATTCGTCGAGAAGTACTCGTGGGAACTCGTCGAAACAATACGAATTTTCACGACGATACTCGACGTTATTCGACGATTTCTGCTCGGCTTGCGTGGGATTTCGACGAATCGTTCTTAGGTTCTTTTTTATTGGATCTGAAGAGTCACCGATTTAAGGTACGCACCGAATTCTCATATCTTGAAACTTTCAATATATAAGGTTTGGGGGAAAACAGTATTCACATCGTCGAATAGAGAAGTCTGAGTCACGTCGGTTTCTTCCCATCTGACGCTTCACTTCCGCGACCATAGAGCATCATCATCTCTGACTCATTTGATACTCTAGACTGCAGTGGTTCTCAATGGCTCCAAGAGGTACTAGTGGCTTTCTCGTAAGGGAGAACTGGTTTGTACAGGGTTCGCTATGACCACAGATGAGTTCTGTAACGTCATCCTCATGTTGGAATCGGTCGGTCTGACATTCGTCCTCGAACACCCTTGCAAGGTGTTGGATAAGGAGGTTCTGGAGTTCTTCCAATGTGCCAAACTCCACAGGGAAGATACAGTGATCAATAGCAAACTCCGACAAGTTAAAGTCAAAGTGAAAGCTTCTCTACTCACAAGGTTTTTACGACTTCCAGTGTGTGAAGAGGAAGATCAGTTGGAAGACAGTGATTTATGAAGGGCTTTGCTATTGTGTGGACTGCCAAGAGGTAGTAAAGCAGTCATGCAAAAAGGGATGAATGACGAATGAAAAATCCTGTCAAATATCATTGAAAAGGTTCTATTGTGCAAGAATGGATCTCATGATTACTCGTCCTCCGACATGTTCAAGATTTTAATCATCATCATATGCCGGAAGATAATAGATTGGGGTGCAGTGCTTTTTGGAAGGATAAAGGACAGTTTTCGAGAACCTAACTTTGGAAGGATTATCAGCCTTTACTTGAATCAGCTGGACAGAGACACATTTGAAATGTCCAAAGGAGTTCCTATTCACCACTTGAAGAAAATTGATTCCACTATCTTCTCTAGAAGGGAAAGAAGAATCCCAAGGCAAGGTGGTCTCCAAGACTTGCCTGAGGTAGAGGGGGAAGTTTTTGAGGAAAAAAATTCCACTCCTACCCCCCCCCCCCCCCCCCCCCCCCCCCCGTAAAATTCCTGAAAGCTCATGTGCAGGAATCGAGGGGGAGTAAGCTGAAACCCAAGTGGTTATTGATGCACAAGTACCCTTGGTTGTTCCCTTTTCTGCAGTTTCAAACGTTCCAGAACCAGTGATACAAGATTCAGTTGCATAGACAGATGATCTTCATACAGTGATTGTTGAAATTGGTAGAGTTGCTGCTGCTGAGGTTGGATCTGTTGAGGTTGTGGATGAGAGACTTGTTGATGAAATCTTGGATACTAATGTTCATGATGATGTTACTGATGAGGATGAGCTGGCTGCTGATAATGTAAATGATGCAGAACACACTGTTGCTGTTGATAATGTAGATGGTTCTACTGAGCTTGCAACTATAGAAAGTATGATTGTAAGTCTCCCAGATATTCTACCAGTGAGGAACGAGGGGGATCAGAATCATCATTCTATTTCGATTCAAACAGAGATAGACAGATTCGTGCACAATCTTCAAAGAAGAATTACAAAGATTCCCAATGGACCTCCGGTGGAGGAAATATAGATTATTGATATTTCTAATGAGGAAGGAGATGTATAGGTGCATCCTCTTGTCCTAGAGGCTCCAGATATAGGACTGCTGTCAAAAGCTCACATTTCCCTAGTGGCAGAGTCATCCAGTGACTCTGAGGCCAGTACAGATATTCCATATCCTCCCAGTGTTCCTGCTGCAGATCTTCCAAGTACAAGCGCAGATAATTCTCTACTACAGTCCCTAGAAGTTATGATGGCAAGATAGCAAGCAAAATTTGATTTATCTCTGCAAAAAGTACTGAAGAAAGTGAAAGAAAAAGAAAGAGATATGAACAATGGCCTTGTAGAGATCAAGGTACGTTTTGATAAGTTGGAATCCACACTTAACAGTTGGTTCGTGCAAGGTGGCAAGCCATTGTCCATACAATGGCTGGGCTGAAAAGCAACCTAACTGTTCTGCAGAATGTTGATGAGAATGCAAAGATAGTTATCAATGCACAAAATACAGGAATGAACTATTTTGATGAGCAGATGGTCTACTACAGTAATGCTATTGCATCAGAGGACTTAAAGAAGTCAAATAGGGGAGGCTAAATTGAAAACTATGGTAGATGCACTTGAAGCATCAATGAAAGATCAGTTCAAGGCTGCAAATACTTACTGCTATGATAAATTCAATTGGCTGCATAGAGAGCTATTTCTAGGGTCTGCTGAAGTCAGAATGCTAGAACAGGTGATACCAGATCATGTACATGACTTTGTTTAGCCTGCTCAAGAGTACACTCAATATTGGACAAAATCTCAAGATTACACTGCTGCTACTGCTAAACTAGAGATTCAAGTGGTTGAGGATGTCTCCCAACCAGCTTCTAAGAGAAGGATATATGGTGAAGGCCCTTCTACTATCTGGCCTGATCTTAGCAGAGAACAGTGTGAAGTGTAGAGTCTGATCTCAAAAGGTATTATCTTGGACACCTTCACATTGGCAGAAGCATAAAGTTGCAAAATGTCAAGAGAAGGCTTCATTTCAGAAAATTCAGAAGAGATGATCCTACAACCCCTCCTCTGCCGCCAAAGTATTTTTTTAATGTTGAAGGCTTACTTTGACAGGCAGTTTTAGAAGAGCCAGGGTAAACAAGCCTAATGTTTTTATGTGACAATTGTGTACTCTGTTTGCCCCAAAAGAACTTTCATATATATATAATTTAATGTTTTGACTGAGAATGTGTTTATTTCTTAATTTCATATGTCCATTCCTTTTCTTGTTTTAAGATTATTGTGTATATAATTCACCTTAGTTTGTAGGGTTTTGATTTCTTCAAATAGGGGGAGATTGTTGGGTATTATATCCACAATGACCCTGATTTGAAGAAGTGTCATTTGAACTAAGATGAATTAAGTTTGTATTTGATGTTGCTTCTTTAGTCATGTGCTTATAGGACTACATTGCTAAGTACAACCCAATGTCAAGTTACACTGGGTCATGAAACACAGGACTATACAATGTAATCCTTCATTGTGTAGGCCAATGTCTTGACTCACGTGTAATCTCTCTATTGTGATGTACTTCTGATTCAAGTACACTAGGATAATCAAGGAAGGACAAGTTGCTACTTTCAGAAGAAAAGAATTTTTCTCTAAGTAAAATTGGACGAGTATAGTAGTGAATATTCGTCAAATTCATCGAGTATATTCATGAATACTCGTCGAATTTGTCTTGTATACTTACTAGCACTCGTCGTATTTACTTAGGGAATAAACTCTGAGTTCTTGGAAATTAGTTAAGTAAAAATCATCGAGTATCTTCATGAATACTCGTCGAATTTGTCGAGTGTATCCATCGATGTACAACCCCATATTCGTCGAGTGGGTCCCAAAGGCCTAGGGCCCTAGATTTGAATAGGCTTTAGGATAAATCGGGTCAGGATAGTAGTGCTTGTGGAAGGGTTCCCGCATAGGGCATGCGAGAGGGCTTACCCACGGGACGGCGGGAGGCCCTCAGGGTTGGCGTTGAGTGAGGCTTCTCCACTCAACGCCCTTGTCCCTGGCACCGAAAGGGTTCCCGCCTAGGGTTGGCAGGAAGGTTTGCGCCCGTATCAGTGTGAAGCCTTCAATGTTGGTGTCGAGTGGTGCTTCTCGACTCAACACCGCAGTTCCTGACATTGAGTGATGCTTCTCCACTCAATGCAATAGTAGGGTCCAGAGGTAAATTTACCTATATGCCCGTAGAGGTCTGCATTTAGCTTGTTAGAACAACTGAGTTTTTGCTGTTAGCAGACCATTTTGGGCAACATATAGCCTTTTTTGAACAGCAGAATTACGTTGTTAGCAGACTAGATATTGGAAATATATAAATAGACCCACGGGATACCTCAGAAGGCAAGCTTTCTCATTTTCAGGAGTATTGGTAACATTTTTTGAGTTATCCTTAGCTCAGCCTTTGGCTAAGGACGGGGAGCGCTCTAAGATCTCCCAGGTTAGTGGAGGGACCTCCAAGCTGTAACCCAGGGTCGATTCTTTAGTTCCAAGTCACTGGTCAAGGGTCTGGGGTTGGGAGAAGTAAGTGTTAGCTGCACCCTATGCTCTGGACTCTCGTTGGGGCCAGCTTTTGCCTCCAACATTTCTGGTGCGGTGAGCATGGATCGTAGCTAATAGAAGAAAATATCATGCTTAGTCTCAAAGCTAGAGGTGAGGAGGAAGGAGCATGAACAACCTTGGGCTCGCGAGAGGTGGTCCAGCGAGCGAGAAGGGGGACTGGCGAGATGAGAGGATGCCCACCTGCAGGAGGCAAGATGGGGGATCCTCTGAAGTGGGCGAGATCTCCTAAGGGGGAGAGATGTTTCTGGCAGGCGAGATGGCCTATATTGTGAGATGCCAGCGAGACGAAGAGAGAGGGTCATCTCGCCCGTCAGTCTCTTCCCCACTCGCCACATGGGAGAGGGGATGTCTCTACCTTTTTACCCCCAAGGGGGATTTTACCTTTGTGCCCCAGGTAATTTTACACTTCTACCCCTGGAGGTCTGCGTATAACTCTCCAAAACATCGGAGTTTGGCTGTTGGCAGACCTAGCCCAGGGTGTTTTGGTCTTTTCAGGATGATTCAGAAGTGTTATTTGCAGATCAGATTCAGAGGCCTATAAATAGACCGATAGAGGTGCCTGAGAGGGTTGTTGAACCTCTCCATTATCTTCCTCACAGGCACCTAGCTCAGTATTGGCTAGGGAGGGGAAGATTGTTAGTTCTTCCGGGAAAGAGGTGGGACCTCCGAGCTGAGACCCCTCGGTCTGTTTTCAGGTCTCCGACTCTCGTCAGGAGGATAGTTCATGGAGAGTACGTGTGGGCTGCATCTTGTTTAGAACTTTAGGAGGGACCAGAAAGCTGGTTCCAACAGAGCAGGTTCAGGAGGTTCTCCACCCCCGACGAGTGGGGTGACGTTGGGGATGCTGGAAGAATTCAAGCGAGAAGTCTTGCAGACCATCCACTTGGCATTCTCGGCAAGGAGCGAGTGGGCGATGCCTTAGGTTCCAGTGGTTGTCGTTCCGTTATTGGGCGAGAACGCTCTCGGGCAGTGTCCGTGAAAGGAGGTTCCGACAGAGGTTGGCGAGAGGGATGTCGGCGTGCGGGAGCTCTTCCCAAGGCAGGCTAGTGCTGAGGGGCTCAGTGAGGCGAGATCCCGAGATGTTCCCTCTCGGTAGGTGGCGGGCGGAATCCCTTTTAGCGAGCTGGTCATCTCGGTCCTGATTCCAGACGGGTTCCGAGAGCCCGACATGTCCTACTACACGGGTAGAGCAGCATGTGCAATGGTTCGAGGATGCTATTTCCATAAGGCAGATGTCAGATTCCTTTAAGTATAAGCTCTTTGCCATCACTTTGAAGGAGAAGGCGAGGGACTGGTTCCATCAACTCCCTACAAGCTCTATTTACTGCTTTAAGGATTTGCGCCGAGGGTTCTTATTCAGGTTCTCGACGTCAAAGAAGTGGAAGAAGTTGGCAGAGTGCTTGTTTGCCATCAAACAAAATCCAGAGGAGACCCTGGGACGCTATGTTAATAGGTTCCAGGAGGAAATTCTACAAGTCCAGGAAATGCCTGGGTACACCGTGATGCTCGCCTTTACCCTCGGGTTGAGGCCGAGTTTCTTTAGCATGGAGCTGAAGAGAGTACCCCCCCTCTATTTCGAGGAGCTGATGGAGAGGTCATTGAAGGAGATAGAGATCGAGGCGGCCAACCTGGAATTTGCGAAGAAGTTGGCCAAGTTGACGGAAGAAGATATGAAGGAGCCAGGAGCAGGGAGGCAGAGAGAGCTGAGAGAAGAGAAGAGGAGAGAGGAGCCAAGAGGTCAGGGGCATCAGGGGAAGCACCCGGGTTCGATGCAACGGGATCCGAACAACCGGTTGGGTTGGAGGCCCCAAGAAGGTCATCCCCAGGGGTAGGGGGAGAATACCAAGGCAAGGATAACTTCCGTGAGCAGGGAAGGTTCCATCAGCCAGCGTGGAATCAGGAGAAGAGGCCTCCCCTCCCACGGTAGCAGGAGGCGATGAAGATTGCCCGAGGTAGGGGAGGAATAAGAGGAGCCCGGGGAGGAGCAAGGAGAAGGGAAGGCAGGGTGGCATTGCCTTTCTGTGACTTCCATCAGGAGGGAGGTCACACGACGGCCACCTACCCGGAGTTTCTGGAGATGAGGGAGGCCAGGGGGCAGGTGAGGCAGCAGCTGCCTTTGAGTATTGAAGAAGTTCTGCAAGGAGGAGAGGATAGATGCGAGGACCGGGCAGATGAGGGGGCCCGAGGAGGGATCAGAGTGAACCATTGGGGAGTTTGGATTGAAGCCACCCGTAAAGGGAGTTTCCAGACCATGTACCGCAGGAGCATCGCCTCGACCTCCCAGGCTCCCCAAGGAGGAAAAAAACACCTTCTCATCAAATGATATGCCCGACTATGAGGACTCGTTCTGTGATGTCTTGGTGATTCGGACGGTCGTAGAGAATTTCACCGTCTCCAGGATTTTGGTGGACAACGGAAGCTCGGTGAACGTGATCTTCAAGAAGGCATTCGATGAGATGAATGTGGAGGCCCAAATGGTTTTGGCCTCAGATGGACCATTGTTAGGGTTCTCAAGGGAAAGGAAGGAAGTAGAGGGAGGAGTGAGACTGCACATGAAGTTGGGGGGAGTGTCGAGGAACTATCAGCTCGTCATCGTTGACGCTCCGAGTAGCTACAATGCCATTTTGGGCGGCCCCTCATCAGTTATTTTCGTTGCATCCCCTCCAAATTTCATCAATGCCTCAAGTTTAGCAGTGGAGTCCAGGTCAGGGTCAGGGGAGACCCGATGTTGGCGAGACAGTGCTTTGTGACTATCATCAACACCATATCCTGGATGACATAGGCAGAAGAACTGGAGAAGGAGATCGCGATGCAGGAGGAGGCTGCAGAGGAAGGAGAAGTGAGCCTAGTGGAAGCTATAGAGAAGGCTGCAGAGGAGCAGGGAGGAGGAGAAGCTGGGGTGGAGACCCAGGGAGGCAGAGAAGTGGAGGCTCAGGGAGGCATAGAAGTGGAGCCAATGGAGGGCCTGTTGGAGGTGATGGAGGTGGAGGAAGCAGGAGGCAAGGAAGAGTTTGGGTGAGAGGAGGAGCCTAGGAGTGGCAGAGAGCAGTCCCGGCTAGATCTAGTGAAGGTTGTCATGGAGATGGAGGTCTTCACCAGGGGATGGAAGACGGAGAGGGTGCGGATCAGCAGGGGATTGAGCCCTAGGGATCAAGAGAGGATGCAAGAGTGCATCCAAAGGAACGTCGACATCTTTGCTTGCAGTGCGACAGACATGTCAGGCATCGATGCGGACTTCGCGTGCCATCGCCTGAATCTGGACCCCAAGATGCGTCCCATCTTCCAAAAGATGAGGACCATCGCCACCAAGCTAGAGGGGCCCATCCACGAGGAGGTCAAGAAGCTTCTTGACGTAGGATTCATCTCGGAGATCTAGTATCCAGGTTGGGTCTCCAGTGTGGTATTGGTAAAGAAGGGAGATGAGAAGTGTCGTATGTGTGTAGACTTTTCTCTTTTAAATAAATCATGCCCTAAGGATTGTTACCCCCTGCCTCGGATCGACGCGCTAGTTAATTTAGCAATCATTTTTTTCTATTATGAGTTTTTTGGATGATTTTTCAGGTTACCATCAGATTAGCATGCATCCCCCCGACGTCAAGGATGTCTCCTTCATCAGAAGGGAGGGATGCTTCAGTTATAAGATGACGCCCTTCAGGCTAAAGAATGCAGGGGCTACGTACCGGCGCATGATGGACCAGGTCTTCCAAAGCTAGAGGGGTAAAAATCTGGAGGTTTACGTAGATGATCTCTTGGTGAAGAGTAAAGATGTGGGTTCGCATCTCTCCGACTTGGAAGAGACATTCACTACCATAAGGAAGTTCAAGATGAGGCTAAACCCCCAGAAGTGTGTCTTCGGGACAAGTTGAGGCAAGTTCCTTTGACACCTTCTGACCCCAGCGGGGGTGGAGCCTAACCCAGACAAGGTGAAGACCATCATGGAGCTTGAGTCACCATGCAATACCAAAGAGGTCCAGCGCCTGACAGGCAAGCTCGCCGGGCTATGTAGGTTCCTCTCCCGGGCCTGAGAGAAATAATCATCTTTCTTCAGGGCACTGCGGGGAAACCAGAAGTTCAAGTGGACGGAAGAATGCGAGGAGGCTTTCCGAGCATTGAGGGGTCAGCTCTCCCAAGCTCTGCTTCTTCAGAGACCGAGAGAGGGGGAGGATTTAGCTCTATACCTCGGGGTAGGGGAGGAGGTCGTAAGCTCTGTCCTACTCAGGGAAGAGGGGAAGAAGCAGTTACCCGTCTATTATGTCAGCAGAATCTTACAGAAGGCTGAGCTTCGTTACCCCATCCTGGAGAAGTTGGCCTTCTCCTTGGTTATCTCGGCTTGGAAGCTCAGACCATAATTTCAGGCCCATTCAATCAAGGTAGTGATGGACCATCCCCTATGCTATATTTTTGAAGGGGTGGAGCACTCAGGGCGGTTGGCCAAGTGGTCCATCGAGCTAAGTGAATTTAAATCAGTTTTGTGCCAGGACTCTCCATTAAGGCACAAGTAGTGGCCGATTTCTTGGCCGACTACGTTGTCGAGATAGAGGGTGAGAAGCTGCCACTGCAGGAGGCTTGGAAGATGTTGGTCGATGGAGCCTCAGGGAAGCATTCTTGGGGGGATGGGTAGTGTTGGTAAGCCCTCAGGGGGTCATCATTGAGCAGGTTGTGGTTGTACGCTTCCCCATCACCAACAACCAGGCAGAGTACGAGGTCATCATAGTAGGGCTGTGACTAGGCAAGGAGCTCGTCGTACATGACATGGAAATGTCCACGGACTCGTTGGTTTTGGCGTCGCAGATCAGGGGTGAGTATGAGGCTAGTGAACCTACCCCCATGAAGTAATTGTCCAAGGTAAGGGTGTTGGTCGGCGGGTTTCGGACATTCTCCATCCATCATGTCCCCAGGGAGGAGAGCGCGGCGGCCGATCGGTTGGTTAAGTGTGGACCCCGGGGTAGAGGAACCTTGACCGAGTTATTCCACCCGGCGATTGAGGAAGGAGAGTTGATGGAAGTGGAATGGAGTCCCTCATGGGTGGATACCTTCGTGGCTTTCTTAACTACCGACAAACTTCCCGAGGGGACCAAAGATGCGAATGTCTTTAGGCACAAGTCGGCTCACTACTTGATGCATGAAGGTGTTGGAGCATGCATTCCACACTTCCTAGTTTGCTAATAACAAATCTTGTTTGTATTTGATATTTGGATGTTTTTAGTGTGCAGATAACATAGGTTAATATCTAATATCTTTTTGATGCTGAATTGGATCAGCCTTGAGCTCGGGAGATATCTCCAGGCGATATTGGGTATCGCCAACAGGCGATAGCGTCACTCGACGCATTTTCGCTCGACAAAATCGTGGCTTCCGTTATTTCGCTATCGCCAGACGGAAATAACCGGCATCGCTCAGCGATAGTGCACGATTCGTCGCTCGACGTTTGTGCGATGTGAAAATGAGGAGTTTGTGGGACACGTGGCAGCGGTTACCGATATCGCCAGATGGCGATACTCAGTATCGCCCGGCGATAGCGCCAGAATATAAAAACCTTTCATTTTCTGAGGAAATCATGAATTTTCATTACCTGGAGTGTATTTTCCTGCACTGACGTTTCAGAGAACTCCAGAACTCAGAGATACTCCATACTCTCAAGAAGGCCAAAAGAGCGAAAGATTGACGGCACGCGCGAAGCATTCGAAGCATCTCTAGCAAGGATTCGTCAGCATCTTTTTCGCGCTATTTGAAGGGAGTGTCTAGCATAAAGTGTTCAATTTGTTTTGTTCTTTTCTTTTACTTTCTCATTGTAATCGGTAGAGAAATCGCCGACTTGTGCGTGGCGTCTAGGTCCTTGTGTGGCTTAGGAGAGAATCGCCGCCTTGTGAGTGGCGTACAAGTCCTTGCGTGGCTTAGGGAGAAATTGTTGCCTTGTGTGCAGCGTCTAGATCGTGGTTAGATCTAGGGGAGGCTAGAAGCAAGATCTAGGAAGAGATACGCTTTAGCTTGCCGGTTCTTGGTAGAAGAACCAGCGAAAATAATAGCAAATTATTTATTTCATGAGCCTTTGTCTCTAGCTCTATAGAGACCCTTTGTATTCAATTTAACTCTTTTGAAATATATCATTATTGTTTCTAGCTAGTATCCATTTACACTCTTCAATTATATTGTTGTTATACATCTAGTAATGTTTGCTTAATTTTTAAGAAAAATTAAAAGAACCCGTATTCACCCTCCCTTCTAAGGGCGCCACAAGGTCCAACACTTGGTATCAGAGCAAGGTTACTCCAAAAACAGTTTCACCACCGGGAGTAATGGTGCAAAACACTCACGCATTTTCTGAGGGGCAAGGTATAAGTAGACCTCCCTTATTCATGGACACTGACTACAACTATTGTAAAGCTCGAATGCGATGCTTTCTAATATCACTAGATATCGATGTTTGGGTCATGGTAGAAACATGCTACACTGCTCCTATAACTATTGTAGGAAGTGTCTCTATGGTAAAACCCAAGGACAAATGGGATGAAGCTGATAAGCTTCGATGTAAAATAATGCTAAGGCAATGAACGCTTTATTTTGTGCGTTAGATAGGACTGAATTTTACCGTGTTTGTGCATGTGATACTGCATATGACATTTGGAATCTTCTTGAAGTTACTCATGAAGGAACATCATAGGTAAAGGACACGAAGCTTTTCCAGCTATAATTAGAGTTTGAGAAATTCAAAATGGAGGTTGATGAAGATATAGACTCCATGTGCACGTGGTTTAGCAAGATAGTAAATGACTCGAGTATTCTAGGGAAGAATTTCTCAAATGGAGATTTGGTGAGCAAAATACTTAGATCGCTTCACCCGAAGTTTAATCCAAAAGTGACTGCCATCTCGGAGTCACACGATCTAAAGTCTCTCCAAATTGAGAATCTCATAGGAAACTTGAAAACCCATGAAGTAGAGTTGAGGATTCAACAATAAGAGTATAACTTGGAGCCAAGAAAGAAAGCTTTGGCGTTGAAGTCCAAGAAGGAGAAGGAAAGCGAGTCTGATGAAAGTGATGATGAAGATGAAGAGAGCTTATTTGTGAAGAAATTCAGGAGATTCATGAGAAATCCTGAAAGAAGAAATTCTTTCAAGAGATTTTTCAAGAGGAAAGAATCTGGGAATAGGAAAGGAAAATCCCAAGCTGAAGGAGAGGATGATGAAGATAGACCACCACCTGAATGCTATCATTGCAGGAAGATTGGCCACATAAAGAGCAAGTGCCCAAAGTATCTGAAAGAGCTGAAGGAGAAGCGACACGGAAAGAAAGATAAGAAGAAAGTTCTAAAGGTTGAAACATGGGATCAAGCCACTTTTGAGGAGTCAAGCAGTTCAGGGTCAGAAACTGAAGAGGAGGCCACAATGTGCTTGATGGGAAAGAGCGCTTCATCATATGATGAAGGAAGCAGTGTCCAGAGCGACACTGAGGTAACTCCTGAAACCTTTGATGATTTATATTCTGAATTTCTGAGAACTTGTGAGTATTTAGACAAAACACTGCATGAAATTAAATTGATTAAATATGAAAATAAAGTATTAGTTAAATAAAATAAAAAACTAAAAAATGAAGTAAAAGTTCTTGGGAAGGGGAAAGCGACTTGTCAAGAGGATTGTCCCTCCTTGACAAAGATAGTAGAGCTTGAGAAAGATCTCTTTAAGACTCAGACTCGAGTTGAAACTCTTACAAAAGAAAAAGAGGCCTTAGAGAGATCTCTAAAGTTTTCTCAATCTCAAGTGGAAGACAAAAGAAAGTCCTTCGCAAATCATTGCAGCACCATAGTTGCCGAAAATAATGTATTAAAGGGACAAGTCCGTAATTTAGAAATGGCCACTAACAAATTTGGAGTGGGCCAAAAATCTCTAAATATGATTTTGGGAAACCAATACTATGGTTCTAAAAAATTCAGACTTGGATACTCTCCTGGGTATTATCGCCCGGCGATATCCACTGTCACCGACGATAGGAAAAATTCCAAGATAGGGTCAAAATCTGGTTTTCAGATTAAAAACAATAAACCCCCTGTCCCCGTAGCTTCCAGCAAAGGGTCAAAATTCACTTTAAAGAATCCGTCGACTTCTTTCATCAAGTGTGCCAAATGTTATAAGTTTGGTCACGCAACACATACTTGTAAAAAGACGGGATACTACTTAGTCAAACAAATCTGGGTGCCTAAGGCTTCCACCTATTCTATGGGAGGAACCACTTGGGTAGCTGGATCTTTACTCTCATCCTCTTTCTAGGTGTGTTGGCAGGATAAGGACAAAGAAGACGTGTGGTACTTGGACTCAGGGTGTTCCAAGAACATGACGGGCAATAAATCAAAGTTCCTTAGCCTAGAGATGAAGAAAGGAGGAGTAGTTACTTTTGGAGACAACGGAAAGGGAAAAATCATCGGCATTGGAGTAGTAGAAGCTAATAATACTGGTAAAAATAAAGAGCTCTCCCCTCTACAAAGGGTGGATGACTATGAAAATCTTGGAGACAAAGATAAAAAAAAGGAGTCGAACAAGAAGAAGAAGAAGAAGAGCAAGGATACGTGCCTCCAAGCGAACTAAGATTTTCAAAAGATCATCCCCAAGATTTGGTTATTGGAGAACCATCAAGAGGGGTAAGTACTCGTTCATCCATACGTGAGTTATTTTCAAATATGTGCTTTATTTCTGATATAGAACCTAAAAGCGTTGAAGCTGCTTTAACTGATAATTCTTGATTTTTAGCTATGAATGACGAGCTTAATCAATTTGAACGTAATAAGGTTTGGAAGTTAGTAGAAAGACCGTCAAATCATCCTGTTGTAGGGGTTAAGTGGATTTTTAAAAATAAACTAGATAGTGAATCTAGGGTCACTAGGAACAAAGCTAGACTCGTAGCAAAAGGTTATTCACAAATAGAAGGAATAGATTTTGATGAAACTTTTGCACCCGTAGCACGTTTAGAAGCAGTTAGAATATTTCTTGCATTTGCTATTTTAAGAAGTTTAAATTATTTCAAATGTATGTTAAAATTGCTTTTCTTAACTAGTATATTAAGGAGGAGGTTTATGTAGAACAACCTCCAGACTTTGTTGATGTTAGATTTCCTGATTATGTTTTTAAATTAGAAAAAGCCCTTTTATGGTTTGAAACAAGCACCCCGAGCATGGTATGATAGATTGACTATTTATTTACTAAAAAAATGATTACAAAATGGGCAGTGCTGATTGTACTTTATTTGTTAAACATATCAATGATGATCTTATCATTTTACAAATATATGTTGATGATATTATTTTTGGATCCACAAATGAAAAATTATGTGATAGTGTTATTGAAATTATGAAGAATGAATTTGAAATGAGCATTGTAGGCGAACTCTCTTATTTTCTTGGATTTCAAATCACTCAAAAGCATGATGGAATTTTTATTTGTCAATCTAAATATATTCATGATATTTTAAAAAGATTTGGGTTTGAAAATCTAAAACAAGCAAATATCCTCATGAGTGTCTCATTAAAGTTAGGAAAAGATGAAAGTGGAATATCAATAGATCAAACACTTTATCAAGGAATGATAGGATCGCTATTGTATTTGACTGCCTCTAGGCCTGACATTATGTTCGTTGTATATTTATGTACTAGATTTCAAGCTAATCCCAAAGAGTCTCATTTAAAAGCAGTTAAACACATTTTTAGATATCTTATTGGCACATCTAAATTAGGTTTATGGTATCCTCATAACGATACGTTTATATTACATGGCTTCTCTGATTTTGATTATGTTGGGTGTTCATTAGATCGTAAAAGCACAAGTGGCACCTGTCACTTTCTTGGCCCTTCACTTATCTCGTGGCGCGTAGGAAACAGAATTTTGTTGCCTTATCCACCACTGAGGCCGAGTACATGACACTAGGCAGTTATTGTGCACAAGCTTTATGGATGAAGCAAACTTTAGAAGATTTTGGAATAGTTCATGAAACAATTGAATTAAAATGTGATAATAAAAGTGCAATTGACTTAACATATAATCCAGTTCATCATTCTAGCTCCAAACACATTGATGTACGTCATCATTTCATAAGAGATCACATAAAACAAAATACGATAAAAGTCAATTTTATAAGCGATGATTCACAGCTTGCGGATATTTTCACGAAACCACTTTCAGATTCCCGTTTTCATTATTATGATTAGAACTAGGAATTATAGATCTTTCAAATTAATAGACTACCATCGCAAGCTAAGAAAAAATTAACATAATTAAATTGTTACAATCATGAACATTAAGCAAAATTAAAAATTACATAACCCATAAATGGAAACACCAGATACCGAGTCTTATACTATTACAGAAGTACAATACCACATCTAAGTCCCACATAACATTACAACATAAATAATTACTGAATTTGAAGAAAAATTCACTATCGTCGGTGATAGTGACTGTTGCCGGGCGATAACGACAAAATGTCCAGCCATCCCGAAATCTTCAAAAAATTCTGCTGTCACCTGCAATGGTCTCTCCTTGGTCATCTGTCGAACTGTGGTCGCTGCTCTGCGTCTGACGTGCTCGGTGAGTCGATGTACGAGGCGGCTCCATGACCGGATCTTCACATTCTGCTGCCTCTGCTGGAGTGGGCTTCAACTTCAAACTTTTTGTCATAAATTTTAAAAAATTCTGAATTCCCAAGAAGTTTTTCTTCACATCCCTCTTGTGTTCTTCGAATGACTCTCGCAAGTCATCCAACCTTTCTCGCAACGATCCACCTCTAGGAATTGACGGGTTTCGGATAGTGAACACCGGTTCACTCCTCCTAGATGACCCTCCTTGTGTTGATCGACCGATGGAATGCATTCCACTCGTCGAATATATATATGGGATATAATCATTGAAGTACAAATCTGGGTCGATCCACGTATATTTCTTATATAAAATCCATTGGATGACGGCTCCAAGTGGTAGTGTGTTCAATTTCTTCCAATTAGGACTCTTCAATCTAAATGCATAGCGTACTATCGAAAGGACAAAATCCACCATATCAAATGGCTCCCGCTCCAAAATCATGTACGTCACATAACTCAATTGAGCCGTTATTTTCCGTGTATCTCCGAATTTCAGTAGGACAGTATGCCTTAGTATATCTTGCACTAGTCGTGCATCCTCCGTAAGGGTGGCCGTTGATTGAATTAGTGTTTTGATGGAATTTCCATGCAAAACCATATTCAATAATGTCCAATCTCTATCCTTCTGATAGTTCTCTACTACATCTCAAGTGTTTTCATGCTCGATTAATCCAAACTCATCTCTCAGGTCACAGAGTGTTATTTCTACTGCCTGTCCTTGAATTTTTGATCGGACTCTGCCATTCAATTCCGTGAAATGCGGGTCCTTGAGATAATTATATAATTCTCGAATCAGTATGGAGGAGAATGTGTCTGGAATAATAATCGACATTATTCCAGCCATTGCTAACAAATCATGGATATGTGCATGCCGGGCTGGGTCAAATTTGATCACCCGTCTGATTCCTATGTTAGCGTTCTCTATTCTCAAAAATATTTGATATGATGAATATGAGTCACTCCCTGTGCTTCTTCGCGCTTTGGAACTGGAAGCCATTCCTGCATATCGAATTGTTTTTTTAGAAACAAAAATTTTTTGTCGGTATCGCCATCCAGCGATACCCACTGTCGTCGGGCGATAGCGGGAAATGATTTTCCTCCATTTCCGACTTCAGATCTGGTTTCCCCCTTCCTTCAACATACCAGATCTGCAAGGTTTTGTTTTCCAAATCCTTTTACAACTTCTTAAATTCAAGAAACTATACACATCTTTCACTAAAAACAACCCTAGTTTCTTATGATCCAAAAAAATTTTAAACACTTTAAAACCTGGAAATTTCTCATCTAAGATTACATGCTACACTATCCTAACAATTAGATCCATAAAAATCCAAAGAATTAAAGCCAAAATCCAAGTTTTCATACCTAGGTGTTAGGGTTTCGCCGACTTCTACTCCGCCTTCCGCAATCTGTCTTCAGGAAAGAGGTTTGGTTTGATGCCTTTTACTAAATGAGCCCGTTTTTATACTTTTACCACTATCGCCGACCGGCGATACCCGGTATCGCCCGGCGATAGTGACTTTTTGTTGTTTCTTCAAATTGTCTTCTTGACTCAAATTTAGGCCAGTTGTAATGTTTTTTTTGAGTTTTATACTAACTTGGTTCTCTAGTTCACCACTCTTATATCCGTTCTACATATTTCAGTACTAGTGTTCTTAAACTCGTGAAATTGTTTTCGGATGCCTCTAAGTATGAGAAATCTTTTAGTTATGATAATGCTATTTCACTCACAGTTGTGCAAATCTTCGTATGCATCCATCTTACAAAATGTGAATTGTGAATGTTTTACCATAACCACTAGTGATGCATGTTTTCTGCTTCTGCTTTATCCGAGTTTGGTACAGTGCACCATACTATTAAATTATTCTGTATTCTCTCACAAGTGAATTCAGACTCCTTTGTTTAGCTAAAAAAAATGTGTGAGTAACAAAATGTCTCATCCCAAAAGTGCAGACCTTTGGTGATTGTTTCACATAACAAAAGGAAAAAGAAAACACTCCAATAATACAGGGCTGACCAGGAACCTCCACCAAGCACTACTTACCCTCCTGATAAGTCTTCATAAGCATTGTGAGGTTGAGCACCTTGGCAAGAATTGTAAAGTGTCTTGTGCAAATCCTTACATGAATAATTTCTTTCTTGTGTGCTCTGAACTCTTGGGTACGAGTATAGCTCTGCATGTCTACCTCTATGTTATGTTTTTTTAACATTCTCGTGTTCATGTTTTTTTGTAAGACTATGCATAAGTATTTCCGACAACACCTCACATGTACATAACATTATACTCTCTAAACGTTCTTCTTATGAGAATTGGACTGAGAACTATTTCACAAAAACTATTCACTAGTGTATGTGTTTGTGATGTAGTTTGTTGAATGTTTCTACAATTACTGTTTACTCATTTTATTTATTCTACATTGCTCACCTGTCCTCTATGAGTCTCTCTTTTGTGTTTTTCCTTCTTTCGCTTCCACCGCACTTTTACCTATCTTTTGACAATACCAAAGGGAGAGACACTTTACAAAAGAAATCATTCACCGAAGTCTGGTCATACCGAAGTCTGGTCATATATTTTTGTGCACACTTGGCAAAATTATTTTTTTCACATCTTTAATTAAAATACACGAATTTCCCTATGCTTCCATTTAGGGGGAGATCACATGTAAGGGGAGTGTTTCATCCAGGAGCAATTTGTGTACATACACATGCTTCGTCTTAATACTCAAATTGGGTGGACTTTTTTAATATTAATGATTTATTTCTTAATAAATTTGTTATTATCAAAAGGGGGAGATTGTTGGAGCATGCATTCCACGCTTCCTAGTTTACTAATAACAAATCTTGTTTGTATTTGATATTTAGATGTTTTTGGTGTGCAGATAACACATGTTAATATCTAATATCTTTTTTATGCTGAATCAGATCTGCCTTGAGCTCGGGAGATATCGCCAGGCGATATTGGGTATCGCCAACAGGCGATAGCGCCACTCGACGCATTTCAGCTCGACGAAATCGTGGCTTCCGTTATTTCACTATTGCCAGAAGGCGATAACCAGTATCGCTCGGTGATAGTGCACGATTAGGTGCTCAATGTTTATGCGATGCGAAAATGAGGAGTTCGTGGGACACGTGGCAGCGATTACCGATATCGCCAGATGACGATACCCAGTATCGCCCGACGATATCACCAGAATATAAAAACCTTTCATTTTCTGAGGAAATCATGAATTTTCATTACCTGGAGTGTATTTTCCTGCATTGACATTTCATAGAGCTCCAGAACTCAGAGATACTTCATACTCTCAAGAAGTCCAAAAGAGCGAAAGATTGACGACACGTGCGAAGCATTTGAAGCATCTCTAGCAAGGATTCGTCAGCATCTTCTACATGTTGTTTGAAGGGAGTGTCTAGCATAAAGTGTTCAATTTGTTTTTGTTCTTTTCTTTTACTTTCTCATTGTAATCAATAGAGAAATCGCCACCTTGTGCGTGGCGTCTAGGTCCTTGTGTGGCTTAGGAGAGAATCGCCGCCTTGTGAGTGGCGTCCAAGTCCTTGTGTGGCTTAGGGAGAAATTGTTGCCTTGTGTGCAGTGTCTAGATCAAGGTTAGATCTAGGGGGAGGCTGAAAATAAGATCTAGGAAGAGATACGCCTTAGCCTGCCGGTTCTTGGTAGAAGAACCGGCGAAAACACTAGCAAATTATTTATTTCATTAGCCTTTGTCTCTAGCTCTATAGAGACACTTTGTATTCAATTAAACTCTTTTGAAATATATCATTATTGTTTCTAGCTAGTATCCATTTGCACTCTTCAATTATATTGTTGTTATTCATCTAGTAAATTTTGCTTAATTTTTAAGAAAAATTAAAAGAACCCTTATTCCCCCCCCCCCCCTCTAAGGGCGCCGCAAGGTCCAACAGAAGGTGGGTTACATCAGAAGATGTTGTCGGGACTCCTAGCGCGATGTGTGGCAGAGGAGGAGATCCCAATGATCCTGGAGTAAGTGCACTCGGGCGAGTGTAGCAGTCACTTAGGGGGGAAGAACCTTGGAGGCAAGGGTGGTTAGGCAGGGGTACTTCTAGCCATCCCTGCGGAAGTATGTGGCAGAGTCTGCAAGGAGGTGACAAAAATGTCACCTCTACGTCCCCTCCAACTCTTGCCCTCCCAAAGGCTTCAAAGCATCACAGCTTCATGGCCTTTCATCATCTGGGGGATGGATTTGGTTGGGCCTTTTCCCCCGACAAGCGAGCAGAGAAGGTTTCTTCTAGTGATGATTGATTACTTCTCAAAATGGCTGGAGGTCAAGGCGTTGGCCAAGGTAACCTCCCAGGTCATCAGAAATTTTTATTGGGGGAGCTCATCTGCCGACATGGGTTGCCTCAAGCCACCATCACAGACAATGGGCCCTAGTTTGCAAGCAAGGAGTTCATCAGTTTCTGCACCCAGCTGGTGATTGACCTTAGGTTTGCCTCCGTTCACCACCCTAGGAGCAACGACCAGGTGGAGGCGGCAAACAAAATTATAGTGAATCTGCATAAGAAGAAAGTGGAGAACCTGAGGGGGAGTTGGGTGGAGCAGCTCCCCTCGGTATTGTGGGCTCTGCGGACAACCCCCAACACAGCCACTAGAGAGACCCCTTTTAAGCTTTCACACGGGTGTGAGGTGGTCTTGCCCGTGGAATTTGAGGTTGATCGCCGCGAGTCGCAGCCGCTAGTGGAGGAGATGAGGAATGAAGGGAAGAAAATGAAGGGGAGCTACGACTCTCGCTGGATATGGTAGAAGAGCTTCGAGACGTGGCTGCCATCAGGCAGGAAGAGATCAAGCGGCGGATGACCAAGTATTTTGACAAACATATCAGGTTCAAGCAATTTAAAGAGGTAGATTTAGTCCTGAAGAAATTTGATGCCGCAGTAAGGTCGACAGCAGTTGGGAAGCTCAATCCAAACTAGGAAGGTCCCTACATAGTTCAAAAGGCCCTGGGGTTAGGAGGCTACTACCTCCAGAATGTGGAGGGGGGGACCATGAGCCATACTTGGAGTGTTGATGATCTAAAGCATTTCTACCCTTAGTTCGGGGTAAGATTGTAAACCCTATTGTTATAATAAATCCATTGAATTGTCTCATATTTGTTTCTTTTGATGATTGCAAAGATTTGTGATTTTGAAAGACCCCGAGAGGATCCCGGTGTCAGGCTTCCATTAGCTGGTAGGGCTGGAAGGCGCACTCGGCCCCAAGTAGACCTGTTGTCCATGCTCTCACTAGTTGGCAGGGTCGTAGGCTCTCTTGTGGGGTAAGGGAATATCTCGAGAGAATCCCACTACTTAGGCTCCCATTAGCTGGCAGGACTGAAAGGCGCACTCAGCCCCAAGTAGACCCGCTGCCAGGATCTCACTAGCTGGCAGGGCCGTAGGCTTGCTGGGGGGCAAGGGAATACCCCGAAAGGATCCCACTACTCAGGCTCCCATTAGCTGGCAGGGCTAGAAGGCACACTCGGCCCCGAGTAGACCCACTGTCAGGCTCTCACTAGCTGGCAGGGCCATAAGATTGCTTGCGTGGTAAGGGAATACCCCAAGAGGATCCTAATGTTAGGCTTCCATTAGCTTGCAGGGCTGGAAGGTGCACTCGGCCCCGATTAGACCTGCTGTCCAGGCTATCACTAGCTGACAGGTCCGTAGGCTCGCTTGGGGGGAAAGGAGGGAAGGTTTATGATTTTGAAAGGCCCCGAGAGGATCCCACTGTGCAGGCTCCCATTAGCTGGCAGGGCTGGAAGGGCACTCAGCCCAGAGTAGACCCGCTGTCAGGCTCTCACTAGCTAGCAGGGTCGTAGGATTGCTTGGGGGGTAAGGGAAGACCCCGAGAGGATCCCGATGTCAGGCTTCCATTAGCCGGTAGGGCTGGAAGGCGCACTCAGCCTTGAGTAGACCCGATGTCCAGGCTCTCACTAGTTGGTGGGGTCGTAGGATCGCTTGGGGGAAAGGAAAAAGGGTTTGAAGATTTGAAGGCCCGCTCGATGGAGTGACGTAGAATGCTTGGAATAATCAGATATGGAGCCACTCTCGTTGTCAGGCTCTCACCTAGCCGACGGGGAGTTAATCCCATGACGAACATTACGAAGTACTTCCCCAACAGGTTCTCAAATAGTTGGCACCAATTATAAGTAGAGATAAAGAAAGGTGAAACCATCTCGGCATGGCTCTCAGCGTATCTCTCCCGGCAGAATTTACTTGGTCAATTTTTCAAATGAGTGGCGGTCATCACCTAAGAGCCTAAGGCTTACGCCAAGGCGTGGATTCATACACAGATAATAAAACGCGCGATGTATAGAAAAGTATGAAAAACAATAGCCATTTTGACAAAAACGTTGGATCTTTTCATATGATATCAAAGTTGTTACATTGGCCTGGGGGATCTCTCCCCAAATTTCAGAAATTTAGAAAAGGAAAAATTACAAGGCAAAAGACAAAAATATGGAAGCCTTCAGGAAGAGTCGCCAGATTTCCCGTTGGAGGATTCTTTAGAGGACTCGTCGCTCTCGCCAAAGATCATTTCATACTCCTCACCCGGGGACTCATCCTCTTCCATGGGCTTGGAGATAGGATCAAACAGCCAGGGGAGGGCCCCGTGTGGCATGAGCGTCTCTCCACCCTCATTTAGAAAGCCAGACTTCTACAATACCTGGATGACGCACTTGGCCACCTCCTGTGCGTTCTCTTGCATCATCACATCTATCTCGTAATTTGAGTATTGGTGGCTTTTTACCTTTTCGTCGGGCGGTGGTGGAACTAGTGCATTGGATTCCTGCGCTTTTTGGAGTTCTGCCCTCTACAGAGTGATCTGGCAACGGAGAGAAGCCTCCCATGCGCGTGAAAGCTGGGCTTGGGAGAAATCCTGCAAGGAATTTTGGGTTATAACTAGCATGAGATTGCCGTAAGGCGAAAGGCCTTTGAAGATTTACATACCTCTGTCACCGGGCGAAGGGTGAGAAGCTGCTGGGCAGCCGCTAGATCAGGCTTCAGGGTGGCCATTTCAGCAACGACAATTTCCCTTGATTTGATTGCCTCGACGAGGTTGCACTCGAGGACATACCGTGGAGCGCAGTCATGTGCGCGAGCTCAAACACACGCATATGGGCTTGGGCAGTATCATATGCGAGAGACCTGGTAACTAAAAGAATTAGTGCCTAACCACCTAGGGGGGGTGAATAGGTGTAATTCCTTTTTCTTCTAAAGCAAAATATCTAATCTGAAACAGCTAGTTCTACAGCTAACACAGTACATAATTCATAGAATCATACAATCACAGAGTGCACACAGTTTTTATAGTGGTTCTCCAAGGTCTGGGTACATCCACTTTCCACCTTCGCCTATCTAGCAGTGTGCTAGATTCGGCCTAACTTCTGCTCTTCACCTCAGATCCTCAGATCTTACAACTCAGAACCCCAACAAAGCTCCTACAACTCAGAGTGAGTCCACACTCCTACAACTCAGGAAATCTACCCTACCTTAGCCTACACAAGGCCTACAACTCAGAGATAACAATCTCCTACAACTCAGGCTCACATCCCTACCTCAGCCTTCAACAAGGCCTACCACTCAGAGATCTCAATCTCCTACAACTCAGCCTTTATAAAACAGGCTTACAACTCAGATCTTAAACAGATCCTACATAAAAATAGATTTCACAATGTATTTTACCACCACCCAGGTAGAGAGAGAAATGATGGATGACTTCTTGATCCGTTCTTGGAAGAATCTGATGGCAGAGAACAACCACTCTTAGCTTTCTTCAAAACTTCTTGAATCTGAACTCAGTAGGGTTGAACTCATTTGAAGTTGATCTTCAATCAGCTTCTTTCTTGAAATTCAGATCTCAATCTGAATCCTTCTTAGCAGCCTGGTTCAGCAACCGCACTTCAGGAACTTGTTGATATAAGCCCCTTCCTTCACTACAATAGATGGAGATCTCTCTCTCCAACTTCTTCTTAGATCTTTCTGACGAAAATCTTCGTCTGTTTTTTGTATATTCTTTTCTGTATCAGTCCATCAATCTCCTTTCTGTTGAAGGAGAATGCCTTTATATAGACTTTCTTCATGGTAACCGCTGATCCAGTTTCTAACAAACTTCTAACAGCACTGACAGCTTCAGTAGACCGTTTGATTATGGCAGCTGTCAAGTCATCCAGTCACTTCTTGAAACTCTGTCTCTGTCAGCAAAGTGTCGAGACTGAACTTCTTCATGTGTCGACACAAGTAGACTAAGTGTCGACACAAGTGAACTAGGTGTCGACACAAGCCTTGGTGGTGTCGACACAGCTCCTTTGTTGTTGATACTGCCTCTCGACACAGCTTCTGTAGAATGTGTCGACATTAATTCTGTGTGTCGACACAATCACTTCTTCTCTTTAACTTAGTTGAAACTCTATTGTGTGTCGACACAAGTCCTGTGTGTCGACACAGTTGATGTCGACAAAGTTTTCTGTGTGTCGACACTGCCTCTTGGTGTCGACACAGTTGATGTCGACAAAGTCTTCTATGTATCAACACTGCCTCTTGGTGTCGACACAGTTGATGTTGACAATGCTTTCTCTGTGTGTCGACAATGCCTCTGTGTGTCGACACAGTTGCTTCTGGTGTCGACACAGCCTTTTTAAGTGTCGACATAATTAACTCCAAGTGTCGACACAGCTTTTCTCCAGTGTTGACACAAGCCTTCATAAGTGTCGACACAGCTTCTTCTGGTGTCGACACATGGACTTAGAAACTTTTTCCTGCATTCTTGCATTTTCTTAACCTGCACATATAAACACAAAACAACATCAAATACACCTTGATGCATATCATTGAGTAAGGTGAGGCTTCTTCAAATCTGGTACACATTTTCCAATGTACCCAACAATCTCCCCCTATTTGGAGAAGTCATAACTCTTAGTCAATGATATACACCATTCATAACAAATTCACATTATGATGTATAACAACATTATATGACAGGGTAACTTCTAAACCAAAACATATATAACAATTCATCAAAAAATAATAATGCAACTAGAATGAGCATTAATTATTGTTTTGTTTCAACTTTCAAAAGTTTCTATTCAAAAGTTTACATAGATTTCAACACTAAAGATTACAAAGTTGTAAAAGTAAGTAAATCTAATCTAAAGCTGATATAGCTCCTTGATAACTATGTCTTTGCCTGATTGGATCTTGGCTTGTACTGGAGCATCAGTATCATCAGCTGGATTCTTGCCCTTTAGATCTTTCTTCTTTTGCTCTTCAGCCCTTATCCTTTGCCTTTCAAAGTAGTGAAAGGGCTTTTGGAAATATTTGCTAGGCTCCTGAGCATTAGGAGGTAGCTTCTGAGCTTTAGCCTTTCTTCTATATTGAACAATGGCTTCTTGCCTGACTTCATGCTTTAGCCATTCTTGCTCAGAGTACCATTTTCCCCTATCATGGGTCTTATCCCTTACAACTTTCCAAGCAGTCAGTATAATGTTCCTGTATGTTGGACTCCACTGCTCAAAATCATGCTTCACCTCTGCCTGCTCTCTGAATCTTTTGTTAGACAATAGAGCTTCTTGCTCTTTGTTCAAAACTGCCTCTAGCACTGGCATGTCTACTTTCTCAAAGATAATATTTTGAGCACCTTCTGTAGGGCTGTACATTGACTATACTTTTTGGTGAATCATTTCAAAATCTGCTGGAGGATAAATGACTTGAGCAACTTCTGGTTGGTCACCTCCAAAATAGGCAGGGTGTATACCTGACTCAACCACATTATCATCATCACAGAGGGGTGGATATCCAAGTGTAGCTCTGATGCTATTAGATATCCATTTAGCATGATCTGAGCCAGCTTTGACTAATACTCTCTCCCCCTTTATGACTTCTCTTGCAACATGATCCCTGAGGTCATCTTTCTGAAATCTAATTTGTTCATCAAGATAATTAACACCATCTTTATAGAATGATTTTAACTTCAGTAGCTGTGCAGAAATAGTCTTTTGAGATTGCTCAATAACTATTTTTACAGCAGTGAGGCCTTCCTGGAATTGCTTATCAAAATCTGCCTTGGCTTTAGTCCTTGCTACAGTCTGGGCAGTAGTAATATTCTTCATTTCTGTAACAATCACATTATGTGATTCTGTCATATTATCATTCATTCTATTCTGATTCTCTAGAACATAGCCTTGCTTGACAGCTATATCATCAACTTGAGTCTTGATCTTTTCTTGATGTGTTGCTAGGAAAACCACAGCATTACCTCCTTTGTGAAAGCAGTCTGTCATCTCCTTCTTATTCTGATTTACCTCAAATCTTATAGATTTGATGTCATGAGCCAAGGAAAATTGTAAATCCTTATGGAATTCATCCATATATTTTTCCATAGCCTTCCTTTGTTCATCTAACTTAACTTGTAATGAGATCAATAAGGAGCTATTATCAGTTGCTGGGGCAGATTGTGGAGCAGTTTGCAATGCCATCTTATAGCTTTGACTTCTTCTTTTGAAAACCATCAGTTTTCTTTTCTTAGCTTGAATTTCTGCTTCCTATTCAGAAGCTGAGGTACTGTCTATATTAACTCTTTCCTTAGGAATAGGAGGCAATTCCTGTTCAGTCCTAGGTTGCTCCCCCTGAGTCCCTTGCTCCTCCCTCTCAGGTCTTACTTGCTCTTCCTCAATGTTAACTTGCTCCCCCTCAGTTTCTGCTTTCTCCCCCTCAAATTCAGTTTGCTCCCCCTCAATGTTAGCTTGCACTATATCAGTGAACAACTCTTCAAGGGTAAATTATTGTTGAGTAGGGATTTGAGGCACCACCAACTCAGGAGCATTAACAGCAGTAGATGTATCCTCCATGATAACATCTTGTGCTTGACTGTTTAGTTGAGTTAGCTGGTCAACATCAATCAAAGATTCAGTTAGAGTTTCATCCTGATTATTGAAATTTATTTGATTAACTTCATGTATTACCTCAAGTATAGTTTGTGTAGCCATTTCACTTTCCAAGTGGGTTGGCTCTTCCTCAAGATGAGGCTCCCCCTGCACTGGAGCACTATCTGCAATATCTTATGCAGGAGATTTTTCAGGAATCTCTTGCCTCTCTTCATCAGGCATATCCTTAGTTAGGACCCTATCCCATCTGGATATTATCCTAATATCCATTCTCCTCATATGATTAATTTTGGATCCAGCAGCCTGGTCCATTACTTCTGGAATTGTTTTATCCAAGTACAGACTCATAATTCTTCCCATATTTGGCTTCTTAACACTTTCCTTAATCTTTTCAAAAATTACTGCTGACCAATCTGTGTTTAGTCTATAGATGATCCTGGTCATCAGGCTGAACATATAGGCTGAAATCCTATCATGCTCCCCTGGCTTACAGAGTATGACCTTGCCAACCAATTCTGAAAGGAATTTTCCTTGTTGATTCATTCCTTTTCTGTTCATTGAGGATCCAATCTTCATGGTGGGATCCAATCCACACCATTGAAGTGCTTCCCTTGTCTTGGATGAGGTAACTTCTACTTCTTCTTGAGTTCTTTGTAGTTGAAGTGTTTTCCTCAAGCTCTTCAAGGTTAGTTTAACTTTAGCACCATGAACTATAGATTTGATCTCGAGTCCAGTTGAGTCTAAAGTAGCTGCGCCAAAGAATTCTAGTATTTCCTTCTTCCAAATCTTTGTTGGTTCAGATACCAGAAATTCCAACCCATTTTTTGCAATTAGGGTTACTACTGCTTTAATTTCGGGTTCCGCATGATCAAAGGCGTTGCGTACCAGCTCATAGCCTTCGTTGACATTGTCCTCAAGCTTTGACGCCATTAGAGTTGAGAGAAAGCTTGGATTAAGAAGAGAGAATTTGTCGACACAAAGTTTTGGTCTCGAAACTATGGAGAGTGTGTCAACAGACTATGTTGTTGACCTATTTATACCCTTCTAAATAAGGAAGGTCAAAAGGCTCGTCAAAATCCTTTTAATGTGTCGACACTGTTGAAATATGTCGACACAGACTTCTAATGTCTCGACATAAGTGTTGACTTCTATATGTCGACACTTATTCTATTTGTGCTCGACGAAATCTGTATATTGATCCTAAGTGTCGACACCACTTCTGGATGTGTTGACACCACTTCTGGATGTGTCGACACTACTTCTCTGAAGTGTCGACACCAATTTTCTAGATGTGTCGACACCACTTCTCTAGAATGTTGACACCAACTTCTATGTGTCGACACAGACAACTTCTTGTGTCGACACAACTTTACTTAGCCAATTTTGTTATACTAAGTTATGTTCAACATACCTAATTCACTTTTGAAATTTTTGAATTTTGTTTCATCTAAAGGCTTAGTAAACATGTCAGCTAGTTTTAAATCAGTACTAACAAATTCTAAAGAGATATCTTCTTTCTCTATAAGGTCTCTAAGAAAATGGTATCTTATTTTTATATGCTTTGTTCTACTATGAGAAACAGGATTGTGAGCAATAAAAATAACACTAGTAGAATCACATAACAATGGAGTTCTACTTACCTGAATACCATAGTCTTCTAACTGATGTTTTATCCACAACAGCTGTGCACAACAGCTTCTGGCGGCAACATACTCAGACTCAGCTGTGGAAATTGCCACACTGGTCTGCTTTTTACAGCTCCAAGACACCAATCTTTCTCCTAGAAATTGACAGGTGCCTGTAGTGCTTTTCCTATCTACTTTGCAACCTGCAAAGTCTGCATCTAAATAGCCAATTAGTAGAAAATCTCTATTCCTAGGATACCAAAGGCCTAGATTAGGTGTGCCCTTAAGATATCTCAAAATCCTTTTGACTGTAGTAAGATGAGATTCTTTAGGGCAGGATTGGTACCTAGCGCAGACACATGTAGCATACATGATATCTGGTCTACTAGCAGTCAGATATAGGAGGGAGCCAACTATTCCTCTATACAAAGTTTCATCTACAGGTTTCCCTGCATCATCTTTGCTTAGAGACACACTTGTCCCCATTGGAGTTCTCATGGTAGTGGATGACTCCATACCATACTTCTTAATTAACTCCAGGGTTAACTTAGACTGGGATATGGACAAGCCATCTTCAGCTGTCTTACTTGGAAACCCAAGAAGAACTTAAGTTCTCCCATACTGCTCATTTCAAATTTCCCTTGCATAAGTTTTGCAAACTTTATACAAAGGTTACTTTCAGTAGACCCAAATATTATGTCATCAACATATATTTGGACTAGGATGATCTTTCCTTTGTATTCCCTAAGGAATAGAGTCTTGTCTATTTTTCCCCGTGAGAATTTATTCTCAGTGAGGAAATTAGACAGGGTTTCATACCAAGCCCTTGAGACTTGTTTCAACCCATACAAAGCTTTCCTAAGTCTATAGACATAAGTAGGATAGAGTGGATCAACAAAACCTGAAGGCTTCTCTACATAGACCTTCTCTTTTAAGTCTCCATTTAAAAGGCAGACTTAAAATCCATTTGGAACACTTTGAAGCCTTGATATGCTGCATAGGCTAGGAATAGTCTGATAGCTTCCAACCTAGCCACTGGAGCAAAGGTCTGATCAAAGTCTATGACCTCCTCCTGTCTGTATCCTTTGGCAACTAGTCTTGCCTTGTTCTTCACTATGATTCCACTCTTATCAAGCTTGTTTCTATAAATCCACTTTGTCCCTATGACATTGTGGCTCTTTGGTTTTGGAACCAAATCCCAGACCTTGCACCTTCTAAATTGATTTAACTCCTCTTGCATGGCATCAATCTAGTGTGGATCCTTCACAACTTCTTCAAATCTCTTGGGTTCCACTTGTGATAAGAAGCTAGAGCAAAGAACTGTGTTCAAGTTCCTGCTCCTTGTTTGTACTCCTTGTCTTGGATCACCAATAATCTGGTGTGCAAGATGATCCTTCAACTGTCTAACTACTGTAGGTAATCTATCAGCAGTTTGACCTTCTCCATTCTCTTCATTATATTGCACCTCATGGTCTTCATCAGCATCCTGAGTGTCTTGTACTCCCCCTGGACAACAACTACCATTTTCCTCATCCAGCTTTGCAGTTGGAACTTCTCTGATAGTAAGCTGGTCCATCTTCTGCTGTATATCTGTGGAGCTACAAGAACTACTTGACAACTCACTGTTAATAAGTCTAGTTTCATCAAAGATGACATGAACTGACTCTTCTACAACTTGAGTAGCTAAGTTGTAGACCCTATATGCCTTACTATTGTTGTTGTACCCAACAAATATCCCATCTTGGGATTTGGCAGCAAACTTAGTTAGGTGAGATTTTCCATTGTTAAGTATATAACACTTGCAACCAAAAATCTTAAAATAGGATAAGTTTGGTTTTCTGCCTTTCACAACCTCATATGGTGTCTTTTTGTGGCTTTTGGTGATGGAAGCCCTATTGAGCACATGACATGTAGTGTTAACTGCCTCAGCCCAGAAATATTCTGGGAGAGAAGTATCACTCAATAGTGTTCATCCAGCCTCAATCAATGTCCTATTCTTTCTCTCAGCAATGCCATTTTGCTGAGGTGTTCTAGGTGAGGAGAATTCCTGAAGAATCCCAAACTATTCACACAGCCTTGTCATACTTTCAGATTGGAATTCAGTTCCATGATCACTTCTGATTTTGACCACTGAACTATTTAATTCATTCTGAATTTGTTTGACAAAATTGTAGAAGACCTTTGGGGTTTCAGATTTCTGTCTCAGAAAAAAATACCCATGAGAATCTAGAATAGTCATCTACAACCACAAAAGTGTAGACCTTCCTACCTAGGCTCTGAACTAGCATAGGACCAAATAAATCCATATGCAAGAGGTACAAGCACCTCACTGAATCCTTAGTTTCAAGGCTATGAAAGGAGGATCTAGTTTGCTTGCCTTTTTGACAAGCTGAACATATTCCATCCTTATAACACTTAACTTGAGGACCATTCCTCACTAACTCTTTACTAAAGAGTTGGCCAATGGTCTTGTAGTTAAGATGAGCTTGCCTCTTGTGCCATTTGACACAATGAGAGACTTTCTCATCAGCCACAAGACAGATAGGAGAATTTTTATTCTCACACACAAAGTCTAGGCAATATACATTTCTTTTTCTATATCCATTCAATATGACATCTTGATCACTTGACCTCTTGATATGACAACCATTCTTCACAAATGAAATGTCATATCCTAGATCACTCAGCTGGTTAATGCTTATTAGATTATGTTTCAAACCCTTTACATAGGCCACTTGAGTGATTGTAATTGAGTTATTAGAAATGTTACCAAAACCTTTGATGACTCCCTTTTCAGAACCACCAAAGATTATTTTAGGCCCATTCAGCATAGGTGAGTAGTCTTTCAGCAATCCCCTAGTTCCAGTCATGTACCTGGAACATCCACTATCCAAGTACCATATAGGGGCATGAAAACTTGGACTCACCTGCAACACAGATTACTTAACCTTAGAACCCAAATAACTTTTGGGTCCTTGGTTCAAGTTAGTCTGAAACTTAACAAATCTGCCTGCAGCTTTTCTAACAGGCAGACTGCTACTCTCCTTGACACTGGTATTGTGCCAACAATCTAAGGCATAGTGGCCTATCTTGCCACAGCACCAGCACTCAAACTTATTATACTTCTTTTTAGGTATAATCTTAGCTGTATTGTTTACAGTAGGTATTTTGTTTTGTGCTGGGGCTTTGCCTTTAGAATTGAACTTAGCAGTCCATGCAGTTCTCTTAAACCCTAATCCTGCCTTACCCTTTTGAGACACAAACTCATCAATCAAGGGTAATACATATTTTGGCTTATAAAAACTAGCCACAATCTCCTTCTCTTTCTGAAGTCTATTTTCCAGACTTTTAATCTGATCACTTTTGAAAGTGATTGTTCCCATTTGAATAATAGTTATGTTCTTCAATTTGATAATCTCATTCAACTTTTGATCCAACAGCTTCTCTGAATCAGATGCAGCCAACTTAAGAGCTGCAATTTCCTTAGCCTGATTTTTGGCTAGGTTTTTGCTTCTCTTACGTGCCTGCAATAAATCCCTATATTCATTTATCAGCTGATGAATATCTCCTTCATATTCAGACTCATCTTCATCTCTTGATGGAGATGTATCTGATTCTGACCCAGTAAAGTAATTAGAATCTACAGATGCACATTTTACCTTACTGGGGCTAGGCTGATCCTGACACTGGTCTTCTTCAGACACTGCCATCAATCCTTTGCACTGATGGTCTTCCTGCTCATAGATAGAGTCCAGTAATTGCATGAACTCATCCTCTTCTTCTGCAAACAGACCAATATATGCCTCAGCCTCAGATTCAGACTCTGAAGTTGATTGATCTGTCAAACTTTTCTCTTTTTTAGCAACCAAGGATTTCTCCTTCTTGCTCTTGTGCTGATACTTATTTCTATTTGTAGACTCCTTCCTTTTGTCTGGACAATCAGCCACAACATGTCCAGCTTTGTTGCAGTAATAACATATAATCTTGGATGTAGTTGACTTGCTAGGCTTTGTCCCATTCCTGTCCTTCCTGGATGATTTCCTCTTCTGATAATAGTCATCCTTGGACTGAGATGTGGAAGGCTTAGATTTCCACTGCTTCTTCTTTAAGAATCTCTGGAACTGCCTTGTGAATGCTGCAAAGTCTTCATCTGAATTACTGCTATCTGTACTGTGATTATCAGAATTTTCTGAAATCACTTCTGCATCTTTCTTAGGAGATGATGGAGACATTCTCCTATTCTTCCTTGTGGCTTCTACCTTGAAGGTCACTGACTTTTCTCTATAGTCACCCTTGGTATTTTTCTCTTCCTCTTTTCTGGCTAACAGCTGCATTTCATAAGACAACAATTTTCCAAACAGTGTTGGAGGAGAAATCTCACCCAATCTGGCCACTTCCCTTATGACACAGATCTTTGTATCCCAATCCTTAGTCAAAGACCTAAGGAATTTATCATTCAGCTCATAAGTACTGAATATTCTTCCATAAAACATTAGTTCATTGATAATCCTATAGAACTTCTTATAACATTCAGTAATACTTTCAGACTTGGCTTGTCTGAAACTCTTATATTCTTGATTAAGCATAGATTTTCTATCTTGTCTAACCTCTTCAGAACCCTCTATGTAGACTATCAATGTGTCCCACATTTCCTTGGAGGTTTTGCAATGAATTAGATTCTGGAATGTTGAATCATCAATGACACTTACTATAATATTCTGGGCTCTTTTATCCATTGTAGCCAAGATAATTTCATCCTTAGTCATCTCTGAAAAATCCTTTGGAATTCTTTGGTTGGCATCAAGAACATAAATCTTCATAGGAACATATGGTCCTTCCTTAACTGTTATATAAATTCTAGGATCAGATGCCTCCATAAATAATCTGACCCTTTCCTTCCATATTCCAAATATCTCCTTCCTGCAAATTGGCAATTTCATTGCACCAAGTTCTTTATGGTTTTCACCTGAACCCATTTTCTTGAACTTAATTATGCCTTACAGATCTCACTCAGACTGTTAAGTCTAACTTTGAGGAACCTGGCTCTGATACCACTTGAAAGAATTAGTGCCTAACCACCTAGAGGGGGGGGGTGAATAGGTGTAATTCCTTTTTCTTCTAAAGTAGAATATCTAATCTGAAACAACTAGTTCTACAGCTAATACAACACAGAATTCACAGAATCATACAATCACAGAGTGCACACAGTTTTTATAGTGGTTTCCCAAGGTCTGGGTATATCCACTTTCCCCCTTCGCCTATCTAGCAGTGTGCAAGATTCGTCCTAACTTTTGCTCTTCACCTCGGATCCTCAGATCTTACAACTCAGAACCCCAACAAGACTCCTACAACTCAGAGTGAGTCCACACTCCTACAGCTTAGGCAATCTGCCCTACCTCAGCCTACACAAGGCCTACAACTCAGGGATAACAATCTCCTACAACTCAGGCTCACAGCCTTACCTCAGCCTTCAACAAGGCCTACCACTCAGAGATCTAAATCTCCTACAACTCAGCCTTTATAAAACAGGCTTACAGCTCAGATCTTAAATAGATCCTACAGAAAAATAGATTTCATAATGTATTTTACCACCACCCAGGTAGCGAGAGAAAGGATGGATGGCTTCTTGATCAGTTCTTGGAAGAATCTGATGGCAGAGAACAACCACTCTTAGCTTTCTTCAAAGCTTCTTGAATCTGAACTCGGTAGGGTTGAACTCCTTTGAAGTTGATCTTCAATCAGTTTCTTTCTTGAAATTCAGATCTCAATCTGAATCCTTCTTGGCAGCCTGATTCAGCAACTTCACTTCAAGAACTTGTTGATATAAGCCCCTTCCTTCAATACAATAGATGGAGCTCTCTCTCCAACTTCTTCTTAGATCTTTCTGACAAAAATCTTCTTCTGTATTTTTGTATATTCTTTTATGTATCAGTCCATCAATCTCCTTTCTGTTTAAGGAGATTGCCTTTATATAGACTTTCTCCATGGTAACCGGCTGATCCGGTTTCTAACAAACTTCTGACAGCACTGACAGCTTCAGTAGACCGGTTGATTATGGCAGCTGTCAAGTCCTTCAGTCACTTCTTGAAACTCTGTCTCTGTCAGCAAAGTGTCGAGACTGAACTTCTTCATGTATCGATACAAGTAGACTAAGTGTCGACACAAGTGGACTAAGGCTTCGTTTGGGGGGACTTATTTTCACCGGTCAAGAGGTCACGACCGCATGAATCGGGACTTAATTAAGGTCCGGTACATGCGGTCGTGACCGCTTGACCGGTGAAAATAAGTCCCTCCAAATGGAGCCTAAGTGTCGACACAAGCCTTGGTGGTGTCGACACAGCTCCTCTGTTGTTGATACTGCTTCTCGACACAACTTCTGTAGAATGTGTCGACACTAATTCTGTGTGTTGACACAATCACTTCTTTTCTTTAACTTAGTTGAAACTCTGCTGTGTGTAGACACAAGTCCTGTGTGTCGACACAGTTGATGTCGACAAAGTCTTCTGTATGTCGACACTGCCTCTTGGTGTCGACACAGTTGATGTCGACAAAGTCTTCTGTGTGTCAACACTACCTCTTGGTGTCGACACAGTTGATGTCGACAATGCTTTCTCTGTGTGTAGACAATGCCTCTATGTGTCGACACAGTTGTTTCTGGTGTCGACACAACCTTTCTAAGTGACGACATAATTAACTCCAAGTGTCGACACAACTTTTCTCCAGTGTCGACACAAGCCTTCATAAGTGTCGACACAGCTTCTTCTGGTGTCGACACATGGACTTAGAAACTTTTTCCTGCATTCTTGCAGTTTCTTAACCTGCACATATAAACTCAAAACAACATCAAATACAACTTGATGCATATCATTGAGTAAGGTGAGGCTTCTTCAAATCTGGTACACATTTTCCAATGTACCCAACATTAACCTCCTAGTCAAACATACTGGTGTGCACCCGGCTGTAAAGCCCGAATCATAGCGCGAAGGCTTCGCAGGTGATCGTGTCTCGATCCATCCAGGTGGGGAGGAGTGATGAGATCGTGACTGGGTTGGCTTCGGTGTCCCACCTTAGTAGAGGATGGCCCTCTTCATCTACGAACTTCCCGCCGCGTCTAAAGTTCTGATACCCTTTCGGCACAAGCTTGGTGGGGGCCTCAGTGGGGGTATCAGCATCCTGCTTTACGGAATCCGCTTCGCCCACAACTGTTGGGGTCTCGGCGGGGGCTTCGGAGGGGATTTCGCCGGGGGTCTCAGCGAAGGACATGCCCTTATCTGTCTGGGACTGTTTGGATTTCTTGGAAGGGGCCAAAGGAGCTTCGGGCTTCTGCTTCCTGATTCTTGGTTGGGAAGAGGTGCCCGGCTGGTTCCGGTAAGCAAGGGAGGCAGATTTGGCGAGAGCCAATGTTGCGGCGAAACCTCTAGTCTCGTTGAAGGGTTGATGGAGAGGGATCTCCCGCTCACCTATAAAAGCGATAAAAGGTTAGTCTTAGAAGTTTGAAGAAAAGATTAAATGGGTAATGCAGAATGGTACCTTCACAGGCAGGAACTGGTGGGAGGGAGTTGACATCGCATCGCAAGAAATTCACGTCAAAGTTCTTGGTCCCGAAGAATTTGACGAGGTTCGTCTGGTGTCCCCCGAGCACCGGAGGCGGGTAGGTCGCCTCATCATATTGGATTGGCGAGAAGGGAACATTGTCGAAGTTCCCAGACACGAAGACGAATTTTTGTGCCCAGTCGTGGTTCTTGTTGGCGAGACCGTTGTTCTTCACCGACTAGCCCGAGAAGAAGACGACCCCTCCTTTAGCGCAGAAGTTGAACAATTTGCGAAATATGAAAAGGTTGGACTCAATCATTTCCGCGTGCATGTAGCAGGCAAAATCCACTACGAGCGCGATGGAATTAGGATTGAGATGCGCCGGGACCACTCCATAGTAGCGGAGGGCCTGGAGCACTTCCGGCCAGAGGGGGAGGCGGAACCCTACTTCGAAGTGCTCCAACGGTATGTCCAGCTACCCTTCCGGTAGGAAGTTGACCCTATCCTCACTCCCAGGGTTGCGCGCAACAAACCCTGCCAGGATGTAGTCGGCCACTATAGTGGCATATTCAATCTCGGTCAGGAGGCAGGGGAGGAAGTTGTGCTCGAGGAAGTTTTGTGCGCATTTGGTGCGACCTTCAGTTTCACCTGACATCTTGTGAGTTGGAGGAAGGGGGAAAAGTGAGAAGCATCGTTAGAAGGTTCGCGCTGCGGAAGTAGCGAGAGTAAGGGGGAAGAAAAATGAAGTCTTGGAGTCTAGTAGAAGTAAATGCGGTTGGTGAACTGACCTATTTATAAAAAATATATGCAGTAATCATGAAATCTTTCCTAATGGCGGAAGTGCAGATAACAATTGTGTACAGTCCAATGTTTCGTCTTCCGTCTGGCCCCGCCAACGCTTCGTATACCTGCCGAGGGCGAAAGCCTCTGGGAGTGATCCCAGAGTAAGTGCATGTTGGGTATATTGCTCACAATGTACTTGATTTAAAGAAGTCCTTTCAGCTCAATGATATACACATAGTTGTATTTGATGAATGTTTAGTTCTTGTGTGCAGACAAATAAAGCTAAGTACAAAAGCGTCGAGACACTAGACCAGTGCCGACACTTTTGTCAAAGATGCGCTGAGTCAAAGAGAAAGTCGTGTCGACACTCAGAACTAGTGTCGGCACTCTTAAACTAGAAGTGCTGAGTCAAAGAGAAGGCTGTGTCGACACTCAGGACTAGTGTCGACACTCTTAAACTAGAAGTGATGAGTCAAAGAGAAAGTAGCGTCGACACCCAAGATTTGGGTCAACACTATGATACAAGAAAGCAACTATGACGACACTCAGGATTAGTGTCGACACACATTACACAAGCTGTGTCGAGACAATGTGAAGGTTGTGTCGACACATTCAGAAGTGTGTTGACATCACTACAAAAGTAGTGTTGACACCCAGGGCTGGTGTCGACACATCCAACAGTCAAGTTTCAACACTTCAAGCAGAATTATTTTATAAGTGCAGAAATCAAGGTAGAGGTCATTACAACTGTCAGAACTGTCAGATGTCAGTTATTAAACGGATCAGCCGGTTACCCTTAACAGAGCATATTTAAAGGGATTAACTCTTCAAAAAAGAGAAGTAGAAAAATTTGGTGAAGCCAGATCTAAGAATTAATCTGATAGAATTCAGAAGGTGGAGAGAAGCTTGATCAAGAATCATCTTCAACATTCTTCAGCCTAGATCTACCCTAATTTTAACTTCAAAAAGCTTTGGAGATCTAAGAAGGGTAAGATCAAATCAACTACAACAAGGATCAAAGGAAGCTGACTTATCAAGTTCAGTTCTAGAAGCAATCACCCGTTTCTCTCTTACTGGGTGACTAATTCTGAATCCTTGTTTTCACCGTCATTAATCTTGTAAGATCTACTTATAGATCTGAGTGTAGGGGAATCAATTTCTCTGAGTTGTAAGCCTGTGTTATAAAGGATGAAGTAGGGGCATGAATTGCCTGTGGTAGGAGAGGTGGGTATTTCTCTGAGGTGTAGGAACTGATTATTCTGAGTTGTAGGGCAGGGGTTGCCTGTGGTGTAGGAGTGTGGATTCACTCTGAGGTAGAGTTCCTGGGAAGAACTTGAGGTGTAGGATCTTGATGATCTGAGTGGTAAGACTTGTATTGTCTGAGTTGTAGGAGCCAGCTGGGCTCTGAGCTATAAGATCTAAGGATCTGAGCAAAGAAAGAATATGGAGTTTGGCCGAATCTAGTTCATTACTAGATAGGCGAAGGGGGAAAGTGGATGTACCCATCAATTGGGGAACCACTATAAATCTCTGTGTTCTATGTTGTGATTTCTGTGTTGTGATTTCTGTGATGTGATTGTTTTAAATTGCTGATTAGTTATTTCTATTTCATCTAACTGGGGTAATATAGATAGTAAAGCAGATTTCATTATCTTAAAGTAGCCAATGTTTAAATTGGACCTATTCACCCCCGCTCTAGGTCACTCTCAATCCTAAATCAAACATTCATAATTGGTATCAGAGGGAAGGTTCACTGAGAAGGCGTAACATCCTAGTGAGAATCCATAGGATTGCAGAGAAATATAAATCATGGCTTAGAGGGAAAACAATTCCATCAAGCACCCAGTCTGCTCCAAAGAAAATTTTGGAATTTGGAAGGAGAAAGTAAGATTATTGTTGGAGGCAGCAGATCCAAGAATATATATCACAGTGGTTAAAGGACATTTCATGCCCCTGAAAGTGTCAGTTCTTGATATAAACATCAAGACACCAAAGACCTACATGGAAATGGATAAGGATGAAATCATTCTGGCCTCTATGGACAAGAGTGCTCAGAATATTATAGTCAGTGCAATAGATGATTCCACTTTTCAAAACCTGATTCATTGTAAAGCATCTAAAGAAATGTGAGAGTCACTAATTGTCTATATGGAAGGAACTGATAAGGTCAGAGATGATAGAAAATCTTTGCTAAACCAACAGTATGAAGCCTTCAGACAGGATAAGAAAGACACAGCGGCTGAATGTTTTGAAAAGTTCTTCATAATTGTGAACAACCTGAGGACTTATGGCAGGAGCTTTACTAACTATAAACTTAATGACAAGTTCTTGAGGTCCTTGAATAAGGAATGAGACATCAAGATCAGTACAATAAAAAATGGGTAATTTAGCTAACATAGACCCCCATACTATATTTGGCAAGCTGTTGTCCCATGAGTTACAACTCAATCTCAGGAAGTATGAATAAGATTCAGCTAGAACACACAACAGAGAAAAGTCAATGGCTCTAAAGGCTGAGTCATCCAGGAAGGTCAGAGAGAAGTCAACACCCTCAGAAAGACTGGAAACAGCTTCTTAGTGTTCAGAATCATCCTCATCAGGAGGAGACCTGACCGAGGAGGAACTGTCTCGCTTCTCTAGACAGTTCAAGAAGATGTTGGGGATAAGAAGGAAGGGCAGCTGGAAGGGTCCATCTGGAGACTCTTCTCTCAAGAAGACCAATCATCCAGATAAACCTAGTAAGATGAAATCTGGGGACAGGTATAGTTCTTCACAGAACAAATATATTAAGACTAATATTGTATGTTATTATTTTAACAGAATAGGTCATTGTTGGAACACCCTATTACTAATTTGGGTCAGGATCACTATGTCTCTAGGAATCTGTGTTTGACCTTCTGTATAGCTTAATAGGTCAATTAGAATTGAGTCTAAGGGTTAGAAGTCTAGGTTTGGAAGCTGCCCTGAAGACCAAAGTTTTTCTGGAGACTAAGTCAAATCGTCGAGCTCAGCACGACGTTTCGCCGAACTCCGGTCGACGATAGTCTAGCTCAACTTCTACAGATCGTCGAACTCCATTCGACGATCGCTGAGCTCAACTTCGCAATATCGTCGAACTCCATTCGACGATCGGTGAGCTTAGGTCGACGATTTTATCTCTGCATTGGATCCTTATCTCTGAGCTCAGTTCGACGATCTTTGAGCTCAGATCGACGATTATCTTGCTACTTGGATTTTCCAGTTCGCTGAGCTCAGCTCGACGATAGCAGAGCTCAGTTCGACGATTTCAGTTATCTTTCAGAATTCAAATTTAAATCAGATAGAAGTTATTCTGCATTTAATTCAGAAGATCTGCCAGCCGTTTTCATTTACTTCTGGAGCAAGTTTCAAGGGATTTTTCAAGGAACAATTCAGTGGACTTTCCTTCAGAAAAAATTATGCAATTAAGGCTGTAATCAATGCAGACCAACGGCTATCTTTGACAGAGTAATATTCTATTCTGGCACAGAGAATAAATGACAGAATGTTTTTGAATGAAATAGAGAAGATATACAGAGATTGACAAGAAGAGGACACACAACTCAGAATACAGAGACTCTTTCAAAATATTCTGTCAACAAGAATTCAGAAGGACACTCATCAGAGAGATCAAGCTTTCAAAAATTCTTCAGATCTCTTCAGCTCTAAAAGTGTTCAAGGCCAACATCATTTCAAGACTCCAGACACTCAACATTTCAGCTTGCTGAAATCATCTTTTGCTGGAGATCTATCTTTGAAGGCCTATCACCCTCAGCAAAGCTCATCTTCCTGAAGATCAAGGACTCAGGGGGAGCTTTGACATCAATCCACTAAGTCTTCTCAGTTGATTGAGAAAAGAGAAGACTGCCATCACTCTCTCACCCCCACTCTGTAAAGGGTTTTTCAAACTCCCTTCAAAAGTTTGAATATGGTTTTTGAGCACCTTGTCAAAAGCTCATTGGTGGCAAGACACCTGATCAAAAAATCTGATTTGGTTTTTAAGCACCTTATCAAAAGCTCATTGGTGCCCAGGACACCTGATCAACTCATCCTGCAGTGGATTCCTACCTAGGGTGGTAGAAGAGTGGATGTACCCAAGTTTGGGGAACCACTATAATTCCTTGTGTCATCTAGTTCTGCATGTTTTCTTTTTGTTTCTGGCCTAGATTCTCTTGTGCTTAGTCTCTGCATAGCTTGGTTTTGTAATTAGTTTTATTTCTGCTTCCCTGCTCACACTCAGTACAACAATTGTTGTAAAGCTTTGCAAAAGTTTTTCTTTGTGTTCAAAAAGCACCATATACTCTATTCACCCCCCCTCTAGAGTATATCAGATCTAGTTTCCCTTTTCAATTGGTATCAAAGCGAGGTTGGTTAAACATACCATACCTGACTGGTTGTACAGGCTAACACCTGAACCCCAAGATCCCAAACTAGATCCTTCTGTTATATTTTATTATTAGATTTAGTTTGCACAAACCATGGCCCAAAACAAAGATTATGCTAGCACTAGACCTCCAGTGTGCAATCTGTCAAAGTTTACACTTTGGAAAGCAAGGATTAGACTCTACATGAATTCTATTGACGAAGATATTTTTAATTCTGTTTTGACAGTGTGTCCAAGACCCCCAGAAAGCACAAGCACAAATGCTGTTCCACCTCCATCAGGAACAGATGCTGACATCAAAAAGTGGAAAGTAGCTGATGCCAAGGCAATGAACATTCTAGCTCAGACAATGTCAGATGACATTTTTCAAAAGGTAGCTAAATGTAATTCAGCCAAGGAGATTTGGGACAAGCTCTCAGAAATAGTTTCAGGTTCAGCTGATGAGAGAAAGGACAGAAGATCCCATCTCATCTCCCAATATGAGAACTTCAAGAAGGGAGAAACTGAGTCAGTGGGAGACATGTACAACAGACTGAGTCTAATTGTCAGTGAACTGAGGACATTAGACAAAGAGATCTCACTGACAGAACTCAATGACAAGATCCTAATGTGCTTCCCCAGCACTTGGGATTCAAGAATCTGGCCAATTAAAGATGCCAGAAGTCTGAATGAGATCACCACTGAAGCCTTGTTGGGTAAGCTCAAATCTTATGAGCTACTCATCAAGAACAGAGAGGAGGAACAGAAGGCTGCTTCACCAGCCACAAGAAAGGAGAAGACTATAGCATTCAAGGCAACTGAAGATCTGCCTGAAGAAAAAGGAACAGGCAATGATGAACTTCTCAGCTTGCTGGCCAAAAGATTCTATAAGATGGCCAGAAAGGACTTCAGAAGAAGATCATACAAGGAGCAGGACAAGCCAAGGTATTACAAGTCCATTGGCAATAACAAAGACATTATTTGCTTTGGTTGCAGGAAACCAGGGCATATAGTTCCTGACTGTCCAGAGAACAAGAACAAGGACAGAAGGGAAAGAAAAGAGAGAAGAAAGGAGAAAGACTCCAAAAGGAGTGGCAATAGCAAACCTTCTTCCAGCAAAAATAAGCATACAAGGAAAGGATTTGTTGCTGAATCCTGGAGTGAGACTGAAGAGGAGTCAGAAGCCTCTTCCAGCTCCAGTGATGATGAGGATGATGCAGAGGAAAAGGAGTTCTGCATGATGACAATCAATGCCTCACAACACAACTCAGAGGAAGAGGAGTCAGAATCAGACTCAGAGACTCAACCTGAAGAAGATCAGGTAATCAACTCCTTTGATTTTACTTCAGAAGATTTTAAATCTGAATTTAAAGCACTATGTTTAGACCTGCTAAAGTCTGAGAAAGAGATCATCTCTCTCAGAAATCAATTATCTGAACAAAGTGTTTTAAAATCAGAAAACCTCAAACTCTCTCAGGAGTTGGAGAACTATAGGGAACAGATAGCTACACTGAAAAGTGAGCTCTCTGAGGCCAAGAAGCTTGAAGAATCTCTCAATGGGAGAAGCCTCAAGCTGATGGACATCACAAGTACAGTGAACTCAAGATTCAACAGTACACTGGGCTTGGGTGCCTCATCCAGCCAACCTATTGTTCTAACAACTCCTATCAAGTTCATTTCTGACAAGGGAAAGGGAGTTGTAGAGGTTGCCAGGAAAAATTCTGATCTGCCTCAGAAAACTAAAGTCCAGCAAAAATCGTCGAACGGAGATCGACGATCGCCGAATGAAGATCGACGATCGCCGAACGCAGCTCGACGATCTCAGGGAAAATCGTCGAATGCTGGTCGACGATCTCAACCAAAGTCGTTGAATGAAGCTCGACGATCTCATGTACCTGACCTCACCCATAGTCGACCGTCGAACGGAGCTCGACGATCTGACCCAAGATCGTCGAACTCAGCTCCAAGATCGTCGAACAGAGGTCAGAGCTCTGAAAAATTTCTCAAAGGCAAATCAAAATTGAATCCTGAGGGTTCTTCATCCCAAGCCTTCAACCCTTATACTGAATGGATTTTACCTCCAAGGAGATATCATCCTGAAGGATATAAGAGTCAGCCAGGGATGTCTCTCATTTCTGAATTTAGAGGTTATCAACCTAGGCCCAAGGTAAACTGGGTCAAAAACAAGTGAATTATTTTATGTGCATGTGAAGACCTATTCAACATCTAACCAGCAATGGTATTTGGATAGTAGGTGCTCTAAGCACATGACAGGGAACAAGGACAACCTCAATTCCTTTAGAGCCAAGCTTGGACCCAAAGTTATCTTTGGTGATTCCAACATTGGACAAACTAAAGGATATGGTGCAGTCCAGATTGGTTCTATAACCTTCAAGAAGGTAGCATATGTGGAAGGACTGAAGCACAACCTAATCAGCATCAGTCAGCTATGTGATGAAGGCTACCAGGTGACCTTCAGCAAAACCTTATGCAAAATCAAGTCAGAGGACAACACAACTGTGTTGATAGGTAAAAGGAAAGGTAACATCTACCTAGTAGATTTTCTTTCAACTACTATAGATATCTATTTATTCAATTCAGTTTGTAGACCAAATGTTTTATGGCATAAGAGATTAGGACACCTAAACCTTAGAACTATTGCTAGGCTCTCCAAGGACAACCTTGTTAGAGGACTACCTTCTGGCCCCTACAAGAAGGAAGGACTATGCAAGGCTTGTCAATTAGGCAAGCAAACTAAAAACAGTTTTAAGTCACTTAATAAGAGTGATTCACCTAGGATATTGTATCTGTTACACATGGATTTATTTGGACCCATCACAGTACAAAGCCTAGGAGGGAAATCCTACACTTTAGTAATTGTAGATGACTTCTCTAGATTCACTTGGGTGTTCTTTCTAAGGAAGAAGTCTGATAACTTTAAGTGTCTGACAGAGTTTCTCAAATGTATAAAGATTGAGTTCAATACTCACATTGCCCTGATCAGAAGTGATCATGGGACAGAGTTTGATTCTCTTCTTATGCAAGAGTTCTGTCAGAGTGAAGGGATCAGACATACTTTCTCAGCTCCTAGAACTCCTCAACAAAATGGGGTAGCTGAAAGGAAAAATAGAACCCTTATTGAATCTGCCACTACATTGTTGTCAGATGCTCATCTACCTCTATCCTTTTGGGCAGAGGCAGTGAACACCTCCAACTATGTGCTGAACAGGAGTCTGATACATAAACTGAAGGGAAAGACTCCCTATGAATTACTCAAAGGGAAGAAACCTAAAGTTGACTATTTCAGAATTTTTGGCTGCACTTGCTATATTCACAATAATGATAAGAAATATTTAGCAAAATTTCAAGCCAAAGCTGATGAAGGAGTGTTTCTGGGATACTCCATGATCAGCAAGGCCTATAAGGTATATAATAAATCATCTTTGAAAATTGAGGAATCTGTTCATATTTCTTTTGATGAAACTAACATGTCCTTCAAGGAGAAGATTTCTTCTACCATAGAACCTTTACAGGAACACTCTCTAGCTGAAGATATGAACAAGTTACAGGTTGCTCAAGAGGATGAAAGCAGTGAAGATGAAGGGAATGCTCAACACATTGAAGCTCAGCTTGAAGAGCCAGTTGTTGTACCACAAGAGGAAACAACAACACAGGTTGGTGAACAATCAACACCCCATGTTGATTTAGTAACATCAAGAGACCATCCAATTTCCCAGATAATTGGAGAAATCTCAGCTGGTGTGCAAACCAGAAATCAGGTCAACCAAAACCTGTTGCACACCTGCTTCCTTTCTCAAATTGAACCTCAGTCCATTCAAGATGCAGAGCAAGATCCACACTGGATCATTGCAATGCAAGAGGAGTTGCATCAATTTGAGAGGAACAAAGTATGGGAACTAGTGACAAAGCCAAAAAATCATTCCAGTGTTGGAACAAAATGGGTATTCAGGAACAAACTGGATGATCAAGGAGTAATAATAAGGAACAAGGCAAGGCTAGTTGCCCAAGGATATTCTCAAGAAGAAGGAATTGACTACGACCAGACCTTTGCACCTATTGCAAGATTGGAAGCCATCAGAATATTTCTAGCTTATGCAGCTCACAAAAGCTTCAAGGTTTATCAGATGGATGTCAAGAGTGCCTTCTTAAATGGAGACATCAAAGAGGAAGTCTATGTCAGACAACCTCCAGGTTTTATCTCTCCAACTTATCCTGATTATGTTTTTAGACTGAACAAAGCATTATATGGTCTCAAGCAAGCTCCTAGAGCATGGTATGAGACCCTAGCATGCTTTCTCTTGGAAAATGGTTTTATCAGGGGTAGAGTAGACCTAACTCTTTTTATTAGAACCCATAAGTCCCATACCCTACTAGTACAAATTTATGTAGACGATATCATTTTTGGCTCTACTGATTCAAAATTGTGCAGAAGGTTTTCTAACCTAATGCATTCTAAATTTAAGATGAGTAGCATGGGTGAGCTATCCTTCTTCCTAGGATTGCAAGTCAAGCAACATGCTGAAGGCATCTTTATTTCTCAAACCAAATATGCTAATGAGCTGGTTAAGAAATTTGGCATGTCTGAGGCATCTTATATGAAAACACCCATGCCTACCAATGCTGTATTGGATGCTGATTAACATGGGAAACCTGTTGATCAGACAACATATAGAGCAATGATTGGCTCTTTACTATATCTTACAGCTAGTAGACCAGATATAATGTTTGCTACATGTATATGTGCTAGGTTCCAAGTTAGCCCTAGAGAGTTACACCTAACATTAGTAAAGAGGATTCTCAGGTATGTTAAAAGTTGTCCAAATTTAGGTCTCTGGTATCCAAAAGATTCAGCATTTGAGTTAACTGGATTCTCTGATGCTAATTATGCTGGATGCAGAATTGACAGGAAAAGCACCAGTGGAACTTGTCAGTTCCTTGGTGATAGACTTGTCTCTTGGTTTTGTAAGAAACAAACATCTGTGTCAACTTCAACTGCTGAAGTTGAATATATGGCTGCAGGCAGTTGTTGTTCACAAATATTGTGGATTCAAAATCAACTCCTAGACTATGGTTACAACTTAGTGAAGTCTAAAATCTTTTGTGACAATACAAGTGCTATTTCCATAGCTCAAAATCCAGTCCTCCATAGTAGGACAAAACACATAGAGATTAGGCATCATTTCTTAAGGGACAATGTTGAAAAGAACAAAATTGAACTGCAATATATCCCAACTGATTTACAAAGGGGAGATATTTTCACCAAGCCTTTGGATGAAAAGAAACACACTTTCTTCCTAAATCAGTTAAGAATGTTAGATGAAGGAAGTCTTAATTAATATCCAAGATTTTAAAAGCTAAAAATTGACCAAGACTAGGCAAAAATTCTGATTTTTTTCTCAGTGTCTAGAATTTTCTGATCTCTGAACTGCGCTCGACGATTTCCCCAAAGATCGTCGAACGGAGTTCGACGATTTCCAGAATCGTCGAACTGAGTTCAGCGCCCCTCAGATAGTGTGTACTATCTCTTCCGGTCAACGATCGTCGAACTGCGCTCGACGATTTGGTTCCCTGAACGATCGTCGAACGGAGCTCGACGCCTTCCAAGATCGTCGAACGGAGATCGACGATGTTGGAGTCTCTTCAGATTACTTTAGAAGCCTCGATCGTCGAACTGAGTTCAACGATCTTTCCATTTCTGCGTCGAACCCTAATATAAAACTCATTTTTCGCCGTCGTTCTCTCTTGCGCTTTCAATTTCTCTGCAAGAATTTTCTTCCCTCCAAACAGTTCTACGCTTGTTCGGTTTGTTTGTTAAGTTTTTGCAGGTACCATGGCCGTCTCAGTTGCTGTCCTCGCCGCAATGAAGTTTGATGCAGGGTTTGACATTGATCTGGACTCCTTCAACACCACTGATCAAATCTTCCAGGACATCCTGAGTTTATTCAAAGATCAGCATTTGTCTGCCCTCATGACCACAAGAATCAAACTTGCCTCAGATGAAATAAAAGAATGGGTGTATACTGCACACAACCTTGACAACAACACCATAGTTGGATCTATTGCTGGAACCCAGGTACCTCTGACCCCATCAGTCTTAACAGAGGTTTTTGGTTTAAGAAATGGTGAAGACACTGCTGAACTATCTGGAGAGGAGTTTTCTGATATACTTGCCAGGATGGGTCATCCTGAGGGAAACCCTAGCAAGTTGTTTAAGAGGAACTTGTCAGTTGAATATAGGTTCCTAGCTGATGTTGTAGGCAAGGTGCTGTTGGCCAAGCATTCTGCACATGACACCATCTCCAGACATCAGCTCTGCCTCATGGGAGCTCTGGTAGATAGGAAAAGCTTGAACTGGGGAGAGGTCTTCTTTGACCTGATAAAGAAAAAGATAAATAAAACCTTTGTAAACTTTGGGAGAATTCTGGGAGTTTTCCTTCAGGCAAGGTGCCCTGCTCTGCTGGTCTCCTCTGGAGTGCACATCAATGCCTCCAAGAGACTCACCTGTGCCCTATTTGGCAAATGGGACAAGCAAATTAGCAAACCCAGCAGGCCCTCTTCATCTGCTCCTTCAGGCACCAGGACTCAAAGAGTCACTCCCCCCCAGGTCTCTGCTCCTGCAGAAGACCTGCCTGCTGCTAGTGCTGCTTCTCCTCCTCCTCCAAGTTCAACCCTACCTATTCCATCCACCACTCCAGCTCCATCCACCATTACAATCTCCAGCCCATCTCCAACATCTATTCCATCTCCAGCAACCACTTCATCACCTCCAGTAGACCAATTCCACCCATTATTCTCATATCCACCTCCAGATGTCACCTCATCTCCATCCATACCATCATTCACCCTTCTGGATGAATCCTACATGGATGATTCCCCCTCTTCTCCTCAAGAATTACCCTCCACCTCAACATCTTTCCAAGATCTCCTCCACCACATCCTTGACCAACCCACATTCACTCCATCCATATCCATCCCCTTGTCCTCCATCTCCACAATCCCCACACCTCAGCCATCCATCCCTCCACCCTCCAGCCCTCCACTTCCAGCTTCCTCAGCCATCCCAATACCCTCTACCTCTGCTCCTGCCATTGAGCATGTAGATCTGCCAGCCTTAGCTGACAAGTTGTATGAGCTACTTGCCCCCAGGCTCTCTCTTCTCATGGAGGCCTCCTTAGCTCCTCTGCAACAGTCAGTGGCAGCCCTGTCTGCCAGGCTTTCCTCCCTCATTCCTCTGGCAGCACCTCCAGCAGTTTGCCTTGATACAGATGCATCTGTATCCAGGCAGGGGGAGATGCCCTATGAAGCCAGCCTTCATGCTGCTGTTGCTGCTGCTTCTGCTCCTGCTGCTGCTGCTGTTTTTGAATCTGCTGTTCCTGTTGCTGCTGCTCCAGTTCAGGCTCCTACTCCAGTCTTAGCAATAGACCTAAGGTCTTTGCTCTCTGCATTTGATACTGCATATTACAGCTACCTCCCAGAGCCACATGCTGTCCAGCCCCCAGAAGATCTGTCCAAGGCTCTGGTGCCTCTCTCTGGCTGTGACCCCAACATTCTTTCCTCTTTTGTACTCTCAGTGATGACTGCTGCTGCTGCTGATGAAGAAAAGGCTGAATCTGCTTCTGAAATTATCTTTGCTGCTGAAGAAAATGTTCCTACTGCTGCTGAAGAAAATGTTTCTAATGAGCCCTCATCCCAGGATCTTCTGATGACAGAGGCTGTTGCTTTTGAGCCTGCTGAAGTTTTTGCTATTGTTTCTGAAGCTGCTGCTGCCCTCATTCCTGAAGTAACCAGTGTTGTTTCTGCTGTTGTTCCTGTATCTATTGCTGCATCTGCTGGTATTCCTGCTGCTGCCCCTTCTGCTTCTGCCTCATCTGCTGCAATGCAACTGAAGAAAGATCTTATGAAGAAGATTGATGCTATATATGATGACCAGAGTTCTGACTCTGATGAGTTCAAGACAGACTCTGATGACTCTGCTGCCACTATTGCCAGGAAGAGGAAGGCTAGAAGCAAGGCTATGAGAAGGGTTCCACCTGCCAAAGTAAAAGATGATAATGATGTTCCTTATTATATTCTGCACAACTGCCCAATTACTGAACATTGGATGCAGTATTCCAAAAATCAGTTAAAAGCAATGAAGAAGAAAAGGAAGTATGAGAAGAGCTCCTCCCAGTTCAAGCACCCTCATCCTCCTCCACCACCTCCACCTGATGCAGGTGCAGGTGGTAGCTCTGCAAGCTCAGCCCCATCTAGAAGCCAGGATCCCTACCAACCCCATGCTAGAACATATCAAAGGGAAAGCCAGTCTAGGGGCTCTTACTCTAGAAGAGGAGGATATAGGTGAAATCAAAGAGAGACTCAAGTTTATTCTAAAGGGCATTCCAGGCAGCACCCTTATTCCAGGGGAGGACATGTTTCTTCTGATACATCTTCTGGTCCATTCCCCTATAAGCTCAAAGAAACTGTGACTGCCAGGACTCCTCAAGATACTTCTTCCAACAGGTATGAGCCACCTGTACCATTTGAGGACCCTGAGAAGAATCCTGTTGCTTGGACTGCTAGAATAAAGGAGTTGGCTGCATTAGATCAGATAAAGAAAGCCAAAGAACAAGGCCTAGACACCTCCAATATTTCTACCATGTCAGAACAAAGACAGAAGGAATTAGAGAGATATGCTTCCAGCAAATTTTTTGATGCAGAAAGATATATGGAATTGCATCCTGCTGCTGTGGTTCCCAGGGCTACTAAGCAAATTTATTTGGGTGCAGCAGATGACACCAGATCCAAACAAGAAGCTTTAAATCCTAACAGAGAAATCAAAATGGTAAAAGGCAAAGAGAAAAGGTAACTCCGTAAGGTGACAATCCTTGGTTTTTCTGACTGCTGTCTGGATATCATGTTATATATATATCTGTGATGTTTCTGCAATGTATGTATATTGCTTTCATGTTTTTCTGATTGTATGATGTTATTTGATTTTTCCAAAGTCTGTAAATAGTAATCCTAACCCAAATAGGGGGAGATTGTTGGAACACCCTATTACTAATTTGGGTCAGGATCACTATGTCTCTAGGAATCTGTGTTTGACCTTCTGTATAGCTTAATAGGTCAATTAGAATTGAGTCTAAGGGTTAGAAGTCTAGGTTTGGAAGCTGCCCTGAAGACCAAAGTTTTTCTGGAGACTAAGTCAAATCGTCGAGCTCAGCACGACGTTTCGCCGAACTCCGGTCGACGATCGTCTAGCTCAACTTCTACAGATCGTCGAACTCCATTCGACGATCGCTGAGCTCAACTTCGCAATATCGTCGAACTCCATTCGACGATCGGTGAGCTTAGGTTGACGATTTTATCTCTGCATTGGATCCTTATCTCTGAGCTCAGTTCGACGATCTTTGAGCTCAGATCGACGATTATCTTGCTACTTGGATTTTCCAGTTCGCTGAGCTCAGCTCGACGATAGCAGAGCTCAGTTCGACGATTTCAGTTATCTTTCAGAATTCAAATTTAAATCAGATAGAAGTTATTCTGCATTTAATTCAGAAGATCTGCCAGCCGTTTTCATTTACTTCTGGAGCAAGTTTCAAGGGATTTTTCAAGGAACAATTCAGTGGACTTTCCTTCAGAAAAAATTATGCAATTAAGGCTGTAATCAATGCAGACCAACTACTATCTTTGACAGAGTAATATTCTATTCTGGCACAGAGAATAAATGACAGAATGTTTTTGAATGAAATAGAGAAGATATACAGAGATTGACAAGAAGAGGACACACAACTCAGAATACAAAGACTCTTTCAAAATATTCTGTCAACAAGAATTAAGAAGGACACTCATCAGAGAGATCAAGCTTTCAAAAATTCTTCAGATCTCTTCAGCTCTAAAAGTGTTCAAGGCCAACATCATTTCAAGACTCCAGACACTCAACATTTCAGCTTGCTGAAATCATCTTTTGCTGGAGATCTATCTTTGAAGGCCTATCACCCTCAGCAAAGCTCATCTTCCTGAAGATCAAGAACTCAGGGGGAGCTTTGACATCAATCCACTAAGTCTTCTCAGTTGATTGAGAAAAGAGAAGACTGCCATCACTCTCTCACCCCCACTCTGTAAAGGGTTTTTCAAACTCCCTTCAAAAGTTTGAATCTGGTTTTTGAGCACCTTGTCAAAAGCTCATTGGTGGCAAAACACCTGATCAAAAAATCTGATTTGGTTTTTGAGCACCTTATCAAAAGCTCATTGGTGCTCAGGACACCTGATCAACTCATCCTGCAGTGGATTCCTACCTAGGGTGGTAGAAGAGTGGATGTACCCAAGTTTGGGGAACCACTATAATTCCTTGTGTCATCTGGTTCTGCATGTTTTCTTTTTGTTTCTGGCCTAGATTCTCTTGTGCTTAGTCTCTGCATAGCTTGGTTTTGTAATTAGTTTTATTTCTGCTTCCCTGCTCACACTCAGTACAACAATTGTTGTAAAGCTTTGCAAAAGTTTTTCTTTGTGTTCAAAAAGCACCATATACTCTATTCACCCCCCCTCTAGAGTATATCAGATCTAGTTTCCCCTTTCAGTCATGTCATAGCTGATTGCCCAATAAAAATAAAGGAGAAAAAGTCAGAGAACTGGAAGCATGGACAGCACAAGAAGGCTGACAAAAGCCTCTTGGAAAAGAGACAGTCTACACTATCTGACAGTGAGTCTGATTCATCAGAATCAGAAGAGGAGGAGGCTCTCATGGGCCTGATGGCTATTGAGGAGACCCAATCAGGAGAAGGAGATCAAGATTGTTCAGATCCCGCTAAGGTAAAATCAATCTCTCATAGTTTAGCCTCAGATTCTTTTTCTACATCAGAAAATGAATCATGTTCACACTCCTCTAATAATAGAGAACATGATTCAAACATTGAAGCTGATTTTAACACCCTTATCAACAGATATGGGAAGTTACTAATGCCCTTGATTGCAAGCAAACAGCTTGCTAAGGATCAGGCCAGAGAATTAGAATCTCTGAGGGGAGTATCTTTTCAGTTGGAAAGGGCCAACATAAAGTTGGACCTACAAAAAATGAAGCTTATAGAACTAACCAATAAGATAGATAGCCAGGCAGAGGTAATAGTAGAACAAGTCAAGACTGTCAAGAACCTAAAAGCAAAGCTTACCCAGGAAAGACAGCTCCTAACTCAATTCTCAATACCCAAGTCAGTGCTACCTATCATACACACCTTCTCAGCACCATTTAGAAGTGGTGTAGGGTATGTCAAGAACAAAAGTTCAAAAAGAAATCTATACCTAAGGGTAAATCCCCAATGGGTCCAGTTAAGCAACCTTCCAAGTAACTACCTTCTAACAAATGCTTGAGATCATGTGTTCCAGGACACATGAGTTCTGAGTGCACTACCAGCAAGGTTAATAAAGAGCCTTGCTGGAAGGGACAGACATCTAATGGTAATGAAGGCCAAAAACCGCCACAGACGGTGATCAATTCAAGAAGCTAAGGAATTCTTGGAGCTGGTCCCAGTGCACCACACCTAAATCTGAAAAGTAAGGGTGTGAATTTTGCACCACTACCTTAGAAGCTGGATGACAAGTCTAAGGTGCACAGAAGTACAACTTCAAATGTATAACCAAAGAGAAGATACAATCGATTTGAGTGTTGGTGATGTGTGAAGGTTAGGCATTTTGCCCTAAATTATTGGTATAATCCAATAGCACCTTCATATAAGATTCAACCAGTTTTGTTTAGAAACCCTGTTGTGTTTCACACATCGATGCCTAATAGGATCCAAGGCCCCAAAACTATTTGGGTGCCTAAGGTGAACTAATTCTGTGTTTGTAGGTAGATCTAAGTACCACAAGGAGGCTAATATGGTACTTGGATAGTGGCTGTTCCAGACACATGACTTGAACAAGGAGTTTGGTAAGAGATTACACTCCAGTTAGGAATGGACTAAAAGTTATCTTTGGAGGGTCAGAGAAAGGACTTACCAAGGGATATGGATGGAGAAGTTAAATATAGGTGATTCACCTGATCTAGAGTTACACACTAGGGACAATGTAGAAATTCTTATAGAAGATACAGTAACTGCCCAGGGGGAGGAAGAGAATCATCCTAATCCTCCTGTAGAACTAGGTGATGGTAGGGACCTTCCAGCAGCAGTTAGACACCTTAGAGATTATCCTATTGATCAGATAATAGGTGATGCCAGATTAGGAGTGACTACTAAGAGTAGACATCACAATGAGGTTCTATACTCTAGCTGTCTCTCTCAGATACAACCTAAAAAGTTTGAAGAAGCTAATTCAGACCCCAACTGGATAATTGTTATGCAAGAAGAGCTCAATCAATTTGAGAGATGCAAAGTCTGGAGTCTAGTTCCTAGACCTAGTGATCACAATGTCATAGACACTAAGTGGATTTGTAGAAATAAACTAGATGAGTACGTGGTTATAGTTAAGAAAAAATCTAGATTAGTAGATAAGAGATATAGACAAGAGGAAGGGATAGACTTTGACCAAACCTTTGCTTATGTAGCTAGGCTAGACGCCATAAGATTGTTTTTAACTCATGCGGCATATAAAGGATACAAGGTCTACCAGATGGATATAAAGTCAGCATTCCTCAATGGTACATTGAAGGAGAAAATTTATGTAGAATAACCACCAGGATTTGTTAACCCTAAACTCAACTCCTATGTCTTCAGATTTCACAAAGCTTTGTATGGGTTAAAACAGACACATAGAGCCTGGTATGAGACCATATCTGCCTTTCTTATAGAGAACAAGTTCTCTAGAGAAAATATTGACAAGACACTATTCCTTAGGGACATCAAAGGTTCGAGTATTCTTGTCCAAATATATGTAGATGACGTAATTTTTGGGTCTACTAATGAGAATCTGTGTAGAAAATTTGTCAGGCATATGCAAGACAAGTTTGAAATGAGCAGCATGGGTGAGCTAAAATTCTTCTTGGGATTCCAAGTTAGACAATCTGAAAGTGCAGGTTAGATCTGATATACTCTAGAGGGGGGGTGAATAGAGTATGGTTCTTACTAAAAACTTTTTACAACTTTTGTTGTATTCCTAAGTGAACAGAGAAGCAAATAAAATAAAGTAAACACAACAACTAACTAAACACAGAGCAATCATATAGCACAGCCAGAAAACAAAAGAAAAGAGCAACCAGAAGACACAAGGAGCTATAGTGGTTCCCCAATCAATCTGGGTACATCCACTCTTCTACCACCCTAGGTAGGAATCCACTGCAGGATGAGTTGATCAAGTGTCCTGGGCACCAATGAGCTTATGATAAGGTGCTCAAAAACCAACCCTCAAGTCTTTTGGAAGGAGACTTACAACCAGAATAATTTTGAAGGGATTTAAAACCCTGTACAGGAATTGGAAAGAGGTTGATAGTGTCTTCTCTGTCAACAATCAGAGAGAAGACTTGTGGATTGATTGTAGCAGATCTTGCTCCCCCTGAGATCTTGAATTGGTCAGGAATGCTGGAGTACTGCTTCAGGGTGATAGGTCTTCAATGACCTAGAATGCCTGGATCAGGAAAGCTTCAGGAGCTTCTTTTGACAGATAAAGTTTTGTTATCCTTTGAAGTTGCCCTGAGAATAGAGAGAAGAAGACTCTTGTTGAATTTGATTGTTCTTCTTCTTCTTCAAAATATTCTCTGGTCAAGGCTGATTGCAGTCAAAAACTTTTGATTTGAGAATGATTGTTCTTCTCTGCAACCTCAGAGTGCCTGAATGTGTATTGTGTAACAACCCCATCCGTTCCTATGATATATTCTAGAAGGTCCGGCCGGGGCCCCACAGGATATACCACAAAACAGTCGGTGAAGGTACAGGATGATACCAGAGTAGCGCATCGCACCTATCACAAGCATTCTAGCGGAAGCCTAAACTACTTGAACTCCTCATGAATGTCCAAACATAAAACTCCACATTTTATATATATAGGAATGTCTTACAATATGAACAAGTGTTGGCCTTATGGCCTTACATAGCTTTCAAACAGTGGCCTAACAGATTGGCGCGCAGGCCGGCCACAATAAAAGAAAACACACAAAAGAACACACTTAGCCTTCGAGGGCTAACAGTAGCAGCATCAGCAACACCAGCAGGAGCATCAACCTCTATGCGTCCCGCTCGGCTCTCCAGCACATGTGCAAGGACAATCCACCCAACGGTGGCAAACAAAAGCAACGGTCAGCGTTCAGCTGACCAAATTATAACGACCCTACCCCTTCTCTCGGGGCAGCGGTATTTTTCCCTGCAGGCATATCATTTCACAAGTATGGCAAGCTATAGCATCAAAAGGTGCTTTCACGCACACAAGCCATCACAACCGTTCGCCACCCGGCCCAACGGTCCGTGCACTCAGGGCACATTCTTGGTGTTCTGGCAACCTCTTGCCCACCACCGTATCAGGGTTATCACCCAACGGTAAATCTCTTGAGCATTTACTCCATGGCGTGCAGCCGGAGTTAGTCCTCGGACACCGGGATGGCCCGTAGCCCCCCGTTGTGTCATGGCGCGCAGGCCGAAGACTCTTGCTATGCGCTCCAACAGACCGCACTTTTTGGTCTCACGTCGGACGGACATAGCGCAGGTCGGATCCTCCACCCCCCGTTGCTCAAATCGCCTTGCCTTCTCCGAGTACATCGTACTCCTGGCTATATCAAAGGCGCGGGTCGGTCTCACCAATCCTGTTCTTGGCATTCAAGCCTGGGTATTTCACTATACCCCTTTCCTCACAGCAACAGCGGGTCTTTCCTGGGCGCACCAGTACTTCCTGTGACTCTCTCCACAGGTGGACACCGCACAAGCACAAATGTCAGGGGTCTTTCCTGGGCACACCAGTACTTCCTGTGACTCGCTTCACAGGTGGACACCCTATGACATCAAGCATCACAAAAAGGGCCTTTCCTGGTCCCACCAGTACTTCCTGTGCCTCATTCACAGGTTGGACCCAAAACATCACATGGCTATTTTCCTGGGCTACCACCCCAGTACTTCCTGCTACTCCTTTTCGCAGGTATAACCCGTAGACTCCGTACACTACACGTTTATCACGGAGTCTTCTCCGGTTCGTATGCAACATCACCAATCCAGACCAACCCGTCCAGATGGGCTTCACATAGCATGCCTATTCCGTACTCCATTTCCGGATCTATATGCAACACAAAGGGGATTTCAAGCATCCACCCAAAGATTCCAAAAAATCAGCCACCTCTTGGTGGGGGAAATCACAAGATATGCCAAAAAGGAAGCCTTCACATGGCTAGGAAGAAAAGTCGTTACCCTTGACGATCGCTTCGGTGCCATGGCCTTCAAGCTAGCTTGCAAGACTCGCAAGAGCGTTTCCTCCACAACGCTGGCTTCGGATCTCTCGTCGGTAAACCGCAGCACCACCAGCAGCATCCCGCTTTCTTTTTCCTCCTCCTTTCTCTTTCTCTTTCTCTCTCTTGAAGAAAGATGAAGGCCAAAGCAAAGTGAGAAATCATTTTCTGATTTCGGCCCTTAAGGAAAAAGAAGAAGAAGCTTCAGCCCTTGGATCCAGACTGAAGGAATGGACGGCCACGATTCTGTCAAAAACACATATTTTGACCCGACACGGCCTCGAACACGGCCGTGTGCCAGGCCGTGTGCCTCAAGCGGTGGTCAACCGACTTATCCAAACCAGTGACATGCCCACGGGACACGCCCGTGGTATGGGCCGTGTCACCAACACGCCTTCAGACACGCCCGTGTCTGTGGCCGTGTACCTGGGTGAAAAAAATCCCAAATCATCCCGAGACTTCACACGGCCTGTGACACGCCCATGTCCCAGGCCGTGTTCCCAGACACGGCACAAAGACACGCCCTGTCGAAATCTTTCGGCGGGCCGAGTTCGTCGTTTGATTTGACACGCCCTGTGACACGCCCGTGTCACAGGCCGTGTTCAACACTCGACACACACTTCTCGACACTCGACGATCGTCGAGAAAAACTCGTCGAGAATGCGACATGGCCTTGGACACGCCCGTGTCCTGGGCCGTGTGCCTCCTCTCGACGGATCGTCGAGAACAAAAATCGTCGAGACAAAGCCCAATCGTCGACACAACCTCGACACGCCCTGCGACACGCCCGTGTCGCAGGCCGTGTCACCTGACACGCCCATGGACACGCCCGTGTCCCAGGCCGTGTCACCCAAAAAGTCCTGATTCTGCACTTTGGGATGTTACAATCCTCCCCTCCTACAAGAAATTTCGTCCTCGAAATTTAGAGACAGGAAAGTAACAGAAACCAGCAAGAAAAATGTTACAACATCTAACATTTTATGTTACAACATTCTCGATATAAGTTACAGAAACAACTCAGGGAACTCTTCTCGCATGGTCTGCTCGCGTTCCCATGTCAGCTCTTCACGGCCGCAGTTGTCCCACCGGACTTTTACCATACCGACCGTCTTGTTCCGCAACTGTTTCTCGGCTCGATCTTCGATCCGAATGGGTCTAACTCTCGTTGTTAGCCCATACTCCACCGGCACCCGATCATCCGCGATCACTTGAGCTGGATCTTTCACGGCTTTCCGGAGCACCGAGATGTGAAAGACATCATGTAACCCACCCAAGTCCGCCGACAGAGCTAGCCGATAAGCCGCTTCGCCAATTCGCTCAACCACTTCGAAAGGACCCAAATATCTTGGACTCAACTTTTTCAATCGTCGAATCCTGGAGACACCTTTGAATGGCTTGATCTTCAAGTAGACCCAATCGCCAACCGCAAATTCAACATTCCGGTGCTTGGCGTTGTAGTACTTCGCTTGTCGATCTTGAGCAATCAGCAATCTCTCTCGAATAGTCCGAATGGTTGAGTTTGCTTCATCAACCTCATTTGGTTTAACAACCCGGGCTTCACCCGCTTCTACCCAAGCCAAGGGAGTACGACACTTCCTTCCATATAGGGCTTCATATGGTGTCATCCCAATGCTTGCCTGGTAGCTGTTATTATATGCAAACTCGACCATATAGAGATGATCTTCCCATCTCTTTCCGAAGTCAAGGGCGCACATTCGGAGCATGTCCTCCATTGTTCTGTTGGTACGTTCAGTCTGGCCATCCGTTTGGGGATGAAAGGCCGTACTGAAAGTCAACTTCGTGCCCAACAGTCGGTGAACTAGCCTCCAATCATTTGACGTGAATCGTCCATCTCGATCACTTACGATGCTCCGAGGAACACCGTGAAGCCGCACAATCTGATCAACATATAACTTTGCCAAACTTTCAACCGAATCATCCCGCCTGTTCGGGAGAAAATGTGCTACTTTTGTTAGCCGGTTAACTATCACCCAAATGGAATCATTTCCTCGCTGCGATCTTGGCAATCCATGCACAAAATCCATGGAAATATCATCAAATTTCCACACTGGGATCGGCAGTGACTTCAAATAACCGCCCGGCTTTTGGCATTCCGCCTTCACCATCGCACATGTTTGGCATTTGGCTACATACAGGGCAACATCTTTCTTGAGCCCTGGCCACCAGAAAAGCTTCTTCATATCGTTGAACATCTTTGTGCTCCCGGGGTGAATGGAATACTTGGTATAATGTGCTTCATACATCAGTTCTTCCCTCAGTTTCCCCACATTCGGGACGCACAAACGGCCCTCTTTGCGCAAAAGACCATCAATCCAGGTGAATTTGCCCTCCGGCCCTTCATTCACATATCGTAAGAGATCTTCATCCAACTTCGTTGCCCGTCGAACTCGGTCCGCAAGGTCACATTGCACCTCGGTCCAGTTCAAACATGCAGTGGCCGTGGAACTCTTGTCAACACAATAGATCTCTAACGCTTCCAACTCCTGGATAAGACGTTCATCATGCCTTTGCAACCAATTTGCTCTAGCCGGAACTCGCCGACTCAAGGCATCCGCGACAACATTCCCCTTCCCGGGTGTATAATGAATCTCGAAAGTGTAATCCCCAAGGAACTCCAACCACCTTCGTTGTCGCATGTTCAACTCTTTCTGCTCTAAAAGATACTTTAGGCTCTTATGATCAGTATAGATCTCTACCTTCACGCCATAAAGGTAGTGTCGCCACAACTTGAGTGCAAAAATCACCGCCTCTAGTTCCAAATCATGGACGGGATAGTTTCGCTCGTGCACCTTCAGCTGGCGTGAGCCATAAGCAATTACCTTTCCATTCTGCAGAAGAACGCAGCCTAAGCCGCTCCCTGAGGCATCACTATAAATCACAAATCCATCGGTTCCACATGGCGAAGACAACACCGGCGCGGTGGTCAACCGAACCTTCAGCTCGTCAAAAGATCGTGGCACTCTGGCATCCAAACGAACTTCTGATCTTTTCGCGTCAGTGTGGTTAGCGGCAAAGCGATCCGCGAGAAGTTCTCCACAAATCTTCTATAGTAGCTCGCAAGTCCAAGGAAACTCCTGACCTCGGCCACGGAAGACAATATTGGCCATTCTTGTATGGCTTTTATCTTCGCTGGATCCACTGCAATGCCCGCTCCACTCACCACATGGCCCAAAAATGCCACTGACGATAGCCAAAACTCGCACTTCGAGAACTTGGCATAGAGCTGATTTTGCCTCAACGTATTCAACACCAACCGCAACTGAATCTCATGCTCAGCTTTGGACTTCGAGTATACCAGGATGTCATCAATAAACACTATCACAAACAGATCCAGGTACTCACGAAAAATACGGTGCATCAGATCCATAAACACCGAGGGCGCATTACACAATCCAAAGGGCATGACTGTGAACTCATAGTGCCCATAACGCGTTCCAAATGCGGTTTTGGGAATGTTACCTTCCCGAATTCTTAACTGGTAATAACCAGACTTCAGGTCCAACTTCGAATAGACCGTAGATCCCACCAGCTGATCAAATAATTCATCAATCCGGGGTATAGGATACTTATTTTTCTCGGTCAGCTTATTCAATTCACGGTAATCTATACACAACCGTAACCCACCATCTTTCTTCTTTACAAAAAGCACAGGCGCGCTCCAAGGTGACATACTTGGGCGGATATAACCTTGCTCTAGCATTTCTTGTAATTGAACCTTCAACTCAGCCATCTCTTTAGGCGCAACGCGATATGGCGAGCGGGCCACAGGTTTCGCACCTGGCACCAACTCAATTGTGAAGTCAATCTCCCGCTGGGGTGGTAGCCCAGGGAGATCCGTGGGAAACACATCCGTAAATTCTTCCACAATCGGAACCTCACACAAAGTGGCCTTAGGCTCAACAGCCTGAATTAGTGCAAAGTAACACTCCGCACCCTTCCGAACAGCTTTGACTACCTGGAGTGCAGACATCAACGTCCCGCCTACTCCTCGCATACCCGCGAACTTGGTCTCCTGTTCGGTATTCTGGCCCAACGTGATTTCTTTGGACTGACAATCAATCATAGCATGCTGCTCCGCAAGCCAATCCATCCCAAAAATCACATCAAATTCCGATATTGCCAAAACAAATGCGGTTACACAAAAATCCCGACTTCCTAACTGAACCGCCACATCGCAAGCTTGATAAGCATCCAACATCCATTCGGCAACACCACTCTGACGCTATCTGTCTTTGCACGACTGGGTATCCCAAGCCGTGTAACAAATTCATGTTGAAGTATTAGACCGGGCGGCTTAGCGGTCTGATCCAGCGGTTTGTTGACCGAGCGGCTTAGCGGTCTGATCCAGCAGTTTGTAGACCGGGCGGTCTATCGGTCTACCTCTGCGGCCTGTTCTATCCTGCTGGAGTTGCCGAGCGGTTAGCCCATCTGTCTAACCGCGCGGCCTATGCGGTCTCCATTATTCTAGCCGCTCAGTACTGTAAATGTTTAGTCCCACATTGTTTGTATACTCTCTTTCTTATCTCCTCCATTCTATATAAGGGAGGCCATACCTTTGTAAATGATATCTTTTTTGGATAATAAAATTTCAATTATTCAAAAGTTTGTTCGCTTGTTCTCTACTTTTCGCTTCTTGTCTCTACTTTCTAACATGGTATCAGAGGACACGGTCATTTCCTCTTGATTCTGTGCGCCCTCTGTTGTTCTCGACTTCTTTTCCGCGCTCTGCGACTTGATTCGCGGCTTGCCCTCTCTTCTATCCGCGCGGCCTGTTTCTATCCGCGCGGCTTGTTTTTGTCCGCCAACCTGTTCGCGCGGCTTGCTCCTTCTTGGTTCTCTTCTCCTACTACTCTTTGTCGCAGCGACCTGTTTCGTTGTCGCCGCGCTCCTTGTTCTTTCTTGCCTCTCCGACTTCCTAGTCGTTGCGGTCTGTCCCTGTCCGCGTGTGTATTGTCTCTCTACTCGCGGTTTGCTGCTGTGATCTGCCTGACCGTGCGGGTTGTTCCTTTCTCACCCGCATCTTGGTCGCGGTCGCCAGCTCTTCTCCTCTTTTCTGTTCGCTCGGGCTTTTCAGTCCGCGCGACCTCTTCCCCGCAGTGCCTCTTTCTAGCCGCTACTGTTCGCGCGGCTTCCTCTGTTTTCTAACCGCTCCTGTTCGTGCGGCTTCTTCTGCTTCCGGGTTCTATGACTACCTCCGGTCTCACCACTACTCCTGCAGCTCCTTCTCCTCCTCCTCCTTCGGGCAACCTTGGCACCCTTTCCAAGCTTGTGGGCTCCAACTATCCCGATTGGAGCGTCTCTTTCACCTTTCTCCTTCGTTCTCAACGCAAGCGTCATCACCTCACCGATGACCCTCCTCCTCGCACCTCTCCTGAGTTTGATGACTGGGATGCGAGTGATGCTCTTGTTCGCACCTGGCTGGCCAACAGCCTTTCTGATGAGTGCCTTCCCGTCATTCGCCATGATGAGACGGTCAAGGCCGCATGGCTTCACCTCGCTGCTCTCTATTCTAAGGGGGGCCAGACGTCCCGCATTTATACTCTCTATGCGGACCTCTTCGCCCGCCCTTCCATGTCCCCAGCTGCGGCTTATCAGCAGGTTCAGGCTCTTGGGGCTGAAATCCTCCAGAATCGCCCCTTCTCCGCGGACTTGGCCGACCAGCACAAACACTTCCAGGAACTCCTGGTTATTTGTTATCTTCTTCGTCTTCCCGACTCTTATGATATGATCCGCCAGCAGATCTTGGGTGAGGCAGAATCTCCTACTTTGGATGCCACTGCGGCTCGCATTGCCGCCGTTACTTCGCTCCTCCAGCGGCCTCTGTTGGCCTCCCCCCTTCCCAGGACTCCTTTGCTCACCAAGCTCAGCGGGGGGGCCCGAGTGGCCGAAGCTCCTCTGGCGGACGGGGTTCCTCCCGGTTCTTCTGCTCTCACTGTAGTCGTACTGGCCATACTGTTGACCGCTGCTGGCAGAAACATCCTCATCTTCGCCCTTCCGGTAATGCTCCTTCGGCCTCCGCCTCTTCTAGGCCGTCTGCCTCTGTGGCCACGACGTCAGGTAGTGCCCACGTCGTTACCCAAGGTAAATGGCTGATTGACTCCGGTGCCACCAATCATATGACGGGCAACCCTCATTGCTTCTCCCGTCTTGAGACCCATGACCGCTTACCCCCAGTTCGTGTGGCGGATGGTTCCCCGTCTCCGGTTCATGGGACGGGCATGGTTCAACTCACTCCATCGCTTTGCTTGGAGGATACCCTCTATGTCCCGAAGTTCCCGTGCAATTTGTTATCTGTTACTACTTTATGCCGGCAACTTCAGTGCTCCGTTTTATTCACTCCCACTACTTGTTCTTTTCAGGACCCGAGGACCCAGCGGACGATTGCTACTGGGACTGAGAGCGGCGGCCTCTACTTCCTCGACGATGTTTCAGCTCTTTCTGCCTACTCCTCCTCCACCGATCTCCTTCAGTGGCATCTTCGTCTTGGACATCCTCCTCCTCGGCTTATTCGTCAGCTTCTGCCCCACTTACCTCCCACCAGTTCTCCGCTCAACTGTGATGCGTGTCAGCTTGGCAAACATCATCGCTCCTCCTTCCCACCGAAGCAAGGCCGTGGCTCCTCTCGCATTTTTGATCTTATTCATTCTGATGTATGGGGTCCTGCTCCTACCCTCACAGTTGGTCGGGGCAGTTCCTATTTTGTCACTTTTATCGATGATTTTACTCGATGTACCTGGGTGTATCTCTTAAAGGATCGCTCTGAACTATTTTCTGTTTGGCAATCTTTTTACTTTATGATTAAGACTCAATTTGCTATTTCTATTAAAGTCTTACGTTCTGATAATGCCAAGGAATATCTGTCTCATGACTTCTCCGCGTTCTTTCACCAACACGACCTCATTCATCAAACGACTTGTGTTTACACCTCCCAACAGAATGGGGTGGCGGAGCGTAAAAACTGTCACCTGCTTGATGTTGCGCGTACTCTCATGACGCAGATCCACGTCCCTCGCTCCTACTGGGGCTACGCTGTGCTCCTCGCTTGCTATCTCATCAATCGCATTCCCTCCACGGTCCTCCACGGCCGGACTCCCTTCTCCCTTCTCTACCCCCACCAGGAACCTTTTCCTCTTCCTCTCCGTGTCTTTGGCTGTACGGCCTTTGTTCACGCTCCCTCCGCTACCCGCGACAAGCTTTCCCCCCGTTCCACCAAATGTGTCTTTTTGGGGTACTCTACCACTCAAAAAGGCTATTGCTGCTTTGACCCCCTTCTCCGCAAGCAGTTTGTCTCCGCAGATGTGACTTTTTTCGAAAATGCTTCCTATTTCTCTCCTTCCTCTTCTCTTCCTTCTCTTCCTTCTGATATCTCCGTTCCTTCCACACCTCTCCACGTTTTCCCACCTTCGTCTCCTCCTCCACCCACTCCTTCCCAGTCCGTCTCCCCACCCACCCCTCCACCCTCCTCTCCGCTGTCGTCTCTCTCTAGTCCCGGGCCAGCCTTCTCCGCCACGGACGCTCCGGTCGCTGACTCTCCCGTCGCCGACGCTCCCGATGATCTGGATGTTCCCATTGCCCTTCGCAAAGGGGTGCGGGCGTGTACTCAACACCCGCTCACGGCTGTTGTTTCTTATGATCAGCTTTCTCCTTCTCGCAGGTGTTTTGCCTTGGCTATCTCTGCTACTTCTACTCCCCATACCTACCAGGAGGCTCTCGCTCTCCCTCATTGGAAGTCTGTCATGGATGAGGAGATGGCTACTCTTACTGAACGGGGTACCTGGACCCTGGTTCCTCCTCCCATGGGCACTGATGTGGTTGGCTGTCGCTGGGTCTTTGTTGTGAAGTTTCGCACCGACGGCACTGTGGATCGCTACAAAGCCCGGCTGGTGGCCAAGGGCTTTACTCAGACTTATGGCGTTGATTACTTTGATACCTTCTCTCCGGTTGCTCGCCTCAGCACCATCCGGGTTCTCTTTTCTGTGGCTGTTAACCGGGCTTGGGCTATTTCCCAGCTTGATGTGAAGAATGCCTTTCTCTATGGCGATCTTCAGGAGGACGTCTATATGGAGCAACCTCCTGGGTATGTTGCTCAGGGGGAGACACGTGTCTGTCATTTGAAGAAGGCCATTTATGGCCTAAAGCAGAGCCCTCGGGCATGGTTCGAAAAATTCAGTGGTATTGTGGCAACCATCGGCTTTCAAAGGAGTTCGGCCGATCACTCCTTATTCATTCGCAAAACGGCCTCGGGACTGGTGGTTTTGGCCGTATATGTGGATGATATTCTCCTTACTGGTGATGACCGAGATGGGGTGGACTTGACGAAGAAGCACCTCCATCAGCACTTGGTCACGAAGGATATGGGCTCCCCAAAATACTTTTTGGGGATAGAAATCTCTCGGAAACCTGACTCCTTGGTTCTCTCTCAACGGAAGTATGCCCTTGATCTTCTTCGAGAAGCAGGCTTGACAGGTGCCAAACCAGCTCATCTTCCCATGGCTGTTGGAGAAGACAAAACGTGGACGGATGAATCGCCTCCTCTATCTGATGTCACACGGTACAGACGTTTGGTAGGGAAACTCATCTATCTCACGGTGACTAGACCCGACATCGCCTACGCTGTAGGAAAGGTCAGTCAGTTTATGCAAGCTCCCAGGGAGTGTCATCTTCAGTCCGCCCTGAAGATTTTAGAGTATATCAAAGCAGCACCGGGCAGAGGGTTACTCTTCCAGAAGAATGGCCATCTGAGGGTTGAGGCCTACTCAGACTCAAGTTACGCGGATGACAAAGGCGATCGTAAATCCACGTCAGGTTTTTGTACCTTTGTTGGAGGTAATCTCGTGAGTTGGAAGAGCAAGAAACAGTCTGTTGTTTCCAGATCCAGTGCCGAAGCAGAATACCGGAGTATGGCGTCAACTACGTGTGAGTTAAAGTGGTTGCGGGCTCTCATGCTTGACCTGGGCGAGGTATATGATTGTCCTCTCCCTATGTTCTGTGACAACAAGGCCGCTATACACATATCCAGAAATCCGGTCTTCCATGAGAGAACGAAGCATATAGAGGTTGACTGTCACTTCATTCGGGAGGAGATTTTGAAGAAACAGATTTGTACTCCTTTTGTCACCTCTAACAAGGAGTTGGTAGATATCTTCACCAAGCCGGTTTCTACTTCCTTCTTCCGCATTTGTGACAAGCTGGGCATGATTGATATCTATGCTCCAGCTTGAGGGGGAGTGTTGAAGTATTAGACCGGGCGGCTTAGCGGTCTGATCCAGCGGTTTGTTGACCGAGCGGCTTAGCGGTCTGATCCAGCGGTTTGTAGACCGGGCGGTCTATCGGTCTACCTCTGCGGCCTGTTCTATCCTGCTGGAGTTGCCGAGCGGTTAGCCCATCTGTCTAACCGCGCGGCCTATGCGGTCTCCATTATTCTAGCCGCTCAGTACTGTAAATGTTTAGTCCCACATTGTTTGTATACTCTCTTTCTTATCTCCTCCATTCTATATAAGGGAGGCCATACCTTTGTAAATGATATCTTTTTTGGATAATAAAATTTCAATTATTCAAAAGTTTGTTCGCTTGTTCTCTACTTTTCGCTTCTTGTCTCTACTTTCTAACAATTCACAAGACAGAAAAGAATGCGATGCACCTGTATCAAACAGTGCTCGCGCCAGCGTGTCCCGAATCATCACAAAACCTATGACAAACATATCACACACACAAACCACAAACATAGGCGTACTAAGCACAGCATACAAACAATAGCATATGCAAAACTAAACTCATACCTGTGACCACGTCATTCTGCTTGATGGCCTCGTGCAGGCCAAGATTGTAGACTCGGGGTTGCGCCTGCGAGGCAGAGGAATCCACCACCGCCTTGCCTTTTTCCGCATAAGATGCTCCCGCCTTCTTTTCACTTTTCGGCGGCATCCGACAATCTCGCGCAATATGCCCCATCCGACCACAATTGAAGCAGGTACGAGTGTCTGGCCTGGAGGTTGCCCCTGATGTGGCTCCCGTTGCAACTGAGGAAGGAGCTTGTCCACTAGGCTTGGACTTCTTACCCCATCTCTTCGTATAAAATGACTTTCCCGATCGGGGCGCCTTCCACTCTGGTTGCGACACAGCCAAAGCTCTCTTCCCTTGCACCCTCTTCATATCCTTTTCCAACGCGGTCGCGGTGTCAACCAACGCTTGGAAACCTTGGTTCACAGAACTGGACACAAGGAATCTCAGCTCGTCCCTCAGCCCTTCATAGAACCGATTCGTCTTCCTCTGCTCATCAGCAAAAATCGAACCCGCATACCGCCCCAAGCGCGTAAACTCATGCAGGTACGCGTCAACACTGCCATCACCTTGCGTCAACCGTTGGAATTCATTTTCCATGGCTATCCATTGCGCCACAGGAAGGTGCTTCGCAAGGAAGACCCGGGAGAATTCTTCCATCGATACTTGGGTTAACGGACGACCCGCCAAATGATGCAACTCCATCTCATCCCACCATAAACGCGCTTATCCTTCAAGCAAGAAGGTGGCTAAAGTAACTTTCTGATGCTCCGCCGTTCCTATCGCCGTCATCACTCGCTTGACGCGCGATAACCAATCCTCAGCCTGCGTCGGGGTTCCCGCTCCCGAGAACGTAGGCGGATGGAAACTCATAAACCGTGTTAGCTGCTTCTCAGCCGCTCGAGGAGCCACACCCATGACAGGTTCAGGCCTTGCCACCACCTGTTCTGGCCTCACAGCCTCTTGTTCCTGCCTGAGTGGATGACCTTGGATCATGGTAAATAAGGCCTCCGCAACTAAACAGACATGTTCCGCAGACGGTGGAGGTGTCGGCACCGCGGCTGGTGCCGTACTTTCATCAGAACGCTGGGGCTCAGACGGCCCAGCTCCACTTCGTGTCACCTAAAGGTGGACAAGACACATACATTAGCGGTCGTACCCAAGCAAACAACACAAAATAGGAACACGCAGGTTCCGCAAACACACAAAATAGGAACACGCAGGTTCCTCAAACACACAAAAATGCATTCCTATCATGGACATTCAGGAGTTCATTCGTAAACTTTGGTGTGCACAAACACGTGCTCGCCACCCCACAAAAGAAGTCGACCACGACTTCGAGAGGGAAAGACCAAGACAACCGATACCAAAAATGTAACAACCCCATCCGTTCCTATGATATATTCTAGAAGGTCCGGCCGGGGCCCCACAGGATATACCACAAAACAGTCGGTGAATGTACAGGATGATACCAGAGTAGCGCATCGCACCTATCACAAGCATTCTAGCGGAAGCCTAAACTACTTGAACTCCTCATGAATGTCCAAACATAAAACTCCACATTTTATATATATAGGAATGTCTTACAATATGAACAAGCGTTGGCATTATGGCCTTACATAGCTTTCAAACAGTGGCCTAACAGATTGGCGCGCAGGCCGGCCACAATAAAAGAAAACACACAAAAGAACACACTTAGCCTTCGAGGGCTAACAGTAGCAGCAGTAGCAACACCAGCAGGAGCATCAACCTCTATGCGTCTCGCTCGGCTCTCCAGCACCTGTGCAAGGACAATCCACCCAACGGTGGCAAACAAAAGCAACGGTCAGCGTTCAGCTGACCAAATTATAACGACCCTACCCCTTCTCTCGGGGCAGCGGTATTTTTCCCTGCAGGCATATCATTTCACAAGTATGGCAAGCTATAGCATCAAAAGGTGCTTTCACGCACACAAGCCATCACAACCGTTCGCCACCCGGCCCAACGGTCCGTGCACTCAGGGCACATTCTTGGTGTTCTGGCAACCTCTTGCCCACCACCGTATCAGGGTTATCACCCAACGGTAAATCTCTTGAGCATTTACTCCATGGCGTGCAGCCGGAGTTAGTCCTCGGACACCGGGATGGCCCGTAGCCCCCCGTTGTGTCATGGCGCGCAGGCCGAAGACTCTTGCTATGCGCTCCAACAGACCGCACTTTTTGGTCTCACGTCGGACGGACATAGCGCAGGTCGGATCCTCCACCCCCCGTTGCTCAAATCGCCTTGCCTTCTCCGAGTACATCGTACTCCTGGCTATATCAAAGGCGCGGGTCGGTCTCACCAATCCTGTTCTTGGCATTCAAGCCTGGGTATTTCACTATACCCCTTTCCTCACAGCAACAGCGGGTCTTTCCTGGGCGCACCAGTACTTCCTGTGACTCTCTCCACAGGTGGACACCGCACAAGCACAAATGTCAGGGGTCTTTCCTGGGCACACCAGTACTTCCTGTGACTCGCTTCACAGGTGGACACCCTATGACATCAAGCATCACAAAAAGGGCCTTTTTTGGTCCCACCAGTACTTCCTGTGCCTCATTCACAGGTTGGACCCAAAACATCACATGGCTATTTTCCTGGGCTACAACCCCAGTACTTCCTGCTACTCCTTTTCGCAGGTATAACCCGTAGACTCCGTACACTACACGTTTATCACGGAGTCTTCTCCGGTTCGTATGCAACATCACCAATCCAGACCAACCTATCCAGATGGGCTTCACACAGCATGCCTATTTCGTACTCCATTTCCTGATCTATATGCAACACAAAGGGGATTTCAAGCATCCACCCAAAGATTCCCAAAAATCAGCCACCTCTTGGTGGGGGAAATCACAAGATATGCCAAAAAGGAAGCCTTCATATGGCTAGGAAGAAAAGTCGTTACCCTTGACGATCGCTTCGGTGCCATGGCCTTCAAGGTAGCTTGCAAGACTCGCAAGAGCGTTTCCTCCGCAACGCTGGCTTCGGATCTCTCGTCGGTAAACCGCAGCACCACCAGCAGCAGCCCCCTTTCTTCTTCCTCCTCCTTTCTCTTTCTCTTTCTCTCTCTTGAAGAAAGATGAAGGCCAAAGCAAAGTGAGAAATCATTTTCTGATTTCGGCCCTTAAGGAAAAAGAAGAAGAAGCTTCAGCCCTTGGATCCAGACTGAAGGAATGGACGGCCACGATTCTGTCAAAAACACATATTTTGACCCGACACGGCCTCGAACACGGCCGTGTGCCAGGCCGTGTGCCTCAAGCGGTGGTCAATCGACTTATCCAAACTAGTGACACGCCCACGGGACACGCCCGTGTCATGGGCCGTGTCACCAACACGCCTTCAGACACGCCCGTGTCTGTGGCCGTGTACCTGGGTGAAAAAAATCCCAAATCATCCCGAGACTTCACACGGCCTGTGACACGCCCGTGTCCCAGGCCGTGTGCCCAGACACGGCACAAAGACATGCCCTGTCGAAATCTTTCGGCGGGCCGAGTTCGTCGTTTGATTTGACACGCCCTGTGACACGCCCGTGTCACAGGCCGTGTTCAACACTCGACACGCACTTCTCGACACTCGACGATCGTCGAGAAAAACTCGTCGAGAATGCGACACGGCCTTGGACATGCCCGTGTCCTGGGCCGTGTGCCTCCTCTCGACGGATCGTCGAGAACAAAAATCGTCGAGACAAAGCCCAATCGTCGACACAACCTCGACACGCCCTGCGACACGCCCGTGTCGCAGGCCGTGTCACCTGACACGCCCTGGGACACGCCCGTGTCCCAGGCCGTGTCACCCAAAAAGTCCTGATTCTGCACTTTGGGCTGTTACATATTGCTTGCTGTACTGTAATTCTGTTACTCTATCACTGCTTGATCCTTTTCTCTTACTGTGTGTAATCTATGTCTGACTAAGGAACATTCAAACTTTTGAATGTCGAGCAGTAATTGCAGTCGGCCTTGGAAAGAAGCGATAATCAATAATTTCCTTAACTGTCCCAAAGAAAAACGGCATGAAATCGTCCATAGTCAATGCGCGTTCTAACGGTAACATTCCGAGAAGATCTGGCATTAAATGTTCAGGAATCATCGCCAAGAAACGGGACGGGAAACTTGAAGAAAACCTAGTATGGATTCGTCGAACGAAGAACACAATTCGTCGAGCTGCACTTGTGTTCGTCGAGCTGTGCTTGAGAGAGTTCGTCGACCAGACAATCTTCATTCATCAAACAGACAGTCTTCATTCGTCGAGCTGAGAATCAAATTCGTCGAGATGAGAAAAGTTCTGGACTTAGAAAAAATACTATACATCTGCTGAAATGCTGTGTCGACATAAGTTGGTGTCGACAGATTGATCTTGGTGTCGACACAAGTCCTCTGGTGTCGACATAAGCTGGTGTCGACTGATATCCTGGTGTCGACACAAATCCTCTGGTGTCGACATAAGCTGGTGTTGACTGATATCCTGGTGTCGACACAAATCCTCTGGTGTCGACATAAGCTGGTGTCGACACAAACCCTAAGTGTCGACACAAATTCTCTGAGTCCAGAAATCATCGAGTAGAGAATAGCATTCGCCGACCTGAGAAGCTGTGAACTTGAGGTGCAAGTTTGTCGAGCTCAGAATATAATTCGTCGACCGAAGCTTGAAGCTGGACTTAGAAAAATTAGAATTTCTCCTGATTTTGGCTTGATGTAGAAACTGAGTCTTCGTCGAATAGAGAACACAGTTCGTCGAGCTCAGCACTAAGAATTGCCTCACGATCATCGAGTGCAGAACTCCTTTCGTCGAGCTGAGTTCGACGAACGTCGAACTCACTTTACTTAGTCTTGAAAACTTGTCAATCTTGAGTATCTGATGGTCTTGAAGAAAGCTGATCCATCTGGAGTTGAGCCTAAGGACTTAACCTAGACTCTAGGACACAAATTGACCCTGGCTATACATGATGGGTCACAACCTAAGTCACTGAACCTAGCCCAAATCAACTAGGGATCCAACACAATCTGAGGATGGTATATTCATCTCTCAGTCTAAGTTCACTAAGGAGTTGATTAAGAAGTGTGGTATGGAGAATTCTTTTACCATGAGAACTCCAAAGGGTTCTTCTGTGTCACTACACAAGGATGAATCTGGGAAACCAGTTGATGAAACCTTGTATAGAGGCATCATTGGATCACTCTTGTATTTGACTGCTAGTAGGCCATATATTATGTTCTCAACATGTGTTTGTGCTAGGTACCAAGCATGCCCCCAAAGAGTCTCATTACATTGTTGTAAAGAAAATATTAAGATATCTTAAGGGCACACCCAATCTTGGGCTTTGGTATCCTAAGGATAGTGATTTTGAACTCACAGGGTACACATATGCAAATTTTGCAGGGTGTAAAGAAGACAAAAAGAGTACTTCTGGAACTTGTCAGCTTCTAGGGAAAAGACTCATAAGTTGGAGTAGCAAGAAGCAAACAAGTGTTGCAATTTCTATAGCAGAATCTGAGCATGTATCTGCTGGAAGCTATTATGCACAGTTGTTATGAATTCAGCATCAACAATTGGACTGCAGTGTACAACTAAGTAAATCTGTTATGTTTTGTGATTCTACTAGTGCAATCTTTATTGCTAATAATCATGTTTTCCACAGTAGAACTAAACATATAGAAATTAGATATCACTTTCTCAGAGAGAATGTTGAAAAAGAAAATATTACTTTACAATATACTCCAACAGAAAGACAAGTACCTGACATTTTTACAAAACCCCTAGATGAAAGCAAGTTCATTTACTTTAAATTTGAACTAGGTATGTTGAACATTGAGTAAACATTTTCTATTAATAACAACAAAAGACTATACAACTAATAAAAGATAACTAACCATATCAACAAATCTAAACAAATAAGAAAGACTTCACATAAGTCATAAAATTATATTCAGAACTCAAATTTTGTCTAAGTCATAGAATTGTGTCGAGACACCATAGTGTGTGTCGACACTATAGGCAGTTGAAAGTCCACTTATTGTCAACTATGTTCACCTATGGGGGGGGGGGAATAGGTGAAGTGCAGCGCTTTTGCGGAATTTAAGATTGTACCTGCACAATAAAAAGAAGCAGCACAGCACACAGAATACACAGACAATTTATAGTGGTTCCCCGACTTGGGTACATCCACTTTCCCCCTTCGACCTATCTCCCAACAAGGGACGACTCGGTCTCTTCACCAACAGGATTGAAATCCAATCCTTGCACTAATGGAAGGAACCCTTCCACACGTAGGAGTCACCACTCCCACAAACCGGGTTGCACCCAACCCTTACAATACGGAACAAACGTTCCTTTACAACAAAAGTAAAATAGAATGTACATGAGATACAAACTTCGTTTGGAGACTACGGTGTTCCTCTTCGTTCGACGACGTGTTCGTGAAGTCAACGAAGAGTCTACAACCCTAGATCTCTCTTGGAGAGGATCTCCCCGGAACCGGCGGCGGCAATACGAGCAGCGGCTTGGTTCGGGATCGGCGGCGACGATGGTGCGCAGCTGCTATACTTTGAGATCCAAACTTCGTAGCGAAGCTAGCTAGGTCTACCAACGGTCACACTAGGATCAATCGTCTCGATCGATTTGGATGGAGAAGACTTTCCCGATCTACAAATCGAGAGACAAGAGATCTCCGGTTAGACACGTGAGACGCTGAGCTTAGCTAGGCTTCTGTCGCAGGAGGATCTGGGCAAAACCACGATCAACCGGCGAACAACTTGTCGCGAGCGGCGGCGGCGGCGACGGAGCGGAAACGGCGATCTAGGTCAAATCGCGGCTCGCGTTTTTTTCTTTTCTTCTTCGCTCGCTTACTGTTCAAAAATACCCATGTATTTATACACTGTAGACACTTACAATATGACCGTTGTGGGTCCCACACGTAGAAGCCCGAAAATCGGTTCAAACTAGTCCAGCGGCAGAATCCGGTCCAGCAGCATCCCGAGAAATCGCCAAGTAAAATTCGTCGAGAATCATTGGTGATTCTCGACAAATCGGCGAGAATCAGTTAATGATTCTCGACGATTCGTCGAGAATCACTAGTGATTCTCGACGATTCACTTGTTGATTCTCAACGAATATAACTTGGTTTTCATGATCTGCTCAACGATGGGTTCGGCGAGAATCATTAGTGATTCTCTCCGAATCTTACTTGGCACCGTTTTGAGGTAGCCGGAAGGAGTCGGCGAGAATCACTAATGATTCTCGACGATTCGGCGAGAATCACTAGTGATTCTCGCCGAATCGGCGAGAATCACTTGGTGATTCTCGTCGAATTTTACTTAGACGAATTTTCGTCTTTCCACCCAAGAGCTGCTCCTTGACCAATCCTTGCTCCTTGTCTTCTCTTGCATGAACATGACCCTGTACTTGAAAGTAAGTGCACTCCAATAGAGAGAGTACACGTAGGCCAACACACTGATCTGCTCAACGAGGGATTACGTCGTGCAGACCCGTGTATATTGACCTACTGCACCCTGACATTGGTGTGCACTTAGTGTGGAAGAACTGCAAGCACAACTTAAGAGGTTTCATCAGATACATTGTGAATTCATATTAGCTTGACAGGTGGCTTCCTCAAATCCAGGTAATTGTGGATACAATACCCAACAATCTCCCCCTATTTGACGAAGCCAAAACCCTACTAGCTAAGATGAATAACACCAATAAAAACTAAAAATAGCATTCAGAATCTAAACATGTAGCACAAGAGAATATAAGCAAACAGATCAAGACTTGAGTCATTCACAAATTCAAATATATATACCAATATATATATATATACACATATAATCTCAGAATTGTTCATATACTAATAATAAGCATTAAATGTTCTTAAGAGAAAATGACAAGCTAAAAATTGTTGACTATTTTTCCTTAGCTAAGTCATCCTTGAGTTTTTGCGCCAAATACTTCTTCCTTTGCCTCTCCATATACTCTTTAGGCTTCGGATAATATCTGGGAGGAGGAACTTTATCTGCATCCGTGTTGTTTCTGAAGAAGATGTTTCATTTTGCTTCATACGTCTTGGGAATTTCCCACTCATACTGGCTGTATACTTCGTTTCGATTGAGTTCTCCTTTTTCTTGTAGCCAGAAGGTGTCCAAGATGATGTTCTTTGAAACTGGACTCCACTTTTCGTTTCGTACTTCCTCCTCACTCATTCTGATTCTCTTCTCAGCTAGTGTCTCCTTGGAGGTCCCTTCCTGAGCTTTTCTCTTGCCCCTGGCTTTTGCTAGGGCCTCTTGGTCAAACATGCTCCTCAGTTTAGCTTTGGAAATAGCCCTAGCATCAGCTTCACTTATGGGAACATCTGCAGTACTTGCACTTATTCCCTCAGCAGCACTTACTCCCTCAGCAGCACTTACTCCCTCAGCAGCCGTAGTAGTCTCAGGAGCATGAATACCTGCAGGATTCAAATCGACGCCTAACGCCTGTTGGAGCATCCACCAGCAGCTGTCATAGACATATTTGTTTGACAGTTCAAAGTTTGTGATCATGATTTCTTGAAGCTCGGCCATCTTAGTTATATACTCTTTTTCCCCCTTTTTGGCTTCGACCGCTATGGAGTTTGCATAAGAATGCAGTGACTCATCAATATGCTTGGTGGTCCAGGAGAATTCAGTGACCAAGGCCTGCTGATTGGCGTTGAGAGTTACCATATTACCGTCAAACTTTTGAATGTTGTCTGCTACAACATGCGCATTCTGATTTACTACGGCAAGAGTATCGGTGTTCGTTTTCAATCCGCCCATAAGAAGTGTGACAGCTTGGCTGACCGCTGTATACTTTTCTTCAAATTTCTTGTCCATCATGTCAAGTTTATGGTTGATCTCCACCATGTTCTTCAGCATGAGATTTTCAGACTTCTTAATCCTTTTCAGCATTTTATTTTGAGCTTTTTCAAAAGAGTCTTTAAGCTCATCCATTATCCCTTGAATGACACCCACGGTGTGAGTGGCTAGCTCATCTCGTAATGGAAGATCCGGAGGCACTTCTTGGCCTTGCTCTTCAGCAGACGCATCCGTAGAGCTGGATACAAGCACAGTCTCTAATGGGGGAATGCTGGCGGCCTCTGTAGATTTTTCTGACTCCCCCTCCACTGGTGCATGCTTGTCAGATGGAGGTTCAAAGAGATCCGGAGCCTCCAATGCTTCATGTCCCTCATTCCCGTCTTCCTCTCCGTCATCATCCATGAAATCATCTTCATCAGCAGACTCTTCCAACTCTTTGTCAGCAGTCTCCAGTACAGTAGCTTCGGCTCCTTGATCGTTTCGGTTCGGGGCCTCCCCATGCTCCAGCTCAGGTTCACTTTCTTCGTGTAGATCTGCCACAGCATCTCTGGCCAGCTGGGAGATGTCAGATACTACATCAGTATGAGGGGGTAGAGGCTCCCCCTCGATTCCTGCAGTCAAAGTATCAGGAATTTCACTGGGGGTGACTGCTGGAGATACTCCCTGTTGTTATTCCACGGCATTCTGCCCAATACGCCTCTCCCATCGGTCAAGCACACGTGAGTCCATCTTCTTCAAGTAGTGTAGAGGGACACCTTTACTCATGTCAAACTTGTCTCCATTTAGCTGATTTAGATACAGACTTATGATTCGGCCAAAACTTGGAGAGCTCAAGGTGTCCTTTATCTTCTCGAACAGCAACGCCCCCCAGTTGAACCTTTTACGGCAGACAATTGCCATCAGGATCTTGAACATATCCGCAGAGATATGGTCATGAGATCCTGGCTTGCAGATGAGTACCTTTCCAATAATGTCAGACAGAAGCTTCCCTTCTTCATTCATATCCTTGCGCTTGATCGACCGAGTTCCTCGTGGGATACCACAGAATAAGAGAGTCCTGCTTTTGTCTTCTTCCTCAAGATAGTCCTCGTCCTCTGAGCTAGAGAGCTGCAGGAAGCGGGTCAGCTTGCTGGCAGACATCTTGACCTTTGCCCCAGCCACCTTGCTTTGATTAGAGAGTCGCCATTCCGGAGTCTTGCGGTAGCGAAGAACTCCAGCACCTCTTTGTCCAGGATTTTGCACGGGTGCTCCAGGACGAATGATAGCCCAGCCTCTTCCAGCATCAGAATGATGTTTCTGAATTCGTCAGAGGTGTGAGAGAACCCAGTTCGAACAAGCTCGCAACCAGTGACCAACCCAGCAGTTGTCCTTGGAGCCATTACTGTTGGGTATTGTATCCACAATGTACCTGATTTGAAGAAGCCCCTGGACAAGCTAAGGTCAATAGACTATGTATTTGATAAACTTTTTCTAGTTGTGCTTGTAGTTTTTCCACGCTAAGTGCACACCAATATCAGGGTGCAGTAGGTCAATATACACGGGTCTGCACGACGTAATCCCTCGTTGAGCAGATCACTGTGTTGGCCTACGTGTACTCTCTCTATTGGAGTGCACTTACTTTCAAGTACAGGGCCGTTCATGTGCAAGAGAAGACAAGGTGCAAGGAGGATCAAGGAGTAGCTCCTGGGTGGAAGACGAAAAATCATCCAAGGCAAATTCGACGAGAATCACCAAGTGATTCTCGCCGAATCGGCGAGAATCACTAGTGATTCTCGCCGAATCGACGAGAATCATCAGTGATTCTCGCCGACTTCTTCTGGCCATCTCAAAATGGTGCCAAGTAAGATTCGGCGAGAATCACTTGTAATTCCCGCCGAACCAGTGGTCAAGCAGCCCATGAATACAAAGTCAAATTCGTTGAGAATCGACAAGTGATTCGACGAGAATCACAAACGATTCTCGACGAATCGTCGAGAATCACTTGGTGATTCTCGCCGATTCGTCGAGAATCGTCTGCGATTCTCGCCGATTTTTACTTGGCGTTTTCTCAGATCGCTGCTGAACCGGATTCTGCTTCTGGATTAGCTTGAACCGGATTTTGGGGATTTCATTTGTGGGTCCCACAACGGTCAAATTTGCTGTAGCTACAGTATTTATACTCGGGTATTTTGAACGGAATAGACACTGAGAAAGAAGCCGAGCACGAAACCCTAATATCGCGATTTCTCTTCTCTGCCGCCGTCGCGCTCGGGCTAGTACGTCGCCGCCGCTGATCATTCTTCTTCCCGATCTCCGGCGACAGTAGCTTAGCAAAGCTTGCGTCTCACGCGTCTATCCAGAGATCTCTTGTCTCTCGATTTGTTGACCGGGTAACACTCCCCCGTCCGAATCGATCGAGACGACCGATCCTAGAGTGACCGTTGGTAGACCTAGTTTGCTTCGCAAGGAAGTTTGGATCTCAAAGCACTGCAGCAGCGCACCTTCGTCGCCGCCAACTCCGAACAAAGAGGAACACCGTAGTCTCCAAGAGAAGTTTGTATCACGTGTACATTCTACATTTATTTTATTGTATAGGAACCTTTGTTCCGTGTTGTAAGGGTTGGGTGCAACCCGTTTTGTGGGAGTGTTGACTCTCACGTGTGGAAGGGCTCCTTCCGTTAGTGCAGGGATTGGATTTCAATCCCGTTGGAGAAGTGACCGAGTCGTCCCTTGTTGGGGAGATAGGTCGTAGGGGGAAAGTGGATGTACCCAAGTCGGGGAACCACTATAAATTTGCTGTGTATTCTGTGTGCTGTGGTTTTTGTTTTTATTGTGCAGGTGCATCCGTAAATACCGCAAAAGAATCACACATCACCTATTCCCCCCCCCCATAGGTGCACATAGCTGACACTAGGTGGACTTTCAAGTGGTATCAGAGCGAGGTTACTCAACAAAAAGGTTAACACCTTGAGGTGAATCCTGCCACTAGTGTCAACAAGGAGACATACATCTACTATGGACGGACTCAAGTACTCCGGCAAGATCCCAGTGTGCAACAGACTCAACTTTCCTATCTGGAAGGAAAGAATCAGGTTCTACATGGAAGTAGTGGACCCTCGACTGTTTCATGATCGTGCTGGAGGGACCTTATGTCCCCACTAAGGCCTCCACCATTGATCCCACCAAGAAAGTGCCGAAGACACTCTCTGAAATGGACAAGGATGAGATGGTCCTAGTGGGCCTTGACATGAAGGCAAGAAACATCCTGGTCAGTGCAGTTGATGACTCGATGATGCAAAACTTCAGCAACTGCAGGACAGCTCAGGAGATATGGCAGTGTCTGATCATTCTAATGGAGGGCACAGATGAAGTAAGGGATGATCGGAGATCCCTCCTGAACCAGAAGTATGAGGCCTTCCGGCAAGGGCCTAAGGAAGAGATCGGAGTCACATACGAGAACTTCCTGAAGATTGTCAACGCCCTCAAGGGCTATGGAAGAGTGTTCACCAATGGTGAACTCAATGACAAATTCCTTAGGTCCCTTACTAAGGAATGGGACACAAAGATCTGCGCCATCAGAGAATTTGGCAGACTAGCAGAAACTGATCCACAAATCCTGTTCGGGAAGCTGATGTCCTATGAACTTCAGCTGAACACCAGGAAGGCAGAGGAAGAAGCAGAGAAGGCTGCTGCAAAAGAAAAGACTGTGGCCCTAAAAGCCAGTCACTCCAGAAAAGGGAAGGGTGCGATGTCATACCGTGCCAGAAATAAGGAAGAAGAGGAGGACTCCGATCCATGCTCCTCCAGCTCAGAACTGTCAGAAGAGGATTTCTCCCTCATCACTCGAGAGTTCAAGAAATTCCTCAAGATGAGGAATCAAAGAAAGAGAGACGGCTCCTCTTCCAGACATCAGAAGAAAAACTACTCTTCTGACAGGTATGCATCTAAACCTAACAAACATCGTTCTTCTGATATTATTTGCTTTGGATGCAATAAGCCAGGTCACGTCGTGGCCGACTGCCATCAAATCAAAAGAGATAAAGGGAAAGGAGAGGAGCTCAAATCCTCCAGAGATAAGAAGAAGGAGCGGAGCTACATCGCTAGAAGACCAAAGACACTAAGTGAGTCTGATTCCTCAGACTCCAGTGATGATGAGGAAGCCTACTTCGGGCTGGTGGGTCGCTCGGACTCAGAAGGAGAATGCCCCCCATTTACTGGGAAGGTAAAAGCTCACACCCCTCTCTCCGACTCCGACTCTGATCCTGAGTCTCAGGATGATGAACCTGAGGATGGCCCTTCGGCCCGCGAAGCTGAACTCCTCGAAAAGTATGAGCTTCTGCTCAACACTTTCGACGAGTGCCGCAAGAGACTGAAGGCTGAGAAGAAGGAAGTAAAATTCCTTAAGGGTGAGTGTGTATCCCTAAGGGAAGAGGTCACTAGCTTGATCTCTCTCAGACAGGAGCACCTTGACCTAACTTCAAAGCACTCAGAGTCCTTGAAGCTCCTTGATCTCAAGCAGGAGGAAGTCAACAAATTGGAAGAACTACTTGCGGCAGAAAGGAAGATCGTACAGAGCTTCTCTATGCCAAAAACAGTGCTTCCAGTCGTTGACACCTTCTCTGCTCAGGCCAAAGGAGCTGGCTTGGGGCATATTGGGGCATCTGGTTCTTCATCTAGGAGAAACAAGAACCAGAGGAAGAATAAGGCCGCCAAGAAGGCCTCTGCTGATGAAAAGGGGAAGGCTCCTCTTAGTCCTGTTACGTTCAGGAAGCCTGGCTTTCCTTGCAACCAACATGACTTTGAGTCAACATTTGGGCATCATTTCCGGCCCTCGGTTGCAAAGCCTAAGAGCCGGTATGACGGTTGGAACTTCCCCCGGAACTTTGGTGAGAGTGCCTTCAAGGCACCTTATGAGGAAATCCACATAGGAAATTATGGTCCGTTCTCTAGCGGCCATAATGGAAAGCAGGCACCAAAGGCCAAACCAGTTATACAGAAGGTGACAAAGTCATGTGACTGTTGTCACCATGAGGTCTCCACCTCCAGATCCAAGGCCCCAGCCGCACCCACCGTTCCCAGGGTAAGGCAGGAGCCTAGGAAGAGATACAACAGGTTCGACTGTTGGTGCTGTGGCAAAGTCGGTCACTTTGCCGTGGATTGTTGGTTTAATCCAAGGAACTACGAGACTCCCCATGTTAACAATGCGAGACCGACCACTCGTAGGGTTAACCAACCGAGGGGGAGTGTGCTAACCAGGAATCTAGGACCCAAGTTCGATTGGGTTCCTAAGGCAAATTAATTTTGTTTTGCAGGAATGTCCAAAGGCCACCAAAACGCCAATCTGGTATTTGGACAGTGGATGCTCCCGGCATATGACCGGGATAAGAAGCCTACTGCGTGATTACACTCCAGTCGAGAATGGACCCAAAGTCATCTTTGGAGGGTCAGATCGAGGAGTCACCAGAGGTTATGGTATGATTTCCAACGGTATAATCTCTATCACCGACGTGGCCTATGTTGAAGGGTTAAACCATAACCTGATCAGTGTAAGTCAGTTATGTGATAAAGGTTATGACGTTAAGTTCTGCAAGGATAAATGTCTGATAATTTCACGTATCTCTTCTGAGACGGTATTATCAGGCATTAGGAGCAGAAATATCTTTTGCTTAGATTTTCTCAGTTTGGATTCATCTACCCCCGTATGCCTTGTGGCAACAGGCAGTGCATCTCTTTGTGAACAATGGCACAAGAGATTGGCACATATTAATTTCAAGACAATTAGTATGCTATTTTCTAAGAACTTAGTAAGAGATGCTCCCAGTATCAAGTGCATCAAAGATAGCCCCTGTCCTGCATGCCAGATGGGCAAACAGACTCGGGCTACCTTCAAGAGCATTGCAGACAAAGACTCCTCCCGATGTCTTTACCTGTTACATATGGACTTGTTTGGCCCAATGCAAGTTCATAGCTTGGGAGGCAAGTCATATACGCTAGTGATAGTTGATGATCACTCACGGTTTACATGGGTGTTCTTTTTGAAACGAAAGTCAGATACTTTTGACATCTTCACTAATTTTGTCAAGCAGGTTCAGAACGAATTTAACTGCTCCGTGGTCAAAATCCGAAGTGACCATGGAACAGAATTCGAATCTGGTGCTATGACAGAATTTTGTGAAGAACAAGGTATCTTTCATGAGTTTTCCTCCCCGCGCACTCCTCAGCAAAATGGAGTTGCGGAGAGGAGAAATAGAACTCTCATTGAAGCCTGCACGACTATGTTGAAAGATGCTTCTCTCCCGGAATACTTCTGGGCAGAGGGTGTCAATACGGCATGTCATGTACAAAACCGAGCTTTGATCAACAAGCATCATCGTAAGACGCCCTACGAGCTACTGAAAGGCAGGAAACCAACCATGTCCTACTTGAGGATTTTTGGTTGCAGATGCTATGTACTGAATAATGGGAAGTACCCGCGTACTAAATTCGGTGAAAAATGCTTCGAAGGCATATTCATGGGCTATAGTTCCCATAGTCGGGCATATAGGGTCTTCAATAAGAAAACCCTAGTGGTAGAAGAATCAATAAATGTTGTATTTGATGAAGGAAGTTTGCTTAACAGCAATTCTTCCAGTAGTATTCTTGAAGATGCAGGTGCTAGACTTGACCAGCTGAATCTGGATGAGACCCCTAAAGATGACGCACCCATGTACGTCAAAGTTTCCACCTCCACGTCATCTGAAAATATTGAAGATCAAGATGGAACAAATCTTTTAGAAGAAAGAGAAGCACAAGAAGTAGCTGAAGCCCCAGACGCCAGACTTCTAGAGCTCCGTCACGTGAGGGATCATCCTAGAGAACAGATCATCGGAGATCCTCGTGTAGGCGTCAGAACTCGAAGAGGTACAACTAACGAAGTATTGCATCTCAGCTTCCTGTCACAGGTAGAGCCAAAGAAGTTCGACGAGGCGAACAAGGATGCGACATGGATTTTGGCCATGCAAGAGGAACTACATCAATTCGAACGGTGCAAAGTTTGGACGCTGGTTCCCAGACCATACAAGCAGAATGTGATCGGCACAAAGTGGATCTTCAGAAACAAGTTGGATGAACATGGTGTCATCGTAAAGAACAAAGCCAGGCTGGTGGCTCAAGGTTACCGACAGGAGGAAGGGATTGATTTCGACCAGACCTTTGCACCAGTAGCAAGGCTCGAGGCAATCCGGTTGTTCCTGGCGTATGCTTCACACAAAGGATTCACAGTCTACCAAATGGATGTGAAATCGGCATTCCTGAACGGAGACCTGAAAGAGGAAGTATACGTCGCTCAACCCCCAGGTTTTGTCGATCCTACTTATCCCAATCACGTTTATTTTCTCAATAAGGCCTTATATGGGTTGAAACAAGCTCCACGAGCTTGGTATGAGACTTTATCTAGTTTTCTTCTTGAGAACAAGTTCTCCAGAGGTAAAATAGATAAAACATTGTTTCTCAGGGAAGTCAAAGGCAAGATTTTGCTGGTGCAAATCTATGTCGATGACATAATATTCGGCTCAACGGACAACAATCTTTGCAAAAAGTTTTCTAAACTTATGCAAGGAAAGTTTGAAATGAGCAGTATGGGAGAGCTCAAGTATTTCTTAGGCCTTCAAGTGAAACAGTCTGAGGATGGAATCTTCATCTCTCAGACGAAGTTCACAAATGAACTCCTTAAGAAATTCGGTATGGAGAGTGCAACCTCTATGAGGACTCCAATGGGATCCACCATGTCTCTGGATAAGGATGAGAAAGGTAAACCTTTCGATGAAACCAAATACAGAAGCATCATTGGATCCCTGCTCTACCTTACTGCCAGTAGACCAGATATTATGTTCTCCACATGTGTATGTGCCCGATATCAGGTGAACACTAAGGAATCTCACTATGTCGCTGCAAAGCGAATTCTAAGATACCTTAAAGGTACTCCTAATCTTGGCTTGTGGTACCCGAGGAACAATGATGTCGAGCTAATAGGCTTTTCAGATGCTGATTTTGCAGGGAGCAGGGATGACAGGAAAAGCACCTCCGGGACGTGTCAATTCCTCGGCAGGAGGCTTATCTCATGGAACAGCAAGAAACAGAATTGTGTTGCAACCTCCACAGCAAAGTCAGAGTATATCTCGGCAGGAAGCTGTTGCGCACAACTCCTTTGGATCAGAAATCAGTTGGCCGACTACAACCTTCAGTTCAAGGAAGTTCCAATGTACTGCGACTCCTCCAGTGCAATTGCCATTGCCAACAATCCGGTGTCGCACAGCAGAACGAAGCATATTGAAGTACGCTACCACTTCATTCGGGAGCACGTGGAGAACAAGGATATCTCTCTCTGTTATGTCCCCACGGACAAGCAGATTGCTGATATATTCACAAAGCCCCTAGACGAGGCCAAGTTCAATCTTTTCAAGACTGAATTGGGAATGCTCAACTATGAGGAGTGAAGACTACAGAAGCTCCAGGCTCGTGCAAGAACCGAGGGGGAGCAAGGAACTCCAGCGTGCGTACAGCTGCAAGAACTGAGGGGGAGCAAAGAGTCAATCGCTGCAGACCCCGATTTGTAGAAGCCGAAAAGGGGGAGATTACCCTCTCGGGTCAAGGCTAAGGTGTGGCTCCAGCTTGCTCCCAAGCAATCGGTATTGGTAAGGGATGACTCCACCCAATGTTAAGTTTATGAATTTCATTTGCTTTCATTTTCATTCGCTCCATTCACCTTAGCTTGTAGGGTTTAGGCTTCTTCAAATAGGGGGAGATTGTTGGGTATTGTATCCACAATGTACCTGATTTGAAGAAGCCCCTGGACAAGCTAAGGTCAATAGACTATGTATTTGATAAACTTTTTCTAGTTGTGCTTGTAGTTTTTCCACGCTAAGTGCACACCAATGTCAGGGTGCAGTAGGTCAATATACACGGGTCTACACGACGTAATCCCTCGTTGAGCAGATCACTGTGTTGGCCTACGTGTACTCTCTCTATTGGAGTGCACTTACTTTCAAGTACAGGGCCGTTCATGTGCAAGAGAAGACAAGGTGCAAGGAGGATCAAGGAGTAGCTCCTGGGTGGAAGACGAAAAATCATCCAAGGCAAATTCGACGAGAATCACCAAGTGATTCTCGCCGAATCGGCGAGAATCACTAGTGATTCTCGCCGAATCGACGAGAATCATCAGTGATTCTCGCCGACTTCTTCTGGCCATCTCAAAATGGTGCCAAGTAAGATTCGGCGAGAATCACTTGTAATTCCCGCCGAACCAGTGGTCAAGCAGCCCATGAATACAAAGTCAAATTCGTTGAGAATCGACAAGTGATTCGACGAGAATCACAAACGATTCTCGACGAATCGTCGAGAATCACTTGGTGATTCTCGCCGATTCGTCGAGAATCGTCTGCGATTCTCGCCGATTTTTACTTGGCGTTTTCTCAGATCGCTGCTGAACCGGATTCTGCTTCTGGATTAGCTTGAACCGGATTTTGGGGATTTCATTTGTGGGTCCCACAACGGTCAAATTTGCTGTAGCTACAGTATTTATACTCGGGTATTTTGAACGGAATAGACACTGAGAAAGAAGCCGAGCACGAAACCCTAATATCGCGATTTCTCTTCTCCGCCGCCGTCGCGCTCGGGCTAGTACGTCGCCGCCGCTGATCATTCTTCTTCCCGATCTCCGGCGACAGTAGCTTAGCAAAGCTTGCGTCTCACGCGTCTATCCAGAGATCTCTTGTCTCTCGATTTGTTGACCGGGTAACACTCCCCCGTCCGAATCGATCGAGACGACCGATCCTAGAGTGACCGTTGGTAGACCTAGTTTGCTTCGCAAGGAAGTTTGGATCTCAAAGCACTGCAGCAGCGCACCTTTGTCGCCGCCAACTCCGAACCAAGCCGCCGCTCGGATTGCCGCCGCCGGTTTCGGGAGATCCTCTCCAAGAGAGACCAAGGTCGTAGACTCTTCATCGACTTCAAGAACACGTCGTCGAACAAAGAGGAACACCGTAGTCTCCAAGAGAAGTTTGTATCACGTGTACATTCTACATTTATTTTATTGTATAGGAACCTTTGTTCCGTGTTGTAAGGGTTGGGTGCAACCCGTTTTGTGGGAGTGTTGACTCTCACGTGTGGAAGGGCTCCTTCCGTTAGTGCAGGGATTGGATTTCAATCCCGTTGGAGAAGTGACCGAGTCGTCCCTTGTTGGGGAGATAGGTCGTAGGGGGAAAGTGGATGTACCCAAGTCGGGGAACCACTATAAATTTGCTGTGTATTCTGTGTGCTGTGGTTTTTGTTTTTATTGTGCAGGTGCATCCGTAAATACCGCAAAAGAATCACACGTCACCTATTCCCCCCCCCCCCCATAGGTGCACATAGCTGACACTAGGTGGACTTTCAATTACAGATCTAGGGAAAGAAGCCCTATTCTACGCTTAATCAAAAATCAAAAAGGAAGCGATACTAGTGATCCAGTCCAAGTAAGGGTGAGGGGGGGGTTACCTAAAGGTGAAGACGGTGAGTTAGTGCGATGAAGACGAGGGACACCCGATAAGTGCACGCTGAGAAATTCCTGGAGGTAGGAATCGAAACCGAAAGAGCTTCCAAGAGCAAGGTGAGCGTCCTGCGGGAAACTTGCAGTGAGAAATGATGAAAGGGGAAGACGATTAGGAGAGATTCCAGCGGGAATCGGCGGGAGACCTTCGATGGTGATCGGTTCAGCGAGATTCTTGCAGGAGTCGGCGAGTTTTCGGCGGAGGAGTTGATTCGGCGAGCTTTCCTGCGGGCTTCGGCGAGTCGGCGGGTAAGGTGAAGAGTCGGCGGAAGAGATTTTGCGGGATTCCTGCAGAATGTGAAGAGTCGGCGGGTTTCGGAGAGTTTGCTCCTTCGGCGGGATTCATAATATATAAAGGGTCGGTGGGATTTCTGCTCATTCGACGAGTATTCTGCGGTAAGTTTCCCGTGGAAATGAAAGGTCGACGGGATTTCTTTGCGTTAACGACAGGTTATAATAAGGGTTTAACAAGTTATAACGGGATCCCTTTGCTAAGAATCGGTGGGAATTTGTCTAAGTTGTAATCGAAAGGTTTCTTTACTAGGAATCTTCAAGTTAAGAGGCATTGCAGCATTTTCGAATTCTTTTGATGTCAAGTCAATTTAAAAATTATAAATGTATATATATCTTAAAGCCAATCTATTTGGTTTTGAACGGGGCTTGTCCAAACACTTCTTGATGTCAATTGTGAGTTGTCGAGATTCACAATGACTTATCTTCGTTAACTCTTTATTGATGTATAAAAGGTTTGTATGTATCGAGTTAACCTATCCTTAGATGTGCACACATATATATATAAGCATAAGTATAAATATATATATATATAGATATATATGTAAATGTGGATACAATATGACTCAAGTCCTTGAACTGATCAAAAGTACCTGGGATTATGAGAGTTAACATTTAGTCTCTCTGACTATAACATACCAGGTGCTCGATGTTAGAATGCTTATGTAGATATCACTTCTGTTATTCCAGATGCATGTTCCAATTCAGTCTTGGAGCACCTACTGTCTAGTTCCCCTCATATTTATGGGAACCTAGACTACCCTGCAAGAAAGAATTACCTTACCTTAGGAACCCAAATAATATTGGGTCCTAGGTTCCTGTTAGCATAAGCACTCGACTGCCTCCCCCCAGAAAACCTGTCAGGAAGACTACCTCTGTCCCGTGAATGTGGATAAGCCCTTGCCTTTGGCACAGAGGGGTTGTGCCAACAGTCGATGGCAAAGTGCCCCACTTTGCCACAGCACCAACATGGGTGAATGTTGTATCGTCGTTTCCGACCTGATATAGTGACTGAGGTAGTCACGGTCCTAGGTCTAAACGGGATAGAGCATGATCTCCTCACAAAATTTCCTCTTCCATCGTGACACGTGGAAGGGTGGAAGGAATGCATGTTGTGAGCGTCATGAGCCCGGGAAGGTGGTGCCTTTCTTTCAGGCATCCCCCTTCCTGAGGCCCCATGAAAACTGACACCATGACTTCTATCCTCCCTATCCTGTGTCCTCGGGTGGTGAGAAGTCTTCTGTGAGCTGGGACATGCGGATTCACACTGAGTTGAGGCAGTGGCAGTGAATACAAAGGGCTCAGAATGAGCCTTAGGTATTCTCTCATGGGTGGCCACGACGGCCCTTGCACTATGGGTGTCTCCACATGGGGACAGATCACCCTTGCAGTGACCACGACTATTCCTGTGGTCATACCTGAAGGCATGATGAGTTGCCTTCCTGCTTGGAGTGGGGGGTTGGAATACCGTTTCCCCATTTCTCCACGAATTGATAATCCGGGAGATCCACCCATTTCCTTGCTTTCTCTTTATAGCATCAACCTTAGAAAAGTTTGATACTATTCTTTTCTCATTCTCTAGACTACTCTCTAGAGCTGAGATTTTAGAGTCCTTGACCTTGTTGGATGCCAATTGGAGAACCAACAAGATCTTCAGTCGAGCAATCTCTTGAGCTTGCTCCTTAGCAAGTAGGTTGCTTGTCTGAAGGGCTCTCTTCAAGGAATCAGCATTTTCTGAAGGAAGGCAGTTCTTGTCTTCAGAAACTTCAAGAGATACGGGGCAGGATGAAGAAGTTACCTGCTCTTCAGTGATATTGTCATTAGAGCCAGTGACCATTGTGTCATCCTCATCAAAGCTGCTTTCCTCACTGGCCTCTTCAGTCTCTGACACGGACACTGGAGCTCTGATGCTGTCCGAGAGATCACCCTTGCTCCTCTGATTGACAGCAGATTCCAGCATTCTCTGACCCCCCCCCCCCCATCAGCTCTGAGATCATCATCCACAGAGATTTAACCGTCCTGCATTTTTCCAATCTAGAGCGAGAAGCTCCAGACCAGATATCCATGATGATTTGACGAATCCTCTTATCCAAATTAAAGAATGAAAGTTCCATTTCCGACATCTCAGCAATGCACTTGGGCACTTGAATTCCAGAGTCGGAGGTCTTCATAGGAATAAAAGGACCCTCTTTCAGGATGAAAGATGCACGAGGATCGATGGCATCCAAGTGATACGACACTCTCATCCTCCAGATGGGATAAAACTCCTTTGTACATGCGGGGAGTCTGAGTGGCGATATCTCATAATCCAGCTCCATGCTTCTGACACTGGTGGCAGGATACTACTCAAGGTGTAAACCTTTTTGATGAGTAACCTCGCTTTGATACCACTTGAAAGTCCACCTAGTGTCAACTATGTTCACCTATGGGGGGGGGAATAGGTGAAGTGCAGCGCTTTTGTGAAATTTAAGATTGTACCTGCACAATAAAAAGAAACAGCACAGCACACAGAATACACAGGCAATTTATAGTGGTTCCCCGACTTGGGTACATCCACTTTCCCCCTTCGACCTATCTCCCAACAAGGGACGACTCGTTCTCTTCACCAACAGGATTGAAATCCAATCCTTGCACTAATGGAAGGAACCCTTCCACATGTAGGAGTCACCACTCCCACAAACCGGGTTGCACCCAACCCTTACAACACGGAACAAACGTTCCTTTACAACAAAAGTAAAATAGAATGTACACGAGATACAAACTTCGTTTGGAGACTACGGTGTTCCTCTTCGTTCGACGACGTGTTCGTGAAGTCAACGAAGAGTCTACAACCATAGATCTCTCTTGGAGAGGATCTCCCCGGAACCGGCGGCGGCAATACGAGCGGCGGCTTGGTTCGGGATCGGCGGTGACGATGGTGCGCGGCTGCTATACTTTGAGATCCAAACTTCGTAGCGAAGCTAGCTAGGTCTACCAACGGTCACACTAGGATCAATCGTCTCGATCGATTCGGATGGAGAAGACTTTCCCGATCTACAAATCGAGAGACAAGAGATCTCCGGTTAGACAAGTGAGACGCTGAGCTTAGCTAGGCTTCTGTCGCAGGAGGATCTGGGCGAAACCACGATCAACCGGCGAACAACTTGTCGCGAGCGCCGGCGGCGGCGACGGAGCGGAAACGACGATCTAGGTCAAATCGCGGCTCGCGTTTTTTTCTTTTCTTCTTCGCTCGCTTACTGTTCAAAAATACCCATGTATTTATACATTGTAGACACTTACAATATGACCGTTGTGGGTCCCACACGTAGAAGCCCGAAAACCGGTTCAAACTAGTCCAGCGGCAGAATCCGGTCCAGCAGCATCCCGAGAAATCGCCAAGTAAAATTCGTTGAGAATCATTGGTGATTCTCGACGAATCGGCGAGAATCAGTTAATGATTCTCGACGATTCGTCGAGAATCACTAGTGATTCTCGACGATTCACTTGTTGATTCTCAACGAATATAACTTGGTTTTCATGATCTGCTCAACGATGGGTTCGGCGAGTATCATTAGTGATTCTCGCTGAATCTTACTTGACACCGTTTTGAGGTAGCCGGAAGGAGTCGGCGAGAATCACTAATGATTCTCGACGATTCGGCGAGAATCACTAGTGATTCTCGCCGAATCGGCGAGAATCACTTGGTGATTCTCGTCGAATTTTACTTAGACGAATTTTCGTCTTTCCACCCAAGAGCTGCTCCTTGACCCATCCTTGCTCCTTGTCTTCTCTTGCATGAACATGGCCCTGTACTTGAAAGTAAGTGCACTCCAATAGAGAGAGTACACGTAGGCCAACACACTGATCTGCTCAACGAGGGATTACGTCGTGCAGACCCGTGTATATTGATCTACTGCACCCTGACATTGGTGTGCACTTAGCGTGGAAGAACTGCAAGCACAACTTAAGAGGTTTCATCAGATACATTGTGAATTCATCTTAGCTTGACAGGTGGCTTCCTTAAATCCAGGTAATTGTGGATACAATACCCAACAGCAGTATTGTGCCGAGACACTAGATTGTGTGTCGACACAATAGGTAGTCTTGTGTCGAGACATTAAAAATTAGTGTCGAGACATAAGGGTGTCGAGACCCTGAGGTCTGTGTCGAGAGACATGAACCTTGTGTCGACTTAAGTCGACACATCTCGAATGTGTAGGTTGTCCTTGTCGACACTAGATATTTCCCGAGCATTCAGAAAATTCTAAATATAGCGCGCCTTCTCGTCTTCCGCATTCAGTTACTATAAATAGGTGGTGTAAGGAGTTGTCAACTACGCTTACTAGAAATCTAGAGAGACTATTCCCTGAGTGTCGACACCTAGAAATCCTTAGTCGACACATCTCAATCTCAAATTCTCACAACTCCAATGGCACCCAAGATGGACGACAACGTCAACGATGGTTATAAGATGGTGCGAAACACATTTGTCTCCGCATAAGAAGAGATTAAGAATGTTATTGACCTTGTCAATGAGGCGGGTCTTGAGTATCTGCTTTCTGAACCATCTAAGATATGGAAGAGAGAAGTTTTTGAGTTCTATTCCAATGCTTCACTAAACCCAAAGACAACCACGATTAAATCCAGTTTAAATGGAGCATAAGTCAAAGTGATGATCAAAAGACTAGCTAAAGTCTTTCTGTAATACCCCCTCCCTCTTACCAAGGAGTGAACCCGGTCTTATCCCCAGAACCGCCACCTTACGGTGACACTTTGCTCACACGGGCTAGTCAACACCGCAAGACGCCGATCCAGCCGGCTAGTACGATCATTCAACCTATCAGCCAATCGAGAAGAGAAGCAATATAAGCAATTATACATCAAGTTCACATCACAGAATCATCCTAATATAAGTAAAATGAGAGATCCAATAGTCCGCAATGAGTACAGAATGAAAGAGAAAAGGGCTTATGCTCAGTACATAGTAATCAATCTCTCTCACACAAAATCTAACCAAGCGGAAGCTAATCTATCATCAATACACGCGTCATCACCTGACGCTGGGTTGCAGTAGAAGTAGTAGTGGGTGGTGTCAGCTTCTCATGTCCTACCACCTTGTCCTGCTGGTGCTCTTGCTCCTCGAGCTCCAAAAATGATACAGTTATAACCGACCGTTAGTCATAAAGACTAAGCCATTTTGTCCTCGCCTCCCCCGCAACTCCTAGGTACCGAGCGGGAGGATGAAGCGGAGAACAACAAGGGATATAAAAGTATAGCAGGTGACAATGGATCTAACCTATCATGGTTATAAAATGACAAGTATATCTATACTTTTGGCAGTTATATATAGTACAAGTTGAAAGTCCACTTAGTGTCAACTACCTTCACCTATGGGGGGGGGGGGGAATAGGTGTCTTACAGTGTTTTTGCGGAATTAAGGTCATACCTGCACAAGAAAACAAAACAACACAGCACAGAAAGGACACAAGCAAATTATAGTGGTTCCCCGATTTGGGTACGTCCACTTTCCCCCTTCGACCTATCTCCCAACCAGGGACGACTCGGTCACTTCACCAACAGGATTGAAATCCAATCCTTGCACTAACGGAAGGAACCCTTCCACACGTAGGAGTCACCACTCCCGCAACACGGGTTGCACCAAACCCTTACAACTAGGGACCAATCGGTCCGTTACAAAGAAATTGAAAATAGATTGTATAAGAAATACAAACAACTTATGGAGACTAAGGTGTCCCTCTTCGTTCGATGACGTGTTCTTGAAGTCAACGAAGAGTCCACAACCCTAGATCTCACTTGGAGAGAATCTCCCCGAAACCGGCGGCGGCAAGAAGGGCGGCGGCTTGGTTCTCGGGATCGGCGGCGACAACGACGTGCTGCGGCTGTTCTTTGGAGATTCAATCTTCGTAGCAAAGCTAGCAAGATCTTCCAACGGTCACACTAGGATCGATCATCTCGATCTATTCCGAAGGGGAAGGTTTTCCCGATCTACGAATCAAGAAACAAAGGATCTCTGGTTAGACGCGTGAGATGCAGTGCTTGGCTAAGCTTCTGTCGACGGGAGATCTGGAAGAAACCACGATCAAAGACGGTGATCAACTGGCACGAGCGGGGACGGCGGCGGAGCAAGTTTCACGATCTAGGTCACGTCGGCGGCTCGGATTTTTCTTTTCAAATTTCTTGATCGACTCTTCAAAAATACGCGAGTATTTATACAGTAGAATACTTCTTTATGACCGTTGTGGGTCCCACCAGAAGAAACCCTAAAACCGGTTCAAAACAGCACCTTAACATTTGATCCGGTCCAGCGTGCTTCAGAAATTCGCCTAAGGCAAAATCGGCGAGAATCGAAGGTGATTCTCGACGATTTTGACTTAGCGACAGATTTGCACGCTCTGATTTAGCCGGAACGATTCGGCGAGAATCAGCCAGTGATTCTCGCCGAATCGGCGAGAATCACTTGGTGATTCTCGTCGATTATTACTTAGACGAATTTTTGTCTTTCCACCCATGAGCTGCTCTTTGACCCATCCTTGCTCCTTGTCTGCTCTTGCATTATCACAGCCCTGTACTTGAAAATAAGTACACTCTAATAGAGAGAGTACACGTAGACCATCACACTGATCTGCTCAACGAGGGATTATGTCGCGCAGACCCGTGTATATTGACCTACTGCACCCTGACATTGGTGTGTACTTAGCGTGGAATAACTGCAAGCACAACTTAAAAGATTTCATCAAATACATTGTCTATTTACCTTAGCTTGTTCAGGGGCTTTTTCAAATCAGGTACGTTGTGGATACAATACCCAACAATCTCCCCCTATTTGAAGAAGCCTAAACCCTACAAGCTAAGGTGAATAGAGCGTATGGGAATGAAAATCATAAACTTAAAATTGAGTTGAGAGAGATATTCATTACCAATACCAATTTCTTGAGAGCAAACTTGGAGCCACCTTAGCCTTAGCCTTAGCCGAGAGGGTAATCTCCCCCTTTTCGGCTTCTACAAATCTGGGTCTGTTGCATTTGACCCCTTGCTCCCCCTCAGTTCTTGCACCTGTGCTCACACTTGAGTTCCTAGCAGAGGCTCCCCCTAGATGCATGAGCCTGGAGCTTCTGTAGTCTTCATTCCTCATAGTTTAGCATCCCCAATTCAGTTTTGAAAAGACTGAACTTGGCTTCGTCTAAGGGCTTTGTGAAAATATCTGCAATCTGCTTGTCTGTGGGGACATAACACAGAGAGATGTCCTTGTTCTCCACGTGCTCCCGAATGAAGTGGTAGCGTACTTCAATATGCTTCGTTCTGCTGTGCGATACCGGATTGTTGGCAATTGCAATTGCACTGGAGGAGTCGCAGTACATTGGTACTTCCTTGAACTGAAGGTCGTAGTCGGCTAACTGGTTTTTGATCCATAGGAGTTGTGCGCAATAGCTGCCTGCCGAGATGTACTCAGACTCTGCTGTGGAGGTTGCTACACAATTCTGCTTCTTGCTGTTCTATGAGATAAGCCTTCTTCCGAGGAATTGACACATCCCGGAAGTGCTTTTCCTGTCATCCCTACTCCCTGCAAAATCAGCATCTGAAAACCTATTAGCTCGACATCATTGTTTCTCGGGTACCACAAGCCAAGATTGGGATTACCTTTAAGGTATCTTAGAATTCGCTTTGCAGCGACATAGTGAGATTCCTTAGTGTTCACCTGATATCTGACACAGACACAAGTGGAGAACATGATATCCGGTCTACTGGCAGTAAGGTAGAGTAGGGATCCAATGATGCTTCTATATTTGGTTTCATCGAAAGGTTTACCTTTCTCATCCTTATCCAGAGACATAGTGGATCCCATTGGAGTCCTCATAGATGTTGCATTCTCCATACCGAATTTCTTGAGGAGTTCATTTGTGAACTTCGTCTGAGAGATGAAGATTCCATCCTCAGACTATTTCACTTGAAGTCCCAAGAAATACTTTAGCTCTCCCATACTGCTCATTTCAAACTTTCCTTGCATAAGTTTAGAAAACTTTTTGCAAAGATTGTTGTCCGTTGAGCCGAATATAATGTCATCGACATAGATTTGCACCAGCAAAATCTTGCCTTTAACTTCCCTGAGAAACAATGTCTTATCTATTTTACCTCTAGAGAACTTGTTCTCAAGAAGAAAATTAGATAAAGTCTCATACCAAGCTCGTGGAGCTTGTTTTAAACCATATAGAGCTTTATTAAGAAAATATACATGATTGGGATAAGTAGGATTGACAAAACCTGGTGGTTGAGCGACGTATACTTCCTCTTTCAGGTCTCCGTTCAAGAATGCTGATTTCACATCCATTTGATAGACTGTGAATCCTTTGTGCGAAGCATATGCCAGGAACAATCTGATTGCCTCGAGCCTTGCCACTAGTGCAAAGGTCTGGTCGAAGTCAATCCCCTCCTCCTGTCTGTAACCTTGAGCCACCAGCCTAGCCTTGTTCTTTATGATGACACCATGTTCATCCAGTTTGTTTCTGAAGATCCACTTGGTGCCAATCACATTCTGCTTTTGTGGTCTGGGAACCAGCGTCCAAACGTTGCATCGTTTGAATTGATGCAGTTCATCTTGCATGGCCAAAATCCATGCCGCATCTTTGTTCGCCTCGTCGAACTTCTTTGGCTCAACCTGTGACAGGAAGCTAAGATGCAAAATCTCGTTAATAGTACCTCTTCGAGTTCTGACACCATCACGAGGATCCCTCACGTGCTGGAGCTCTAGAAGTCTGGCGTCTGGAGCTTCGACTACTTCTTGGGCTTCTCCTTCTTCTAAGAGATTTGCTCCATTTTGATCTTCAACATTCCCAGTTGACGTTGAGGTGAAAACTTTGACGTACTTAGGAGTTTCATCTTTAGCGGTCTCATCGAGACTCAGCTGTTCAAGTCGTGCACCTGCATCTCCAAGAATATCGCAGGAAGAATTGCTGTTAAGCAAGCTTCCTTCATCAAATACAACATTAATTGATTCTTCTACCACTAGGATTTTCTTATTGAAGACCCTATATGCCCGACTGTGGGTACTATAGCCCATGAATATGCCTTCGAAGCATTTTTCACCAAATTTAGTACGCGGGTACTTCCCATTATTCAGTACATAACATCTGCAACCAAAGATCCTCAAATGGGACATGGTTGGTTTCCTGCCTTTCAGTAGTTCGTAGGGCGTCTTACGATGACTTTTGTTGATCAATGCCCGGTTTTGAACATGACAAGCCGTATTGACCGCCTCAGCCCAGAAGTATTCTGGGAGTGAAGCGTCATTCAACATTGTCGTGCAGGCTTCAATGAGTGTTCTATTTCTCCTCTCCGCAACTCCGTTTTGTTGAGGAGTGCGCGGGGAGGAAAACTCATGAAAGATACCAAGTTCTTCATAGAACTCTGTCATAGCACCAGACTCGAACTCTGTTCCATGGTCACTTCTGATTTTGACCACTGAGCAGTTAAGTTCGTTCTGGATCTGCTTGACAAAGCTGGTGAAGATGTCAAACGTATCAGACTTGCGTTTTAAAAAGAACACCCAGGTAAACCGAGAGTGATCATCTACAATCACGAGCGTATAAGACTTCCCTCCTAAGCTATGAACTTGCATTGGACCAAACAAGTCCATGTGCATAAGATAAAGACATCTAGAGGAGTCTTTGTCTGAGATGCCCTTAAAGGTAGCCCAAGTCTGTTTGCCCATCTGGCATGCAGGACAGGGACTATCTTTGATACACTTAATAATGGGAGCATCCCTCACTAAATCTTTGGAAAATAGCATATTAATTGTCTTATAATTAATATGTGTCAATCTCTTGTGCCATTGTTCACAAAGAGATGCACTGCCTTTTGCTACTAGGCATACGGGGGTAGATGAATCTAAGCTAAGAAAATCTAAGCAGAAGATATTTCTGCTCCTAATTCCTGATAATACCGTCTCAGAAGAGGCACATGATATTATCAGGCATTTATCCTTGCAGAACTTAATGTCATAACCTTTATCACATAACTGACTTACACTGATCAGGTTATGGTTTAACCCTTCAACATAAGCCACGTCGGTGATAGAGATTATACCGTTGGAAATCATACCGTAACCTCTGGTGACTCCTCGATCTGACCCCCCAAAGATGACTTTGGGTCCATTCTCGACTGCAGTGTAATCACGCAGCATGCTTCTTGTCCCAGTCATATGCCGGGAGCATCCACTGTCCAAGTACCATGTTGGAGTTTTGGTGGCCTTTGGACATTCTTGCAAAATAAAATTAATTTCCCTTAGGAACCCAATCGAACTTGGGTCCTAGATTCTTGGTTAGCATACTCCCCCTCGGGTGGTTAACCCTACGAGTGGTCGGCCTTGCATTGCTAACATAAGGAGTCTCGTTATACCTCAGATTAAACCAACAATCCACGACAAAGTGACCTACTTTGCCACAACACCAACAGTCAAATCTGTTGTACCTCTTCCTAGGCTCCTGCTTTACCCTGGGAATGGTGGGTACAGCCGGGGCCTTGGATCTGGAGGTGGAGGCATCATAGTGATTGCAGTCACATGACTTCTTCACCTTCCGTTCCTTCAGTATAACAGGCTTGGCTTTTGGTGTCTGCTTTCTATTATGGCCGCTAGAGAATTGACCATAATTTCCCTTATGGATTTCCTCATAAGGTGCCTTGAAGACACTCTCACCGAAGTTGCGGGGAAAAGTCCAACAATCATATCGGCTCTTTGGCTTTGCAACCGAGGGCCGGAAATGATGACCAAAGGTTGACTCAAAGTCATGTTGGTTGCAGGGAAAGCTAGGCTTTCTGAACGCAACAGGACTGAGTGGGGCCTTTCCCTTTTCAGCAGCAGAGGCCTTCTTGGCGGCCTTATTCTTTCTCTGGTTCCTGTTTCTCCTGGATGAGGAACAAGATACCCCTACATGCCCCAAGCCAGCTCCTTTGGCCTGAGCAGAGAAGGTATCAACTAATGGAAGAACTGTTTTTGGCATAGAGAAGCTCTTGACGATCTTCCTTTCTGCTGCAAGTTGTTCTTCCAACTTGTCGACTTCCTCCTGCTTAAGATCAAGGAGTTAAGAGACTCTGAATGCTTTGAAGTCAGGTCTAGGTGCTCCTGTCAGAGAGAGATCAAACTGGTGATCTCTTCCCTTAGGGAGACACTCTCACCCTTAAGGAATTTCACTTCCTTTTTCTCAATCTTCAATCTCTTGCGACACTCCTCGAAAGTGTTGAGCAGAAGCTCATACTTCTCGAGGAGCTCCGCTTCACGGGCCGAAGGGCTATCCTCAGGGTCATCATCCTGAGACTCAGGATCAGATTCAGAGTCGGAGAGAGGGGTGTGAGCTTTTACCTTCCCAGTAAATGGGGGGCATTCTCCTTCTGAGTCGGAGCGACCCACCAGCCCGAAGTAGGCTTCCTCATCATCACTGGAGTCTGAGGAATCAGACTCACTCAGTGTCTTTGGCTTTTTGGCGATGTAGCTCCTCTCTTTCTTCTTATCTCTAGAGGACTTGTGCTCCTCTCCCTTCCCCTTTTCTCTCTTGTCTTGGTGGCAGTCGGCCACGACGTGTCCTGACTTATTGCATCCAAAACAAATAATGTCAGAGGAGCGATGTTTGTTCGGTTTAGAAGCATACCTGTCAGAAGATTAATTTTTCTTCTGATGCCTGGAGGAGGAGCCGTCTCTCTTTCTTGATTCCTCATCTTGAGGAACTTCTTGAATTCTCGGGTGATGAGGGAGAAATCTTCCTCAGACATCTCTGAGCTAGAGGAGCATGGCTCGGAGTCCTCCTCCTCATCCTTTTTCCCGGCACGGTATGAAACCGCACCCTTGCCCTTCCTGGAGTGAATGGCTTTTAGGGCCACAGTCTTTTCCTTGGCTGCAGCCTTCTCTGCTTCATATTCTGCTTTCCTGGTGTTCAGTTGAAGCTCATAGGACATCAGCTTCCCAAACAGAATTTGCGGGTCTGTTTCAGCAAGTTTGCCAAACTCTCGGATGACGCAGATCTTTGTGTCTCATTCCTTAGTAAGGGACCTAAGGAATTTATCATTAAGTTCACCATCAGTGAACACTCTTCCATATCCTTTGAGGGCATTGACAATCTTGAGGAAGTTCTCGAAGGTGACTCTGATCTCTTCCTTAGGCCCTTGTCTGAAGGCCTCATATTTCTAGTTCAGAAGGGATCTCCGATCATCCCTCACTTCATCAGTGCCCTCCATTAGGATAATCAGGCAGTGCCAGATCTCCTTTGCTGTCCTACAGTTGCAGAAGTTCTGCATCATTGAGTCATCGACCGCGCTGACCAGAATGTTCTGCGCCTTCTTGTCAAGTCCCACCAGCACCATCTCGTCCTTGTCCATTTCAGAAATTTTCTTTGGCACTTTCTTGGTAGGATCAATGGTGGAGGCCTTAGTGGGGACATAAGGTCCCTCCTCCACGATCATGAAGAGTCGGGGATCGACCGCTTCCATGTAGAACCTAATCCTTTCCTTCCAGATAGGAAAGTTTAGCCTGGTGCACACTGGGATCTTGCCTGTGTACTTGAGTCCGTCCATAGTAGAAGTCTGCCTTCTTCTTGACACTAGTGGCAGGAACTTACTCAAGGCGTTAACCTATTTGTTGAGTAACCTCGCTCTGATACCACTTGAAAGTCCACTTAGTGTCAACTACCTTCACCTATGGGGGGGGAATAGGTGTTTTGCAGCGTTTTTGCGGAATTAAGGTCGTACCTGCACAAGAAAACAAAACAACACAGCACAGAAAGAACACAAGCAAATTATAGTGGTTCCCCGATTTGGGTACGTCCACTTTCCCCCTTCGACCTATCTCCCAACCAGGGATGACTCGGTCACTTCACCAACAGGATTGAAATCCAATCCTTGCACTAACGGAAGGAACCCTTCCACACGTAGGAGTCACCACTCCCACAACACGGGTTGCACCCAACCCTTACAACTAGGGACCAATCGGTCCGTTACAAAGAAATTGAAAATAGATTGTATAAGAAATACAAACAACTTATGGAGACTAAGGTGTCCCTCTTCGTTCGATGACTTGTTCTTGAAGTCAACGAAGAGTCCACAACCCTAGATCTCACTTGGAGAGAATCTCCCCGAAACCGGCGGCGGCAAGAAGGGCGGCGGCTTGGTTCTCGGGATCGGCGGCGACAACGGCGTGCTGCGGCTGTTCTTTGGAGATTCAATCTTCGTAGCAAAGCTAGCAAGATCTTCCAACGGTCACACTAGGATCGATCGTCTCGATCGATTCCGAAGGGGAAGGTTTTCCTGATCTACGAATCAAGAGACAAAGGATCTCTGGTTAGACGCGTGAGATGCAGTGCTTGGCTGAGCTTCTGTCGACAGGAGATCTGGAAGAAACCACGATCAAAGACGGCGATCAACTGGCACGAGCGGCGACGGCGGCGGAGCAAGTTTCACGATCTAGGTCACGTCGGCAGCTCGGATTTTTCTTTTCAAATTTCTTGATCGACTGTTCAAAAATACGCGAGTATTTATACAGTAGAATACTTCTTTATGACCGTTGTGGGTCCCACCAGAAGAAACCCTAAAACCGGTTCAAAACAGCGCCTTAACATTTGATCCGGTCCAGCGTGCTTCCGAAATTCGCCTAAGGCAAAATCGGTGAGAATCGAAGGTGATTCTCGACGATTTTGACTTAGCGACAGATTTGCACGCTCTGATTTAGCCGGAACGATTCGGCGAGAATCAGCCAGTGATTCTCGACGATTCGGCGAGAATCACTAGTGATTCTCGCCGAATCGGCGAGAATCACTTGGTGATTCTCGTCGATTATTACTTAGACGAATTTTCGTCTTTCCACCCATGAGCTGCTCTTTGACCCATCCTTGCTCCTTGTCTGCTCTTGCATTATCACAGCCCTGTACTTGAAAATAAGTACACTCCAATAGAGAGAGTACACGTAGGCCAACACACTGATCTGCTCAACGAGGGATTACGTCGCGCGGACCCGTGTATATTGACCTACTGCACCCTGACATTGGTGTGTACTTAGCGTGGAATAACTGCAAGCACAACTTAAAAGATTTCATCAAATACATTGTATATTTACCTTAGCTTGTTCAGGGGCTTTTTCAAATCAGGTACGTTGTGAATACAATACCCAACACAAGTAATGGAAGGAAAAACAGTACTGAAAAGAAGTGCGGTAAGTAAAGTACTGAGCGGAAAAGTAAACTAGCTACTACTACACTAACATCACAGAAGTATCTTAACTTATATGAATGCTCATACAAACTTATAAGTTAACGTTTCACAAATTTAACTTATCATATAAAAGAGCACATACTAATTTATATGAAAAGGATCTATGGTGCGTATGTCCTTAGTATGTATGTATGATATGGTATGCGGGTTATGATTCATATAAGTGCAACTCACCCACACAACTCTATGCGCACAGACCTTTAGTTTCCATTTTTTGGAGTTAGCTTAGCTCGCAAGTACTATCGTTGTGGCTACAACAGCAGTGGAGCGGGCGTCTCCACTCCTAGGCGGGTATACACATTACCAGACCTAGACCTTCCGTACTCCTCTGAAGAACCCACCAGAGTCACCACGTACTAAACCGTTGGCTAGTCCACCAGACTTTTAGGTCAGGTGTGCGTTTTCGTGGATTGTCCTTCAGACCGTAGTATAAACAACCTACTAGCACCTCAAACCCCCACACCTCACCTGAGTCACCGTACTGCCATCGGTGTGACGATTGGCCTAGCACCGCATGACCCACCGCTAATATGTTTTATGCACATGCAATTTATTTCCAACCCGAGCCTCAAGCTCACTGGACAAAACCCGTCCTGTATCCAAACATCCGAGCCTCCAGCTCACTGGGCAAAACCCGTCCTGAATCCTCCAACTGCATACGGGTGAGATTGTCATATCATTCTCTTAACCTATTAGACTACTCTTGTCTAATGCTTATTAGGCATAACAACTTATGGTTAGTCCTTGGACTGCCCAGGGCATACCCGGTGAAGGGCTCTCGGGGGCAATAGGAACTATGATGGGCTGAAGCCCAAAGCTCCCTTTCTCAAGTACAGTTACTTTTATTAGTGTTTACCCATTAGTAATACACAGCTCTCAATATTGCTCTTGAGTGAACCTGATGACTTGTGGTATTATTGGGAGAACGACGGTGTTCCGCCGGTCTCCGTTATAATTACTTTTCTTGGGCTTTGCACTTTAGCACTCGTTACTATATAGTGACCGACTTGACACCAACCAGGATTTCAAATTTCCAATACGCTTCTCAATCCAACCATCTATCATATCCCCTGTGGGTCCTAATGTTATGTGTTGCATTTGATAAGGGCAACTCATGACCTAATGTTAACCCGTATGAGATGACTGTCAATTCTTTGGGCCAAATGCCCCTAACTATTTATCATGGGTTTGTGATGAATGTAATAATGATCATTCAGGATTTCATCATTTTTATAATTATTTTGGACCATAATTTAAACTAATCAATTAAGTGATCTAGGTCACTTTGAACATGTACTACTCTAACCAGTGGTCCATTGTGCCTAAATAAATTATCTAAGGTTCATCTAGGTTAAAAATGTCTGATCATCAAAAATCATGTTTTTTCAATTTGAGTTTCCATATATTTTCTATTTATGATAAATCCGTAAATAATCCACTTTCCAAATGAAGTACTTAAAATGTACAACCAAAAATTCCTAGAAAATTACTGGTGATCAAAATTTATGTAATAATACTTACGACAGAAATTTATGATCCTAGTCAGTGATTTGCCTTATCATAATTTCATACGGACATTATTACCAAAATGCCACTACTTGGGTTTTCAGCATATATAATCATCCAAAAATTCTCAAATCAGTATACTTGGTTTTACTCACATAAATAGTGTGCTATTAATTTTTTCATAATTTTCAACAGTATTTTTCCTTGCTTTTAAATTAATTTCCTAAAAGGGTAAAATTGTAAATCTACTATATACACAAAATATAATCCCCAAATAGACTTAAAAAAAATTTTCCAGAGATGAAAAATGTCCTATTAGGGCATGTATCAAAATTTTGGAATTTTATAAGGTCAGTAGACCTATATCTCATTTTTTTCTAAAAGATCTTATTCTCCATTAATTCAAAATTATGGGATTTTTGTTCCCAAAAATCTCACTCCTTCCATGGAAGGTGTAATTCATCCCTATAAGCCTCTGGCCAAAATCCCATGGACATTCATTGGGCCAAATGGGCTAACTTCCCATTTTTACATTTTGGCACAATATTTATAAATCTACCTCCACCATGCATGTTGGATTTCCCCAAGATACAGAGGCCCAAATGACGTGCAACTTTTACCATGGTCAAATAATGACCCAGTGGCCATGCCACCCAAATTTGGAGGCATTTGAAAGAGGGAATCTTCATAAATTCTATTTATTCAATAAATGATATTGCTATTAAAACTATAGAAAAGTACATCGCAAAAATTCTGGTTTTTGTAATATACCTAGGTCTAGCATAAACACATGCATGTCCAAAATTTCATGACATGTGGAGTTAGGGTTTGGCTTGGGCACTCATTTAAACATTTGCCCTATTCTAGGACCAGTATTAGTAGAATGGCCCTACGGGGAGCAATATTCCTCCAAATTTCAATTTTAAGTCAAATTAAAGGTAAGACTTATATCTACCTTTTTCATGTTGGGCATTATTTCTGAAAATGCGTCTAGGAGGCCTAAATAATCCATACAATGTGACTGTATAAACTGGGACAGAAAATAGACTCTTTATTATTCCATAAAAATTCAAGGGCATCGGTTCATCTTTTCCAATGAGCCTACAATCCAGATTGCCCCAACCTGGACCAGCTAGATCTTGTATTTCTTGTCCTTCTGGATACCACCACCTCCGGTGATTGTCACCCCCACCTACATTGAGGTGGTGGCTTGCGTTTCCCGGCGGCATGGCCGCCGGAGGTGGCTCCTCCGGCGAACCCGAGCAAGTAGAAATGCTCGACATGCTCCCTCTCACATGGCATCAGGCTCATTTGAGCCCAATATCTCTCCTAAACGAGCTAGACAGGTAGCACAGAAGGAGGGGAGGAGAAACGAACCCTTAGACAAGCTTGACAGCGGGTTTGGTGGTGATGCGCCATGGTTGACCCTTGAGCCAGCGAGCTAGCTCGTTGGCTGATTCCTCCGGCTAATCCTCTGCTCCTTAGGGTTCACTGAAGGTGATGGTGGGGTGGAATGGAGGTGAGGCTGGCTGGTTTAATGGATTTGACTTAAGAGGAGTGGTTGGGCATGGCCGGCCGTCATTGAGAATGATTCTCCCCCCCATGCTGCCATGTGTCAGCCATGTAATGGACCGCCAATTATTGCCACAAATATGTTTTCTTGAAATGAGGAATAGATTTGTTGTAGAGATAGATCCCAAAAGTCACATCACTATTTTATCCTGAACCCGGTTCAGCCGGTATAATAAATAAACCGGCCAACGCAGCTTTTTAGACTGAAGAATTCTCCAAGTCCAAAAGCATTGAGTGGTGTCGACACCACTCAACGCCTTCAGCACACCAGACAAAAGCATTGAGGGGTGTCGACACCACTCAATGCCGCGTTGAGTGGTGTTGACACCACTCAACGCCATCAGCCCAGACAAGCGTTAAGTGCTATCGACACCACTCAACGCCGCGTTGAGTGGTGTTGACACCACTCAACGCTGTCAGCCTAGGCAAAAGCGTTGAGTGGTGTCGACACCACTCAACGGCGTCAGCATTCCAGAATTTTCCAAGTTAAGGCTTTGAGTGGCGTTGAGACCATTCATTGTCGCGTTGAGTGGCATTGATACCACTCAATGCCAACACAATCCTGCAGCGTCTAAGTAACACGGCGTCGAGTGCGTTGTGACCACTCAACGCCACGTTAAGTGGCGTCGAGTTCACTCGACGCTTCATCGAATGGCATCGAGATCACTCGACGCCTAAAGTTTCCCGAGTATTTTTTGTCGAGCTCACTCGACGCTTTTTAAAATGGCGTTGAGATCACTCGACGCCTAAAGTTTTTTGAGTATTTTTTAAGTTAAATTCGCCGAGTGGCGTCGTGTTCACTCGACCCACTCGATGCTTCCCGAGCATGAGTCAATTATTTTGACTCAAAATGTGTTCAAGGGGTCTAGCACGAAATGGGATGTTACAAATCTCAATAAACAAAAAAATAATTCCGTCCCAGAAATTCAAGTACGGGTCTACGGGGTTTCTATTCACAAGAATTTTAAGGACTTTAAACATAATTAAAAGGTACCTCAGACAAAAAGCTCTAGGTACCGTTCCCGCATCAGATCCATTGGCTCCCAAGTGTGCGCATCCCATCCATGGTTGGACCACAACACCTTGACCAAGGTAACCTTCTTCTTTTGTATTACTCGAGTCGATGTATCATCGATCCGAACTGGCTCTAAACGGACTGATCTATCAGGTGCTACCGAGCCTGCTATAGTAGTAATATGTTGCTTTGGCCAAAGGAGGGCTCTCCAAAGTGAAGAGACATGGAAGACGTCGTGTAAATCCCCTAACTCAGGAGGCAGCTCCAACCTGTAAGCCAAAGGACCGATCCGATCCAGGATCAAGTATGGTCCCATAAATCGAGGGCTGAGTTTTTTGTTCCTCCGCACCCGTGAGACACCATGCACCGGACGTATATTCAAGAAAACCCTGTCCCTGCCCAAAACTCCACCTTCAAATGCCTCGCATCATAGTACTTGGCCCAGCTACTTTGTGTCTCCAGCATCTGATCCCTGATCAGCCGTATCTGAGCATCCGTATCCTCAATATAGACTGACCCAAGTGCCCTAGGGTCCTCATCCTGGACCCAAGATAGTGGTGTCTGGCACTTAATGTCGTATAGAGCCTCATATGGTGCCATCCCAATGCTCTCTTGGTGATTGTTGTTGTAGGAGAATTCAATCAGGGGCAACAGTCTCTCCTAAGGTTTCCCCGTGTCCAGTATACATAGACGGAGCAGATCCTCCATAGTCTGGTTGGTCCGCTCTATCTGGCCATCGGTCTGCGGATAGAAAGCGGTACTAAAAGCAAGCTGAGAACCCAAGTATGCTTGCACCGCTCTCCACTCCCTGGAAGTGAACCGACCGTCACGATCCGAGACAATCGTCCCGGGGACGTCGTTGTAACTGACGAACTGTTCCACAAACAACCTCACCAAAACAGCAATTGGGTTGTCCTTCCTGATTGGTTTAAACCGGGATATCTTGGTCAGTCTATCGACAATGACCCATATAGAGTCGTGCCCAGAGTGGGAGCGAGACAATCCGTGCACAAAGTCCATATCTATATCCTCAAACTTCCACTCTGGCACTGGTAATGACTGTAGTAACCCTCTGGTGCTCTTGCACTCTGCCTTTACCCACTTGCAGGTCTCGCAATGAGTCACATAATATATGATTTCCCTCTTCATCCCTGGCCAGTATATGCTCCTTCATAGATCCGTTGTCATCTTGGTGATATCAGGGTGCACTAAGTACTGAGAACGGTGTACCTCCCTGAGTATATCCTCTCAGACACCGCCTCCTGCGGGTATATAGACACGGCCACGGAAATGAAGGAGGTCATCACGCAAAGAATAGTTCTCTGACTTGCTGTAACACCCCCATCTGTTGTATGGCATGTAACAGAAGGTCCAGCTGGAACCCGACGCCATATACCACGGATAGTCGGAAGGGTTACGTATGAATAACCAAACTATCCAATTAAGACTACTCGTCCTAACACAGAGCATTCTAGCGGAAGTTTTTAAATAGGTTAAAGAACTCATAACGGTAATCCAATAATCATGAATTTCCACAACCACTACAACTTGAATGAAATACAAATACACTGAAAGATACTTGGCCTTATGGCCTTACAAGGGTTCACTTAACAATATAATGTTTTCCATACCTCGGCTCGCAGGCCGGCCACACATGACAAAGTAAAGAACAACTATTCGCTTTGACCTTCTAGGGCCAGCACAGCAACATGGGCTCCAGCCCACTATTTGGTACTCGGCTCCGCAGCACCTGCAAGCAACATTCCACCGCACGGTGGCAAACAAAGCAATTGTCAGCCAAAGCCGACCAAATTATAACGACCCCGCCCCTAACTCGGGACGGCAGTGCTCCTTCCCTGCAATTCATTAACCCAGCTAAACAATATAGTATAAACATACTACGCCATAGGTGTAGGCTCGCATGGCCAAACACCTCGTGCACTCAGGGCACATTATCGGTGAATCCTGACACTTCAGCGTCTTCACCACCACCCCCAGGATGGCAACCTCATGAGCATCTAGCCTTTCTGACCATTGTCTAAGGCTCCCGACTATGCCAACAGCTAGTCCCCTTTTCAGCTCTCTCGCACCGAACCACATAGCCCAGGTCCGATTCAACTTGCCCGTTGCTCACACCGCGTAGTTGACATTAAGACGTATGCACGAGCCAAGCTTCTCTCGGATCCTACTATTCTAAATAATCACATAACCCATTTATGTTCAAGGCCGGTTCCCTAACCGCCAAGCTAGCAGAACAACGATTCCGCTCAGTTTTTCGAGTGTGCCTTGGAGTTAATCCCCAAGGATCCCTGCTACAATCTACCGCGTAGAAACCCGAAAACCCAAAGCACTGAGCCTTCTCCGACAAACCATAACAAATGCAACATCACCGATCCAGACCAACATGTCCGGGTAGGCTTCACACACAATGCCTATGTCCGTACTTTGATTCCGGACTTTATATGCAACACAAGGGGGACTATTCACGTCAACCCCAGGGAACACCGCACACTCGCCGCACACTCGCGGGAGCGGGTCTCCCTATGCAAAAGGAATAGAGCTTCACATGCTCAAGTAGAGAATCGTTACCCTTGTAGTACGCTTTTGCGTCATGGAAAACTATCCGGATAGAAGTCTCCGCAGCGGAATTTCCTCCACAGATCCGCTCTCGGTTCTCTAAACGGTACTTCGATGCTCCGTCGGTGGCCGGAATCCTCCTCCTTCTTCCTCCTCTCTCTAACTCCATGAAAGAGAGTGCTTAAGAGAGAAATGAGGAATTGATCCTCTATTTCCTGCCTTAATAAAGCAGGGACTCATCTGGGCCGTCATATCTTAATTAAAGGAATCGAACGGCTCAGATCCGCTCAAAAATCCTCAAACCTGGGCCGAACATGGCCTTGCACACAGCCGTGTCCCAGGCCATGTGCCTCGATCCAGGCACGATCGTCGAACACAAAAACTCACACGGGCTAAGACATGCCCGTGTCTCAATCTGACACGCCCGTGTCGGGTCCTCGACACGCCCGTGACCGGGGGTGTGTCACATATAACCGCCACGCCAACCGACACGACCCTCCTGAACACGGGTAAGGACACGGGTATGAACACGCCCGTGTCACCCCTGACATGCTCGTGTCAAAATTGTGCACAACCCGCGTTTCTTGTCGTGTCCTTCTCTGGATATAGCCGACCAACACACACGAAAAGACACGGCCTTGGACACGCTCGTGTCCTAGGCCGTGTACCCCTATACAGGCACCAAAATTTCTTTTGGACGCGATCAGCTCAAAAACAATTTTTGAGGCATTACACTTGCCCCTTTCTAAGGCTATAAATACTGGCTCCAAATCCACATCCAGCCTTTGTTGTGTCCTGATGCACTCTCGTATGTCACACTCGATGACTAAGGAGTTCAAGTACTCCTGATAAACATCCGGCTCGGCTCTGGAAACCAAAGCAATGTGCATATACTGCAGCATCCATACCAGCTCCATAGCCATCACCCGAGGCTCCGATCCAGTAGTGCCGGCTCAAGTCATCCGCCACGGTGTTTGCCTTCCCCGAGTGATAATGCATCTTGTAGTCATAGTCGCACATGAACTCAAACCATCTTCGCTGGTGCAGATTTAGATCTTTCTGCGTGTAAATATATTTAAGGTTCTTGTGATATGAGAAGATATCACAATGAACCTCATACAAGTAATGCCTCCAAGTCTTTAATGCAAATATCACAGCCCCGAGCTCCAAATCATATACAGGGTAGTTCTATTCGTGCTTTTTCAGTTGTCTCGAAACATACATAATAACATGTCCATGCTGCATCGGGACTGCACCCATCCCCTGATATGATGTGTCGGTATAAATATGAAATCCTTCCTTCCCAGATGGAAGTGCAAGGATAGGGGAAGAGGTGAGCCTGTCCTTCAACTCCTGGAATGTTGCATCACACTTCTCGGTCCAAGTAAACGCCGCATCCTTCTTCGTCAAGGACGTGATGGGAAGTGTTATCCTTGAGAACCCCTCCACGAACTTGCGATAATATCCCTCCACTCCCAAGAAACTGCTCATATCTGAAGCTGATTTTGGTCGCGGCCAATCTCGAACTGCCTGTACCTTGGCCGGGTCCACAGCCAATCCAACTCTACTGATGGTATGCCACAAGAATGCTACCTCCTACAGCCAGAACTGGCACTTGGAGAACTTTGCGTACATTTGATGCTCTCTCAGCTTGCCCAACACCAATGCCAAATGCTGGGCATACGCCTCCTTTGTCCGGGAGTAGATCAGAATGTCGTCGATGAACACTATAAAAAATTTATCCAGGAAGGGCTCGAAGACACGGTTCATCAGACTCATGAATGCGGAAGGTGCATTTGTGAGTCCGAAGGGAATCATGAGGAACTCATATAGGCCGTATCGATAACTAAAGGATGTCTTCTGGATATCCTCCTCCTGAATGCGCAGCTGATAGTATCCGAACCTCAAATCCAGCTTGGAGAACCAAAAGGCTCCCTATAGCTAATCAAAAAGCTCGTCGATCTGGGGCAACGAATACGTGTTCCAGACTGTCAACCGGTTCATCTCCCGTTAGTCGATGCAGAGTTGCAACGATCCATCCTTCTTCTTAACGAATAGCACCAATGCTCCCCACAGTGATGAGCTAGGTCTGACAAATCCTGACCCCACTAGCTCCTGCAACTGGGTCCTGAACTCCGCTAGCTCCTTAGGAGCCATCCTATATGGTGTCTGAGATACGGGCTTCGCTCTGGCCACCAACTGAATCTGGAAGTCCATATCCCTAGTCGGTGGCAATCTGGGCAATTTATCCGGAAATACATCGGAGAAATACCTAACCATCGAGATATCAACAATAGAAGCTTCTGCTCCCGCCATCTCGAAGCAGATAATATATACCTCCTACCCTTGCTCATAGGCCTTGACAGCCTGTACAGATGATAATAGAAGATGGGAGATTGGTCCAACACCTTCAATGACGATGTCGGTGTCCCCATGCAGTAAGGTTATCCTCCTTGACAGGCAATCGATCTGAGCGTAGTTCTAGTACAACCAATTCATGCCCGAGATCAAATCGAAGTCCGGCATTCTCAAAATCATCGCCGATACTTCGAAGGTCTTTCCTCCAATTTCTGCCTCCATGTTACAATTGGCAGATGATAATAGCTCTGATCCGTCTGGTAGACGCACCCTCCTGGTTACACCTGTGAATCAGTCTATGCCCGCTAGTCCTTCAAGGAAGGATTCTGATATAAACGAGTGTGAATCACCCGTATGGAACAATGTATGGGCGGGCTTGTTGCTGATAAAGACTATGTCTGGGGTTTTTGTTTGAGTTATAACATGTTTCTTGTTCTACTAAGGTTGGCAAAGTACTATAAAATGAAAGCTAGAATGCAATTAATTTTAAGTACCTGTAATAACCTCCTCAGGGTTACTTGGCTTAGCGAGGTCCAAAGCGTACATCTGCTCCTGTCCACGTCCTCTACCATAACGGTCTCGACCTCGACTCGGCCTCGGCCCTGTTGTGCTGGAGGGACTACCAGAGGTGGAGGAGGAGGTGGTGGTGGATGGAACTGCTAAGGACATTCAGCTCTCATGTGCCCTGACTATTGGTATCTAAAGCAAATCACCGGTCGTTGGCCACAGTCATCCTATCTCCTCGGGTCGTCTACATGTAGTGCCTGGGGAGCTAGTACTGCAGGAGGCCCCTGCTCTTGCCTGTAGTTGGTACGATAATGTCCTCGACCCTTCTTATAGATCATCACTCTGCCACTATGGGAGCCCCTACTTCTCTCCCCATGGGATGACCCATCCAATGGTCTCTTTCCCCTGCTCTGTACCATCAGCTTATCTGCCTCCAGCTTCTTAGCCATCTCTATGATCTGCGTCGAAGTGCCATAGGAAATAAACAATAGAGCCTTCCTGGTAGAGTCCTTAAGCCCCTGGTAAAACATCTTTGCATACCTCCTATCATTCAGATCGTGTATCCCCGAGAACCTGGCCAGATGGCAAAATTCCCTCTAGTACTCTATCATTGATCTGGTCCCCTGCTTGAGGTTAAAAAACCTCTCCTCTAACTCATCTCTATTTGTAACAGACACAAAGTGATTCTAGAAGGCCTCGCTGAACTCATCCCAAGAGATATCTGACAGCTGTCTATCTGCATATATGAAGTCCCGCATGGACTTCCACCATCTCTTCATGTGAGAATCCAGTGCAGAAGTCGCCAAAGGAATTGACTACCTGACAGGGCGGCTGATGCCTGCAAGCATCTCTTGAATGGCCTCAGTCTTTACCGCATTCTCTGTCCCGTGGTACATCGGCGGGGACAGATTCTTGAAGGCACTCATCCAATTTGATCCCAGGTCTGGCTGCTGGGTCGGGGCCTGCTAATCCCTGAAGACATCGAGGATGGCCATCAAAGTCTGCCCCATCTTCGTCTGCTGGAAAGATGTGGCAGCTGGAGGGGGAGGGATCACAACCTGCGGTACAGAGACCTGTGGAGGCTGCATAAATGTAAGGTTTATATTAGGATTGGCCTAACTCATTGCATACCTAGACTATTTTTTGTGACTTTTACACATGGGCACACCATCGCTTACGCGGCATAGTTTGTCAACAAACTAATGCCCGAGCGGGGTGTTCCAGTATTGTGGACTGCTCTCGCAATGATCCTTCGTTGAGTGATACCAGTTTGTAAGACCCCCTCCCCCTTACTAAGGAGGAAACCCGATCTTATGCCCAGAACCGTCGTCTTACGGTGGCACTTAGCGCACACGGGATAGTCTACACCGCAAGACGTCGATCCTATCGGCAAGTACGATCATTCAACCTATCGACCAATTGAGAAGAGAAGCAATATAAGAAATTATACATCAAGTCCACATCCCAGAATCATCATAATATAAGTAAAATGAGAGATCCAATAGTCCTCAATGAGTACATAATGAAAGAGAAAATGGCTTATGCCCAGTACATAGTAATCAATCTCTCTCACACAAAATCTAACCAGACGGAAGCTAATCTATCATCAGTACACGCATCATCACCTGACGCTGGGTTGCAGTAGAAGTAGTAGTCGGTGGTGTCAGCTCCTCATGTCCTGCCACCTCGTCCTGCTGGTGCTCCAGCCCCTCGAGCTCCTAAAATGATACAGTCACAACCGACCGTTAGTCATAAAGACTAAGCCATTTTGTCCTCACCTCCCACCGTAACTCCTAGGTACCGAGCGGGAGGATGAAGCGGAGAACAACAAGGGGTATAAAAATATAGCAGGTTACAGTGGATCTAACCTATCATGGTTATAAAATGACAAGTATATCTCAACTTTTAGCAGTTCTATATAGTTTAAGTAATGAAGTGAAAAATAGTACTGCAAAAAAGTGCGGTAAGTAGAGTAAAGTACTGAGTAGAAAAGTAAACTAGCTAGTACTACACTAACATCACAGAAGTACCTTAACTTATATAAATGCTCATACAAACTTATAAGTAAAGGTTTCAAAATTTTAACTTATCATATAAAAGAGCTCATACTAATTTATATGATAAGGATCTATGGTGCGTATGTCCTAAGTATGTATGTATGATATGGTATGCGGGTTATGATTCATACAAGTGCAACTCACTCACATGACTCTATGTGCACAGACCTTTAGTTCCCACTTTTTTGGAGTTAGTTTAACTCTCAGGTACTACCATTGTGGCTATAGCAGTAGTGGAGCGGGCTTCTCCACTCCTAGACGGGTATATAAACTACCAGGCCTAGACCTTTCGTACACCTCTGAAGAACACACCAGAGTCACCACGTACTAAACCGCTGGCTAGTCCAACAGACTTTTAGGTCGGGTGTGCATTTTCGGGGATTATCCTTCAGACCGTAGTATAAAAAACCTACTGGCCCCTCAAACACTCACACCTCACCCGAGTCACCGTACTGCCATCGGTGTGACGATTGCCCTAGTATCGCATGACTCGCCACTAATATGTTTTATGCATATGCAATTTGTTTCCAACCCGAGCCTCCAGCTCACAGGACAAAACCTGTCTTGTATCCAAACATCAGAGCCTCCAGCTCGCAGGGCAAAACCCGTCCTGAATCCTCCAACCCTATACGGGTGAGATTATCATATTGTTCCCTTAACCTATTATACTACTCTTGTCTAATGCTTATTAGGCATAACAACTTATGGTTAGTCCTTGGAATGCCCAGGGCATACCCGGTGAAGGGCTCTCGGGGGCAATAGGAACTATGATGGGCTGAAGCCCAAAGCTCCCTTTCTCAAGGACACTTACTTTTATTAGTGTTTACCCATTAGTAATACCCAGCTCTCAATATTGCTCTTGAGTGAACCTGATGGCTTATGGTATTATTGAGAGAACAAGGTCTTCCGTCGGTCTCCATTCTAATTACTTTTCTTGGGCTTTGCACTCTAGCAATCATTACTATGTATTGACCCACTTGACACCAACCAGGGTTTCAACTTCCCAATACGCTTCTCAATCCAACCATCTATCATATCCCATGTGGGTCCTAATGTTATGTGTTACAGTTGCTAAGGGCAACTCATGACCTAATGTTAACCCGTATGAGATGACTGCCAATTCCTTGGGCCAAATGCCCCTAACTATTTATCATGGGTTTGTAATGAATGTAATAATGATCATTCAGAATTTCATCATTTTTATAATTATTTTGGACCATAATTTAAACTAATTAATTAAGTAATCTAGGTCACTTTGAACATGTACTACTCTAACTAGTGGTTCATTGTGTCTAAATAAATTATCTAAGGTTCATCTAGGTTAAAAATGTCTGATCATCAAAAATCATGTTTTTCCAATTTGAGTTTCCATATATTTTCTATTTATGATAAATCCGTAAATAATCCATTTTCCAAATTAAGTACTTAAAATATTCAATAAAAAATTTCTAGAAAATTACTTGTGATCAAAATTGATGTAATAATACTTACGACAGAAATTCATGATCCTAGTCAGTGATTTGTCTTATCATAATTTCATATGGACATTATTACCAAAATGCCACTACTTGGGTTTTCAGCCTATATAATCATCCAAAAATTCTCAAATCATTCTACTGGGTTTTACTCAAAGAAATAGGATGCTATAAATTTTTCCATAATTTTCAACAGTATTTTTCCTTACTTTTAAATTAATTTTCCAAAAGGGTAAAATTGTAAAGCTACTATATGCACAAAATATAATCCCCAAATAGACTTATAACTTTTTTCTAGAGATGTAAAATGTCCTATTAGGGCATGTATCAAAATTTTAAAATTTTACAAGGTCTGTAGACCTATATCTCATTTTTATTTCTAAAAGATCTTTTTCTCCATTAATTCAAAATAATGAGATTTTTGTTCCCAAAAATCTCACTCCTTCCATGGGAGGTGTAATTCATCTCTATAAGCCTCTGTCCAAAATCCCATGGACATTCATTGGGCCAAATGGACTAACTTCCCATTTTTTACATTTTGGCACAATATTTACAAATCTATCTCCACCATGCATGTTGGATTTCCCCAAGATACAGAGGTCCAAATGACATGCAACTTTTACCATGGTCATATAATGACCCAGTGGCCATGTCACCCAAATTTGGAGGCATTTGAAAGAGGGAATCTTCCTATATTCTATTTATTCAATAAATGATATTGCTATTAAAACTATAGAAAAATACATCGCAAAATCTCTGGTTTTTGTAATATACCTAGGTCTAGCATAAACACATGCATGTCCAAAATTTCATGACATGTGAAGTTAGGGTTTGGCTTGGACACTCATTTAAACATTTGCCCTATTCTAGGACCAGTCTTAGTAGAATGGCCCTACAGGGAGCAATACTGCTCCAAATTTCAATTTTAAGTCAAATTAAAGGTAAGACTTATATCTACCTTTTTCATGTTGGGCATTATTTCTGAAAATGCATCTAGGAGGCCTAAATAATCCATACAATGTGACTGTATAAACTGGGATAGAAAATAGACTCTTTATTATTCCATAAAAATTCAAGGGCATCGGTTCATCTTCTCCAATGAGCCTACGGTCCAGATTACCCCAATCTGGACCAGCTAGATCTTGTATTTCCCGGCCTTCTGGCTGCCACCACCGCCGGCGATTATCACCACAACCTTCATTGAGGTGGTGGCTTGCATTTCCCGGCGGCATGGCTGCCGGAGGAGGCTCCTCCGGCGAACCCGATCAAGTAGAAATGCTCGTCATGCTCCCTCTCACATGGAATCAGGCTCATTTGAGCCCAATATCTTTCCTAAACGAGCTAGACAGCTAGCATAGAAGGAGGGAAGGAGAAACAAACCCTTAGACGAGCTTGACGGTGGGTTTGGTGGTGATGCGCCATGACCGACCCTTGCTCCGGCGAGCTGGCTCATTTGCTGATTCCTCTAGCCAATCCTCTGCTCCTTATGGTTCATTGAAGGTGATGGTGGGGTGGAATGGAGGTGAGGCTGGCTGGTTTAATGGCTTTGACTTAATAGGAGTGGCTGGGCATGGCCGGCCGTCATTGAGAATGATTCTCCCCCCCCCCATATCGCCACGTGTCAGCCATGTAATTGACCGCCAATTATTGCCATAAATATGTTTTTTCTTGAAATGAGGAATATATTTGCTATAGAAATAGATCCCAAATATCCCATCACTATTTTATCTTGAACGCGGTTCAGCCGGTATAAAGAAATGAACTGGCCAACACAACTTTTTAGACTGAAGAATTCTCCAAGTCCAAAAGCGTTGGGTGGTATCGACACCACTCAACGCCTCGTTGATGGTGTCGACACCACTCAATGCCTTCAGCACACCAGACCAAAGCATTGAGTGGTGTCGACACCACTCAACATCGTATTGAGTGGTGTTGACACCACTCAACACCGTCAGCCCAAATAAAAGCGTTGAGTGGTGTCAACACCACTCAACATCGTGTTGAGTGGTGTTGACACCACTCAACATCGTCAGCCCAGACAAAAGCATTGAGTGGTGTCGACACCACTCAACACTGCGTCAAGTGGTGTTGACACCACTCCATGCCGTCAGTCCAGAAAAAGCGTTGAGTTGTGTCGACACCACTCCATGTCGTCAACATTCCAGACTTTTCCAAGTTAAGGCATTGAGTGGCGTTGAGACCACTCAATGCCGCGTTGGGTGGCGTTGAGACCACTCAACGCTAACACCATGCAGCAACGTCTAAGTAACACTTCGTCGAGTGCGTTGAGACCACCCAATGCTGCATTGAGTGGCGTTGAGTTCAATCGACGCTTCGTCGAATGGAGTCGAGATCAGTCGATGCCTAAAGTTTCCCGAGTATTTTTTGTCGAGCTCACTTGACGCTTTTTAAAATGGCGTCGAGATCACTCGATGCCTAAAGTTTTTCGAGTATTTTCTAAGTTAAATTCATCGAGTGGTGTCATGTTCACTCGACCCACTCGACGCTTCCCGAGCATGAGTCAATTTTATGGACACAAAACGTGTTCAAGGAGTCTAGCATGAAATGGGATGTTACACTTTCAGATTCCAAGAATTGCTAAGGAAGATGAACTGGAGTTCAGCAAAACTACAGAGGAATTAGAGTGGTGTGGACCTGCTCCAACCACTAAATTTGGTAGTTCACTAAACAGGAAGGGAATGAATTCCCTGGGTAAGTTTTTGTCTTAAGTAATAGGAAAAGTGCTCATCTGCAAGATTGGAGCACATGACAGGATTTCAACCTTCATGTTCAGCCTGATGACAAGGATTATTTTCAGGATAAAGACTGATTAGAACATGGTTGTGTCTGATAGGATAGCAGAAGGTATTTAGAAGCCCAATATGTGCAGAATTGTTAGTATGTATCTGGTTAAGATTATTCCAGAGAATATCTATCAAAAAGTTTGAACAAAGATTAACCACATGAGGAGAATGGACCTAAGAATTTTGTCAAGATGGGACAGAGTTTTGTCTAAGGAGACTCCAGAACCCAAGAATCCAAAGGAGGTAGAAGGTAAGAAAGCAATGGTAGAGGAAGTTGAGTATTCAAGTGATTCTGAGGAACAAGTGGATTTCAGTTCAGATAAAGATGCTGAGGAAGAACAAAGAAGATCTCCAAGACTCTCACCTGGAACAAGTGATCTGGTGGAGGGGAGAACATTCCAAAAAAAACAAATTGAGGTGGAGAACCTCAGTGAATTTCCAATGGATACAGCTACTCCTATAATTATGGATGTTGTACAGGAACTGGAACAATCAAAGGTTCCTGAACAGGCAATATCTGAGAAAGAGATGGAGGAAGAAATTCCAAAAGAGACTGAAGAAGAAATTCTTTTGTCTAAAGACTCTAACATCCAGGGGACATAGCTGAAATTTCCCAGTTTGAAGTTCCTGATGCTGAAATTCAGCATTGAAAGAAATTGTACCTAATCACCTTGAGGGGGGGGGGGTGAATAGGTGACTTAATTTTTTTTAAACTTTTAGGCAGATTATATCACAGATTTCACAGAACTATAACCAGCATACACAGCATCAATCACATACACAGAGTACACACAGTTTTATAGTGGTTCCCCAAGGTTTGGGTACATCCACTTTCCCCCTTCGCCTATCTAGTAGTGTACCAGATTTGGCCAAACTCCTCCACTATTCCTCAGATCCTCAGATCTTACACTCAGAACCCCAACCAGGTTCCTACAACTCAGAGTGATCCCACTCCTACAACTCAGGCTCAACAGCCCTACCACTCAGTCTTCTCCAAAGACCTACACTCAGCCACAAGGCCTACACTCAGCCTACAACAGGCCTACACTCAGAGAAATAGATCTCCTACACTCAGGCATAGAGGCCCTACTACTCAGCCTTTATAATTTCAGGCTTACAACTCAGATCCCTAAGGATCCTACAAGAAATTAAAATTACAATGTATATAACCTCAACTCAGAATAAGAGAGAAGAGTTGACAGGTTTCTTGATGAGTTCTTGGAAGAACTCTGCTGAGATCAACCTCCCTTGGCTTCCTTCAAAGCTTCTTGAATGTAGAACACAGTAGGGTTGATTCTTTATGCAGCTGATCTTCAATCACTGTAACTTAAGATTCAGATCTCAATCTGAAACTTGTCTTCACAGCCTGGTTCAATAGCTGTCTTCTTGGAAGGAGCTCTCTCTCTCCAACTACTTAGATCTTCACTTGAATTGATTCTTCAATGAATTGTTAGATCTCCAACAACTTATTAACGGTTGAATGTATAAGCCTTTTTATTAACTTTCTTCATGGTGACCGGCTGATCCGGTTTCTAACGACTTTCTGACAACTCTGACAGTTGCAGTAGACCGGGTTGAATGGCAGCTGTCAAGTCATCCAGTCACTTCTTGAATTTTCTGTAACTGTCTGAAAGTGTCGAGACAGTCAGTCTTTAAGTGTCGACACTTATAGACTAAGTGTCGACACAAGTTGACTAAGTGTCGACACTAGCCTTCATGGTGTCGACACAACTCCTTGTGTTGTAGAATCTGCTTCTCGACACTGCTTCTTCAACATGTGTCGACACTGATCCTGTGTGTCGACACAAGTTCTTCTTCTTTGATACTTAGTTGATTTCTTGTAAGTGTCGACACAACTCCTTTGTGTCGACACATCTTCTTGTGTTGAACTTGTTCAGTGTCGACACATCTTCTTGGTGTCGACACATGCCTTCTGTGTTGATTCTTTTGCTGAGTGTCGACACATCTCCTTTGTGTCGACACATTCTTCTTGTGTTGAGACTTTGGCTGAGTGTCGACACATCTCCTTTGTGTCGACACTTGTACTTAGAATTTGTTGAACTTTGCTGAGTGTCGACACAGCCTCCAAGTGTCGACACTTTCTGATGTCGACAAAGTTCCTCTGGGTGTCGACACTGCTTCTAAGTGTCGACACTGCTTCTCTGGACATTTCTTTATTGAGTGTCTACACAGCCTGTATGTGTCGACACTTTCCTCCTGGTGTCGACTCTACATCCTTGGTGTCGACACAATTACTCCAAGTGTCGACACTGCTTCTCTAGGTGTCGAGACAAGTCTTCTCAAGTGTCGACACTTTTGTTCTGGGTGTCGACACATGAACTTAGAAACTTTTCAGCTTTCCCTGCAAATACTTAACCTACACAACTAAACTCAAAACACATCAAATACATTTTGATGTATATCATTGAGTAGGGTGAGGCTTCTTCAAATCAGGTACATTTATTCCAATGTACCCAACAATCTCCCCCTATTTGGAGAAGTCATAACCCTTAGTCAATGATATACACCATACATAACAAAATCACAGTATGATGTAAAGCAGGATTATATAACAGGGTAAGTACATAAACATGTATAAACAAACATGTATACACACATATCTCAGAACAATAATGTAATAAATTTAATACATATCACATAGTTCTAAGAACTTCAACATTTTCATTATTCAAAAGTTTACAGAAAGTTTTAATATAAGTGATTACAACTGTAAACTAAAGAAAAATTCTATCTTATTGCTGCTCAGGCTCCTTGATCACAATACCCTTTCCTGATTGTATCTTTGCTTAGACTGGGGCTTCAGCATCTTCAGCAGCAGCAGGCTTCTTTCCTTTAAGATCCTTCTTTTTTTGCTCTTCAGCCTTGATCTTTTGTCATTCAAAATAATGATTAGGCTTTGGAAAGTACTTGCTAGGCTCCTGGGTAGTAGGAGGTAGCTTTCTCATCTTAGCCTTTCTTCTATATTGCACAATTGTCTCTTGCCTACTCTCATGCTTCCTCCACTCCAGTTCAGAATACCACTTATTTCTATCTTGGATATTGTCCTTGGCAGCCTTCCATGCAGTTAAGATAATATTACTGCAAGTGGGGCTCCATTGTTCAAAGTCAGGCCTCAATTCAGCTTGCTCCCTGAATCTCTTCTTTGATAATTGGGCTTCTTGTTCTTTCTGTAATGCCTCTTCTTCTTTCAGTATAGCCTCTGGCACTGGCTGAACTACTTTTTTTATGATTACCTTCTGAATTACCTCAGGAGGGCTATACATTGATTGTATGTCTTGATGCACCATATCAAAGTCTGGTGGAGGATATATTACTTGAGCCACTTCAGCTTGCTCCCCTCCAAGATATGTAATATTAATTCAAGACTCTGCAACATTGTCATCATCACACAATGGAGGATATCCAAGGGTGGCTCTGATGGAATTTGAAATCCATTTTGCATGATCATAGCTGGCTTTGACTAACACCCTCTCCCCCTTTATGACTTCTCTTTCAATGTGATCCCTCAGATCATCTTTCTGAAATCTTATCTGTGCATTCAGATAATTTACTCCATCTTTATAGAAAGGTTTCAACCTTTGGAGCTTGTCAGTTATAGCTTTTTGAGAGTCTTCTATAACAGTTTTAACAGCAGTGATGTGCTCTTGGAACTTTTTATCAAACTCTTCCTGGGTAGTAGTTCTTGCTGTAGTTTGAGCAGCAGCCAGATTCTGCATCTCAGTGACTATCACATTGTGTGACTCAGTCAAATTGTCATTCATTCTTATCTGGTTTTCCAGGACATAGCCTTGCTTTACTGCCAGGTCTTCAATTTGTTTCTTGATATTTTCTTGATGAGTAGCTAAAAAGACTACTGCATTCCCTCCTTTATGGAAGCAGTCGGTTATCTCTTTCTTATTGAGATTCATTTCAAATCTGATGGACTTAATATCTTGTGCAAGATCAAATTGTAATGACTTATGCCCCTCATCTATGTACTTTTCCAGAGCTTGCCTTTGCTCATCCAGCTTAATTTGCATTGCCACCATCAATGAACTGTAGTCAGTAGATGGAGCTGGCTGTGGTGCAGGCTGTGGTGCTATTGTTTGTAAAGCTTTCTTATATGTCTGGCTTCTCCTCTTGAAAACTTGAAATTTTCTCTTCTTAGCTCTTGCAGCCTCTTCATCCTCAGAAGCAGATGCGCTTGCAATATCAACCCTGTCCTTAGGGCTTGAAGGTAAATCCTTGTCAGTCCTAGGAACCTGCTCAGCATCCTTTGGAACTTCAGGTTCTTTCCTTGCAGTTTCTTCTATAATCTCCACATGCTCCCCCTCAATAGTTACTTTCTCCCCCTCAGCAGCAGCACTTTCTTTCTCAAAGTCTCTTTGGAGAAGGTCTGGGAATAGCTCTTCCAATGTAAACTCTTGTTGAGGATGGGGTGGAGAAACTCTTATCTCATCAACAACTTGATCAGCAACAGATGTGTCCTCCATGACAACATCTTGGGGTTGGCTATGTGTTTGTGTTTGCTGATTAACATTAGGTAATGAATCAGACAAAACATCATCCTCAATAGGGAAATCTAATTCATTAATTTCAATTATTACCTCAAGTATAGTTTGGGTAGCTTGTTCACTTTCTAGTGGAGTTGGCTCTTCCACCAGTAGAGGCTCCCCCTGGATTGAATCCTAGTGTACTGGGCTTGCTTGTGGTAGCTCCCCCTGCCTTGGTGCATCTTCTTGTCTAGCAGGTGACTGGTCAGCATTTCCAGTTACTTCTTCATCTGGTGTAGACACTACATGCTCTTCAGAGCTGCTTGATGATTCTTGAGCCACAGGGGCTGTCTTTTTCTTCTTCTTTGGGGTGTTACCTTATTAGGAGTTGGCATTTCTTTGGTTAACACTCTATCACATCTAGAGAAGATTCTTATATCCATCTTCCTCATGTGTTTAATCTTAGTTCCAGCTGCTTGACACATGACCTCTGGTATACTACCAGCCAGGTAAAGACTTAGAATCCTACCCAAATTGGGCTTCTTCATACTCTCCTTTATCTTCTCAAACACAACTGCAGTCCAATCAGTTTCTAGTTTGAAGATAATTCTTGTCATTAGACTGGACATATAAGCAGATATTTTATCATGCCCTCCAGGCTTGCTCAAGATAACTTTCCCAACAATTTCAGATAGAAATTTGTCTTGGCTGTTCATTCCTTTCCTATTGAAAACAGATCCTATTTTCAGATTTGAGTCCAAACCACACCATGTCAATGCTTCCCTAGTCTTAGAAGCTGAAACATCTTCTTCTTCCTTAGTTTTAGGTAGTTGTAGTACCTTTCTCAGACTTTTGGGAGAAATTTTCACCTTTGCCCCATGAACCCTAGACTTTATCTTGAGTCCAGATTCATCTATTGTTGCTCTATTTAGAAATTCCAGGACTTCTTTCTTCCATATCTTGGTCGGTTCGGAAACAAGAAATTCCAACCATGTCTCTTCTATTAGGGTTCTCACGCCTTTGATCTCTGGTTCTGCGTCATCAAAAGCATGTCGCACGAGTTCGTATCCTTCATTCACATTCTCTTCGAGCTTGGGCGCCATTAGGGTTTGAAGAAATTTGAATTGAGAGAAGAGAGATGTCGACACACAAGTTTTGGTCTCGAAACTTTGATGATCGTGTCGACAGACAATGGCGAAAACCTATTTATACCTTTCTACAATCGAAGATGAAAGGGCGCGTCAAAATACTCAAATTGTGTCGACACTGTTGATAAGTGTCGACACAGACTTATAATGTCTCGACAACCATATGTCAACACAAGTATAGTCGACAGAATATATGTGTCGACACTTGTTTATGTGTCGACACCGCTTAGCTCGACACTTAGTTGAGACTTTACCAGACTAATGTTGAGTAAATCCTAAGTGTCGACACCACCTTGGATGTGTCGACACCTACTATTTATATGTCGACACAAATTCTCTTAAGTGTCGACACAGACTGTCTAGATGTGTCGACACCATTTCTCTGAAATGTCGACGCCACTTTTCTGTGTCGACACAGACAACTCTGTGTGTCGACACCATTTTACTTAGCCAATTTTTGAAAACTTATTCTAAGTTTATCATACCTAATTCAATTTTGAACCTATTGAATTTGGTTTCATCTAAGGGTTTAGTATACATGTCAGCTAGCTGATTATCTGTATTAACATACTCTAGTGAAATATCTCCTTTTTCCACATGTTCTCTTAGAAAATGGTATTTTATTTCTATATGCTTAGTCCTACTATGGGAGACAGGATTGTTTGCAAAAGAAATAGCACTAGTAGAATCAAAAAATAGAGGTGTTCTACTTATTTGTATACCATAGTCTTCTAGCTGATGTTGAATCCATAGAAGTTGAGCACAACAACTTCCTACAGCCACATACTCTGATTCTGCTGTGGAGATAGCCACACTTATTTGTTTCTTGCTACTCCATGAAATCAGTCTTCCACCTAGGAATTGACAGGTACCAGTTGTACTTTTCCTATCTTCCTTACAGCCTGTAAAATCTGCATCTGAATAACCTGTCAGTTCAAAGTCTCCATTCCTAGGTTACCAAAGGCATAGATAAGGAGTGTCCTTAAGATATCTCAGTATTCTTTTGACTGCTGTCAAATGAGATTCTTTAGGGCAAGCTTGGTACCTAGCACATACACATGTAACATACATGATATCTGGTCTACTAGCAGTCAAATACAATAGGGAGCCAACTATCCCTCTATACAAATTCTCATCTACAGGTTTCCCTGCATCATCTTTACTAAGAGACATACTTGACCCCATAGGAGTTTTCATGGTACTGGATGATTCCATACCATACTTCCTTATTAATTCTAGGGTAAACTTAGACTGGCATATGGATAAACCATTCTCAGTCTGTCTAACTTGGATACCCAAGAAGAACTTAAGTTCCCCCATACTGCTCATTTCAAATTGTCCTTGCATTAGTTTTGTAAACTTTTTGCAAAGACTATTTTCAGTAGACCCAAATATAATGTCATCTACATATATTTGGACTAGAATGATCTTGCCTCTAGATTCCCTAAGGAATAGAGTCTTGTCTATTTTCCCCCTTGTGAATTTATTTTCAATGAGGAAACTAGACAGGGTTTCATACCAAGCCCTAGGGGCTTGTTTTAACCCATACAAAGCCTTCATAAGTCTATAAACAAAATTAGGTGTAGTTGAATCAACAAAACCCGATGGCTGTTCCACATAGACTTCTTCCTTCAGATTGTCATTCAAAAAGGCTGACTTAACATCCATTTGGTATACTTTAAACCCTTGAGAGGTTGCATAGGCCAAGAACATCCTTATAGCTTCCAGTCTGGCTACTGGAGCAAAGGTTTGATCAAAGTCAATACCTTCTTCCTGCCTATAACCTTTTGCAACCAGTCTTGCTTTGTTCTTTATAATCACTCCATGTTCATCCATCTTGTTCCTAAAGATCCACTTAGTTCCAATTATGTTGTGGTCTTTTGGTTTAGGAACAAACTCCCAGACATTGCATCTTTTGAACTGATTTAGCTCCTCTTGCATTGTCTCAATCCAATGAGGGTCTAGGATGGCTTCTTCAAATTTCTTTGGCTCTACTTGGGATAGAAAACTGGAGTGGAGTACTGAACTTAGATTTCTGCTCCTTGTTTGTACCCCTTGACTTAGATCACCAATAATTTAATTGGCTGGATGATCTTTTAGATGTCTATTAGCTGGAGGCAGCCTGTCTTCAGGTTGTACTCCTTCAGCTTCTTCAACTTGCTGCACTCCTTGGTCTTCTTCTGCATTAGGTGCATCTAGTACTCCCCCTGGACAGCAGCCACTATCATCTACATGCTGACTTGCAGTAGATCTTTCTTCAATAGTAAGCTTGTCCATCTTCTTAGTCACACCTGTGGAGCTGCAAATACTTCTAGACAATTCATGGTTAATGAGTCTAGCTTCATCAAACACTACATGTACTGACTCCTCTACAACTTGAGTAGTCAAGTTGTAGACCCTATAAGCCTTACTGTTGTTGTTATTGTACCCAACAAAGATCCCCTCTTGGGATTTGGCAGCAAACTTGGTCAAGTAAGACTTTCCATTATTAAGTATATAGCATTTACAACCAAAGATCCTGAAATAGGATAGATTTGGTTTTCTGCCTTTCACAATCTCATAGGGGGTCTTATTATGGCTCTTGGTGATAGTAGCCCTATTAATTACATGGCATGCAGTATTTACTGCCTCAGCCCAGAAATATTTTGGGAGAGATGTGTCACTTAATAGGGTTCTACCAGCCTCAATCAAGGTTCTATTTTTCCTTTCAGCAATGCCATTTTGATGAGGTGTTCTTGGTGAAGAAAATTCCTGAAATATCCCAAACTCTTCACATAGCTTTGTCATACTATCAGACTGGAATTCAGTACCATGGTCACTTCTTATTTTGACCACTGTACTATCTAACTCATTCTGAATTTATTTGACAAAGCTATAAAAGATACTAGGTGTTTCAGATTTCTGTCTAAGGAAGAACACCCAGGAAAACCTTGAGTAGTCATCTACAACCACAAATGTGTAGACCTTCCTACCTAGGATGTGAACTGGCATAGGACCAATGAGATCCATATGCAAGAGGTATAAACACCTCACAGCATCTTTGTTTTCAATGTTATTAAAGGTGGATCTAGTCTGCTTGCCCTTTTGACAAGCTGAGCATATCCCATCTTTAATACACTTAACCTGAGGACTATTCCTCACTAACTCTTTGCTATACAGTTGGCTAATTGTCTTGTAGTTAAGATGGGCTAGCCTCTTGTGCCATTTGACACAAAGAGAGACTTTCTCATCAGCTACAAGACACACTGGAGAACCATTGTTCTCACACATAATGTCTAGACAATAGACATTTCTCTTCCTATAACCTGTCATAATGATCTCTTGATCATTTGACCTCCTGATATGACAACCATCTTTGACAAATGAGATGTCATATCCTAAATCACTCAGTTGACTTATACTAATGAGGTTGTGTTTCAAACCTTTAACATAAGCCACTTGAATAATTGTTATAAGGTTGCTAGAAATGTTACCAAAACCTTTGATGATTCCTTTTCAGAACCACCAAAGGTGACTTTAGGACCATCCTTGATTGGTGTGTAGTCCTTTAGCAATCCCCTTGTTCCAGTCATGTGCCTGGAACATCCACTGTCCAAGTACCATATTTGGGCATGACCACTTGGACTCACCTGCAAAACAGATTAGTTAACCTTAGAACCCAAAGAATTCTTGGGTCCTTGGTGCTGGTTAGTTTGCCTCTTAACAAAGCTACCTGTAGCTTTTCTAGCAGGCAGATTGCTACTCACCTTGGCACTAGAATTGTGCCAACATTCTATGGCAAAGTGTCCAACCTTGCCACAACACCAGCACTCAAATCTGTTGTACCTTTGCTTAGGTACAACCCTGGCTATTTTATCTACAACAGTCTTGTTGAGTACTGGGGCTTTGCCCTTAGACATGGACTTTACAGTCCTAGCAGGTTTTGTAAACCCTAATCCAGTTTTACCCTTTTGATGTACAAATTCATCTATCAAAGGTAGAACAGACTTTGGTTTAGAAAACCTTGCAACTATGTCTCTCTCTTTCTGAAGACTAATCTCCAGATTTCTGATTTGATCATTCTTAAATGTTATAGTCCCCATCTGAATAATAGTTATGTTCTTCAGCCTGTCTATTTCATTTAGTTTTTGATTAATCAACTTATCAAAATCTGTTGCAGCAACTTTAAGACTGGCAATTTCCTTAGCCTGACTTTTGGCCAAGGATTTGCTTTTCTTCAAAGCTTGCAACACTACTCTATATTCATCAATCAATTGATGAATATCTCCTTCAGATTTAGATTCACTCTCATCACTTGATGCTGATGAATCTGATTCTGAACCAGCACAAGAAACTGAACTTGAAGAACAATTTTGTACCTGACTAGGTCCAGGCTGATCCTGGATTTTATCTCCTTCTGATAAGGCCATCAGTCCCTGGCACTGATTGTCCTCATGCTCATATATAGAGTTCATTAACTGGATGAACTCCTCTTCCTCTTCTTCAGCAAACAGTTCAATGTAAGCTTCAGCTTCTGAATCAGTTTCTGAAGAAGACATATCTGACAGACTTTTGTCCTTTTTAGCAACAAAGGACCTTTCCTTCTTGCCCTTGATTTGAGTCTTCTTCTTATCAGTAGACTCTCTCCTCTTCTCTGGACAGTCAGCAACAACATGTCCATGTTTGTTACAACAATAACAGACTATCTTTGAAGATGTTGTTTTACTTGTCTTGGGCTTTCTCCTGTCATACTTTAATGACTTCTGTGAAGTGGATGGCTTAGACCTCCACTATTTTTTCTTAAGAAACTTCTGAAAATGTCTTGTGAAAGCTGCAAAGTCCTCATCACTCTCACTGCTTTCAGAATCCCTGCTTTCTGATTCATCTGACCCAGTCTCAGCCACTTTTGGAGGTGGAGATGGAGACTTACTTTTATATTTCTTGGTGGCTTCTGTCTTGAATGCCACAGCTCTTTCTTTATGCTCAATTCTTGTAGTCTTCTTTTCCTCTTTCCTAACCATTAGCTGCATTTCATAGGACAATAGCTTTCCAAACAATGTTGGAGGAGGAATATCTGCTAACTTGGCCATTTCCCTTATGACACAAATCTTAGTATCCCAGTCTTTAGTTAGGGATCTCAAGAACTTATCATTCAGCTCATAATTGCTGAATTCTCTTCCATAGGACATTAGCTCATTAACTATCCTATAGAATTTCTTGTAACACTCAGTTATGCTATCAGACCTTCCTTGTCTGAAGCTTTCATATTCTTGGTTTAACAAAGACTTTCTGTCCTATCAAACTTCTTCTGAACCCTCCATGTACACTATCAGAGTATCCCACATCTCCTTTGATGTTTTATAGTGTATCAAGTTCTGAAATATAGCATCATTTATTGCACTTACTATAATATTCTGGGCCCTTTTGTCCATGGTGGCTAGAATAATCTCATCCTTGGTCATTTTAGAAAAGTCTTTTGGAGTTCTCTGATTTGCATCCAACACAGATACCTTCATTGGCACATATGGCCCTTCTTTAACTATGATATAGATTCTAGGGTCAGAGGCTTCCATAAATAGTCTAACCCTTTCTTTCCAGATGCCAAAAATCTCCTTTCTACAGATTGGCAACTTCATGGATCCAAGTTCCTTGTGATTCTCTGTTGAACCCATTTTCTTGATTTTCTTGATTCTGCACTTGATTATATTGAATCTGCCAACAGGATCTTTTACTCAGACGGTTATGTTCTTTTTGAGTTACATGGATCCAAGTTCCTTGTAACATTCCTGAAATCATCTGAAATTTTGCCAATCCCTTTTGAAACCAGTTCGCTGCTGATTCCGAGCTTGGAAGACGATGTCATTGATGTGGAGAAAGAGATGTTGGCTGGCCGGCAAATGGAGAAGTGGGCTTGATTGCGGCAGTCTGTGGAGACGAAGAAGGTGAAGAGTCTTTTCTCGAGAGAAAGGGTTTTGAAATCGGGAATAGAGAATTCTTGGACCATAATCTATTTATATTTTCCTTTAATTTTGATGATAAATGATATAAATAACGTTAAAAATACCTGGAATATGGCGGTGAAGTGCCTGGGTGCCAGTATAAAAAATTTGAACTTGATGAAAAATTTCCAATATGTTTTCTCGGGTGGATTATTATTCTCGAGAAGAGTACTAAATTTTGATCGATGAAATAGGGTAGACAAAAACCGATCGACGAACGTCGAACACTTATCGGCGAACTTCGAACTCTGATCGATGAAATTCGAACTCCAATTGACAAAATAGAATAGACGAAAACCGATTGATGAACGTCGAACACCTATCGACGAACTTTGAACTCTGATCGACAAAATTCGAACTTCGATCGGCGAAATTAATCTTCACATGCTGCAACCGCGTTCTCGAGTAGAATTTCCAAGTTCTCGAGTAGAGCATCTGTTCTCGAGAACTAATTTCGTCGTTCTCGAGTATAGCTTTTGTTCTCGAGAAATAATTCTGTCGTTCTCGAATTCAAGTGATGTACTCGAGAAATGAAGTCCATACTTCGAAATTTTCTTGATTTTGAGGTATGACCAGATCTTGAACTTGCTTGAGGCCTTTTTATTTATTCATATTCTTCCTTGTTGAGCATGCCAAGTTCTGTTTTGAAGAACGAGAACTTGGCCTCGTCCAGCGGCTTTGTGAATATATCTACAATCTGCCTATTAGTTGGGACATATTGAAGATTGATGTCACCATGCTCCACATGCTCCTGGATGAAGTGGTACCGCAGCTCTATGTACTTTATCCGGCTGTGAGAGACTGGGTTGTTGGCTATTGCAATCGCACTGGAGGAGTCACAAAATAAAGGAATGTCCTTGACCTTCAAGTTGTAATCTTCAAGTTGGTTCTTTATCCATAGCAATTGTATATAACAACTACTGACAGAAATGTATTCTGACTAAGTCGTTGAGATTGCAACACAATTTTGCTTTTTGCTGCTCCATGAAATGACCCTCCTTACATGGAATTGGCAAGTCCCAGAAGTGCTCTTTCTATCATCTTTGCTTCCTGCAAAATTTGCATCTGAGAAACCAATTAGTTCGTTATCATTACTTCTTGGGTAGCATAAGCCAAGATTTGGTGTACATTTAAGGTATCTCAAAATCTGCTTTGCAGCATCGTAGTGAGACTCCTTAGAGTTCACTTGAAATCTAGCATACATGCATGTTGAAAACATTATGTCCGGTCTACTAGCAGTAAGATAGAGCAAGGATCCAGTTATGTTTTTGTACTTTGTTTCATCAAAAGGTTTCTCTTTCTCATCCTTGTCTAGAGACATAGTTGAACCCATTGGAGTCATCATAGAGGTTGTGTTCTCCATTCCGAATTTCTTAATTAACTCCATGGTGAATTTCGTCTGAGAGATGAAAATTCAATCTTCAGATTGTTTCACCTGACGTCCTAAGAAATACTTCAGCTCTCTCATACTGCTCATTTTGAACTTCCATTATATAAGTTTGGAAAACTTTTTGCAAAGGCTATCATCAGTAGAGCCAAATATGATGTCATCGACATAGATTTGTACTAGCAAAATCTTGTTTTTTATTTCCCTAAGAAATAATATCTTATTTATCTTTTCTCTTGTGAATTTGTTCTCAAGAAGAAAGTTATACAACGTCTCGTACCAAGCTCGAGGAGCTTGTTTCAAACCATATAAAGCTTTAAATAAAAGATAAACATGCTCACGATAGTTAGAATCAACGAAACCTGGAGGTTGTTCCACATACACCTCTTCCTTTATGCCACCATTAAGAAAGACCGACTTCACGTCCATCTGATAGATAGTGAAGCCCTTAAGTCCTGCATATGCTAGGAACAACCTGATTGCCTCCAGCCTTTCCATTGGTGTATACGTCTGATCAAAGTATATTCCTTCTTCTTGTCTGTATCCCTTGGAGATGAGTCTAGCCTTGTTCTTTATAATTGTCTCATCCTCGTCCATATTATTCATGTATACTCACTTTGTTCTGATAACATTTTTACCTTTTGGTCTTGGAACAAGCTTCCAAAATTTACAACACTTGAAATGATTCAATTCTTCTTCCATTGCCATTACCCAAGATGCGTCTGAGTTTGCTTCCTCAAACTTCTTAGGTTCAACCTGTTAGAGAAAACTCAAATATAAATTTTCATTAGCTGTAGCTCTACGAGTTCTGACACCATCCTGGGGATCTCCTATGATTTGATCCATTGGGTGATCCTTCAAGTGTCTGAGCACTAGAGTCCTTGCATCTGGAGTTTCTTTAGCCACATGAGTGACTTCATCAACTTGAATGATGTCTTCATCATGGTCATCAACCTCTGCAATTGGGGTTGGAGTGGCGATCTTGATGAACTTTTGAACTTTTTCTTCAGTCAGCTCATCCAAGTTTAATTCTTTTATTCTTGAACCTGCATCTTCAATAAACACACTAGAAGAGTTGCCTTACAGCAGGCTCGTCTCATCAAATACAACATAAATAGATTCTTCTAAAACCAGGGTTTTCTTATTAAAAATCCTATATGTCTTTCTATGGCTAATATAACCTATGAAAATACCTTCAAAGCTCTTTTCACTAAATTTAGTGGTGTGATACTTACCATTGTTTAGGACGAAGCATTTACAACCAAAGATTCTAAAATATGAAATAGTCGCCTTCCTGCCCTTTAGTAGTTTGTAATGTGTCTTATTATGGTTCTTGTTTATGAGTGCTTGATTTTGCACGTGGCATATAGTGTTGACAGCTTCAGCCCAGAAATATTCTGGTAGTGAGGCATCACTCAACATGGTCCTGCAATCCTCTATGAGTATTCTATTCCTTCTCTCAGCTACTCCATTCTGTTGAGGAGTACGAGGAGAGGAAAACTCATGAAAGATACCTAGGCTTTCACAGAATTCTGTCATGGGCCCAGACTTGAACTATGTTCCATTGTCACTTATGATTTTGAATACGGAACAGTTGTATTCATTTTGGATCTGCCTAACAAAATTAGTACATATATCAAAAGTATCTGACTTGTGTTTTAGAAAGAACACTCATGCAAAGCGAGAGTAATCATCAACAATAATCAATGTATAATCCTTACCTCCCAAGCTTCTAACTTGCAGTAGACCGAACAAGTCCATATGAAGTAGGTGTAAACACCTATTAAAGTCTTTGCCAATAATGCTTTTAAAGGTAGCCCTTATTTGCTTGCATTTTACACATGCGTGCCAAGGTCTATCTTTAGCGCACTTGACATTTGGGGCATCATATACTAAGTTAAGAGAAAATAATTTATTAATAGTTTTGAAATTAATATGTGCTAGTATCTTGTGTCATTGGTCACCAAGAGACGCACTATCTTTAGCCAAAAGGACACTGGCGTAGAAGAATCTATGCAAATAAAATTTAAACAAAATATATTTCTACAACGAGTGCCTGATAGAATCGTCTCCAAATTGTCTACAGATTTTATCAAGCACTTATCTGCATGAAATTCTACTATGTATCCTTTATCGCAGAGCTGACTTATGCTTATAAGATTGTGTTCCAATCCTTCAACATAAGCCACATCTGAGAAGGATACACTACCATTCATAATCATACCGTAGCCTTTAGTAATTCCTCTGTCAGAACCTCTAAAGATGACCTTTTGCCCATTCATGATTGGAGAATAATTCTGGAGTAGGCTTCTAGTCCCGATCATATGCCGAGAGCATCCACTGTCCAAATACTAGATAGGATTTTTGGTGTCCTTTGGACATACCTGCATTCACAAATCAATTTGCCTTAGGAATCCAAACTCATTTGGGTCCTTGGTCTCTATTTAGCACACTCCCCCTACGTGTATTAACATTATGAGTGGTCTTTCTCACATTGTTAACTTGAGGAGTTGCATAATTTCTGGGGTTGAACCAGCAATCAATAGCAAAGTGACCAACTTTTCCACAACACCAACAGTCAAACCTGTTGTATCTTTGCCTAAATCTCTCCTTACTGACCTTTTGAGAGTGTGGTCTAACAGGGGCGGCGGACTTGGAGGTAGAAGCTTCATGGTGATGACAGTCACATGACTTCTTCTCCTCAGGAGGCTTTTCCACAATGGGTTTTACTTTTGGTGCTTTCTTGATGTTGTGACCATGAGTGTAAGGGTCATAGCTCTGAAGAGTGATCTCCTCATAAGGTGCCTTGAAGACATATTCACCAAAGTTTCGGGGGATGGGTCCGTCCTTGGTACCGAGACTTGGGTTCTACATAAGAAGGCCTAGCAAAGTGAACGTAGGAGGAATCAAGATCAAACTTGTTAGTTGGAAAGAAAACCTTTTTGAATGAAGTCTGATCTTGAGGAGTTTTCCCCTTCTCCTTGGCCAAAGCTTTCTTGGCAGCCTTATTCTTCCGTTGAGCCTTATTTCTCCTAGAAGATTTACTATGAGCATCCATATGACCTAAGCCAGCACCTTTGGCCTGAGCTGAGAATTCAGCAACAAATGGAAGGATAGTCTTGGGCTTGGAGAAACTTTCAACAAGTTTCTTTTCAGCTGCAAGTTATTCTTCCAATTCCTTGATGATTTTCTCCTTCAGATCTAGGTGCTCAAGAGCCTTATTATACTCTTCAATTGCAACATTGAAATTATCTCTAAGTGAGTTCGTCTTGGCAACTTCCTCCCTCAGAGTGATCTCTTAAGCCTTGAGAGATTTAATCTCCTTTGCATGAGTTTTCACAACTCTTCGACATTTGTCTTAAGTTTTGATTAACTCTTTATATTGAGCCATGAGTTCAGAGTCATCATCAGAAGAGCAGCCCTCATGATCATGGTCAGAAGCATCTGATTCAGAGAGAGGAGTATGAGAGTTTACCTTCCCAGTGTACTGGGGTTCTTCTTCCTCATTTGTTTGTGCCATTAACCCAAAGTAGGCTACCTCTTCCTCACTTGAATCAGATGAGTAAGAGTCGCTGAGAGTCTTGTCCTTCTTGGCTAGTAGGATTCTTTCAGTTCTCTTATTATTGTAAGAAGATTTCTTCTCCTCTTTTTTTCCACCCTCCTTCTTCTTGTGAGGGCAATCAACAATGATGTGTCCTGGCTTGTTGCAATAATAGCAAATGATGTCAGAAGAAATATGTTTGTTCTGTTTAGAATGATACCTGTCTTGGCTACTTGAGCCTTTCTTGTGACGATCACCACCATGACGTGATCTTCTGGACGAGGCATCTTTGCCTCTCCATTGTTTCTTCTTGTTTAAGAACTTCTTGAACTGCCTTGAAATAAGAGAAAACTCTCCTTCTGATAGCTCTGAGCCTGAGGTACTTGGCTCTGAAGCTTCTTCTTCACTTTCTTCCTGTGCAGGAGCAGGTGATGCAGCTTTGACTTTCCTTGAGCTGTCTGCCTTCAGTGCGACAGACTTCTCCTTGGATGAAGACCGGCTCTTCTCTTCTTCAGCTTTTCTTGAATTGATTTGCAGCTCATATGACATAAGCTTTCCGAAGAGATTTTGAGGGTCAGTCTCTACTAGCTTGCCAAACTCTCGAATAGCACAGACTTTGTTGTCTCATTCCTTAGACAGGGACCTCAGGAATTTATCATTCAATTCTCCATTAGTGAAGACCTGGCCATATACTCTTAGGCCATTAACAATCTTGAAGAAGCTTTCAAAAGTATCTGTAATTGAATCCTTGGGACCTTATCTGAATGCTTCATATTTTTGATTCAGGAGGGATCTTCTGTCATACTTAACCTCTTCAATACCTTCCATCAAGATGATGAGAGACTACCACATTTCCTTGGCGGATAAGTAGTGAATCAGGTTTTACAGCATAGAATCATTGACTGCACTTGCGATGATATTTTTGGCTTTCTTGTCTAAGGAGACAAGTGCAATCTCATCATTATCAAAATCCATCAGCTTCTTTGGAACTTTCTTGGTGGGATCAATAGTGGAGACCGCCATAGGAATATAAGGTCCTTCATCCACAATCACGAAGATTCTTGGGTCCACAGCTTCCATGAAAAATTTAATTATTTCTTTCCACATGGGAAAAATTGTCTTTGTGCATAAAGGAAGCTTTGCAAAATCCTTTGCTTTGTCCATGCTTGAATCACTCAAAAGACAACTTGGGGCAGATCTGTTCAAGGTGTTAACCTTTTGATGAACAACCTCCCTCTGATACCAATTGAAAATGTTTAAGTTGCCTCCCTAAATCACCTAAAGGGGGTGAATAGGTGAGTTCTGCGTCTTTTTGCAGAATAAAAAAATGAGCGAGCGATGCACAGAAAATAAGCAAGCATACACAGACGACACCAAGAATTATAGTGGTTCCCCAACCTTGGGTACATCCACTTTCCACCTCACCGATCTAGCAACGCACTAGACTCGACTACTCCACTATCCTCGGATTGAAAACAATCCTACCACTCAGAACAAAGTTCCTACAACTCATCCCTCAAAATAGGATCTACACTCGGAAGAGAAACTTCCTACAAATAACTCGGAGAACAAGGCTCCTACACTCGGAGAATAATCTCCTACAAGAATAAAATGGAATACAAAGAAATACAAACAGTATTGATCTCAAATCTGAAACCTTTAGCCCTTCTTCTTCCTTGAACTTAGAAGCTTTATCAGAAATAGATTGAAGAAGACATGGCTAAATCTCTGGATCTGAAAATTCTGGACTCGGCACGATCAAGAAAAGAATCTGTCAATGTAGAAGATCTTGATCTGTTGAATATCTTCTTCTGAATCACTAGATCGAAAGCAGATCGGCGATGAAGACGATGAATAGCGGCGGCTTCCAATTTTGGAAAGAGAATTTCTGATTCAGAATACTTAAGTTTTTCTTCTTAGGGTTGGTAGATTATGATAAGACCTTTTATAGGACTTACCTAACGGTCATAATCATATTAAATGCATGACACGTGGACCAATCATGCGCTAATCACATTTGAAATCACGTCTGTCGAAACTTAGAAAAATGCAGAGGACAGTACAATATTTCTTGAGAAGAATAATAGTACTCGAGAAAAGATTTTCTGATTCTCGAGAAGAATGATGAGGATCTCGAGAAAAACACTTAGTAAAAATGTGGAGGTCGAAATCAGTAATTTCGAGAATAAAGGAAAGTACTCAAGAAGAATAGATTTTTGTTCTCGAGAAGTACTCTGGTACTAGAGAATAAGGACATATCTCGAGAAATGATGTCTTATTCTCGAGAAAAATAATCTAGGTCTCCAGAAAAAATTTTTGTTTCTTGAGAACTATACATGGCCTTCTCGAAAAAAATATTTTGCTTCTCGAGAAAAAGACTTGGTAAAAAATTTAATGGTGGAATATAGTCAACTCGATAAAGAAGAGAAGTACTCGAGAAAGATGAACTTCTGTTCTTGAGAAAATTGTTCTGTTACTCGAGAAGAATATCTGTTACTCGGGAAGAGAATCTGTTACTTGAGAAAATAATCCGTTACTCAAGAAAAGAATCTGGTTCTCGAGAAGTAATACTGGACTTCTCGAGAAATAACATGTGGATTTTCGAGAAAAAGACTTAGAAAATATTTTGTCTGGAAAAGAAGTAACTCGAGAAGGACAGTCATGGAGTACTCGAGAACACATGGCTTTCTCGAGAACAGTACTAAGCTTTCTCGAGAACTGCTTCTGCAACTCGAGTTCATGACAAGTCTCACTCGAGAATAAACTTAAGTTCTACTCGAGTATAAAGTTTCCTACTCGAGAAAAATACTTAAAGTTTTTCTGAAAATCTGTAAACTTAATTTCTTCAAGATATACAACAGCCAACTTTTCTCCCATGCCTTTAGTGCTTGAAAAAGAAGTGTGTCCCAATAGAAAGGCTACACATGAATCAACACCATGAATCACACAATGAGCGATTATATTGTATGATCCTGTGTTTGGTGACTCATTGTAGACTGACATTGGTCTACACTTGGCAATTGTATCATGTAAACACTCAACTAAAAAGAGCATCAAATACAAACTTAATTCATTTTAGTTCAAGGGTGACTTCATATAAATCTGGGTTATTGTGGATGCAATACCCAATAGGAAGGCAGTCAATGCAAATGTGATAGACATGGGCAAATGGTACACTGAAAAAGAATGAGACAAATATCTTAAGCAGCAGGAAGTTATCCAAAAGTTCAGATATGATCTGAAGAAAGGGAAGATACATGCTAAGTCAATTGAGGCCAGTAAATATTTCTCAAAGCCTTATCATTATTTTGAAAGAGAAAGACTGAGAGAGGAAAGAATTGTAAAGGCTTAGAATAACAAAGGGAAAAAGGTTGTTGATGACGAGGGACCTGAAGTGAAAGCCACAGTCCAATCTGGAAAGGGCATTATCATCAAAGAACCAGAGTTGCCTTAGGAAATTTTAATTTTGAATCTTATAATATATGCTTCTGTATACATTGTATAACCAAAGTTTATAGCTGTAAAACTTTTGACTATCAATTAGTGAAAATTTTAGTTTGCATAACATTTCTTGTGCTATTCATTAGGATTGCAATTGTTTGCTTTACTTTATGTTCAGCATTATTATTGTGAATGTCTAATGAAATATATGTTTTTATCTGTGTTATTTTACTTATTGTTCAGCACTGTAATCTTAATGTCTTTATCATCATATTTTGTTATCATGTTGTATACCATTGAACTGGGGTTATGACTTCTCCAAATAGAGGGAGATTGTTGGGTATATTGGTCACAATGTACTTGATTTAAGAAGTCCTTTCAGCTCAATGATATACCCATAGTTGTATTTGATGAATGTTTAGTTCTTTTGTGCAGGAAAATAAAGCTAAGTACAAAAGCGTCGAGACACTAGACCAGTGTCGACACTTTTGTCAAAGATGCGCTGAGTTAAAGAGAAAGCTTTGTCGACACTCAGGACTAGTGTTGACACTCTTAAACTAGAAGTGGTGAGTCAAAGAGAAAGTTGTGTCGACACGCAGGACTAGTGTTGACACTCTTAAACTAGAAGTGTTGAGTCAAAGATAAAGTTGTGTCGACACCCAAGACTTGGGTCGACACTATGATACAAGAAAGCAACTGCGTCAACACTCAGGATTAGTGTTAACACACATTACACAAGCTGTGTTGAGACAAGGTGAAGGTTGTGTCGACACATTCAGAAGTATGTTGACATCACTATAAGAGTAGTGTTGACACCCAGGACTGGTGTCGACACATCCAACAGTTAAGTTTCAACACTTTAAGTAGAATTGTTTCCTAAGTACAGAAATCAAGCCAGAGGTTCTGACAACTATCAGAACTATCAAATGTCAGTTATTAATCGGATCAGCCTGTTACCCTTGATAGAGCCTATTTAAAGGGATCAACTCTTCAGAAAAGAGAAGTAGAAAAATTTGGTGAAGCCAGATCTACGAAGTAATCTGCTAGAATTCAGAAGGTGGAGAGAAGCCTGATCAAGAATCGTCTTCAACATTCTCCAGCCAGGATCTACCTTAATTTCAACTTCAAGAAGCTTTGAAAAGCTAAGAAGAGTCGGATCAAATCAACTACAATAAGGATCAAGGGAAGCTCACTTATTAGGTTCAGTTCAAGAATTAGTCACTCGTTTCTCTCTTGTTGGGTGACTAATTCTGAATCCTTCCTCTCACCATCATTAATTTTGTAAGATCTACTTGTATATCTGAGTGTAGGGGAATCAATTTCTCTGAGTTGTAAGCATGTGTTATAAAGACTAAAGTAGGGGAAAGAATTGCCTGAGGTAGGAGAAGTGGGTATTTCTCTGAGGTGTAATAACTGATTGTTCTGAGTTGTAGGGCAGGGTTTGCCTGAGGTGTAGGACTGTGGATTCACTTTAAGGTAGAGTTCTTGGGAAGAACTTGAGGTGTAGGATCTTGGTGATCTTAGTGGTAAGACTTGTATAGTCTGAGTTGTAGGAGCCAACTGGCCTCTGAGCTGTAAGATCTGATGATCTGAGTAAAGAAAGAAGAAGGAGTTTACCTGAATCTAGTTTATTGCTAGATATGCGAAGGGGGAAAGTGAATGTACACATCAATTAGGGAACCACTATAAATCTGTGTGTTATGTCCTGTGATTATTTTAAATTACTAATTAGTTATTTTTGTTTCATCTAACTGGGGTAATAAATATAGTAAAGCAGATTTAAATATCTTAAAGTAGCCAAGGTTTAAATTGGACCTATTCACTCCCGCTCTAGGTCACTCTCAATCCTAAATCAAACATTCACAATTGGTATCAGAGGGAAGGTTCACTAAGAAGGAATAACAGCCTAGTGAGAATCCATAGGATTGTAGAAAAAGATAAATCATGGCTCAGAGGGAAAATAATTCCATCAAGCTCCTAGTCTGCTCTAAAGAAAATTTTGGAATTTGGAAGGAGAGAATAAGATTATTCATAGAGGCAGCAGATCCAAGAATATACATCACAGTGGTTGAAGGACCTTTCATTCCCATGAAAGTGTCAGTTCTTGATGCAAACATCAAGACACCAAAGACCTATATGGAAATGGATAAGGATGAAATCCTTCTGGCCTCTATGGATAAGAGGGCTCAGAATATTATAGTCAGTGCAATAGATGATTCCACTTTTCAAAACCTGATTCATTATAAAACATCTAAAGAAATGTGGGAGTCACTGATTGTCTATATGTAAGGAACTGATAAGGTCAGAGATGATAGAAAATCTCTGCTAAACTAATAGTATGAAGCCTTCAGACAGGATAAGAAAGACTCGGCGACTGAATGTTTTGAAAAGTTCTTCAGAATTGTGAACAACCTGAGGACTTATGGCAGGAGCTTTACTGACTATGAACTTAATGATAAATTCTTGAGGTCCCTGGATAAGGAATGGGACATCAAGATCTGTGCAACAAGAGAAATGGGTAATTTAGCCAGCATAGACCCCCCAGGCTATATTTAGCAAGTTGTTGGCCCATGAGTTACAACTCAATCTCAGGAAGTCTGAAGAAGATTCAGCTAGAGCACACAGTAGTGAAAAGTCCTTGGCTCTAAAGGCTGAGCCATCCAGGAAGGTCAGAGAGAAGTCAACACTCTTAGAAAGATTGGAAACAGCTTCTGAGTGTTCAGAATCATCCTCATTATGAGGAGACCTGACTGAGGAGGAACTGTCTCTATTCTCTAGATAGTTCAAGAAGATGTTGGGGAGAAGAAGGAAGGGTAGCTGGAAGGGTACAGCTGGAGAATCTTCTCTTAAGAAGACCAATCATCCAGATAAACCCAGGAAGATGAAATCTGGGGACAGGTATGGTTCTTCACAGAATAAATATATTAAGACTAATATTATGTGTTATTATTGCAACAGAAAAGAGCATGTCATAGCTGATTTCCCAACAAAAAGAAAGGAGAAAGAGTCAGAGAACTGGAAGGATGGACAACATAAGAAGACTGACAAAAGCCTCTTGGCAAAGAGACAGTCTATACTGTCTGACAGTGAGTCTGATTCATCAGAATCAGAAGAGGACGAGACTCTCATGGGCCTTATGGTTATTGAGGAGACCCAATCAGGAGAAGAGATCGGGATTGTTTAGATCCTGCTAAGGAAAAATCAATCTCTCATAGTTTAGCCTCAGATTCTTTTTTTGCATTAGAAAATGAATCATGTTCACACTACTCTAATAATAGAGAACATGATTCAGACATTGAAGTTGATTTTAACACCCTTATCAACAGATATGGGAAGTTACTAAACCCTTGATTGCAAGCAAACAGCTTGCTAAGGATCAGGCCAGAGAATTAGAATCTCTGAGGGGAGTATCTTTTTAGTTGGAAAGGGACAACATAAAGTTGGACCTGCAAAAATTGAAGCTTATAGAACTAACCAATAAGATAGATAGTCAGGCAGAGATAATAGTAGAACATGTCAAGACTGTCAAGGACCTGGAAGCAAAGCTTACCCAGGAAAGACAGCTCCTGACTCAATTGTCAAAACCCAAGTCAATGCTACCTATCATAGATACCTTCTCAGCACCATTTAGAAGTGGTGTAGGGTATGTTAAGAACAAAAAGTTTAAAAAGAAATATGTACCTAAGGGTAAAGCACCAATGGGTCCAGTTAAGCAACCTTCCAAGTATCTGCCTTCTAACAGGTGCTTGTGATTATGTGTTCCATGACATATTAGTTCTGAGTGCACTACCAGCAAGGTCAATAAAGAGCCTTGCTGGAAGGGACAGACACCCAATGGCAGTGAAGGCCAAAAACCACCATAAAGGGTGATCATTTCAAGAAGCCAAGTAAATCTTAGAGCTGGTCCCAATGCACCACACCTAAATCTGAAAGGTAAGGGTGTGAATTTTGCACCACTACCTTGGAAGCTGGATGACAAGTCTAAGGTGCACAGAAGTACAACTTCAAATGTGCAGTCAAAGTGAAGATACAATCGATTTGAGTGTTGGTGATGTGGGAAGGTAGGGCATTTTGCCCGAGATTGTTGGTATAATCCAACAACACCTTCATATAAGATTCAACAAGTTTTGTTTAGAAAGTCTGCTGTGTTTCACATAGCAAATCCTAACAGGAACCAAGGCCCCCAAAATATTTGGGTGACTAATGTAAACTAATTATGTGTTTGCAGGTGGATCCAAGTACTACGGTGAGGCTAATATGATACTTGGACAGTGGTTGTTCCAGGCACATGATTGGAACAAGGAGTTTGTTAAGATATTACACTCCAGTTAGGAATGGACCACAAGTCATCTTTGGAGGGTCGGAGAAAGGACTTACCAAGGGAAATGGATAGAGAAGTTAAATATAGGTGATTCACCTAATCTAGAGTTACACACTGAAGACAATATAGAAATTCCTATAGAAGATACAGTAACTGCCCAGGGGGAGGAAGAGAATTGTCCTAATCCTCCTGCAGAACTAGGTGATGGTAGGGACATTCCATCAGCAGTTAGACACCTTGTAGATCATCATATTGATCAGATAGTAGGTGATGCCAGATTAGGAGTGACTACTAGGAGTATACATCACAATGAGGTACTATACTCTAGTTTTCTCTCCCAAATAGAACCTAAAAGGTTTGAAGAACCTAATTCAGACCCCAAGTGGATAATTATTATGCAAGAAGAGCTCAATCAATTTGAGAGATGTAAAGTCTGGACTCTAGTTCCTAGACCTAGTGATCACAATGTCATAAATACTAAGTGGATTTATAAAAATAAACTAGATGAGTATGAGGTTATAGTTAAGAACAAAGCTAGATTAGTGGCTAAAGGATATAAACAAGAGGAAGGGATATACTTTGACCAAACCTTTGCTCCTGTAGCTAGCTAGAGGCCATAAGATTGTTTTTAGCTCATGAAACATATAATGGATACAAGGTCTACCAGATGGATGTAAAGTCAACATTACTCAATGGTACACTGAAGGAGGAAGTCTATGTAGAACAACCACCAGGTTTTGTTAACCCTAAACTTAACTCCTATGTCTTCAGATTGCACAAAGCTTTGTATGGGTTAAAATAGGCACCTAGAGCCTGGTATAAAACCCTATCTACCTTTCTTATATAGAACAAGTTCTCTATAAGAAAGATAGATAAGACACTATTCCTTAGGGACATCAAAGGTTCAAGTATTCTTGTCCAGATATATGTAGATGACATAATTTTTGGGTCTACTAATGAGAAGCTGTGTAGAAAATTTGTCAGACTTATGTAAGTCAAGTTTGAAATGAGCAGCATGGGTGAGCTAAAATTCTTCTCGGGATTCCAAGTTAGACAATCTGAGGATGGTATATCCATCTCTCAGTCTAAGTTCACTAAGAAGTTGATTAAGAAGTATGGTATGGAGAATTCTTCTACCATGAGAACACCAATGGGTTCTTCTGTGTCACTACACAAGGATGAATTTGGAAAACCAGTTGATGAAACCTTGTATAGAGGCATCATTGGATCACTCATGTATTTGACTGTTAGTATGCCAGATATTATGTTCTCAACGTGTCTGCGCTAGGTACCAAGCATGCCCCAAAGAGTCTCAATACACTACAATAAAGAGAATGTTAAGATATCTTAAGGGCACATCCAATCTTGGGCTTTGGTATCCTAATGATAGTGATTTTGAACTCATAGGGTACATAGATACAGATTTTGCAGGTTGTAAAGAAGACAGAAAGAGTACTTCTGCAACTTGCCAGTTTCTAGGGAAAAGACTCATAAGTTGGAGTAGCAAGAAGCAAATAAGTGTGACAATTTGTACAGCAGAATCTGAGTACATATCTGCTGGACGATACTGTGCACAGTTGTTGTGGACTCAGCATCAAATATTGGACTACAGTGTACATTTAAGTAAATCTGTTATGTTTTGTGATTCTACTAGTGCAATTTCTATTGCTAATAATCATGTTTCCCACAGTATAACTAAACATATAGAAATTAGATATCACTTTCTCAAAGAGAATGTTGAAAAAGAAAATATTACTTTAAAATATACTCTAACAGAAAGACAATTACCTGACATTTTTACAAAACCCTTAGATGAAAGCAAGTTCAATTATTTTAAATTTGAACTAGGTGTGTTGAACATTGAGTAAACATTTTCTATTAGTAACAGCAAAAGAATGTACAACTAATAAAAGATAACTAACCATGTCAACAAATCTAAACAAATAAGAAAGACTTCACATAAGTCATAAAATTATATTCAAAACTCAAATTTTGTCTAAGTCATGGAATTGTGTCAAGACACCACAGTGTGTGTCAACACTATAGGAAGTATTGTGTCGAGACACCAGATTGTGTGTCGACACAATAGGTAGTCTTGTGTCGAGACATTAAAAATTAGTGTCGAGACATAAGGGTGTCGAGACCCTGAGGCCTGTGTCGAGAGACATGAACTTTGTGTCAACTTAAGTCGACACATCTCGACTGTGTAGGTTTTCCTTGTGGACACTAGATATTTCTCGGATACTCAGAAAATTCTAAATACAGCGCGCCTTCTTGTCTTCCGCATTCAATTACTATAAATAGGTGGTGCAAGGAGTTGTCGACTACGCTTACTAGAAATCTTGAGAGACTGTTCCCTAAGTGTCGAGACCTAGAAATCCTTAGTCGACACTTCTCAATCTCAAATTCTCACAACTCCAATGGCACCCAAGATGGATGACAACATCAATGAGGGTTATGAGCTAGTGTGAAACGCATTCATCTCCGCACAAGAAGAGATCAATAATGTTATTGAGCTTATCAATGAGGCGGGTCTTGAGTATCTACTTTCTGAACCATATAAGATATGGAAGAGAGAAGTTTCTGAGTTCTATTCCAATGCTTCACTAAACTCAAAGACAGCCAAGATTAAATCCAGTGTAAATGGAGCACAAGTTAAAGTGACAATCAAAGACTAGCTAATGTCTTTCAAGTTCCAAGAATTGCTAAGGAAGATGAACTGAAGTTCATCAAGACTGCAGAGGCATTTGAGTGGTGTGGACTGGCTCTAACCACTAAATTTGATATTTCACTAAACTGGAAGGGAATAAATTCCCACTGCAAGTTTTTGTCTGAAGTAATAGGAAAAGTGCTTATCTGCAAGACTGGAGCACATGACAGGATTTCAAACTTCAAGTTCAGCCTGATGACAAGGATTATTTTCAGGATAAAGACTGATCAGAACAGGGTTGTGTCTGACAGGATACTAGAAGGTATTCAAAAGCCTAATATAGGCAGAATTGTTAATCTGTATCTGGTTAAGACAATTCCAGAGAATATCAATCAGAAAGTTGGAACAAAGATTAACCACATGATGAGAATAGACCTAAAAATTTTGTCAAGATGGGATAGAGTTTTGTCTAGGGAGACTCCAGAACCCAAGAAACCAAAGGAGGTAAAAGGTAAGAAAGCAGTAGTAGAGGAAGTTGAGTCTTCAAGTGATTCTGAGGAATAAGTGGATTTCAGTTCAGATAAAGATGCTAAGGAAGAACAAAGAAGATCTTCAAGACTCTCACCTAGAACAAGTAATTAGGTGTAGGGGGGAACATTCCAAAAAAGAAAAATTTGAGGGGGAGAACCTCAATGAATTGCCAATGGATACAGCTACTCCTATAATTATGGATGTTGTACAGGAACTGGAACAATCAAAGGTTCCTAAATAGGCAATGTCTGAGAAAGAGATGGAGGAAGAAATTCCAAAAGAGACTGAAGAAGAAATTCTTTTGCCTAAAGAATCTAACATCCAGGGGGAGATAGCTGAAAATTCCCAGTTTGAAGTTCCTGATGCTGAAATTTAGCATGCAGATGTTAACTTGGACAATCTCAATATTAATGAGAAAGGTAAAAGAGTGAGGGGGAGTTGGCCCCAGATACTGTCAAAACCAAAGAGATACCACCAGTTGAAGAGATAAGTTTTTCTGGATCTGAAGAAGAAGAAGAGTCTCAGCTGAAGAAAAGGAAGTTATCTGAAATTAAGAAGAGAAGCAAAAACTACAAAAAGCATTTACAATCTGGGACACCAGCTGCTTCTGCAGGAGATATTAGCTCTCTACTTATTCAATTACAGTTAATGCTAGATAAACAAAGGTACGATCTAAAGAAGTACGTAGATAAGTGCAATAAAGAACTGCAATTTCAACTGACATGGGATGTAAAGTCCATAAGATTTGAAGTAAATCTCCTGAAAACAGACATGATAAATTTCTTTAAGAAGGGCGCTAATGTTGTAGTCTATATTTCTAAACAGCAGCAGCAAGCAAAGACAACTGTAGATGAAATGGTTGTCAAACAAGGCTTTGTCCTAGAACATCAAAGAATTTTGGATGAAAACATGACTACTTTGCATACAGAAACAATGGTTAAGCTGACTGAGCAGTCTACTAAGTTAGAAAACAAAATAGCTGCTGCTACAAAGGCAATGGAAACTCAGCTGACAAACCATTCAGCCTCCTTGCTTGAAGATATAAAGGCTTCTGACAAGAGTTTGGACAACAATTTACTAAGAGTAAAGAACATTGTAACTTCAGATATCAATTACTTAGATGGATAGGTAAGTTTTCACAAGAATGATCTAAGAGATCATATTGTAAGAGAAGTCATAAAGGGGGAGAGGGTAATGATCAGAGCCAGTTCCGAACATACTACATGGATATTAAACAATATCAGAGACACTTTAGGCCATCCTCCCCTATGGTATGATGGAGATCAAACTGCTGAGTTTGGTTGTCAACCAGCTCAACTTGAAGCACCTCATACAACTGCAACTCATGCCGCTGAGCAAACCATGTACAATCCTATAACGTAAGCTACATTTGAGGCTATCCAAGCAGCTGTCCAACACATGTACAGTCCTCCACCATCAGTTCAAAATATTATATGTGAAGAGGTGGAGATGTGTGAATCTGCTCTGATGAAAGAAAAAGAAGCTCAGCTTTCAAAGAAAATGTTTAGAGAACAAGCTGAGGCTAGACCAGATTTTGAGCAGTGGAGTCCAACCTCCAGATCAATAATCCTCACTAAGGTGTAGGAACTGATTGTTCTGAGTTGTAGGAGTGTGTATTCACTCTAAGGTAGAGTTCTTGGGAAGAACTTGAGGTGTAGGATCTTGGTGATCTGAGTGGTAAGACTTGTATAGTATGAGTTGTAGGAGCCAGCTAGGCTCTGAGTTATAAGATCTGAGGATCTGAGTAAAGAAAGAAGGAGTTTGTCTGAATCTAGTTCATTGCTAGATAGGCAAAGGGGGAAGTGAATGTACACATTAATTAGGGAATCACTATAAATCTGTGTGTTCTGTGCTGTGATTATTTTAAATTACTGATTAGTTATTTTTGTTTCATCTAACTGGGGTAATAAATATAGTAAAGCAGATTTCAATATCTTAAAGTAGCCAAGGTTTAAATTAGACCTATACACCCCGCTCTAGGTCACTCCCAATCCTAAATCAAACATTCACAATTGGTATCAGAGGGAAGGTTCACTGAGAAGGCATAACAGCCTAGTGAGAATCCATAGGATTGCAGAGAAAGATAAATCATGGCTCAGAGGAAAAACAATTCCATCAAGCTCCCAGTCTGCTCCAAAGAAAATTTTGGAATTTGGAAGGAGAGAATAAGATTATTCATGGAAGTAGCAGGTCCAAAAATATACATCATAGTGGTTGAAGGACCTTTCATTCCCATGAAAGTGTCAGATCTTGATGCAAACATCAAGACACCAAAGACCTATATGGAAATGGATAAGGATGAAATCATTCTGGTCTCTATGGATAAGAGGGCTCAGAATATTATAGTCGGTGCAATAGATGATTCCACTTTTCAAAACCTAATTCATTGTAAAAATCTAAAGAAATGTGGGAGTCACTGATTGTCTATATGGAAGGAACTGATAAGGTAAAAGATGATAGAAAATTTCTGCTAATCCAACAGTATGAAGCCTTCAGACAGGATAAGAAATACTCGGCGGCTGAATGTTTTGAAAAGTTCTTCAAAATTATGAACAACCTGAGGACTTATGGCAGGAGCTTTACTAACTATGAACTTAATGACAAGTTCTTGAGGTCCTTGAATAAGGAATAGGACATCAAGATCTGTGCAATAAGAGAAATGGGTAATTTAGCCAATATAGACCCCTAGGCTATATTTAGCAAGTTATTATCCTATGGGTTACCACTCAATCTCAGGAAGTCTGAAGAAGATTCAGCTAGAGCACACAGCAGAGAAAAGTCCTTAGCTCTAAAGGTTGAGTCATCCAGGAAGGTCAGAGAGAAGTCAACACTCTTAAAAAGATTGGAAACTGCTTCTAAGTGTTCAGAATCATCCTCATTATGAGGAGACCTGACTGAGGAGGAACTGTCTCTCTTCTCTAGACAGTTCAAGAAGATGTTGGGGAGAAGAAGTAAGGGCAGCTGGAAGGGTCCAGCTGGAGACTCTTCTCTAGAGAAGACCAATCATCCAGATAAACCTAGGAAGATGAAATCTGGGGACAGGTATGGTTCTTTACATAATAATTATATAAAGACTAATATTATGTGTTATTGTTGCAACAGAAAAGGGCATGTCATAGCCGATTGCCCAATAAAAAGAAAGCAGAAAAAGTCAGAAAACTGGAAGGATGGACAATACAAGAACACTGACAAAAGTCTCTTGGCAAAGAGACAGTCTACACTGTCTGACAGTGAGTCTGATTCATCAGAATCAGCAGAGGACGAGGCTCTCATGGGCCTGATGGCTATTGAGGAGACCCAATCAGGAGAAGAGATCGGTATTGTTCAGATCCTGCTAAGGAAAAATCAATCTCTCATAGTTTAGCCTAAGATTCTTTTTTTGCATTAAAAAATGAATCATGTTCACACTCCTCTAATAATAGAGAACATGATTCAGACATTGAAGCTGATTTTAACACCCTTATCAACAGATATGGGAAGTTACTAAAGCCCTTGATTGCAAGCAAACAGCTTGCTAAGGATCAGGCTAGAGAATTAGAATCTCAAAGGGGAGTATCTTTTCAGTTGGAAAAGGCCAACATAAAGTTGGACCAGCAAAAACTGAACCTTATAGAACTAACCAATAAGATAGATAGCCAGGTAGAGGTAATAGCAGAACAGGTCAAGACTGTCAAGGACCTGGAAGTAAAGCTTACCCAGGAAAGACAGCTCCTGACTCAATTATCAAAACCCAAGTCAATGTTACCTATCATAGACACCTTCTCAGCACCATTTAGAAGTGGTGTAGGGTATGTCAAGAAGAAAAAGTTCAAAAAGAAATCTGTACCTAAGGGTAAAGCACCAATGTGTCTAGTTAAGCAACTTTCCAAGTATCTACCTTCTAACAGGTGCTTGAGATCATATGTTCCAGGACACATGAGTTCTGAGTGCACTACCAGCAAGGTCAATAAAGAGCCTTGCTGGAAGGGAGAGACATCTAATGCCAATGAAGGCCAAAACCACCACAAAGGGTGATCATTTCAAGAAGCCAAGTAATTCTTAGAGCTGGTCCCAATGCACCACTCCTAAATCTGAAAGGTAAGGGTGTGAATTTTGAAACACTACCATGGAAGCTAGATGACAAGTCTAAGGTACACAGAAGTACAACTTCAAATGTGCAGCCAAAGAGATACAATCGATTTGAGTGTTGGTGATGTGGGAAGGTTGGGCATTTTGCCCTAGATTATTGGTATAATTCAACAGCACCTTCATATAAGATTCAACCAATTTTGTTTAGAAATCCTGCTGTGTTTCACACAGCAAAGCCTAACAGGAACCAAGGCCCCCAAAATATTTGGGTGACTAATGTGAACTAATTATGTGTTTGCAGGTGGATCCAAGTAGCACGGGGAGGCTAATATGGTACTTGGACAGTGGCTATTCCAGACACATGATTGGAACAAGGAGTTTGTTTAGACATTACACTCTGGTTAGGAATGGACCAAAAGTCATCTTTAGAGGGTCAGAGAAAGGACTTACCAAGGGATATGGATGGAGAAGTTAAATATAGGTGATTCACCTAATCTAGAGTTACACACTAGAGACAATATAGAAATTCCTATAGAAGATATAGTAACTGCCCAGGGGGGAAGAGAATCATCCTAATCCTCCTGTAGAACTAGGTGATGGTAGGGACCTGCCAGAAGTAGTTAGACACCTTAGAGATCATCATATTGATCAGATAATAGGTAATGTCAGATTAGGAGTGACTACTAGGAGTAGACATCACAATGAGGTTCTATACTCTAGTTTTCTCTCTCAGATAGAACCTAAAAAGTTTGAAGAAGCTAATTCAGACCCCAACTGGATAATTTTTGTGCAAGAAGAGCTCAATTAATTTGAGAGATGCAAAGTCTGGACTCTAGTTCCTAGACCTAGTGATCATAATGTCATAGACACTAAGTGGATTTATAGAAATAAACTAGATGAGTATGAGGTTATAGTTAAGAACAAAGCCAGATTAGTGGCTAAAGGATGTAGATAAGAGGAAGGGATAGACTTTGACCAAACCTTTACTCCTGTAGCTAGGCTAGAGGCCAAAATATTGTTTTTAGCTCAAGCAACATATAAAGGACACAAGGTCTACCAGATGGATATAAAGTCAGCATTCCTTAATGGTACACTGAAGGGGGAAGTCTATGTAGAACAACCAACAGGTTTTGTTAACCCTAAACTCAACTCTTATGTCTTCAGATTGCACAAAGTTATGTATGGGTTAAAACAGGCACCTAGAACCTGGTATGAAACCCTATCTGCCTTTCTTATATAGAATAAGTTCTCTAGAAGAAAGATAGACAAGACACTATTCCTTAGGGACATCAAAGGTTCAAGTATTCTTGTCCAAATATATGTAGATGACATAATTTTTGGGTCTACTAATGAGAAGCTGTGTAGAAAGTTTGTCAGGCTTATGCAAGGCAAGTTTGAAATGAGTAGCATGGGTGAGCTAAAATTCTTCTTGGGATTCCATGTTAAACAATCTGAGGCTGGTATATCCATCTCTCAGTCTAAGTTCACTAAGGAGATGATTAAGAAGTATGGTATGGAGAATTCTTCTATCATGAGAACTTCAATGGGTTCTTCTGTGTACTACACAAGGATGAATCTGGGAAACCAGTTGATGAAACCTTGTATAGAGGCATCATTGGATCACTCATGTATTTGACTGCTAGTAGGTCAGATATTATGTTCTAAATATGTGTCTGTGCTAGGTACCAAGCATGACCCAAAGAATCTCAATACACTACTGTAAAGAGAATATTAAGATATCTTAAGGGCACACCCAATCTTGGGCTTTGGTATCCAAATGATAGTGATTTTGAACTCACAGGATACATAGATGCAAATTTTTCAGCGTGTAAAGAAGACAGAAAGAGTACTTCTGGAACTTGTCGGTTTCTAGGGAAAAGACTCATAAGTTGGAGTAGCAAGAAGCAAACAAGTGTTGCAATTTATACAGCAGAATCTGAGTACATATCTGCTGGAAGATACTGTACACAGTTGTTGTGGACTAAGCATCAACTATTGGACTACAGTATACAGTTAAGTAAATATGTTATGTTTTGTGATTCTACTAGTGCAATCTCTATTGTTAATAATCTTGTTTCCCACAGTAAATCTAAACAGATAGAAATTAGATATCACTTTCTCAGAGAGAATGTTGAAAAAGAAAATATTACTTTACAATATACTCCAACAGAAAGACAAGTACTTGATATTTTTTACAAAACCCCTAAATGAAAGCAAGTTCAATTACTTTAAATTTGAACTAGGTATGTTGAACATTGAGTAAACATTTTCTATTAGTAACAGCAAAAGACTGTACAACTAATAAAAGATAACAAACCATGTCAACAAATCTAAACAAATAAGAAAGACTTCACATAAGTCATAAAATTATATTCAGAACTCAAATTTTGTTTAAGTCATAGAATTGTGTCGAGGCACCACAGTGTGTGTTGACACTATAGGCAGTATTGTGTCGAGACACCATATTGTGTATCGACACAATAGGTAGTCTTGTGTCGAGACATTAAAAATTAGTGTCGAGGCATAAGGGTGTCGAGACCCTGACGTCTGTGTCGAGAGACATGAACCTTGTGTCGACTTAAGTCGACACATCTCGACTGTGTAGATTTTCCTTGTGGACACTAGATATTTCCCGAATATTCAGAAAATTCTAAATGCAGTGCGCCTTCTCATCTTCCGCATTCAGTTACTATAAATAGGTGGTGTCATGAGTTGTCGACTACACTTACTAGAAATCTTGAGAGATTGTTCCCTAAGTGTCGAGACCTAGAAATCCGTAGTCGACACTTCTCAATCTTAAATTCTCACAACTCCAATGGCACCCAAGATGGATGACAACATCAACGAGGGTTATGAGCTGGTGCGAAACGCATTCGTCTCCGCATAAGAAGAGATCAAGAATGTTATTGACCTTATCAATGAGGCGGGTCTTGAGTATCTGCTTTCTGAACCATCTAAGATATGGAAGAGAGAAGTTTTTGAGTTCTATTCCAATACTTCACTAAACCCAAAGACAGTCACGATTAAATCCAGTGTAAATGGAGCACAAGTCAAAGTGACAATCAAAAGACTAACTAAAGTCTTTCAAATTCCAAGAATTGCTAAGGAAGATGAACTGGAGTTCAGCAAGACTGCAGAGGCATTAGAGTGGTGTGGACTGGCTCCAACCACTAAATTTGATAGTTCACTAAATAGGAAGGGAATGAATTCCCAGGGCAAGTTTTTGTCTGAAGTAATAGGAAAAGGGCTCATCTGCAAGACTGGAGCACATGACGGGATTTCAACCTTCAAGTGCAGCCTGATGACAAGGATTATTTTCAAGATAAATATTGATAAGAACATGGTTGTGTCTGACAGGATAGCAGAAGGTATTCAGAAGCCCAATATGGGCAGAATTGTTAGTCTGTATCTGGTTATGATAATTCCAGAGAATATCAATCAGAAAATTGGAACAAAGATTAGCCACATGAGGAGAATGGAACTAAAAATTTTGTCAAGATGGGACAGAGTTTTGTCTAAGGAGACTCCAGAACCCAAGAAGCCAAAGGAGGTAAAAGGTAAGAAAGCAGTGGTAGAGGAAGTTGAGTCTTCAAGTGATTCTGAGGAACAAGTGGATTTCAGTTCAGATAAAGATGTTGAGGAAGAATAAAGAAGATCTTCAAGACTCTCACCTGGAACAAGTGATCAGGTGTTGGGGGAGAACATTACAGAAAAGAAAAAATTGAGGGGGAGAACCTCACTGAATTGCCAATGGATACAACTACTCCTATAATTATGGATGTTGTACAGGAACTGGAACAATCAAGGGTTCCTGAACAGGCAATGTCTGAGAAAGAGATGGAGGAAGAAATTCCAAAAGAGACTGAAGAAAAAATTCTTTTGTCTAAAGAATCTAACATCCATACGGAGATAGCTGAAAATTCCCAGTTTGAAGTTCTTGATGCTGAAATTCAGCATGCAGATGTGAACTTGGACAGTCTCAATATTAATGAGAAAGGTAAAAGAGTGAGGGGGAGTTGGCACCAAATACTGTTAAAACCAAAGAGATACCACTAGTTGAAGAGATAAGTTCTTCTGGATCTAAATAAAAAGAAGAGTCTCAGCTGAAGAAAAGAAAGTTATCTGAAATTAAGAAGAGAAGCAAAAGCTACAAAAAGCATTTACAATCTGGGACACCAGCTGCTTCTACAGGAGATATTAGCTCTTTGCTTGTTCAATTACAGTTAATGCTGGATAAACAAAGGCAAGATCCAGAGAAGTATGTAGATGAGTGCAATAAAGAACTACAATTTCAAATGACTCAGGATATAAAGTCCATAAGATTTGAAGTAAATCTCCTGAAAACAGACATGATAAATTTCTTTAAGAAGGGAGATAATGTTGTAGTCTATATTTCTAAACAGCAACAACAAGCAAAGACAACTGTAGATGAAATGGTTGTCAAACAAGGCTTTGTCCTAGAAAATCAAAGAATTTTGGATGAAAACATGACTACTTTGCATACAGAAATAATGGTTAAGCTGACTAAGCAGTCTACTAAGTTAGAAAACAAAATAGGTGTCGCTGCAAATGCAATGGAAACTCAGTTGACAAACCATTCAGCCTCCTTGCTTGAAGATATAAAGACTTCTGACAAGAGTTTGAACAACAATTTACTGAGAGTAAAAAACATTGTAACTTCAGGTATCAATTACTTAGATGGACAGGTAAGGTTTCACAAGAATGATCTGAGAGATCATATTGCAAGATAAGTCATAAAGGGGGAGAGGGTAATGATCAGAGCTAATTATGAACATGCTACCTGGGTATCAAACACTCTTAAACTAGAAGTGCTGAGTCAAATAGAAAGTTGTGTCGATACCCAGGACTTGGATCGACACTATGATACAAGAAAGCATCTGTGTCGACACTCAGGATTAGTGTCGACACACATTACACAAGCTGTGTCGAGACAGGGTGAAGGTTGTGTCGACACATTCAGAAGTATGTTGACATCACTACAAGAGTAGTGTTGACACCCAGGACTGGTGTCGACACATCCAACAGTCAAGTTTCAACACTTCAAGCAGAATTGTTTTTACTAAGTGCAGAAATCAAGCCAGAGGTCCTGACAACTGTCAGAACTATCAAATATCAGTTATTAACTGGATCAGCTAGTTACTCTTGATAGAGCCTATTTAAAGGGAACATTTCGTTGGGGAAGGCGGTGGCGAGATCACCTCTTCGTCTACATCTGTAAATTTCGCAGCCTCCCTAGGACCTGGGGAGGGACTGCGTCAGGGTCGGCAATAAGGAGAAAGAGAAATCAAGATTCCTCTTACCCAAAGATCGGCGAGAGCCCTCGGGTTGCCCTTGAAAAGGCTTTCCAAAAAACAAGAAAGGTGGTTTTCCCAGTCCTGAGGGGCATGGGGTCTGCTCCAGCATGTGGGTCTCAACCGAAGGTAGGGGACAACTTCCTCCCCAACAGAAGGCTGCGAGCTGGACGCGAGAGCAGGATGCTTTTAAGCGAACCACTCGGGAGAGAGGGGAGGATCTTGCGTGGGAATGACGGAGCTCTTGGCAACGGGAGTCCTAGGACTCAGGTGGATGATGCCCCGGGTAGAGCCTGCGAAATACCAAGTGAGAAGAGGAATGCACAAACCAGATGGAAGCGAAAGCCAAAACAAGAGCGTTACTGGGAGCAATCGAGGGCTCGACCGGGAGTTCCGGAGGGAACAGTCTCGTCGGACTGACTTGGCCTTTTTTCGCCAGTATGCGGAATCAGACAGTTTCTTTCCCGCGAGCCAAGGCCCGAACCTCGCGCAATTGGCAATGGCCCATTTCTGAGCATCGGCAAGACGGTCCTGGACCTCTTGTGAGAGTGGCCCGCAGCTCCTTTACCATACATATTCGAGAGGCACGCGGTGTAATAGCCCGATTTTCTCAGCAGGCCAAAATTTGGGTGACACGGCCAGGGACACGGGCGTGTCCCAGGGCGTGTCCTGCGTGTGTCGAGTGTCGAGAGGATCAGTCGATGTTTTTCGCCCGACAATGTGTTAAGAGGAGGCACACGGACAAGGACACAGGCGTGTCCCAGGCCGTGTCGTGTGCTCGACGAATTTTGCTCGACGATCGTCGAGGGTCGAGATGTGGTCGTCGAGTGTCGAGAAGTGGGTGAACACGGCCTGTGACACGGGCGTGTCACAGTGCATGTCCCTTCAGCTCGACGAACTCAGCCCTATGAATTTTTGCGCTAGGGCATGTCTTAGTGCCGTGTTTGGGCACACGGCCTGGGACACGGGCGTGTCACAGGCCGTGTGAGTCTTGGGCGATTTTGGGATTACACGGCCACCGACACGGGCGTGTCTAGAGGCGTGTTGTGTAACACAGCCCATGACACGGGCGTGTCCTATGGGCGTGTCACTAATTTGGATAAGTCGGTTGACCACCGCTTGAGGCACACGGCCTGGGACACAGGCGTGTCACAGGCCGTGTCAGGCAAAAATCAGCTTTTCTGGCATTTTTGTGGTCGTCCATTCCTTCAGCCTGGATCCAAAGGCTGAGCTTCTTTCCTCTTTTCCTAAAGGCCGAAAACTGAGAACATATTCTCATTTTGCTTAAGCCTTCATCTTTCTTCAAGTTCAAGAGAGAAAGGAAGAGGAAGAAGAAGGAAGAAGAAGAAGGGTTGTGCTGGTGGAGCTTGAGAGTATCAAGCTGCGTTCCGAAGTCGGCATTGCGAAGGAAAAGCTCTTGTGATTCGTTCAAGCTAGCTTGGAGCTCATGGCACCAAAGAGGGCTTCAAGGGTAACGACTTTTCTTCCTAGCCATGTGAAGGCTTCCTTTTGGCATATATTTGTGATTCCCCCAATAAGAGGTGGCTGATTTTGGGAGTCTTTTGGGTGATTCATGAAATCCCCTTTGTTGACATATAGATCCGGAATTGGAGTACGGAATAGACATGTTGTATGAAGCCCATCTGGACAGGTTGGTCTAGATTGGTGATGTTGCATACGAACCGGAGAAGTCTCCGTGATAAACGTGTGGTTTAGGAGTCGACGGATTGGACCTGTGAACGGAAGTAGCAGGAAGTACTAGAGTGGTAGTCCAGGAAAATATCAGTGTTATGCTTTTGGGTCATACATGTGCATGAGGCACAGGAAGTACTGGTGTGACCAGGAAAGGCCCTTTGTGATGCTTGATGTCATAGGGTGTCCACCTGTGAAGAGAGTAACAGGAAGTACTGGCGTGCCCAGGAAAGACCCCTGACATTTGTGCTAGTGCGGTGTCCACCTGTGAAGCGAGTAACAGGAAGTACTGGTATGCCCAGGAAAGACCCGCTATGTTGCGATGGGTGTAGAGAAATACCCAGGTTGTGTTTCAAGAACCGGATTGGTGAGACCGACCCGAGCCTTTGATTAAGCCATGAGTACGCTATACTCGGAGAAGGCAAGGCGATTTGAGCAACGGGGGGTGGAGGATCCGACCTGCGCTATGTCCGTCCGACGTGAGACCAAAAGGTGCGGTCTGTTGGAGCGCATAGCAAGAGTCTTAGGCCTGTGCGCCATGACGCAACGGGGGGTATCGGTTGTTTTGTTCTTTCCCTCTCGAAGTCGTGGTCGACTTCTTTTGTGGGGTGGCGCGCACGTGTTTGTGCAAACCAAAGTCTACGAATGAACTCCTGAATGTCCATGATAGGAATGCAAAGTTGTGTGTTTGAGGAACCTGTGTGTTCTTATTTTGTGTTGTTTGCTTGGGTACGACCGCTAATGTGTGTGTCTTGTCCACCTTTAGGTGACACGGAGTGGAGCTGGGCCGTCTGAGCCACAGCGTTCTGATGAAAGTACGGCACCAGCCGAGGTGCCTACACCTCCACCGTCTGCGGAACATGTGTGTTTAGTTGCGGCGGCTTTATTTACCATGATCCAAGGACAGCCATTGAGGCAGGAGCAACCGGATGTGAGGCTAGAACAGGTGGCGGCGAGGCCGGAACCTGTAGTGGATGTGGCTCCTCGAGCGGCTGAGAAGCAGCTAACGCGGTTTATGAGTTTCCATCCGCCTACATTCTCGGGCGCGGGAACTTCGACGCAGGCTGAGAATTGGTTATCGCGCGTCAAGCGAGTCATGGCGGTGATTGGAACGGCGGAGCATCAGAAAGTCACCCTAGCTACCTTCTTTCTTGAAGGCGAAGCTAGATTGTGGTGGGATGAGATGGAGTTGCATCACTTGGTGGGTCATCCCTTAACCCAAGTATCGATGGAAGAATTCTCCCGGCTCTTCCTAGCGAAGCACCTTCCTGTGGCTCAACGGATAGCCATGGAAAATGAATTCCAAAGGCTGCCCCAAGGTGATGGCAGTGTTGACGCATACCTGCATGAATTTACTCGCTTGGGGCGGTATGCGGGTTCTATTTTTGCTGATGAGCAGAGGAAGACCAATTGGTTCTATGAAGGACTGAGGGACGAGTTGAGGTTCCTGGTTTCGAGTTCTGTGAACCAAGATTTCCAAGCATTGGTTGACAATGCGAGCACGCTGGAAAAGGATATGAAGAGGGTGCAGGGGAAGAGATCTTTGGATGTGATGCAACCGGAGTGGAAGGCGCCCCGATCTAGGAAACCATTTTATAAGAAGAGATGGGGTAAGAAGTCCAAGACAAGTGGACAAGCTCCTTCATCAGTTGCAACAGGAGCAACGTCGGGGGCTAGTTCAAAGCCGGATACTCGTATCTGCTATAATTGTGGCCGGGTGGGGCATATTGTGCGAGATTGTCGGATGGCGCCAAAGAGTGAAAAGAAGGCGGGAGCATCTTATGCGGAAAAAGGGAAGGCGGTGGTGGATTCTCTGCCTCGCAGGCGCAACCCCGGGTCTACAATCTTGGCCTGCAGGAGGCCATCAAGCAGAGTGACGTTGTCACAGGTATGAGTTTAATTTTGCATATGATATTGTTTGTATGCTTTGCTTAGTGCATCTATGTTTGCAGTTTGTGTAACACCCCCTATCCGTCGCATAGCATATAGCAGTAGGTCCGGCCGGGGCCCGACGCCATATACCACAGACAGACCGGGTGGTTACTTATGGAAACCATCCAACCAATCTCAACGTCCTACACAGAGCATTCTAGCGGAAGCAGTTAATAAAATTTGTAAACAAGAACCCAGCATAAGAGCACGAATGTCCACTAATACCACATTTAGGAATGTATACAAAAATACCCAAACATTGGCCTTAAGGCCTTACAAAAAGTTTCACTTGTCTATTACATGATTTACCAACCTCGGCACGCAGGCCGGCCATACATGAATAAAAAAAAGAAAACATTTCCACTTGGGCATTCGAGGGCCAGCTTCGCAAAAAGGGCTTTAGCCCGCTATTGACCGCTCGGTCCAGCTGCACCTGCAAGCAAACAAACCACCGCACGGTGGCAAACAAAGCAGCGGTCAGCAATGCTGACCAAATTATAACGATCCCGCCCCCAACTCGGGGCGGCGACGCTCCTTCCCTGCATTTCATTAGCATAAGCGAGCATTATAAATATAGTCATTTCATCACAGGCGGAGGCTCAACGGCCACACACCCCGTGCACTCAGGGCACATTCTTGGTGAACGCAGTCTAAGTCTGCCGACTCACCGCCATCCTCTCTTGGACGGCCAAACAATGAGCAGTTTGTCTTCCTGGCATGGGTCACGGTAATTAAAACCATAGACCGCCGAAGACCCTCATCTATGCCAACAGCCCTAATCCGAACGACATAGAGTGGGTACGGTTCCATCTAACCCGTGCTCACAACGCAACGGTAATTTAAACCATATGCGCCCGCAACGGTAATTTAAACCATATGCGCAGGTCAAACTTCTACCGAGTCTCATTTTCATCACAAGTCACATAACCTGGTTATGTTCAAGTTGGCTTCCAAGCCACCAAGTTGGCAAGACCTCGTGTCCGCCCAGTTTTCCGGGTGCACCTTTGGGTTAGTCCCCAAGGCTCCCTGCTGCAATCTACCGCGTAGAAAACCCGAAAACACCAAATAGCACGGAGTCTTCTCCGGCCTTATGCAATGCAACATCACCGATCCGGACTAACATGTCCGGGTAGGCTTCAACCAAATTGCCTATGTCCGTTCTCGCATACGGACGCTAAACAACGGGGACTTTACATATCTACCCGAAGGAACGCCTCCAACTCTTCGCAAACTCGCGAGAGAGGGCTTCCTATGCTAAGAAAGAGAGCTATCATGCTCACAAGTGAGGATCGTTACCCTTGCGTTCCTCTTTGGTGCCATCGAAATGTAATCGGATAGAAATCACCGCGCTTGCGTTGCCTCCGTGGATCCGGAGTCGGCTTGCGATTCGGAGCTCCGAAGCTCCTCCAATGGCGGATCTAGCTCTTCTTCCTCCAATAGCTTTCCTCTTTCTCCAAGGGTTTGGAGAGATGATCAAGTGAAGGAAAATGGATTTTTCTTAAGTCAAACTCGTGTATATCCTCTCAGGAACCATCCCCAGCCGTTGGATCTCAACCTAAGAAAACGAGCGGCTTTGATTCGGGGCTGAAATGCCCAATCTGGGCCGAACACGGCCTGGCACACGCCCGTGTCCAGGGCCGTGTGCCGCATTCGCCGTCAAAATCGAATCTTCTGAACACGCACACGGGTATCGAACACGCCCGTGTTCAAGTTGACACGCCCGTGTTCCAGATGACACGGTCGTGTAGCCGGCCGTGTACCCCATGATTTTTCCCTCGTTTCCAACCCGAGCACTGCACGGGTTCTAGGACACGCCCGTGTCCTTGCCCGTGTCACATTGACACGCCTGAGCCCCCAGGCCGTGTACACGGGACATTTCGTCGAGGGGAGAACGACGACTGGATGACACGGCCTTGGACACGCCCGTGTCCTAGGCCGTGTGCCTTGTCTCGACGATCGTCGAGTGAATCTCGACGATTTCACCTTGACGATCGTCGACACGGGTCGACACGCCCTGCGACACGCCCGTGTCGCAGGCCGTGTGCCCATTCTCGACGAATCGTCGAGAATAACTCGACGATTTCACGGCTAAGTGTCGACACGGGTCGACACGCCCTGCGACACGCCCGTGTCGCAGGCCGTGTGCCCTTTCTCGTCGAATCGTCGAGTATAACTCGACGACTTCGCGACTAAGTGTCGGCACACACTTGACACGCCCTGGGACACGCCCGTGTCCCAGGCCGTGTGCCGTCAGCCAGAAACCAAAACTGGCCCAAAACGTCCCCCTTTGCTCCTTTGAGTTTCGGGGCGTTACAACTCTCCCCCTCTTAAAAGAATTTCGCCCACGAAATTACATAAAGGAAAGATATACAAAAACAACATTTGTACCTGAGCGGAACAACTCCGGATACTCGTCAAGCATAGTCTGCTCTCGCTCCCAGGAGAGCTCCTCACGACCGCAATTGTCCCATCGGACCTTGACCATCCTGATCTCTTTATTGCGTAGCCGCTTGACCTCCGAGTCCTCGATCCGCACGGGCTTTACCTTTGTCGTTAGCCCACTATCCACCGGCACTTGATCGACCGCGATCACTTGCGTAGGCTCTTGCACCGCCTTCCGAAGCACCGAAATGTGGAATACATCGTGTAAACCACTTAGCTCCACAGAAAGCTTCAACCTATAGGCCGCTTCTCCAACTCGCTCCAGAACCTCAAACGGTCCAAGGTACCTCGGGCTTAGCTTTTTCAATCGTCGCACCCGCGAGACACCCTTGAACGGCTTGATCTTTAGGTACACATAATCACCCACAGCGAACTCCACGTTCCTGTGCTTGGCATTATAGTACTTTGCTTGCCGGTCCTGAGCGATGAGTAACCTCTCCCGAATGGTTCTCACCAAAGAAGTAGCATCATCCACTTCCGATCGCTTATACAACTTCGACTCGCCCGTTTCTAACCAAGACAACGGCGTGCGACATCTTCTACCATATAGGGCCTCGAAAGGCGCCATCTGAATACTTGCTTGGTAGCTGTTATTGTATGCGAACTCCACTAAATAAAGGTGGTCCTCCCATTGCTTTCCAAAGTCCAAAACACACATGCGAAGCATGTCTTCCATGGTTCTATTGACCCTCTCGGTCTGTCCATCCGTTTGCGGATGGAAGGCTGTGCTAAACTTCAGCTTTGTTCCCAACATTTGCTGCACCAGCCTCCAATCATTGGACGTGAACCGCCCATCTCGGTCACTCACGATGCTACGGGGCACACCATGAAGCCGCACTATGTTATCCACATAAAGCTTTGCCAGCTTCTCCACCGGATCATCCTTCCTATGCGGAATAAAATGCGACACCTTTGTTAATCGATCGACCACCACCCAAATGGCGTCGTTCCCCTTCTGCGACCTTGGCAAACCATGCACAAAGTCCATAGAGATGTCGTCGAATTTCCACTCTGGAATAGGCAAGGACTTAAGAAATCCTCCCGGCTTTTGGCACTCCGCCTTTACCAAGGCGCAAGTTTGGCACTTCGCTACATATAGCGCCACATCCTTTTTCAAGCCCGGCCACCAAAACAGTTTCTTGATATCGCGGTACATCTTCGTGCTCCCCGGGTGAATCGAGTACTTGGTATGGTGTGCCTCGTACAACAACTCCACCCGTAAATTGCCCACGCTTGGGACGCACAGACGACCGTCTTTCCACAGCAATCCGTCCTCTACAACGAATTGGGAATTTGACCCATCCAAAGCCTCTATCATGAACTGCTTCATATGAGCATCCATATCCAAAGCCTGCCGAATCCGATCAGCCAGGTCATATTGGACTTCAGTCCAATTCAGCACTGCTTCAGCACTAGATTGTCTATCCACACAAACAATCTCCAACGCCTCCAGCTCCTGCACCAACCGCTCATCATGCACTGATAGCCAATTCGCTTGAGCTGGGGCTCGACGACTCAACGCGTCCGCAACCGCATTCCCTTTGCCAGGCACGTAGTGGATCTTGAATGTATAGTCCCCTAAGAACTCCATCCATCTACGCTGCCGCATATTCAGATCCTTCTGTTCAATCAGGTACTTTAGGCTCTTGTGATCGGTGTAGATATCAATCTTCACACCGTACAAATAGTGTCTCCACAGCTTCAAGGCAAAAATCACGGCCGCTAACTCCAAGTCATGGACCGGATAATTCCTCTCGTGCACTTTTAGCTGTCTCGAGCCATAAGCTATCACGCTGCCGTGCTGCAATAGCACGCAACCCAAACCGCTGCCTGAAGCGTCGCTATATATCTCATAGCCTTCGGTCCCAACCGGCGAACTCAACACAGGCGCCGTGGTCAACCGACACTTCAATTCCTCAAAAGCTCGCGTGCACTCCGGCGTCCAAACGAACTTATGCTCCTTCCTCGTCAAAGTAGTGAGAGATAGCGCTATCCGCGAGAAGTTCTCTACGAAGCGCCTATAATAACCGGCAAGCCCCAAAAAGCTCCGGACTTCTGCTACCGTAGCTAGCTCAGGCCACTCCCGTATCGCAACAATCTTCGCCGGATCCACCGCAATACCCTCTCCACTCACTATATGCCCGAGGAACGCTACTGAGGATAGCTAAAACTCGCACTTCGAGAACTTGGCATACAACTGGTTTCTCCTTAGCGTCTCCAACACCAAATGAAGATGCTTGAAGTGATCTTCCTCACTTTGCGAGTACACCAAAATATCGTCGATGAAGACGATCACGAAATGGTCCAAGTACTCCCTGAACGTCATGTTCATCAAATCCATAAATACTGACGGCGCATTAGTCAGCCCAAACGGCATGACTGTAAACTCATAATGCTCGTACCTCGTACTAAACGCTGTCTTCGGGATATCACTCTCCCTTATCCGTAGCTGATAGTACCCAGACTTGAGATCTAACTTCGAGTACACCGTCGACCCGACTAACTGATCGAAGAGATCATCAATCCGGGGGATCGGGTACTTGTTCTTCTCAGTCATCTTGTTTAGCTCCTGATAATCAATACACAATCTCAAGCTTCCGTCCTTCTTCTTAACAAAGAGGACCGGTGCGCTCCAAGGCGAAGAACTCGGGCGCACATACCCTTGTTCCAACAACTCTTGCAGTTGAACTTTCAGCTCCGCCATTTCCTTAGGCGCTAGCCGATACGGAGATCGTGACACAGGCTTTGCACCTGGCACTAGCTCGATCGTAAAATCTATCTCCCGTTGAGGCGGGGCTTCAGGAAGATCTGCGGGGAACACATCAGGGTATTCTGATACCACTGAAATACAATCCAACGCGGGCTTCGGCTTTGCAACCTCCACTAGTGTAAAGAACAGTTCTGCTCCAGCACGAACCGCCTTCACCACCTGAAGAGCAGACATCAACGTCTTGCTCGACCCCTTTAAGCCCGTAAAAGTCGTCTCACGACTCGCTCCCAGCTTGACTTCCTTGCTACCGCAATCTATATGGGCCTGCTGCTCCGAGAGCCAGTCCATGCCAAATATGACGTCAAACTCCACTAACGGAAGTAAAGACGCCCGCAGGTCGAACTCCTGCTCCCCAATACGAATCTTAACATCGCAGATCCTAACCGCTCGCATCCAACACCCATTGGGCAACAACACATCCAACTTATCCTTCGCCATCGAAGAAGGGACTCCGATGCGTGATATAAATCCTTCGGACAAGAAGGAGTGTGAAGCTCCCGTATCGAAGAGTGCTCGTGCGGGATTTTCACAAATCATTACAAATCCTAAACAAGCAGTGGTAAGGTAACATATACATAACAAGCATATAAAGGAATTGACTTGCTATAAATTAAACCGTACCTGTCACCACGTCAGCTTGTTTAATGGCCTCCTGTTGGCCAAGATTGTAGACCCTTGGTTGGGCCGGAGCATAGTGAGATGCGGTCGACTCCACCGCCTTTCCCTTCTCTTCGTAGGTAGCTCCTGGCCTCCTTTCGGACTTAGGACGTCCGCTCCAACAATCACGGGCGAAATGCCCCGTCTTGCCACAAGTGAAGCACGCGCCCGGGGTCCGACTCGTAGTCGCCCCAGAAGCACCAGAAGGAGCTGGACCCGAAGTCCTATGCTTCTTAAAGAATCTTTGATAGCCAGACTTTGAAGTAGTCGGCACTTTGAACCCAGATTTCTTCTCGCCCAAGCCTTTCTTCGCTTGTACACTCTTCATGTCCTTCTCCAAGGACCGGGCAGTATTGACCAAGGTTAAGAAACCCTGCGTCATTGGCCCCGACAGTAACAATCTCAGCTCATCCCTCAGACCTTCGTAGAAGCGATTAGTCTTGCGCTCCTCATCCATGATGGTAGAGCTCGCATAACGACTCAACCGCGTAAACTCGTGGAGATATTCATCCACGCTCCTCTCACCCTGCACCAACTTCAGGAACTCATTCTCCATTGAAATCCTCTGAGTAGAAGGGAGGTATCTTGCTAAGAACAATTCTGAGAACTCTTCCATCGGAACATCTATCAGTTGTCTACCTCTCAAATGATGCAGCTCCAAACCTTCCCACCACATCCTCGCTTCACCGTCCAGCAGGAACGTAGCGATGGTGGTCATCTGCCACTCCTCCGTCTCCGTCGCTGTCATGACTCTCTTCACCCTAGAGAGCCAGTCTTCAGCCTGCGATGGGGTTCCCAACCCCGAGAATAACGGAGGGTTAAAGCTCATTACATGCTTCAACTGCCTCTCAGTCGCCCTCCTTGGCACTATTGGTTCTACAACCACTTGCTCCATCCTCCTCGGCTCGGCCTCTTGAAGAGGTACTTGCTCCATCACAGGAGCGGGCTGCTGCGCTTGCCTCCCAGGCTGCGCATTTATCACGGCCAACACCGCTTCAGCCACCAATCTTATATTTTCAGCCGACAAAGGTGTTGCGGGAGCAACTTCCGGTGCACTACTTGCCTCAGAAACTCGGCGTTCTGACGGCCCAACACCACTGCGGGTCACCTATAGTGGTACAACACACCGGTAAGCGACCAAATAACATTGCAAACAGCAATTATAGGAACACGCAGGTTCCTCAAACACGAGTATTTTCATTCCTAAGTGGACATTCATGGGTTCTTTTACCATTATAACGATGACGCACACAATGTGCTCACCACCCCTTAAAAAGAATTCGCCCACGAATTCAAGTCAAGCCCAACCAAAACCAGTAGTCTGATACCAAATTGTAACACCCCCTATCCGTCGCATAGCATATAGCAGTAGGTCCGGCCGGGGCCCGACGCCATATACCACAGACAGACCGGGTGGTTACTTATGGAAACCATCCAACCAATCTCAACGTCCTACACAGAGCATTCTAGCGGAAGCAGTTAATAAAAGTTGTAAATAAGAACCCAGCATAAGAGCACGAATGTCCACTAATACCACATTTAGGAATGTATACAAAAATACCCAAACATTGGCCTTAAGGCCTTACAAAAAGTTTCACTTGTCTATTACATGATTTACCAACCTCGGCACGCAGGCCGGCCATACATGAATAAAAAAAAGAAAACATTTCCACTTGGGCCTTCGAGGGCCAGCTTCGCAAAAAGGGCTTTAGCACGCTATTGACCGCTCGGTCCAGCTGCACCTGCAAGCAAACAAACCACCGCACGGTGGCAAACAAAGCAGCGGTCAGCAATGCTGACCAAATTATAACGATCCCGCCCCCAACTCGGGGCGGCGACGCTCCTTCCCTGCATTTCATTAGCATAAGCGAGCATTATAAATATAGTCATTTCATCACAGGCGGAGGCTCAACGGCCACACACCCCGTGCACTCAGGGCACATTCTTGGTGAACGCAGTCTAAGTCTGCCGACTCACCGCCATCCTCTCTTGGACGGCCAAACAATGAGCAGTTTGTCTTCCTGGCATGGGTCACGGTAATTAAAACCATAGACCGCCGAAGACCCTCATCTATGCCAACAGCCCTAATCCGAACGACATAGAGTGGGTACGGTTCCATCTAACCCGTGCTCACAACGCAACGGTAATTTAAACCATATGCGCCCGCAACGGTAATTTAAACCATATACGCAGGTCAAACTTCTACCGAGTCCCATTTTCATCACAAGACACATAACCTGGTTATGTTCAAGTTGGCTTCCAAGCCACCAAGTTGGCAAGACCTCGTGTCCGCCCGGTTTTCCGGGTGCACCTTTGGGTTAGTCCCCAAGGCTCCCTGCTGCAATCTACCGCGTAGAAAACCCGAAAACACCAAATAGCACGGAGTCTTCTCCGGCCTTATGCAATGCAACATCACCGATCCGGACTAACATGTCCGGGTAGGCTTCAACCAAAATGCCTATGTCCGTTCTCGCATACGGACGCTAAACAACGGGGACTTTACATATCTACCCGAAGGAACGCCTCCAACTCTTCGCAAACTCGCGAGAGAGGGCTTCCTATGCTAAGAAAGAGAGCTATCATGCTCACAAGTGAGGATCGTTACCCTTGCGTTCCTCTTTGGCGCCATCGAAATGTAATCGGATAGAAATCACCGCGCTTGCGTTGCCTCCGTGGATCCGGAGTCGGCTTGCGATTCGGAGCTCCGAAGCTCCTCCAATGGCGGATCTAGCTCTTCTTCCTCCAATAGCTTTCCTCTTTCTCCAAGGGTTTGGAGAGATGATCAAGTGAAGGAAAATGGATTTTTCTTAAGTCAAACCCGTGTATATCCTCTCAGGAACCATCCCCAGCCGTTGGATCTCAACCTAAGAAAACGAGCGGCTTTGATTCGGGGCTGAAATGCCCAATCTGGGCCGAACACGGCCTGGCACACGCCCGTGTCCAGGGCCGTGTGCCGCATTCGCCGTCAAAATCGAATCTTCTGAACACGCACACGGGTATCGAACACGCCCGTGTTCAAGTTGACACGCCCGTGTTCCAGATGACACGGCCGTGTAGCCGGCCGTGTACCCCATGATTTTTCCCCCGTTTCCAACCCGAGCACTGCACGGGTTCTAGGACACGCCCGTGTCCTTGCCCGTGTCACATTGACACGCCTGGGCCCCCAGGCCGTGTACACGGGACATTTCGTCGAGGGGAGAACGACGACTGGATGACACGGCCTTGGACACGCCCGTGTCCTAGGCCGTGTGCCTTGTCTCGACGATCGTCGAGTGAATCTCGACGATTTCACCTTGACGATCGTCGACACGGGTCGACACGCCCTGCGACACGCCTGTGTCGCAGGCCGTGTGCCCATTCTCGACGAATCGTCGAGAATAACTCGACGATTTCACGGCTAAGTGTCGACACGGGTCGACACGCCCTGCGACACGCCCGTGTCGCAGGCCGTGTGCCCTTTCTCGTCGAATCGTCGAGTATAACTCGACGACTTCGCGACTAAGTGTCGGCACACACTTGACACGCCCTGTGACACGCCCGTGTCCCAGGCCGTGTGCCGTCAGCCAGAAACCAAAACTGGCCCAAAACGTCCCCCTTTGCTCCTTTGAGTTTCGGGGCGTTACAGTTTGTGTGTGTGACATGATTGTCACAGGCTTTGTGATGATTTGGGACATGCTGGCGCGAGCACTGTTTGATACGGGTGCGTCGCACTCTTTTCTGTCTAGCGAGTTTATAGCACGGCTTGGGCTACCTAGTCGTGCAAAGATAGATAGCGTCAGAGTGGTGTTGCCGAATGGCTGTTGGATGCTTGCGGATCAAGCTTGTGATGTGGCAGTCCAGATAGGAAGTCGGGATTTCAGTTTAACTGCATTTGTTTTGCCAATATCGGAATTCGACGTGATATTGGGTATGGATTGGCTTGCGGAGCAGCATGCCATGATTGATTGCCAGTCCCAAGAAATCACGTTGGGCCAGAATACCGGACAGGAGACAAAGTTCGCGAGTATGCGTGGAGTGGGCGGGACGTTAATGTCTGCACTCCAGGTAGTCAAGGCTGTTCGGAAGGGTGCGGAGTGTTACTTCTCACTGATTCAGGCTGTTGAGCCTAAGGCCAGTGTGTGCGAGGTTCCGATTGTGGCGGAATTTACAGATGTGTTTCCCACGGATCTCCCTGGGCTACCACCCCAGTGGGAGATTGACTTCACGATCGAGTTGGTGCCAGGTGCAAAACCTGTGGCCCGCTCGCCATATCGCGTCGCGCCAAAAGAGATAGCGGAGTTGAAGGTCTAATTACAAGAATTGCTGGAGCAAGGTTATATACGCCCAAGAATGTCACCTTGGAGCGCGCCTGTGCTTTTTGTCAAGAAGAAAGATGGTGGGTTGCGGTTGTGTATTGATTACCGTGAACTGAATAAGCTGACCGAGAAGAATAAGTATCTGATACCCCGGATTGATGAGTTGTTCGATCAGCTGGTGGGTTCAACCGTCTATTCGAAGTTGGACCTGAAGTCTGGTTATTACCAGTTGAGAATTCGGGAAGGTGACATTCCCAAAACCGCATTTGGAACGCGTTATGGGCACTATGAGTTCACAGTCATGCCATTTGGACTGTGCAATGCGCCATCGGTGTTTATGGATCTGATGCACCGTATTTTTCATGAGTACCTGGATCTGTTTGTGATAGTGTTCATTGATGACATCCTGGTGTACTCGAAGTCGAAAGTTGAGCATGAGACTCACTTGCGGTTGGTGTTGAACACGTTGAGGCAAAATCAGCTTATGCCAAGTTCTCGAAGTGCGAGTTTTGGCTATCGTCGGTGGCTTTTCTGGGCCATGTGGTGAGTGGAGCGGGCATTGCAGTGGATCCAGCGAAGATAAGGGCCATCCAGGAGTGGCCAATATTGTCTTCCATGGCCTAGGTCAGTAGTTTCCTTGGACTTGCGGGCAACTATCGAAGATTTGTGGAAAACTTCTCGCGGATTGCTTTGCCGCTAACCACGTTGACGCGAAAAGATCAGAAGTTCGTTTGGACGTCGGAGTGCGCACGAGCTTTTGACGAGCTGAAGGTTCGGTTGAACACGGCGCCGGTGTTGTCTTCGCCAAGTGGGACCGATGGATTTGTGATTTATAGTGATGCCTCAGGGAGCGGCTTAGGCTGCGTTCTTCTACAGAGTGGAAAGTTTATTGCTTATGGCTCACGCCAGCTAAATGGGCACGAGCGAAATTATCCCGTCCACGACTTGGAACTAGCGGCGGTGATTTTTGCACTAAAGTTGTGGCGACACTACTTGTATGGAGTGAAGGTGGAGATCTATACAGATCATAAGAGCCTAAAGTACCTATTGGAGCAGAAAGATTTGAACATGCGACAACGAAGGTGGTTGGAGTTCCTTGGGGACTACACTTTTGAGATTCACTACACTCCCAGGAAAGGGAATGTTGTCGCGGATGCCTTGAGTCGGAGGGTTCCGGCTAGAGCAAGTTGGTTACAAAGACATGATGAACGTCTTATCCAGGAGCTAGAAGCGTTAGAGATATATTGTGTTGACAAGAATTCCACTGCCACTGCATATTTGAACTGGACCGAGGTGCAATGTGACCTTGCGGACCGAGTTTGACGGGCAACGGAGTTGGATGAAGATCTCTTACGCTATGTGAATGAATGGCCAGAGGGAAAATTCACCTGGAATGACGGTCTTTTGCGAAAAGAGGGCCGTTTGTGCGTCCCGAATGTGGGGAAATTGAGGGAAGAACTGATGTATGAAGTGCATTATACAAAGTATTCCATTCACCCCGGGAGCACGAAGATGTTCAACGATATGAAGAAGCTTTTCTGGTGGCCAGGGCTCAAGAAAGATGTTGCCCTCTATGTATCCAAATGCCAAACATGTGCGATGGTGAAGGCAGAATGCCAAAAGCCGGGTGGTTATTTGAAGCTGCTGCCAATCCCAGAGTGGAAATTTGATGATATTTCCATGGATTTTGTGCACGGGTTGCCGAGATCGCAGCGAGGAAATGATTCCATTTGGGTGATTGTTGACCGGCTAACTAAAGTGGCACATTTTCTCCCAAACAGGCGGGATGATTCAATTGAAAGTTTGGCAAAGTTGTATGTTGACCAGATTGTGCGGCTTCACGGTGTTCCTCGGAGCATCGTAAGGGATCGAGATGGGCGATTCACGTCAAATGATTGGAGGCTCGTTCACCGACTGTTGGGCACGAAGTTGACTTTCAATACGGCCTTTCATCCACAAACGGATGGCCAAACTGAACGTACCAACAGAACAATGGAGGACATGCTCTGAATGTGCGCCCTTGACTTCGGAAAGAGATGGGAAGATCATCTCTATATGGTGGAGTTTGCATATAATAACAGCTACCAGGCGAGCATTGGGATGGCACCATATGAAGCACTATATGGAAGGAAGTGTCGTACTCCCTTGGCTTGGGTAGAAGCGGGCGAAGCTCGAGTTTTTAAACCAAATGAGGTTGATGAAGCAAACTCAACCATACGGACTATTCGAGAGAGGCTACTTATTGTTCAAGATCGACAAGCTAAGTACGACAACGCCAAGCACCGAAACGTGGAATTTGCGGTTGGCCATTGGGTCTACTTGAAGATCAAGTCATTCAAAGGTATCTCCATGATTCGACGCTTGAAAACGTTGAGTCCAAGATATGTGGGTCCTTTTGAAGTGGTTGAGCGAGTTGGCGAAGCAGCGTATCGGCTAGCTCTATCGGCATACTTGGGTGGATTACATGATGTATTTCACATCTTGGTGCTTCGGAAGGCCGTTAAAGATCCAGCTCAAGTGATCGTGGATGATCGTGTGTCGGTGGAGTATGGGCTAACAACGAGAGTTAGACCCATTCAGATCGAGGATCGAGCTGAGAAACAGTTGCGGAACAAGACGGTTGGCATGGTGAAAGTCTGGTGGGATAACTGCGGCCGTGAAGAACTGACATGGGAGCGAGAGCAAACCAAGCGAGAAGAGTTCCCCGAGCTGTTTTGTAATCTGTGGAGAGTATTGTGTTGTAACATAAAAATTTGAATGTTATAACATTTTGGTTGCTGGTTACTTGTTGCCTTCCTGTGTCTGAATTTCGAGGATGAAATTTCTTGTAGGAGGGGAGGATTGTAACAGCCCGATTTTCTCAGCAGGCCAAAATTTGGGTGACACGGCCTGGGACACGGGCATGTCCCAGGGCGTGTCCTGCGTGTGTCGAGTGTCGAGAGGATCAGTCGACGTTTTTCGCTCGACGATGTGTCGAGAGGAGGCACACGGCCAAGGACACGGGTGTGTCCCAGGCCGTGTCGTGTGCTCGACGAATTTTGCTCGACAATCGTCGAGTGTCGAGATGTGGTCGTCGAGTGTCGAGAAGTGGGTGAACACGGTCTGTGACACGGGCATGTCACAGGGCGTGTCCCTTTGGCTCTACGAACTCAGCCCGATGAATTTTTGCACTAGGGCGTGTCTTAGTGCCGTGTTTGGGCACACGGCCTGGGACACGGGCGTGTCACAGGCCGTGTGAGTCTCGGGTGATTTTGGGATTATTTTCACCGATGCACACGGCCACCGACATGGGCGTGTCACTGATTTGGATAAGTCGGTTGACCACCGCTTGAGGCACACGGCCTGGGACACGGGCGTGTCACAGGCCGTGTCAGGCAAAAATCAGCTTTTCTGGCATTTTTGTGGTCGTGCATTCCTTCAGCCTGGATCCAAAGGCTGAGCTTCTTTCCTCTTTTCCTAAAGGCCGAAAACTGAGAACATATTCTCATTTTGCTTAAGCCTTCATCTTTCTTCAAGTTCAAGAGAGAAAGGGAGAGGAAGAAGAAGGAAGAAGAAGAAGGGCTGTGCTGGTGGAGCTTGAGAGTATCAAGCTGCGTTTCGAAGCCGGCGTTGCGAAGGAAAAGCTCTTGTGATTCATTCAAGCTATCTTGGATCTCATGGCACCAAAGAGGGCTTCAAGGGTAACGACTTTTCTTCCTAGCCATGTGAAGGCTTCCTTTTGGCATATATTTGTGATTCCCCCACCAAGAGGTGGCTGATTTTGGGAGTCTTTTGGGTGATTCATGAAATCCCCTTTGTTGGCATATAGATTCGGAATTGGAGTACGGAATAGGCATGTTGTGTGAAGCCCATCTGGACAGGTTGGTCTGGATTGGTGATGTTGCATACGAACCGGAGAAGACTCCGTGATAAACGCGTGGTTTAGGAGTTGACGGATTGGACCTATGAACGGAAGTAGCAGGAAGTACTGGAGTGGTAGTCCAGGAAAATATCTGTGTTATGCTTTTGGGTCATACATGTGCATGAGGCACGGGAAGTACTGGTGTGACCAGGAAAGGCCCTTTGTGATGCTTGATGTCGTAGGGTGTCCACCTGTGAAGAGAGTAACAGGAAGTACTGGCGTGCCCAGGAAAGACCCCTGACATTTGTGCTAGTGCGGTGTCCACCTGTGAAGCGAGTAACAGGAAATACTAGTATGCCCAGGAAAGACCCGCTATGTTGTGATGGGTGTAGAGAAATACCCAGGCTGTATGCCAAGAACAGGATTGGTGAGACCGACCCGCACCTTTGATTAAGCCATGAGTACGCTGTACTCGGAGAAGGCAAGGCGATTTGAGCAACGGGGGTGGAGGATCCGACATGCGCTATGTCCGTCCGACGTGAGACCAAAAGGTGCGGTCTGTTGGAGCGCATAGCAAGAGTCTTAGGCCTGCGCACCATGACACAATGGGGGGATACAAGCCATCCCGGTGTAGTAAGACTAGAACTCTGGCTGCACGTCATGGAGTAAATGCTCAAGTAAGTTGTCGTTGGGTGATGACCCTGATACGGTGGTGGGCATGTGATTTGCCAAAACACCAAGAATGTGCCCTGAGTGCACGGACCGTTGGGCCGCGTGGGGAACGGTTGTGATGGCATGTGTGCATGAAAGCACATTTTATGAGATAATTGCCATGCTTGTGATATGATATGCCTGCAGGGAAGATTACCACTGCCCCGAGAAAATGGGTAGGGTCGTTATAATTGGGTCAGCTGAACGCTGACCGTTGCTTTTGTTTGCCACTGTTGTGTGGATTGTCCTTAGACAGGTGCTGGAGAGCTGAGCGAGACGCATAAAGGTTGATGTCCATACTGTTGTTGATGCTACTGCTGCTAGCCCTCGAAGGCTATTTGGAAATGTTGTTATGTTTTCTTTTATTGTGGCCGGCCTGTGCGCCAATGTTAAGGCCACTGTTTGAAAGTCATGTAAGGCCATAAGGCCATCTTATGTACTCTTGTAAGACATTCCTATGTACGATATATACAACGTGGAGTTGTGTTATTTGTTGAACATTCAAGGGAGGAGTGCAAGTTGTAGTATAGGCTTCCGCTAGAATGCTTTGTGATAGGTGTGATGCGCTACTCTGATATCATCCCGTACCTTCACCGCCTGTTTTGTGATATATACTGTGGGGCCCCGGCCGGACCTTCTAGAATATACCTTATGAACGGATGGGGTTGTTATATTTTTGGTATCGGTTGTTTTGGTCTTTCCCTCTCGAAGTCGTGGTCGACTTCTTTTGTGGGGTGGCGCGCACGTGTTTGTGCAAACCAAAGTCTACGAATGAACTCCTGAATGTCCATGATAGGAATGCAAAGTTATGTGTTTGAGGAACCTGCGTGTTCTTATTTTGTGTTGTTTGCTTGGGTACGACCGCTAATGTGTGTGTCTTGTCCACCTTTAGGTGACACGGAGTGGAGCTGGGCCGTCTGAGCCCTAGCGTTCTGATGAAAGTACGGCACCAGCCGAGGTGTCTACACCTCCACCGTCTGCGGAACATGTGTGTTTAGTTGCGGAGGCTTTATTTACCATGATCCAAGGACAGCCATTGAGGCAGGAGCAACCGGCTATGAGGCCATAACAGGTGGCGGCAAGGCCGGAACCTGTAGTGGATGTGGCTCCTCGAGCGGCTGAGAAGCAGCTAACGCGGTTTATGAGTTTCCATCCGCCTACGTTCTCGGGCGCGGGAACTCCGATGTAGGCTGAGTATTGGTTATCGTGCGACAAGCGAGTCATGACGGTGATTGGAACGACGGAGCATCAGAAAGTCACCCTAGCTACCTTCTTGCTTGAAGGCGAAGCTAGATTGTGGTGGGATGAGATAGAGTTGCATCACTTGGCGGGTCGTCCCTTAACCCAAGTATCGATGGAAGAATTCTCCCGGCTCTTCCTAGAGAAGCACCTTCCTGCGGCTCAACGGATAGCCATGGAAAATGAATTCCAACGGCTGACCCAAGGTGATGGCAGTGTTGACGCGTACCTGCATGAATTTACTCGCTTGGGGTGGTATGCGGGTTCTATTTTTGTTGATGAGCAGAGGAAGACCAATCGGTTCTATGAAGGACTGAGGGACGAGTTGAGGTTCCTGGTTTCGAGTTCTGTGAACCAAGGTTTCCAAGCATTGGTTGACACTGCGAGCGTGCTGGAAAAGGATATGAAGAGGGTGCAGGGGAAGAGAGCTTTGGCTGTGACGCAACCGGAGTGGAAGGCGCCCCGATCTGGGAAACCATTTTATAAGAAGAGATGGGGCAAGAAGTCCAAGACAAGTGGACAAGCTCCTTCCTCAGTTGCAACGGGAGCAACGTCAGGGGCTACTTCAAAGCCGGATACTCATATCTGCTATAATTGTGGCCGGGTGGGGCATATTGTGCGAGATTGTCGGATGCCACCAAAGAGTGAAAAGAAGGTGGGAGCATCTTATACAGAAAAAGGGAAGGCGGTGGTGGATTCCTCTGCCTCGCAGGCGCAACCCCGGGTCTACAATCTTAGCCTGCAGGAGGCCATCAAACAGAGTGACGTTGTCACAGGTATGAGTTTAATTTTGCATATGCTATTGTTTGTATGCTTTGCTTAGTGCATATATGTTTGCGGTTTGTGTGTGTGACATGATTGTCACAGGCTTTGTGATGATTCGGGACACGCTGGCGCGAGCACTGTTTGATACGGGTGCGTCGCATTCTTTTCTGTCTAGCGAGTTTATAGCGCGGCTTGGGCTACCTTGTCGTGCAAAGATAGACAGCGTCAGAGTGGTGTTGTCGAATGGTTGTTGGGTGCTTGCGGATCAAGCTTGCGATGTGGCAGTCCAGATAGGAAGTCGGGATTTCAGTTTAACTGCATTTGTTTTGCCAATATCGGAATTCGACGTGATATTGGGTATGGATTGGCTTGCGGAGCAGCATGCCATGATTGATTGCCAGTCCAAAGAAATCACGTTGGGCCAGAATACCGAACAAGAGACAAAGTTCGCGGGTATGCGAGGAGTGGGCGGGACGTTGATGTCTGCACTCCATGTAGTCAAGGCTGTTCGGAAGGGTGCGGAGTGTTACTTCGCACTGATTTAGGCTGTTGAGCCTAAGGCCAGTGTGTGCGAGGTTCCGATTGTGGCGGAATTTACAGATGTGTTTCCCACGGATCTCCCTGGGCTACCACCCCAACGGGAGATTGACTTCACGATCGAGTTGGTGCCAGGTGCGAAACCTGTGGCCCGCTCGCCATATCGTGTCGCGCCAAAAGAGATGGCGGAGTTGAAGGTCCAATTACAAGAATTGCTGGAGCAAGGTTATATACGCCCAAGCATGTCACCTTGGAGCGCGTCTGTGCTTTTTGTCAAGAAGAAAGACGGTGGGTTGCGGTTGTGTATTGATTACCGTGAACTGAATAAGCTGACCGAGAAGAATAAGTATATGATACCCCGGATTGATGAGTTGTTCGATCAGCTGGTGGGTTCGACCGTCTATTCGAAGTTGGACCTGAAGTCTGGTTATTACCAGTTGAGAATTCGGGAAGGTGACATTTCTAAAACTACATTTGGAACGTGTTATGGGCACTATGAGTTCACAGTCATGCCATTTGGACTGTGCAATGCGCCCTCGGTGTTTATGGATCTGATGCACCGTATTTTTCGCGAGTACCTGGATCTGTTTGTGATAGTGTTCATTGATGACATCCTGGTGTACTCGAAGTCGAAAGTTGAGCATGAGACTCACTTGCGGTTGGTGTTGAACACGTTGAGGCAAAATCAGCTCTATGTCAAGTTCTCGAAGTGCGAGTTTTGGCTATCGTCAGTGGCCTTTCTGGGCCATGTGGTGAGTGGAGCGGGCATTGTAGTGGATCCAGCGAAGATAAGGGTCATCCAGGAGTGGCCAATGTTGTCTTCCGTGGCCGAGGTCAGGTGTTTCCTTGGACTTGCGGTCTACTATCGAAGATTTCTGGAAATCTTCTCGCGGATTGCTTTGCGCTAACCACGTTGACAAGAAAAGATCAGAAGTTTGTTTGGACGTCGGAGTCCGCACGAGCTTTTGACGAGCTGAAGGTTCGGTTGATCACGGCGCCGGTGTTGTCTTCGCCAAGTGGGACCGATGGATTTGTGATTTATAGTGATGCCTCAGGGAGCGTCTTAGGTTGTGTTCTTCTGTAGAATGGAAAGGTTATTGCTTATGGCTCACGCCAGCTAAAGGTGCACGAGAGAAATTATCCCGTACATGACTTGGAACTAGCGGCGGTGATTTTTGAACTAAAGTTGTGGCGACACTACTTGTATGGAGTGAAGGTGGAGATCTATACAGATCATAAGAGCCTAAAGTACCTATTGGAGCAGAAAGATTTGAACATGCGACAACGAAGGTGGTTAGAGTTCCTTGGGGACTCCACTTTTGAGATTCACTACACTCCCGGGAAAGGGAATGTTGTCGCGGATGCCTTTAGTCGGAGGGTTTCGGCTAGAGCAAGTTGGTTACAAAGACATGATGAACGTCTTATCCAGGAGCTAGAAGCGTTAGAGATATATTGTGTTGATAAGAATTCCACTGCCACTGCATGTTTGAACTGGACCGAGGTGCAATGTGACCTTGCGGGCCGAGTTCGACGGCCAACGAAGTTGGATGAAGATCTCTTATGCTATGTGAATGAAGGGACAGAGGGCAAATTCACCTGGAATGACGGTCTTTTGCGAAAAGAGGGCCGTTTGTGCGTCCCGAATGTGGGGAAATTGAGGGAAGAACTGATGTATGAAGCGCATTATACAAAGTATTCCATTCACCCCAGGAGCACGAAGATGTTCAACGATATGAAGAAGCTTTTCTGGTGGCCAGGGCTCAAGAAAGATGTTGCCCTCTATGTATCTAAATGTCAAACATGTGCGATGGTGAAGGCAGAATGCCAAAAGCCGGGTGGTTATTTGAAGTCGCAGCCAATCCCAGAGTGGAAATTTGATGAAATTTCCATCGATTTTGTGCACGGGTTGCCGAGATCGCAGCGAGGAAATGATTCCATTTGGGTGATTGTTGACCGGCTAACTAAAGTGGCACATTTTCTCCCGAACAGGCGGGATGATTCACTTGAAAGTTTGGCAAAGTTGTATGTTGACCAGATTGTGCGGCTTCACGGTGTTCCTCGGAGCATCGTAAGGGATCGAGATGGGCGATTCACGTCAAATGATAAGAGGCTCGTTCACCGACTGTTGGGCACGAAGTTGACTTTCAGTACGGCTTTTCATTCACAAACGGATGGCCAAACTGAACGTACCAACAGAACAATGGAAGACATGCTCCGTGTTGAAATTTGTGAAGTGAAAGTGGGTGAATGGGGCACTTGGACCTATCCGCGCGGACTACGTAGACAGGGATGGCGGACGGCTAAGTCGACAGGGATGTTGCAGGCGGTTTGCTCTGTGGCGGCCTGGGAGGTCTGTTCGCGCGGACTACGCGGACAGCAGCAGCGGTCTGCCAGGCCAGTGTATACTCAGCATGCGGTTGAATCCCAGGAAGTAACCGGGCGGATAGAAATCATAGCCGCGGAGTCCGGCATGAAGCGGACTGATGAACTGGAGCTCAGCAGACCGGTTTGGCAGTTGCCTTACTCTTGCTCTAGTGAAGCGGCAAGTGGAAGCCGTGGAGACCGCCGGTCAGTGCGGACAGTAGCTGGAGGTCGCCCGGTATGGCGGGCTAGATCCAGTGTCCGCCAGTAAGTGCGGACTGTCCCTTGTGGCCAGTGGACTGGACTTGGTGGGTTCTGAACCAAGTCCAGGTTGGCTCAGTCCGAGGAGATCACGCAGTGGAGCGCGGGCTGCTTTCTCAGTCCGCCAAGCCTAGTAGAAGTGTTGTTGCCTTGATTGCTAGCTTGGGGATATGTGGACTGGAGGATTGCCTGTGCAAGAGCGTGCAGACTGAAGCTGGAGTCCGCTGAGTTCGGTTTAGCCTTGTGATGAGGTTATGAATTCAGGAATGCAGACTGGAGTTTGCTGTGTAAGCAGACTGGATCGGCGTATCCGCTGAGTCCGGCGGTGCCTTGGAGATGAGGCAATGGACTCGGGATATGCGGACGGAAGCCCGGTGTCCGCTGAGTCCGGCAGGTGCCTTGATGGCGAGGCTGCGGGCTCGGGTTATGCGGGCTGATGCCTTATCCGCAGATTGGCGGACATAGCTGTTGCAGAGTCCGGCTGTGGTGGTCCTGGTTTGGCCCTTGGCGATAAGGCGGACTGGAGATTGGAGTCCAGACTTGGAGAAGCTAGGCAGGCAGGCTATCTGCACAGGAGCGGCGGACTGGTGTGTGTATCCGCGGGCTTGCGGATACACTTGTTCTTGCTGCGGGATGTGGCGGTGATCCTATCGGCTAGGGCGGTGACCATACTCATCATCGTGCCTATAAATAGGACCCATGTCACATCAGGAATAGAGAACCAAGGTGACCTAAACTGAAGTAAGTGAACAGTATTTGAGCTCGCGTAAGTTGCTGTGGACTGGACCTTGGTGTCTGCGCGGTTTGAGAGTTGACTGAGTTGTGCTGTGCAGGTTGTGCGGATAGCGCTGAAAAGCCAGGACTTGGCTCTGATTGCGGTCAGGGACAGTGCAGACTCTGCGGTTAAGCAACAGGCGGTAAATAGCAAGTCGCGGATAGCGACTAGGCAGTCTTCTCTTTGGCAACTTAGTTCGGAGTTTAGGAAGTCGCCTGTTTCAGGCGAACTGTTCCTTTCGGTGGCGCAGCGTGTGTGGTCTAGTGGCTAGGCGACCTCGCGGTCAGGCAGCCTGCAGATCGGTGGTGAAGAGCTAAGCATTGGAATACGGGGTAGTCCGTGCGGCTTGGGTTGCGGTCTGGCGACCTGGCGGACTGAGCGGACTCCACAGTAGTAGACCGGCGGCTTGTTGATTAAGTCCGCGCGGCTTGTTTTGTTTCTTGTCTTTGTAACTGTCTTTGTTCTCCTGGTTTGGTTGTTTGGTGAAGCATGTCTCGCCATGTATGTCTCGCCTTGTAAAGAAGTTTGCTCTTGATCAATAAAGTTGCTTGTGCTGCATGTGTTACTGGTTGTTACTGCTTTGTTGAGATAACCCCTGCTAACTCCAAGATCCGGGAAATAGTTCAACATTATAAGTGGACGTGTCCTCCTCCGGTTTGTTGAGTTTCAACAGGATATCCGAGGTGGCGTTTGCGGGTTTGTTGAATTTTAACATGGTATCAGAGCGAGGTTGGAGTGGTCAAGCAGTGCTCAATGGAAGTAGTTGCTCTTGTGTAGAGGAAACTAGTGGTAGAACCATGGTAGTGGAGGATGCAAGTTGTCTTGGATTTGATCTCCTTACAGAGACGAACTTTGAAAGGTGGAAGTCCTGTATGAAGAGCTTTCTTCTTGGCGAGGACCTTTGGGAGGTTGTATGCGGAGCAGGAAGACAAGAGGCTACTGCTGGCAATGCTGAAGCGATGAGAGCTTGGAAGAAGACAAATGCGAAAGCGGAGTCTATTCTCAAGCAGGTGATCTAATCGGAGCTCTTGGACCACATTAGTGGATGTCGGTCAGCTGCGGAGGTTTGGACTTCCCTTGATGGGTTGTTCAGGAAGGAGGTGAAGGTTGCTGCTGACGATGGTCCCTCTACATTATATCAGGAAGAAAGGAGTGTTTCTCCTAGGCGTGATAGGAAGAGGAAGGAAGGACCAAGGTGCTATAAATGCAAGCAGCAAGGTCATCTTCGGAAGGAGTGCAAGGTTGTCTTGCTCTCGGCGAACGTAGCTCATGTCGGAGGTAAGGAGAAGAACGTAGTTGGGACATCAACTAGTTCTGGAGCTGATCGGATGAATGCCAGTGATAGTGCAGCTATCTGGCATGAAAGACTGGGGCATGTAGGGATGGACAAGCTGAATGCAATGGCGGAAAGAAGACTCGTAAGAGGCTTGCCTAGATTGTCATCCTATGACGATGGTCGGGGGTGTGCGGAATGTCAGGAAAGTGGAGCCTATCACTTCATGGTTGATAAAGCACAATCCAGATGTAAAGCACCATTGGCAGTTGTCCATTGTGCTCTGGTGGGACTGACCGTCACAGCCAGTCTTGGAGGCAGCAGGTTCATGCTGATATTGGTTGATGACTATTCAAGGTATAAATGGGTATACTTCATGAAGAAGAAGTCCAACATGGTGCACTTGTTCGTGGAGTTCAAGAAGCTTGTGGAAGGCCAGCTTGGCCAGAGGATCAAGGTGTTGAGGACAAGTATCGGTGGTGAGTTTGGCTCAACCGAGTTCTCACACTTTTGCAGGAAGCAAGGGATCCGGAAAGAGCTTTCTTGTGGACATA